>OY728141.1:1537688449-1538938449 GCA_963277665.1 Viscum album
ACTTGTCCTATAGAATTAGGACATGTGTTAGGGTAATAGTAATATCATATTTACCCTTAGTTACCCTATTTACTATTAACCGCGGTAAAAAAAGTAAAAAGTTACTATTCACCAAAAAATTATTTTCATCTCATTGAACCATATTTTAGTCCTTGATATTAACCGTGTCTCTCGGATTTTCGAAATTCTATTCACAGAAGCGGTAAAATTATGTTTTATGCAAAATTCAGTTTTTAACCTACCACTTAGTGGTTTCACTATTCATCAAAAATTGAAAGTTTTCAGAAAAATACCAAAATTTCACCCTAGGCTAATTTCGATATTCTGAGTCCAAAAATGATGTCCATTTTGAAAAATAAAATTTATAAAATTTCAAAAAGTGGTTATTACTATTCATAACGGCTAGTTTTAATAGCATATTGTTGTTTAGTGAAACTCAGTATTGCGTACGACGCAAGCTATCGAGGAAGGTCGCGATTGCGTGTAAAGTAAGCCAAGCAAGTGTTGTGTAGAAAAAGATTCCTTTGATGATTTATATAACATAAAAGTCTCGGGTGTTACATTCTACCCCCCTTAAAAAGAATTTCGCCCTCGAAATTCGTCACTTTGTAACAAACAGATGAGGATACTTCTCCCTCATCATATCCTCAAGCTCCCATGTAGCTTCTTCAAGTTGGTGGTTCCTCCATAAAACTTTCACCAAGCGAGTGGTCTTGTTTCGTAGGACTTTTTCGCTACGATCCAGAATCTCTATCGGTTGTTCTTCATAAGAAAGATCTTGCTCCAGCGGTACAACTTCTGAGCTGAGTACATGTGAAGGATCTGGTATGTACTTTCTCAGGAGAGATACATGGAACACATCGTGAACTTGAGAGAGATTCGGTGGAAGCACCAATCGGTAAGCTGCCTTCCCAACACGATCTAGTATTTCGAAAGGACTGATATATCTATGGCTCAACTTCCCCTTCTTTCCAAATCTCATAACCCTCTTCCAGGGAGATATTCGTAAGAACACTTTATCACCCACTTCAAACTCTAGGTCTTTTCTTCGGTTGTCATCATAACTTTTCTGTCGACTCTGAGCTGCTCTTATGTGTTGTTGAATAGATCTGACCTTTTCTGCCATTTTATCAACGAGATCAGGTCCTAACAGCTTTCTTTCCCCAACTTCATCCCAGCAAGTTGGAGTCCTGCATTTCTTTCCATAGAGAGCTTCATAAGGAGCCATCTGAATACTAGAGTGAAAGCTATTATTATAAGAAAATTCCACCAAAGGTAGGTGTTGATCCCAAACTCCTTTGAAATCCATAGAGCAAGCTCTCAACATATCTTCTAGGGTTTGAATTGTTCTCTCAGACTGACCATCTGTCTGGGGATGATAAGTAGTGCTGAAACTCAACTCTGTATCCAGAGTATGCTGAAGACTTCGCCAGAACTTCGAGGTAAATCTCGGATCCCGATCAGATATAATAGAAAGTGGTACTCCATGCAATCTTACCACTTCCTTTACATATATCCTGGCAAGCTGATCTAGAGAGAAATCCTCTCTAATAGGAATGAAGTGTGCAGACTTTGTAAGACGATCAACTATGACCCAAATAGCATTATTGCCTTTGGATGTTTTTGGAAGTCCTGTGACAAAGTCCATAGTGATGTTTTCCCATTTCCATTCGGGTATGGGTAATGGTTGTAACATCCCCTTAGACTTCTATCTCTCAGCTTTAACTTGTTAACAAACCAAGCATCGAGAGACATATTCAGCAACATCTCTTTTCATGCCATCCCACCAGAAGTACTCTTTCAGGTCCCTATACATCTTCGTGCTTCCAGGATGAATAGAGAATGAAGAACTATGAGCCTCATCCAGCAGCTCCTTCTTTAATTCGGGGATGGAAGGAACACAAAACCGATTCCTGATCTTTATTATCCCATCACAATCAAGGTTGAATTCAGGAACATTTCTCACCTTATTTTGTAACTCAACATCTTCTTTCTGTGCCTCTTTAATCTTCACATGTATAGATGGTTGAACATTCATTTGAGAAAGATAAGATTTTTCCCCTTCCATTATAATTCCAATATCCATCCTTTGTAAATCCATAAATATTGGATCTTTTGTGATCCTCATCATGGATAAACTAGCATGGTCTTGTCGACTTAATGCATCTTCCACCTTGTTTGCTTTCCCAGGGTGGTAATGGATTGAGCAGTCATAATCCTTAATCAGCTCCAACCATCTTCTTTGATGCATATTCAACTCCTTTTGTGTGAAAATATACTTTAAACTTTTATGATCAGTATAAATATCACACCTTTCACCATAAAGGTAATGCCTCCAAATATTTAATGCAAAGATTACGGCAGCCAAATCCAAATCATGTGTTGGGTAATTTTGCTCATGGATTTTCAACTGTCGTGAGGCATAAGCTATCACCATATCATTTTGCATAAGAACACACCCCAATCCCTTCTTGGATGCATCACTGTAGATCACAAACCTTTCTCCACTACAAGGCAGTGTGAGCACAGGTGCACTGGATAACCTTCTTTTCAACTCCTTGAAATTCTCTTCACATTCCTCTGTCCAGACAAACTTAACTCCTTTCCGAGTCAACTTGGTGAGTGGATTAGATAATCGTGAAAAATCTTTTACAAAACGTCGATAATATCCAGTCAAACCAAGATAACTTCGCATCTCAGTTACTGTTGTTGGTCTCGACCATCTTTCGATAACCTCTGTTTTTGCTGGATCCACAGATATCCCCTCTTTTGAGATTATGTGACCCAAAAATGCAACTTTTTGAAGCCAAAATTCACACTTGGTAAATTTGGGATAAAGCTTCTCCTTTCTCAGGGTCTTCAATATAATTCTCAAGTGATCTTCATGATCTTCCTTGCTCTTTGAATAGACAAGAATATCGTCTATAAAGACTACCACAAATTGATCAAGATAGTCTCTAAAGACTCTATTCATTAGATCCATGAAGATATCAGGGGCATTAGTAAGACCAAATGGCATCACTATAAATTCATAGTGTCAATACCTTGTATGGAAAGCCGTCTTTGGTATATCCTCCCTTTTGACCCTTAATTGATGATACCCTGAACGAAGATCAATCTTGGAAAAGTATTGAGCTCCGCGTAGTTGGTCAAATAAGTCATCAATGCGTGGGAGAGGATATTTGTTCTTGATAGTGATCTTGTTAAGTTCTCGATAATCAATGCAGAGTCTCATTGATCCATCTTTCTTCTTAACAAATAGAACAGGTGCTCCCCAAGGTGACGCACTAGGGCGTATGAATCCCTTATCAAGATTATCTTGGAGTTGCTTCTTCAATTCCTGCAACTCAATTGGGGCCATTCTATAAGGTTTCTTTGAAATAGGCAAAGCACCCGGTACGAGTTCTATTGAAAACTCAACTTCACGATTTGGTGGAAGACCCGGTAATTCCTCCGGAAAGACATCATCAAACTCCCGTACAATGGGAATATTCTTAATCGTGAGTTTCTCACCAACCATTTGAGATAAATAACCTTCATTTAGTGGAATCAAGACCCATAAGATGGAAGGAATTTCCACTGGAAGGTTATGTTCATCCTTGCATTGATAGACGATCGTAGATTGATCTGGAATATGAAATGTGACTTCCTTTCTTTGGCAATTGATATGAGCTCCATGTAGAGAAAGCCAATCCATGCCAAGAATCACATCAAATTCCACTAAAGGAAGGATCACAAGATTTGCAGGAAGCACTTTCCCACAAACTTCGATCGGAGAAGAATTATAAACATTTGATGCGACTGTTGTGCCATTAGGTGTTGTCACAGCTAACTCAACATCTAATTGTTGAGGTAATACGGTGATACCCTTAGAAAAATTTTCCGAAATAAAAGAGTGGGTGGATCCAGAATCAAATAAAACATTTGCTACTTTAGAGTGGATGGTAAGTGTACCTTTCACCACTTCGTTATCGTACTCCACATCGCTGATAGAAATTGCATGTGACTTTCCTTTGTATTTAGCCTTAAGATTTTGTTGAGGTCGACCATCATCATCAACCCTTGGATTTGGGCATTGATTGGCATAATGCCCCATCTCCTTGCACTTGAAACATTGAAGTGTAGTAGGTTCATTCTGTGTATCCCTTCCTTTGTTTGCGTCATTAGACATCTTCTTCCCATTATCACGGCATTCAAATGCCCGATGACCTTCTTTTCCACATTTAAAACATTTACTTGTCCCTTTAAGACAACTCCCACCATGTTTCATTCCACACTTTGAGCATAAGGAAAAGCTCATATTCTTTTCCGTGTGCTCTTTTGATTTTTTCTTTGAATTCCATCTTCCTCTTCTTATCAAACCCATGTGACTGATGGGTTACTCCAATCTCCATCTCGACTTTGAGAGTACATCGAACGATTTCCTCATAGCTATTGAAGTCCCTTATGGCTAACGACCTTCGAAGACTTGGTTTTAAGCCACTAAAGAATCGATCGATCTTACTCTCAGGTTGGATAATAATACCAGAAGTGTACCTTGCAAGTCTTGTAAAATTTGCTTCATAGGTACTAACAGATTCATCATCCCTTTTCTTTAGTTCAAGGAACTCTTTCTCCATCTTTGTTCGGAGAATACGAGGGAAGTACTTATTGAAAAATAGGTTCTTGAACTCGTCCCATTCCATAGACTCAATTTCATCCCATTTCCTTGTATTCTTAATAAGATTCCACCATTGATCAGCATCTCCTTCCAAACGATACACTGCTAGGATGACTTTATCATGCTCAGAACATTGAAGAACTGAAAATATCTTTTCAGTAGTACTAATCCATTGTTCAGCAACTAATGGATCAGTAGACCCGCTGAAAGAAGGTGGACGCTGCCTCATGAAGGATTCAACAGAATGTTTCTCCTTCCTTTGCTCGTTTGGAAGTCCTGCATGATTCATAGCTTGAGAAAGTTGTGTGACCATGGCTACAAGATTTTTCATTCCAGCTCCCATATCGTTTGGTTGCTCAGGGGGACAATCATTGCATTGCCCATCACATTCCGCATTAACACGGTTCCTTCGGGTTCCAGCCATTGACTAAAACCAAGAAGAATAGTGTGAGAAACACTAATTATAATCGGAAAACCACATAATCAAGGATAAAATTTCACACTTAAGGTCTTATCCTAGGGTATTCATGGCCATTTCTAAAACACTAATATTGTGTTCTATGCTTAGACTTATCCTTAGGGTTCTTACTAAGACTTTCACATCCTAGTTTCCAAAGGTTGACTATACCTTTCCTTTGATACCAACTATAACGACCCATACTTTACATACATTGTTAATACTTCAAAATTTAAGCACACTTATTACAACATATGACAAAACCACAAAGGACCGTATAGGTATAGTGTCTTTAGAAACTGGGAAACATAAACAACTGGTTCATAAATCTTCTACAATGTCTCCCATTTATTTCATCATATCTAGGGTCCCTTTAGCATATTCTACTTAATATCCATCTTCCTGACCTGGGGAAAATAAAACATAAAAGGGTGAGCTCAAATGCTCAGCAAGGGCAAATAATGGAAATAAAAATCATATCATATCTTTTTGAAAATCATAACTTGCAAAAGAGATCATAATATCTTAACATGGAATGAATCATAGAAGTGAAAATGAGATCCCCATAATCATAACATGAAACTTGAAACTTTGTGGAATGCACACATAATCATGGAAAAACATTTCTTGTTAGTCATGACTCATTACCAAGACTATCTTAGTGGACAAAGTCCCTTTCTGAACCGAGTTCACATCTCGTTTCAGTCTGGTATCACTGAACCGAAATAACCTTCCGTTCCAGCCATGTTTATCTCATGAGATATAAAATCTTTACCCAATTCATTGGAGGGAGATATAGGTCCCACCGATCTTATAATGAATCCTTTCTTATGTGTTCCACATAATCATAAATCATACATCATCGCATAACACATGTAACAAAAATGGGATTCTTGAAACATCATGACATCATAAAACAAACCATATAAGGTAAATGACTTCATAAAATAATTCCCTCACAACATAAGCAAATCAATGTAATAATAGGGATAAAAACAGAACCCTTTATTATCTTAGATGGAAAATAATTTTGATAAAACACTTGAACTCCATTCTTGAGGAAAATATCATTTCTTCTTCAAAAACACTTTTCTTTTCTTAACATGTCATAAAATTATAAACTAAAAGAAGTTGATTAAAAATAAACTTGAAAACATATAAAGGAAGATTCTTGGAAATAATGTTTTAAAAATCCATTGATGCCGTATAAGTTAAAAAAAACATTCTTCGTACCTTTGTCGGAAAAGTCAAAAAGTACCTCGTACGAAAAAACGACAAAAGATTCATTTCATATTCTTTACTAAAAACTCACCGAAGGGTAAAATTGGATTTAAACTATTGTAAGTGGATGGAAACAATATTACATATTGAGGGAACATGGATATGGATGATAAAATACACCCCAGTAAATACTTACAAATAAACAATCTCAGATAAAAATGAGATTGTGATATTTCCCTTACCTTAGGTCCGATTTTCTTTGTACGTGTCCGAAGCTCCTGTATAATGGTTTAAATAATGTTATTGACTCTTCCAGAATCATACATATTGATATGATATAAAATATGGTCATATTATTAGCTTCTTGTTAGTAATATTTCATTGTTACTTGTTACTCGGGTCTTTATTGCCTTTTGTTCTTATGCGTGTTTTGCCGAATAAATTCTTATTCTTCTTTTAAGGTTATAGATACCTTATATCCAGAATGGTATTATTGTAACATATATCATATTTATTCATTCAATTCATTTATATAATTACTATGTAATGATGATCATGTAGAACGAGTCGCATCACATCATGGAGACGCTATTCCGTACGTACGCACGAGTGATGATATCGTTCCTATGATCGTGGAATTGTATTGGAGTATATATATATTATTTCAGTATCAATATTAATTTATAATAATAATAAATAGTTACTCATTACACCATTATACCCATCCTTGTAAGGTGGTGGTGGAAAATAGATTACACCACGGCGTGGAGACGGTATTCCGTACGTACGCACGCGCGGTGATTTAATTTTTCCGTAGGATGGATAGAAGGTGAATTAGGGTTGTTTCATATTTATAATAACATATCAGTATGTAAGTAATACTGATGTTATTACTTTATCATGAAAAAACTAAAGAAGAAGAAGTTGAAGAAGAAAGAAAATGAAAAGATCGGTAATGGATATTACCTCTTCTTTGGAACGCCTCTTTGAATCCTCCACTTAGGGAACTAAGATTGGTCTTTGAAGAAGACCAGTACCTCTAGGATTATTCTAGGGAAGTGGAGAGGAGAAAATGGCAGGGGTTGGCCAAGCTTGAGTGCTCAAATTGGTGTGAGGAGGAGGGGGAGGAGGTGCCCTTTTATAAGGGAGGAGAGGGGCACCTTAGGAATATCTCAAAATATTATTTTATATTAAAGTCAAAATCGGTTTATAATGGTTCCAAAGGGTCTTATTTCGAAGCTGAAGTGCGGATGGGTCGAAATCCTATCAACCAATAGGATTTAGACAATTTTAGGGTATTATTTTAATCTTATCAATTAGATTTAACTCTAAGTTAATTAATTTAACTTTTACCGTGTCTTTTTGTTTTCTTTCACTATATGGTTAATACACTTACTATAACATGCCAAACGAACCCCAAATTGTTTATTATTAATATATATATCCTCATCTAAGTTGTTTGGCCGAACCTTAGATTTTTAGGAATAAAATAACAATTAATAATATAATATTTTATTTAAAAACTATTTTGTGTCAATTTTGACACTATTTGATATATGATTTTTGTGAAAGTCATAACAGAATTATATGTTCAAACCAAGTTGATTAAATCAACATTAATATATCATAGTAACCTAGAAAATTATTGTAATTCATAAAAAGTCTCAAATTACATTTATTTTGGTGTTTATAACATCAATTATGTCAATATTTCATTAATAAGATCATTACTGCATCATCATTGTGTCATAAATAAATTAAACTATTTAATGTATAAAAATTAAAAATAAAATACCATTATGTAGGAAATCTTTTTAGCTTTCTAATGAATTTTTATAGTTGAATTTATCTTATGTATAACCCCATATTAAAAATGATTTACTTATTAAACTTTGATTTTAACTATTTTAACCCTTCTTTAAATAAATTAATAATAAATGTCCTAATCTAATCCAAGTGGGCCTAAATGGTCATATTTTATTCCTATGTTTGTTTTTGGTCGAATTAAACTTGTCCAATAGAATTAGGACATGTGTTAGGGTAATAGTAATATCATATTTACCCTTAGTTACCCTATTTACTATTAACCGCGGTAAAAAAAGTAAAAAGTTACTATTCACCAAAAAATTATTTTTATCTCATTGAACCACATTTTAGTCCTTGATATTAACCATGTCTCTCGGATTTTCGAAATTCCATTCACAGAAGTGGTAAAATTATGTTTTATGCAAAATTCAGTTTTTAACCTACCACTTAGTGGTTTCACTATTCATCAAAAATTGAAAGTTTTCAGAAAAATACCAAAATTTCACCCTAGGCTAATTTCGATATTATGAGTCCAAAAATGAAGTCCATTTTGAAAAATAATATTTATAAAATTTCAAAAAGTGGTTATTACTATTCATAACGGCTAGTTTTAATAGCATATTGTTGTTTAGTGAAACTCGGTTTTGCGTACGACGCAAGCTATCGAGGAAGGTCGCAATTGCGTGTAAAGAAAGCCAAGCAAGTGTTGTGTAGAAAAAGATTCCTTTGATGATTTATATAACATAAAAGTCTCGGATGTTACAGTGTTCATCCATGTTGAATTCTTTACAAAGGGTTTATTTAAAAATATCAATTTTATTTAGGACAATTCATGTATAAATTTATATTAGTAGAATTATAATATCATTCTCTCTGAAACCCATTATATTCTGATAGAATCTTCTTTTTATAGATTTTTCGTGTTCTCAATCTCTTTTCCCACCTTTTGGTACTCAAATCAACAAAAATAATGTTTTCAAGAAAAGTTGACTTTATTTCTTCTTATCATCTGATAAAATTTCTTTTATATATCCATGTTTTTTATATGGTTCCAAGAATGTGATTCTCATAAAATTAATGATTAGTTTTGGTCATATACTATTGACCTTGGACTTCTTTAAAAATGTTTAGAAAGATATATTTTAAACATTTTTCATGTGATTCATTATTTACTCTCTTTTAAAAAGTGTGATAAAATATTTTTTATTTTTTACACATTATCATATTTTACCTATGTTAGGACCATGTTTCACTTAAAATATTAATTTTCACCTTTCCAATATTTTTCATAGGAATTAATATTTCCATATATTTTTTATTTTTTATTATTTATTTTTATAATTTTTTCAAAATTAAAGGATATGTTTTATTTTTTGGAATTTAATTTTATAGCATCTTCATAAATTTGATTTTTCACTATATAAAAAATACATTAATATTTTCTATATTTCATTAATTATATGTTCTAGTTTTACAATCCAACATCATTCACATGATATCATGAGACCAAATTATTAATTTTATTGATTGGGAAATTATTAAATTCTACAAACTTGATTCTAAATAGATATTTATTGATTATGGAGGAATATTTATTGTATAGTGTAAATTTACTCAATATATGAGGAGTTAATTTGAAATTTTTAGTCCTGTGTGGGGCCATAAATGTTATATCTGCTGGATTCATTGGTTGGTCAAATGAGAAAAATATGTTTAGGCATTTGGTGTATGTTGGCCCATATAAATATGATGTGTTTTATGAGACCATGATAAAAAGTTTATGATGATTTAGTTACGGGTAATGGGCTAAATTATATATCCTTTAGATTAATTGGGAAGGTCTCATGATACAATCAAGTCTATATGACTTAATTATTATTTGGATCTTTTTAGTATTTCAACCTATTTAATGATAAAGCTCTAGGTTGAGGCCTCAACAGAAAGATTATGTTGTCCAAAATTCTGATTTCCATCATTAGAATTTAGTTATTATTTCCCTTTTTATTACTATGATGCTATTATATTTTAATATATTTAATCCCTATTTTTTAGTTATATAGCATATTTATTAATTATTCGTCCCATAATATTCATTATTCTATATGTATCTATGATAGATTCTATAGTATGCAACCCCTTCATGGGTATCTGAGCTATCCCTTTATTTTTCCCTTCCCCTAGGAACTAAAAATGGAAGATTTAATGAATAGAACATATGTACTAAAATTAATAATAATGTTTTTAGGTTTTTTATATATTGTGTATTATATTTCCAATTTATTATTGAAATCATTTATATATCAAGTCCCGCAATAATATTAAACAACTCAATCCTATGTGATGTTATATTTTATATCTTGTACCAATTTAATGTGTTAAACACCGACTCAAGGTTACTGGAGTCAGGTTTATTACATTCATACTTTTTCGACTGAAATCAATAAGTAGAAGGGGATATGAAAAATAATGTTATCATTGTTTTATAAAAAAATTATCCCCATCTCAATCAACCAACGATGAAGGATTTATATTTCCATGTGAAAAATAAAAACCCTACTATCTGAGATTGACGATATAGAAGTAAACACTAATAGTAAATAAAAAATACCAACACCATGTATAAATATTCCATTATTAACTCTAAGACTCCAGTAACCCACAACTTATGGGTATTTTATTAAGATTGTAAATATTAAATAAATATAAATACAAGGTATCTAAAATTTTACAAGTTTTGAAAAACAATGTATATAAATGAAAACTGTAGTACATTGAAACCATAAGGTTCATCGACTAATTTCATGAAAATCTATTATTTATCATTAAAAAACCATATGTCACATGAATGGGAGATGGGAAAAAATATAAAGGGGTGACCTTGATTTTTGTTTAAGGGATAGAATAATTTGGAAGCTATCTTACAAAAACAAAATATTATTAATATGAAAGAAATAAATAAATTCCATAACAAATGGATCTATATGAATAACATATCATTAGATTACATAAGAGTAAATAAATTCTTGGATAATAATAAGTGATATCACAGTGATTAAATTCATAATGTTGGACATTAAAAATATACCATAAACGGTTAATGCTATGAAATCATATAGAAATAACTAATTATTATACCAAAACTCCACTATTGTTTCTCATGAGATTCACTAATACATCATGGGGTGCCAAAATTCAGATCCTCACTTGTCACATAAAAAGTCTGGTTTATCTATCATATGATGAGAACGGTTAAAAAATATATATCATAATGTCCATAGAGGTGAATCATACATAATAATGTATAATTAAAAAATTTGTATAAATATAGAAAAAAATTATATATCTAATTCCAATACTTTAATTTTTAATTGAATTATATAACTATCTTGATGAATATCCATTATCATACTTTGACGTTATATTATACTCACAATGTAATGGAACGTATATTTTTCAATGGAATGATAATAAAATAATGGTGTAGGGTACTTTCATGGTTCAGAGATGTCCATAGAAATTAATCAATTAAATTATATTGAAATCCATTATTACAGTTTGTTTATATCTTGTGAATCATAAAAAGCATATCCCCAAGGATTATCAAACTGGATGTGTAGTTTGGCGCATTATTTTCAACCTTGTGAGGATTTAGTGAGTACCTAATAAATTTTTTCAAGGATCATTACACAAAGGTTATTCATAGAAAAACCATGCATATTGTATCCCAAATGGGATGCCATTTAAAGGAAAGAACATAATCGTTAACAACATTTACTAATTTTATAGGTTTATCCCTTTGGTTTTCATAAATTACTGGGCACTATAATTGATTATAAAGGTTGCGTAATGATATATACTAGTGATATCTCAATTATATTATGATACCAAATTAATAAAAATAAATCATAATTAAATTTTATATTGAAATTAAATTGAAGTGATAAATATTACACAAATAAAGGATAATATGGATTTAGATACACTTATATCTGCATAAAAAACGTAAGAAAATTCTATAATGATAGAGAAGAAGTAATATCTCATTTAAAATATATAAAATAGATGATTATAATTCCATGTATTTTCAAGAATAAAAATAAATGAATAATAATTCTGAATGATACTATATGAAAAAGATTGTAGCTGAAACAGAAAATTTGAGTATTGGGAACAGTTACTTTGAATACCATCTTATTAAATATTTAGAAGAGCACATTATAACCTTACTAAACCCTTTCGGAGAATATGGGGAGATATAGAGAGATTATATCCATGATCACTAATTTTAGAGTGAAGAGGAATTGCATGATGAGATGGTATTTATTGTGAATGAGGTAGATTTGTTGATTAATTTTAAAGCATAAACCTTGGAACTTATGTCAATAAAGAATGCAAATATAGCCTTCCCATGGTTTAATCTAACGTTATTTGACATGTAGGGATTAATTTATATCAATAAATTTAATTATGAATCTAATTTATTTCAAATAATGTACTTTATATGTGAATAATATTCTTATTAGTAAATATATTTTTGTCAAATATTTATAATATAATTTAGGTTTATGAAGACCTTTTATAGGTTTTGAAAAGTAATTTTATTAATTTAAAATTTATTATTTCAATTTTTAGTTAGATGATAATTAAATAAATCCATTATATTATGCTTTACATCATTTTTACTTTATAATGATTTCATAACAGTAACAATAAATTTATACCACAGTTTTGTTTTTACCCAAAATATCAAATTCTTTATAAAATTTTGAAAAATAAACCATTGAAAATTTTAAATGTTATGATTAAAAATTTAAATTCATTCTTATTAAAATAATTATAAACCTCTTTTAAATTTCTTTATTACATAAAAATAACATGTGTATTTAAAAATCATGCATTTGGATCCTTAAATTTGAAAAATCTTATATTTTTTATTCTAAGATGCATGTGAATAATTATATTATAATTCATCAACATATATATAAATACATATATTATTAATTATTAAATATATTACAAGAAATTTATTTATGGTACTTATTTTTTTATTATAAATTTATTTTCCCTTGTTTCTATTGTATTATTATGGGTTATATTATTATGATGATATATTAGAACATGTACTTTGACATAATTTTTATGATCAATTTTTTTTACTATTGTATAATCATGGGTAATACATTATTCCCCACTAAATATTTTCCCATGAAATTGGCAGTGTACATCAAAACTAAAATCAATTAAGGAAATTATTCTACATTGTTTCCTTAAGATCCCATTTTTTTCTTCCAACTTGTGATTCCTCCTAATAACATTCACCAATTGAGTTTTCTGATTTCTTAAGACTTTATCTATAGTGTCATGAAATCAGATAGGTGTTTCATTATATGAAATGTTAGGTTCCAACTCCATTTCACGAGGGGTTAGTGCATCCATATGATGTTTAATTTACTTCCCCAACATCAAATCACGGAAGATGCCATAACCTTTTGACAGTTTGTGTGGAAAATGAAACAATATTCCCTTACATAAAATATCTTTAAAATATATAAATTCCTATTGTACCTAAAACATGGATTCCCCTTCTTTTCAATCCTTATAACTCTCTTCCATAGTTATACTTTCATGATGAAATGATCTCCTACTTAGAATTTTAATTCAACTCTTTGATTTTTAGCATATATTTTCTATCATATTTGAGTTTTCATGGTATTTTTCTTTATATAATACACATTATTAGTTGTTTTATTAGTTAGTTCTTGAAATATTTCCTCCTTCCAAATCTCTACCCCAACATGTTTGACTACAAAATATTTTTCCATACAAAGACCTGTACCATTCCATTTGAATACATGAATTTTAGCTATTATGGTATCTGAATTAAAATTTTTGTGGGAATTGTTCCCCAATTCCTTGGAATTGATGTGCACATGACCTCAACGTATCCTTTATGGTTTGGATGGTCCTTAGAGACTTCTAGTTCGTTTTAAGATGATATGTAGTACTTCAATGTATATCAGTGTCTAAATCATTTTAAATACTTCTTGATTTTTTTATTAAATGACAGTCATGATCAAATAAAATTCCTAAAGGTACACCATAAAGTCTTATACTATTATTGATATAGACCCATGAAATAATCTCAAGTGGTATATCCTACCTTAGTTAATGAAAATGTGTATGTATATTGAGTCAATCTATAATGGCCCATATAACATCTTTATTTTTAGATTTATTATGAATTCCATAAATAAATTATATCGTGATGTTTTCCCAGTTTTATATTGATATTAGGATGGGTTTCATGATATCCTTTGTATGTTTCCACATAGATTTTATTTATTTGGATATCATGAATCTAAACACATATTCTAGAATTACTTATATCATGTTTCCCAATAGATGTAATCATCTAGATCCTGATACATCTTGTGACTATAAGGCTGTATATGGAAGTTTTACTTATGGTCATTATCAAGTATTTCCTTCTTTATCTATACTAGAGATGGTATATAAAATATCTAAAGTTTCTACCTTGTGAGTAATAAAATTTTTGTTAGTGTTTTCCAATTATTTTCAAAGCAATAAGTATTTAATTTATTTTAATATGTTGAAGATATTATAAATATGTATATGACTTGAGGTTTGGTTGTAGAATACATGCTTTTTAAAGAAGAAATGAAGTTACTATTGATTTTAATATTGGAGGTGTTCTTTCATTTATAATATATTGAAAATACTCATTACATGATTTATCCTATACTTGTAGGAGAAAAATTAATTAAATATTTAGAGTTACATATGATGATTGATGTGATGATCTTAATGTGTAAAAAACATAACATGATGTTTAAAGAATCACTTTTGTGAAGAAAATTATGATATTTTGTTATGTTGTTTATGGAAGGAAAACCATGTAATGATATGAATGGGTGTAACAGATAGAGATAAATATCTAAAGAAATATTATTCAAATGTATGAAGGGAAATGAATATAGGGTAGCTGACTAACTTTAGAAAAAAAATGTTTGGAAAAAATATTAATCTAATAATGTTCATAGGGACATAATACTGAGATTTTTTTGAAATAAATATCAATTAATTCATATTAATAATTTCATCATTGACTAAACCTCAAAATACCTTCTATTTATGATTCAAAATGAATATTGGATAATTAACTCCATTTTAAAATAGATCAAACAAGACAATGAATTTCTATTTATTAATTTATCGAAAATTATAAAGATTCAATGGAATTTGTGGTACTAGATAGATATGGTTGATGGAAGAAGTTAGTAAATAATTGTTGGAAATATCATTAATGGAAAAGGGATTCCAAAAAATCATTTTCAGAATAATCATACTCGATGAAGAATTTTGTTCAAGATCATTAGATAGAGTGTTTCAAGTGATTAGAAGAAAATATTTTATGTGATAGTTGTGAAAGAAGTTATGTATAATGAAGGTATGAACATGTTATACAGGAAAAAAATCTTCAAATATAAATACATGATTTTTTGATGTTATTAAATGACTGGACATAGGTCATTAATTAATCATGAAGATGAATCTACGTGCAATATTAGGCAAAGGGATCAATGTTTAACCATCTATTAGAGGTTCTTGAGTGGAACCATCACATACAGGATTCCATGTGGAATCATTGAACAATGGTTTCTATGTAAATGTATTAGTGAGAAGTTTTGGTGTGAATTTTAACTAGAATATCTTTTTTGAGAAATGGAAATTGATATGTTTTCTTAGAAAATGAATCATACATAGTTCCATGGGAATTTTCATCATTGAAAGTGTTACAATGAAATCATATAGAGTATCAAACTTCATTGGAAGGAGTTTTATGATAGAATCATACATAAAGAGAAGATAAAACCTCCAAGGGTTTATCATATGGAGAATAAATAAAATACCATCTTGAAAACCATTATATGTAGAGGTATCACAGTGAATGTATACTGGACAGTCTTTTGATGGTGGATTGGACAGTGTCTCTAGAAAATGAAGTACTAGACAAAAAATATCATTGTGAAGGAACACCAAAGTGAGTTTTAACTTAGCGAAAAATTTCTAAGAAGTATTAAAAAAAATAATTTTCATTGATATTTATAATTTTATTAATTATATTTTAGTGTGTAAATGTTGAGTTGTATTTTAGAATCATCATTAATCACCAAATAAAAAATTATGATTCTAGATGGGATGTATAGAAGGTAGAAGAAGTCATTGATGCTAATAACTAAGGAGAGTTTTGATGAATTTAATTGGCTCTAATATTTTGGTATATTTGATGGTTGTCAAATGAATAATTTTGTGTGGAAAATTCAAATTTGATGTGGAAATTTATATTTGAGTTTTCACTTCTCCTTCTGGTTTTGTAGAAACAACACCAATATAAAAGGTATTAGGTGTGCTGGGAAGATGTTACATGAGTTGTTATGAATGTTATTATTATTAAAAATGGTAATAGGGGTTGGTGCCTCATTCTATAAGACCCCATTTACAATATTAGAATCATATTCCTTCCTCCTACTGTTTTTGGGTACCCCCTCACAATGATAGGTGTACCCTCCTCATGTTTCTCCAACATTCCTCCATATGGAGTCTCTATGATTTTCTTCACACTAGTGCTCATTTTTATTGGATAAATTTCTATACTATTTTTGAGTGTCCCACCATGCTTTAACCCCTTATTTGTTAGGAATTATGGTGAGCATGACCTCATGGGAAGAATTGGTTGTATCTCATAGTAGTGAACCTTCGATCCAATTGTTCTGAGTTTATCCCCATTTGGTTTCTTTTGTTCTATCTCTCCATAGTGGCTCTAATTTCTCTTTGTTCACCCCTACTCTATTGGTATGGTCAAATATAGTAAAAACTAACTTTTTTAGGGTCTCTTGGTTCCTCATGATGTAATTTTATTGTGATAGTGGGATTAGTGGTATTGAGGCATTCTTAGTGAGGAGATTTCTCCCCTTGTACAGATTTTTATATTTTGGTTAGAATCATTCTATTTGGTTTTTTGAGTCATTGTTTCTAATTTGATGATTTTATTTTATCCTAGATCCCATTTCCTAATTATTAGATTGGTCTATTTTCAATGTTTATTTGGTTTCTTCAGTTCATGTTTCAAATTGATAGGTTGGTTGGCTTTGTTTGGGGTTTATTCTATGTTGATGATGATGGTTTCAAAGAATACATTTCCAAGAAGTGTATCTAATTTCTAGGATTGGTTTCCAGGGCAACAGTGGTATCCCACTTCCAAGTCATAATTCTAGCCCGTACTCTAATATTTATACTATATTCCACCAAAATTCTCCCAATTAGATATATATGGTAGTATTTAATGTGTTTTGGGATGTTATGTTTGAGTGGTCGATGTTATTCATAGAGGAGTCTCTTTTGATTGAATCACATAAGTATTAGGGATCCCACTGAGTGTGTTCCTGATTTTTGTTTTGGAGTGGATTTGACTTAGTGGTTTTAATGATCTATGTTGATTTGTTGTGGTTATTTAATGGTAGCGATGATTGAATCCATCAATTGTAATATCCATCGAACTAGTTTGGTGTGGATGATTGGTATTATTTGTGTCAGGTGGCATGAAATGTGGAAGTACATGGACCAAGGAGGTGACGATGAATCTTTTTGAATTCAAGCATTTGAAATTTGAAATTTTATTTTTTATGTTGTGGTATTCTTGACTCAATATGGTGGTGTGAATATTAATTTAATGTTCACATTTTTAAAAAGTGGATTTTGATAAAAAATATGATATTATTATTATTATTGAAAATATGAAGATCGGTAGTTGGGTTCTGACCAAGAGTCTGTAGAGAATTTTTTGGTTGAAGTGATGAGTAGGGTTCCCTAAAGTGGTGTACCGGATTAACTAGGATAGGTACCATACATAAAATTTGGAACCAAATGGATTAAAAAAACTAATCGGAGTAATAGTTCACCAGAATAAGAAGTCAATTACGATGTGAGAATGTACTAGATGAATGAGAAGAGGAAGGGATCATATGAACTAGGTTTATATGAATAGATTTCCAATAAACATCACTTGACTTAAAAAACCATTTGGACCATATTGTAAAGAGAACTTTCAGATGAACATGTTCTTGATAGAGGATTGGAGATATGGATAGATAGGTTCTAAAGGAATTAACATTGGATTTAATGGGAAACAATATGTGTGACGACCCAAAGTTTCACTAATGGAAATCCCCCTTGATCTAGTTAAATGTATCTTTATGTAAAATATTTATATAAAATTTCAACTTATTTGGTTTTATGTTAAGAATGGTGACCGTTGATTTTATAGTCGTTGAACAGTGATCACAAGATTAGTATAAATATACGGTATTAACAAATCCAATTTACTCAGACAAAGGAAGCAATGGCCTCATCTAGTAGAATTTCTCCATATAAAGCCCGTTTGTCAGAGATTGGGAAAGAGGTGGCATATTTGGGCTTCGCTCGTGAACAACCTCAAGCTGACCTTCATCATGTCAAGCTCAAACGTGACCATCTACGGTAAAAGTGGAAGTTGATAGAAATTACCACTCGAGCGATATTATTCGAGCCACCCCAAAAATCTGTCACCATCGCACACCATACCCTTAGGTCTTATGCGGCTGTTTTAAGGGGTTATGTAACAAATCTCTAGTACTATTTTCATGTACATTTTTTTTGTATATAATAATGAATATACTTTATTTTAATTATTGATACATTGTAAATAGTTTTTAAAGTGAAAATAGTGTTTCTAGTTATTATTTAATTAAGAATTATATTTTATTAAATTAATGGATTATTGAAATAAATAAAATTTTGACAAAATATTATTATTATTATTAAATAAATATTATTATATATAAATTATCATATAATTTTATGAATGCAATTGTAATTTTTATTAAGGTATGAAAGCCATTTTTTTCAAAACATGTGAATTTTCGGTAAATGTCAGTTTTTATTTTAAAAGTGAAAATGATCATTTTTAGAAAATTATTTAGATAAAATAAATGTTATTTCTGGAATCAGGACATCGAAATTATCCAACGGTGATTTTTTCAAAATTTTCTGAGACAGTTAAATTTTTGGATAAAAAATAAATACTGTTTAAATATATAATGTGTTTTATTATTTCATAATAACCCAATAGTGATGTAATAAAATACTATAAGCTTTATGTTCGGCCAATATATGTTTTACCATTAAAATAATGTGATTTTGGGTTTGTTTGACTTACTTTTCAAAGCATTAATGGACCCTTCAAGACTTATTATACACCATGTCTTTTTTAAATTTCTTTCCATGGGAGTGTGACTCACCTCCACATAAGCAACCCTATTATTTTAAGAAGTTCGGAATTTGGCCATATAAAATATTTTTTACCTCTTCCCTTGGCTAAAATCCATGGGAAAAAACCATGGGATGGTTTTTGGTTTGAATTAATTTAATATAAGGGGTCCCAAACCAAAATAATAAATAATTCCCTCACCTTTCCTACATGAACCCACCCAAGATCCCACTTCCTCCTCACTCAAAACCATTGGAGTTCGTCCAACCTCTGCCCTAATCTCTTTAAAATCCTATCAAGGTTCCCCAAGCTCCCAAGAATCCTCTCTCAAGCCTCTCTCAAGCCTTTGGAAGCACACTTCCAAGTAAGGGTTTTTTCTTCCTTTCTCATTTTTGTCCAATTTTCTTTAAGTTGTTTTGCCCTTTAAATTTCAATTATGAATTTTGGGGTATGGTTTCTCACCTCCCTCATACTGAACTATTTTTTTTAAATGATGGGAGACCCCTTTCTCTCTCATTAAATTCCTCCAATGTACACCTGTTACTATGTCGAAATTCCGAAAGGAACTTCTCCCTCCTCATTTACATTCAAGCAATACTTTTATACCATGAACCTAAATTCCATTACAATTGTTGGAAAATGTATCTATATTACCTCCTTACTGTCCATTACATGTAAATATTATGATTAACCCCTTTATCTCTCATCAACCTTTTTTTTATGAATTCTTACGTCATGCCGTTACGCTGCCGAAAGCGCACCGATTTTCTAAGCCAATCCCATTGTGTAGTGAATACCATGCCCATTTCTCCATCAAGGGTATTCACCATTATACACATTTTCTTACTGATTATAAAGTTTAATGTATTAATTCCACATTCCTTTATCATGGAATAAATGATTATGTTTTATGAATCCATGTTTTATGATCCAGGTGGCACACTTATGCATGAAATGAAATGTTTTAGAAGGGTGAACCCTTATAGCGCTCCAATGCATTGGGTAAAGTATAGTATCATGATACACCTTGTGCAATGAGTGTTGACTCATTCTAATTCAAGTGCAACAAGGGTTTACTCATGCTTTATGTGCAATGAGGATTTAGTCAAGCTCTATGTGCAATGAGCCTTGGCTCTTGCTAATTCCATGATAATTGTTGTTGCTACATTTCCAAGTGATTATTATCATGTTTTACCATGACTTTATGTTAATGTTTCTCTTGTGATCTATTGATATTCACATTGTATAACATGTATTTTACTCCTCATGTATTCCATGTTCATTCCGTTACTGGTCTTTATAGCTCACCCTTTTCTTATGCATGTCCTCAGGTTATCCCATGCAACGATAGTATGAGGGAATGTACTGGTCATGTAAAGGATGTTTTCAATAAAGATGTTTTATTTCGTGTTTTAAGTTATTATGTAATGATCCTAATCTCAAAAAAAAAATATACCTCTTGATCATCCATGTTGTATTAAGTGAATGGTTTATGTAATAAATCATGTTTAAGTTTGTAATAAATGCAGGGTTGTCATAATATGTATTCTTATATTAATTGAATAATTTTTGTGTTAAAGACAATGTATGAAAGTGAATTAATAGAATAGTTTATTTCATGTCTCTGTGTTTTTTATAATATTGGAAGAAGAAAAAACAAAAAATGTAACACCCACCATGAATTATCATATAGCTGAGTAGTTAAGGTTTCAAACTAGTATGAATATGTTTATGACTATCTACACTAGTAGAATGAGGAACCAGTAAGGGGATTCATGTTTGACTGTGGTTTCATAAGTATATGGGGTAATTCATCCCCCTCATAATGTTTTGATATCCACAATTGTGGTTTAGATAATTTCTAGGGAAAAACACTATATGTTTATCTCATTATAGCAAAGAATCATTGTATTAGTCATCACCATACACAAAATAGACAAGATACACTTATTGTGTGATGAACATTCTAAAATTTCATGATTCAACTATTTCATTATATTATGTACCTGCATATGATAGTTAAAATATAATAATATAATATAAATAGTGAAACGTATAATAAGAAAAGGTATAAAATGTTTCAAGTGCTGAAAAAAGTTCCCCACATCGATTCAATTATTATCAGTTTTTTTGAATATCCATATGTGGTGCTCTTAGTTGGTATCATACCCTTTTCACACCAATTGGATTATCTTCTATGCTGCTATACTATTTCTAAAATTTTATTTTATTTTTTATATTTAAAATGAAGTTAATTTTGGTGAAGAATTAGTTATCTCAAAGTAAAATTCAATATAAACTAAGACCATGATGAAAAATTAAAATTTAAATAATGAAATACAAATAAAATTTCCATGTTGAATAAAAAATAAAAAAAATGATTAGTATCCATTTTCTATAAAAAATAGTGATCTTCATTGTAAATTGAATAAAAATAGTTTTGAAATTCGACCATGGTATAGGAAGCATTATTTCCCGTAGTGAATCAAGATCACATGATCACTGGGTCAGTGGATATTCTAGTGAAAACTATCCTAAATAAAGCGGAAACTATCATAAGTGGTGATGATGATCAATCTAAAACCCCCCAATATATATTAGTTGAAATATTAAGAGTTATTTTTCATTATTCTACCAATACCATGTTTTTGGCGTATTTAAAAGAATACATAAATACATAACCCAGCATGAAGTTATGAATAACATAGAGAAAGATTTACTAGAAATAGTTCTGGGAAATATAAGTATCTTCATAATGGATAGTGTCTTTGAGACTATAGTTTTGGATATATAGATTAGATCCTGAATATTCAGATATAATTAGATCTAAAAAGATAAATACAAATATGGAATCATGAATAATCAGGAATAATATATCCATACACATGATGAAAAGTTATAAAAAAATATTAATATTAAGAATTTTTTACATGATGTTTAATCTAAGAAGAATAAGTAAGAGAACAAATTTTTACAAAAAAAATTAATATGCAAGATTAATAGGTAAAAAAATGAATTAGTATTGTGATGAGAAACTAATTATAATAGGAGATAAAAAACCGTTATTATAAAATTCTTAAGAAATTATATTGACTATTGTAGATAAAACATATGAAAAGTCTTCACAACTGAATAAGAATGTGTCTACTTTTATACAATGATAAATTGGGGATCCTGATGATAAAATACAACCATCATTTGATAGGAATACTAGGGTATCATTTTATATTCTATATAAAGTAGTTATGAAGAATGAATTACAGTCCTTACCTTCTTATATTGTTTTATTTCAATATAGTACAATTAATAATACATGTATCAAAATAGAATTTGTATATGCATGGATAATGAATAGTGACAAGATTTTTACCACCTTTATTGTGGTGGATTAGAGAATAATTATTGAATATGGTTCCCCTTGATGTGCCTGATTGGTTATTAAGAAACACAAAAATAAAATTCCCATGTTGTTAGAAATTATGAACAACATGTATTGGATATTAAAAGATCAATGATTGTGGGTAAATTTGACGGTTCCGGGCGTAGTGGAAGCGTGGTTGGGAGGATGTAACACCCTGAGATTTTATGAAAAATATTCTTTTTAATTTCATTAATGTCTTATGTTGTATGCTACACCAAAAAGAGCTTTCACAACATGCATCCTTGACTTGCCTTTCATTACATGCAATCACGGCCTTCCTCGATAGCGTGTGTTGTACGCAATACCGAGTTTCACTAAACAACGATATGCTATTAAAATATTATTAAAAGTAGCCGTTATGAATAGTAATAACCTCCTTTTAAAATTATAGAAATTTTATCTCTCAAAATGGACTTCATTTTTGGATTCTGAGTATTGAATTTAGCCTATGGTGAAATTTTGGTACATTTGAGATAACTTTCATATTTTGATGAATAGTGAAAATTACTAAATTTTAATTAAAAACAACTTTTTTAATCAAAATAATTAATAGTGATAAATTATGAATTTTAGTGGTTTTAAAGTATATTAAGAATATATTTTTACCATTTAATACAATTTTGGGCATTGAACATAATTTCCCAATTAAACCGAACATAAACAAGTATCAATCTTTTGATAGTTATTATATCTTAAAAACACGCTTTTTGTTTTGACAGCGGGAATTAATTTTAAATTAATTTTTGCCACTTCTGTGTTTTGAATTTGAAAAAAGTATTCTATATTTGGAATCAGTATGTTAAAATTGTGTAAACAGGTAACTTTTATTTTTAGTCATTTTGAATAATTACTTCGGTAAATATTTTATTTACCATGGTTAAAGGGTAAATCCGGTAAATAAGGGTTAAAAATAATATTATAATAATAACAAAATTACCCTAAAACGTGTGATAACCTTATTGGTTGATACATGTTCGACAATGGGCATCTTTGGGTAAATTTGGGGACCCCATGGTGCCACTTGTAAGTGATAGGGACATGTTATTTTAATTAAGTTAAAATGAATACAAAAATGACACAAGCATATATCTTTTAGAAAAACAATTTTTACATAGGGTTATATATGTTGGATTTTCAATTGTAAATATTAATTATAAAGATAAAAATATTTCCTAAATAATGATATTTTATTTATAATTTTTAAGGATTAAATAAGTTAATTTATTTATGACACAATGATGATGGAGTAATTACCTTAATAGTGAAAAATTAACATAATTGATATTATAAATACCCAAATAAATATAATATGAGACTTTTAATGAATTAAAATAATTTTCCAGGTTACTAAAACATGTTAGTAATGATTTAATTAACGTTTTTTGAAGTAATAATTCTGTTATGAGTTTCACAAAAATCAACTATTGAATAGTGTCAAAATTGACATAAAATAGTTCTTAAAACAAATATTATATTATTGATTGTTATTTTATTCCTAAAAATCTAATGTTCGGAAAAGATACTTATATCAAGATAGTTGTGTCATTAATGGACCACCTGGGGGTCTCTTTGATGTATATGATAAGTTTATTAACTATATAATATAAAAATACAAAGTGACATGGTAAATGTCAATCTAATTAACTAAGAGTTAAAACTAAAAGATAAGGTTATTATAATGACCTAAACTTATCTAAATTATATTGGATGAGAGTATTTATACCCATACCCACCATAGCTTCGAAATAAATTAATTTTGAGCTATTTAAAACCGAATTTTGATTTATAATAAAATTATATTATTAGTTATTCCAAAGGTGCCCCTCTCCTCCCTTATAAAAGGGAACCTCCTCCCCTTCTTCCTCACACCACTTTGAGCATTCAATCTCGGGAAAAACCTGTCAAATTCTCTTATAAACTTCCCTAGAAAAATCCTACTAGTTTTTGTCTTCTTAAAAGACCAATTTTAGTGCCCTAAGAAGAGGACTCAAAGAGGTGCTTCAAAGAAGATGCAATGTCCGTTACCTATTCTTTCAACTTTATTTCTTCCTCCAATTCTTCTTCTTAGGTTGTTTCATTATGAAGTAATAACATAAGTATCAATAATATAATAATATATTATTATATGTATGAAGCAACCCTATTTCACCATCTATCCATCCTACGGAAAAAGAAATCACTGCGCGTGCGTACGTACGGAATACCGTCTCCACGCCGTGGTGTAATCTATTTTCCACCACCACCTTACTTGGATGGGTATAATGGTGTAAATAATAACTATATATGATTATTTTAAAGTTATATTGATTCTGAAATAGTATACATACACTCCAATACAATCCCACGATCATGAGAACGATATCATCACTCGTGCGTACGTACGGACTACCGTCTCCACGACGCGATGAGATTCATTCTCCACGTTAACCATTCATAAATGATTATAATGTATATATAATAAGTAATAATGAAATATATGACATAATAATGATACTGGATTTATGTTTATATATATGTATTTCATATACTTAATTCCATTCAACTCAATAAGGAAAGGAAAACAGCGTTCATGCGTACTTACGACCTACCGTCTCCATGAACGGTGTATTTATTTCCATTTATTGATTTATTATATATATGTATATTCTGAATATATATTATATATAAATCATGTTTTATATTCTGGAATTAAGTAATCATGATCTAAGTAATCATATGAATAATTACAAGTCAAAACATGGACGACAAATGAAACAATTTTACCCAAAACGCTCTTTAACATGGAATTTAAAAAAGAACGGGTAATATAAAGTCATAAGTGAACCATATATGATATCATACCAATGAGTATGATTCTGGAATAAGTCAATGACATTATTTAAATCATTATACAGGAGTTTCAGACACTTACAAAGAAAATCGGACCTAAGGTAAGAGATAATTGTGCAAATCTTATTTTTATCCGAGATTGCTTATTAGTAAGTATTTACTGGGGTTATTGCTATCATCCATGTCCATGTTTTATAAAAGTGTATTTATGTATGTTTAATCTCATTTTTACCCGTTTTTCTTTTACTACATTGTTTTTAAGGAATCTTTCTTTTGTTTACGTTACGAGGTACTTTTTGACTTTTCTGAAAAAGTACGAGAAAAATGTTTTTTTAACTTATTCGGCACGAACGGATTTTTACGGTTTTATAAAACCTTATTTAGATGAATCTTCCTCCACAATATTTCATGACTATTTTCAACAAAATCCTTTTCTTTTAAAACTGGATGCCATTTTGTATAAATAAAATGATTTGGAAGAAGAAAGGATATTTTCCTCAAGAATTCATTTCATGGGTTTTATAAAAACCATTTTTCATCTAAGATGACATTATTTAATATGTGTACGTTTCAAGTATCATGTCTCTATGGTTTACATGGTTTCACTTTTCTTATTATTAAATGATATCCATTTCTTTTATATGGATTATGTGATGATGGGATGATGTTTATGAAGCCCATTTTATTCATTGGGTTATTTTGAATAATGTATGTTTATTTTGTGGCACAAGTAAGAATGATTTCATTTTGATATGTGTGGGACCTATATCTCCCTCCAATTAATTGGTTAAAGATTTTATATCTCATGAGATAGACATGGCTGGAACGACAGGTTACACCGGTTTAGTGAAACAGGACTGAAACGAGGAATGAACTCGGTTCAAAAATGGACTTTGTCCACTAAGATAGTCTTGGCAATGAGTCTTGATTAATAAGAAATGATTCTCTATGATTATGTGTGTACGCCACAAAGTTTCATGTTTTAAGTTATTATTTTTGGGATTACATTTCACTACTATGATTTATCCCATGTTATGATATTATGATCTCTTTTGTAGGTTATGATTTCCAAAATGTTATGTTCTTATGAATATGATGTGATTGATATTTCTTTTGTTTACCCTTACTGAGAATTTGAGCTCACCCTTTTATGTTTTCTTTTCCCCAGTATATAAATAAAGGTTTTAGGTAAGAAAAAAAATGGAAGATCTTTATGGGAGATGTTGAAGATCTTTCACCATGATTAGAATATTACGTTCTGAGCTTCCAAAGACACTAAAATATTATGGTCCTTGTGTGTGTGTTTTTGTTATGTACTAAGTATTCTTCAAAAGTAATGTAATTTCCATGTACATCAAGCTTTTGGGCCTCTACAGTTGGTATCAAAGGATAGGTTTAGTCAACCTTTGGAAACTAGGATGCGAGAACTTTAGTGAGATCCCTAGAGATATTTCTAAGGTATGTCTAGGGATTTCCCTAAGGTTAAGTATAAGTATAGGTTATAGTATTAGAATTACGGTAACCCAAGATGTTAGATATTGAAGGTACTCCTCCTTTATTGTGTTGTTTTCCCTAGCATGATTTTTTCCTCTCACACTATTGTTTTTGGGTTTTAGACGATTGGTGGATCCCGAAGGAACCCTGTTGATCAATGTAGTGGAAAATGCAATGATTGCCCACCTGAACAAACAAATGTTATGGGAGATGGAGTGAAAAATCTTATTGCTATACTTACACAAGCTATGAATCATTCTGGACTTCCAAATGAGCAGATAAGGGAACAATATTCTATTGAGTCCTTTATGAGGAAACGTCCACCTTCTAATAGTGGGTCTTATGATCCACTTGTTTCTGAACAATGGATCAGTACTACTGAAAATATATTTTCAGTTATTTAATGTTCTGAACATGATAAAGTCATCTGAGCAGTGTATCGATTGGAAGATGATGCGGATCAATGGTGGAATCTTATCAAGAATACGAGGCCAAGAGATGAAATTGAGTCCATGGAATGGGACAAGTTCAAGAACTTATTTTTCAATAAGTACTTCCCTCGTATTCTTCAAAAAAAATATGGAGAAGGAGTTTTTTGAACTAAAGCAAAAGGATGATGAATCTGCTGGTATATACGAAGAAAATTTTACAAGGCTTGCAAGGTATGCATCTGGATTTATCATCCAACCTGAAAGTAAAGTTGATCAATTCTTCACTGGCTTAAAACCAAATATTCAAAGGGAATTATCTAAAAGAGACTTCAGTAGATATGAATAAATTGTGCGTTGTGCTATCAAGGTAGAAATGGAAGTTAGTGTTACTTATCCATCTCATAGTTTTGACAAGAAACGAAAGTTGGAGTTCAAGGAGAAATCTCTGAATAATGGCAAAAAGAAGATGAATGTTTCCTTATGCTCAAAGAGTGGAAAGAAGCATGGTGGGGATTGTCTTAAAGGGACAAGTAAATGTTTCAAATGTGGAAAGGAAGGTCATCGATCACTTGAATGCCGCAATGATGGGAAGAATATGTCTAATGATGCAAACAAAGGAAGGGATACACAGAATGAACCTACTACACTTCAATGCTTCAAGTGCAAGGAAATAGGGCATTATGCTAATAAATTCCCTAATCCAAGGGTTAGTGATGATAGACATGAGAAACCACTTAAGGCAAAGGAAAAAAGGGAAGTCACATGCGATCACCATTGGCAATGTTGAATATGAAAACGATGTGGTGGAATGATTAAGTGTTTATGAAATGGGATTCCAAAATAATGTTGTATATAGTATCATGGAATATTGGAATATTTATGTATTGGTCTATTGTGGTTTTCAATAATTTTATGGTATCGGTAACCATGGAAAGTGATTGAGATTTTTTTGGAAAAAAGATGATATGCGCATAATGAAAGGATAGGGAAAAAATGAATTGTTTGACAGTATTCATGAGATCATGATTGATATAATGACTAAGTGATATCATGGTTTGAGTATATAGAATTTTGAGGATTTTGGTATGTCGAAAGAGTTAACTTTCAAAAGCATTCATTTTTTCAATAAGGTTCAATGGGTATTCATTTTTTTCAATAGAATACATGATTAAGGCCTTTGAATGTTTGGAATGTGACCAAAAAGACATATCTTATGATATATGGGGATCAACAATGGTATTAACATGCTAGTTGTATGAACTCTTTGGTAATCGTTTTCACTATAATATGAGATTAGACATCATTTTTTTGGATAACCCTAAAGATTGGAATGGATTATGTTGGACATAAGTTAGTATTGTTTAAGGATAGAAGTTTTTTTCGATATTATTTATGTGATGTTATAGTAATATAGTTTTAGAAAAAGGAAAACCTACAGGATGGGCGATAGCCCATCGCGTCAGACAAGGCTGTGGGAATCGAACCCACAACCGAACTGCGACTGGCCTTTATCACCTACCACTGGCCTACAGGAAGTACCTATTTATTAGAAACTAGTTTTATTATATTAAGCAGTATGATATATGAAGTATAAGTCTATTCTAGGAACCATATATGATTAATCTCACTATAGATGGACTTATGTATTTTTTTGATAACTTTTCTAACCTTTTGTTTGAGACAGATGGAATGACCCATCATTCTATCACATGATCTGCTAACACAACACAAATGAAAAATTCAACTTCATTTCATTAAGAGATGAATTGGAAATTTTCCAAAGAACAACCAACGGTGAGACTATACCAAAATCACAAAAGTATTTCTTCTAATTCCAATTTCATCAACTTTAGGGAAATGATCTTGAAACCCAAAAATGTTGTCCTAGTGCTCTTATATCTGATGAATCAGATGGTACCTTAGATCATCACAAATTTATGGCTTTGTGATTTCTGGATTTTCCATAGACATTTCTCTACCACTCTCCATCAGAACAAGATGGTTAGATTTCTCTTCCATATCCATATTTTCACCTATGTGGAAACCCAGTGATTAGTTTATTTGGGTAACCGTTACATTTCATACTTTTGTTTTTAATGATTGGTTTTGGTATTCCTTTTTACTATGTGGATTTATATTAAAGAAATTTTTGAATAGTAAACCATTTATAACCTCGATGAATTTCGAGGGCGAAATTCATTTTAAGGGGGGTAGAATGTAACACCCCGAGATTTTATGAAAAATATTCTTTTTAATTTCATTAATGTCTTGTGTTGTACGCTACACCAAAATGAGCTTTCACAACATGCATCCTTGACTTTCCATGCATTACACGCAATCACGACCTTCCTTGATAGCGTGTGTAGTATGCAATACCAAGTTTCACTAAACAACGACATGCTATTAAAATATTATTAAAACTATCTGTTATGAATAGTAATAACCACCTTTTAAAATTTTAGAAATTTCATCTCTCAAAATGGACTTCATTTTTGGATTCAGAGTATCGAATATAACCTAAGGTGAAATTTTGGTACTTTTTGGATAATTTTCATATTTTGATGAATAGTAAAAATTACTAAATTTTAATTAAAAACAACATTTTTAATAAAAACAATTAATAGTGATAAATAATGAATTTGAGTGGTTTTAAAGTATATTTAGAATATATTTTTACCATTTAATACAATGTTGGTAATTGGACATAATTTCCCAATTAAACCGAACATAAATAAGTATCAATCTTTTGATTGTTATTATATCTTAAAAACACGCTTTTTGTTTTGACAGTGGGAATTAATTTTAAATTAATTTCTGCCACTTCTGTGTTTTGAATTTGGAAAAATGGATTCCATATTTGGAATCAGTATGTTCAAATTTTGTAAATAGGTAACTTTTATTTTTAGACATTTTGAATAATTACTTCGGTAAATATTTTATTTACCATGGTTAAAGGGTAAATTCGGTAAAGAAGGGTTAAAAATAATATTATAATAATAAACAAAATTACCCTAAAACGTGTCATAACCTTATTGGTTGATACATGTTCGACCATGGGCATCTTTGGGTCAATTTTTGGACCCCATGGTGCCACTTGTAAGTGACAGGGACACGTTATTTTAATTAAGTTAAAATGAATACAAAAATTACACAAGCATATATCTTTTAGAAAAACATTTTTTACATAGGGTTATATATGTTGGATTTTCAATTGTAAATATTCATTATAAAGATAAAAATATTTCCTAAATAATGATATTTTATTTATAATTTTTAAAGATTAAATAAGTTAATTTATTTATGACACAATGATGATAGAGTAATTACCATAATAGTGAAAAATTAACATAATTGATATTATAAATACCCAAATAAATATAATATGAGACTTTTAATGAATTAAAATAATTTTCTAGGTTAATAAAAACTGTTAGTAAAGATTTAATTAACTTTGTTTGAAGTAATAATTCTGTTATAAGTTTCACAAAAATCAACTATTGAACAGTGTCAAAATTGACATAAAATAGTTCTTAAAACAAATATTATATTATTGATTGTTATTTTATTCCTAAAAATAAAAGGTTTGGCCAAGATACTTATATCAAGATAGGTGTGTCATTAATGGACCACTTGGGGGTCTCTTGGATGTATATGGTATGTTTATTAACTATATAATATAAAAATACAAAGTGACATGGTAAATTTCAATCTAATTAACTAAGAGTTAAAACTAAAAGATAAGGTTATTATAATGACCTAAAATTGTCTAAATTCTATTGGATGAGAGTATTTAGACCCATACCCACCTTATCTTTGAAATAAATCAATTTGGAGCTATTTAAAACCGAATTTGTCTTTATAATAAAATAACATTTTTAGTTATTCCAAAGGTGCCCCTCTCCTCCCTTATAAATGGGAACCTCCTCCCCCTCTTCCTCACACCACTTTGAGCCTTCAAGATTTTCCCACACCTACCAAATTCTCTTCTCCACTTCCCTAGAAAAATCCTAGAGATCCTGGTATTCTTCAGAGACCAATTTTAGTGCCCTAAGAAGAGGACTCAAAGAGGCGCTTCAAAGAAGAGGTAATGTCCGTTACCGATTCATTCCACTTTATTTCTTCTTCCACTTCTTTCTCTTAGGTTGTTTCATTATTAAGTAATAAAATAAGTATCACTAATATACTGATATGTTATTATAATTATGAAACTACCGTATTTCAACATTTATCCATCCTACGGAAAACGAAATCACCGCACGTGCGTACGTACGGAATACCGTCTCTACGCCGTGGTGTAATCTATTTTCCACCACCACCTTACTTGGATGGGTATAATGGTGTAAATAATAACTATATATGATTATTTTAAAGTGATATTGATTCTAAAATAGTATACATACACTCCAATACAGTCCCATGATCATGAGAACAATATCATCGCTCGTGCGTACGTACAGACTACCGTCTCCACGACCCGATGAGATTCATTCTCCACGTTAACCATTAATGAATGATTATAAAGTATATATAATAAGTAGTAATGAAATATATGAAATAATAATGATACTTGATTTATGTGTATATATATGTATTTCATCTACTTAATTCCATTCAACTCAATAAGGAAACGAAAACAGCGTTCATGCGTACGTACGACCTACCATCTCCATGAACGGTGTATTTCCTTCCATTTACTGATTTATTATATATATGTATATTCTGAATATATATTATATATAAATCATGTTTTATATTCTGGAATTAATTAATCATGATCTATGTAATCATATGAATAATTACAAGTCAAAACAAGGACGACAAATGAAACAATTTTACCAAAAACGCTATTTAACATGGAATTTACAAAAGAACGGGTAATATAAAGTCATAAGTGAACCATATATGATATCATAACAATGAGTATGATTCTGGAATAAGTAAATGACATTATTTAAATCATTATACAAGAGGTTCGGACACTTACGAAGCAAATCAGACTTAAGGTAAGGGATAATTGTGCAAATCTCATATTTATTAGAGATTACTTATTCGTAAGTATTTACTGGGGTTATTACTATCATCCATATCCATGTTTTTTAAAAGTGTATTTATGTATTTTTAATGTCATTTTAACCCACGTTTTCTTTTACTACATGGTTTTTAAGGAATATTTATTTTGTTTTCGTTACGAGGAACTTTTTGACTTTTCCAACAGAAGTACGAGAAAAATGTTTTTTTAACTTATTCAGAAGGAACAAATTTTTATGGTTTTATAAAGCATTATTTTGATGAAGATTCCTCAAAAATATTTCATGACTATTTTCAACAAAATCCTTTTCTTTTAAAATTGGATGTCATTTTGTGAAAAGAAAATGATTTTGAAGAAGAAAGGATATTTTCCTCAAGAATTCATTTCATGGGTTTTATCAAAACCATTTTTCATCTAAGATGACATTATTTCATATGCGTATGTTTCAAGTATCATGTATTTATGTTTTACATTGTTTCAATTTTCATATTATGAAATGATATCCATTTCTTTTATATGGATTATGTGATGATGAGATGATGTTTATGAAACCCATTTTATTTGTTGGGTTATTTTGAATAATGTATGTTTATTTTGTGACACAAGTACAAATGATTTCATTATGAGATGGGTGGGACCTATATCTCCCTCCAATGCATTGGGTAAAGATTTTATATCCCATGAGATAGACATGGCTAGAATGGAAGGTTAAACTGGTTCAGTGAAACAGGACTGAAACACGGAATGAACTCGGTTCAGAAATGGACATTGTCCACTAAGATAGTCTTGGAAAAGAGTCTTGACTAATAAGAAATGATTCTCTATGATTATGTGTGTACGCCACAAAGTTTCATGTTTTAAGTTATGATTATTGCGATTATATTTCACTACTATGATTTATCCCATGTTATGATATTATGATCTCTTTTGCAGTTTATGATTTCCAAAATGTTATGTTCTTATGAATATATTGTGATTGATATTTATTTTGTTTACCCTTACTAAGCATTTGAGCTCACCCTTTTATGTTTTCTTTTCCCCAAGATATAAAGAAAGGTTTTAGGTAAGAAAAAAAAGGGGAGATATTTATGGGAGATGTTGAAGATCTTTCACCATGATTAGAAGATTACGTTCTGAGTTTCCAAAGACAATAAACTATTACGGTCCTTGTGTGTGTGTTTTTGTTATGTACTAAGTATTCTAAAAAAGTAATGTAATGTCCATGTACGTCAAGATTTGGGCCTCTACAGAGGACACCCACTTTCGAATTTTACCATGATCAAAGATTATTGTGGGATCAATATGATGATGATTTCTTGTCTCCACTGTATATAATCAATTATTTAGATAAAGAAAAAAAGAGTCATGTAACCTTTATAGAGGATATTCCACATCATGTTTAAAATAAATTTAATTAATTTCATAAAGAAACATACTACCTCTATCTTTGTATTTTTCTTCATTGATGATGTTGATCATCTGGATTGAACCTTCCATATTATCTCGTTGTGGTTGTAAGGATCCAAACTAGAATCCATCTAGCAGTGATCTACATGTGCTTTGATGTCCTCCGATCGACACTACCCATTTTCGAGGTGCTAGCACAGTGAAACGAGTGTCTTGTGTGAACCTTTCTTGATCTCTTGTCATTTTTCCTTGAATAACATCTCTCGTTGTTGAGAGGGGAGAGAAAAGGATTCAAGAGAAAAATTGTTGGGCTCAAAAATTCTCAATTCACCACACGTGTGGTGTGGTGTCTGGAATAATAGGCATACACTCCTATTTATATACATGGAATTTCAGTTACAATATTTAAATTCATAGAAACAATTAAATACATTCAAGAACATATAGGAAATCCATGCATTTAATAATAATACCTTGTCATTATTTATGGTGAGACAACTTGTGCAAAACAAAATTATAAATAAAATCATGTGTCATAAAATAATAGCATGTTATTTTAATTGGTTCCATCTCGTTAAAAAATTATTTACCGACATGCAAATAATTATTTTACTACCGAACCAACCTTGCTCTTATCAAACTCTACTTCCATTTACTGAACAACAACATAAAACATTTATTCTCTTAAATAAATATTTTATTTACAAACTTGTAAATAAATAATTATTAAATGTTTAATAAAATAAATAAATAAATTTTATTTAATTTATTCGATCATTGTAACATGAATAATAGTATTCCACAATCCTGAGAATAATATTTATTTAATTAAATAAATTCAAATAGAATTTAATTGAGGCCTCCAAAAACACATAGTGTGTGACCCTCTAGGATTCTTTCTCTTTGGAATTATGTGGGCTTGACTAAAGTCCAAGAGTAGTATCTATAAATGGGTCAAGGTTCCAAATATAACGAACGTAATGTCGCAACAATGCCATCCACATATGAATTATTACTGTGTAATATAATACATTTATGACAATATCTCATCAATAATGTTTCATGATTGTGTCATCAACTTTTATTCTTGATACGTCATTCTTTAAATACCGGAAATAAACTCGTCGTTACACCATGGCCATGTAATTTCACGTGACAGTTCTATTTCAATCAAAGTCCAGAGATATCAACTTACATAAATGGAGATGAAAAATCCTTCCTCAGCTTATCCATTAAAAGCATTCCACTCATGACACACCCAATGTACCCTACTTCCCACCAACTATTTGCGTGATGTTTTTCGTCAATAAATCAATGTGCATAAGTCGTGACACGTATTAATGATAATATTAATGTCTAAGGATCATTACACATTCTTACAGATAGAAATATCTGACGACAACAAAACACATGGAATTTCTACTAGAGGGACTATTCTCATAATCTTTTATCATGGAGATTACCAAGTGTGAACTTCATGAGAGGAAGTCTCATCTACTTACGAGTACTCTCACCTGATGGTATACATGCTATTTTTCCCATCATAGAATGTAATCAAACAACAGGACTATATTTAAGAATACTTTTATAGCATTTCAAGGTTCTCATCATAGCAGGGAACTACCATGACCTTATCAATGCAACAAATACTCTAGGACATTATTACAGCATTGTCATCTAGAACAATGTACAATATGTAATAATAAATTAAATATCTATGTAATCAATGTAAAACCAGTTGGTTCTAGGACACCAACTCTTACAAACTCCCACTTTAAGAAGAGACAACTACCTACGAATTATAGTCTGCTAGACCTCACATGATGATAATGTTTCTGCTGGGTCAAGGATTTAGTCAAGGGGTCTACCACTTTGTCTTCTATGGAAATACTACCCACTGCAAATTCACCTCTATGAGAAAAATCCCTCAAGAGATGATACTTCCAAAGTATGTGCTTCGTCTGTAGATGTGACCTTGGATCTTTTGTGATATCCACTGCTATAGTATTATCATAGTACAATGTGATGTGATCATTACTACTATGTATCACATCTAGATACTAGACAAAGCTTTTCTTCCAAACATCATCTATAGCTGCCTTAGAAGCTAGGATATACACAGACTCTACTGTAGAATCTGTGACCAAACTCTTCTTTGAGCACTTCCGGCACAGTACACCTCCATTCAAAGTGAATATGTATCATGTTTGCAACTTCATGTCATCTTGATCAGTCTGGAAACTAGCATCTACATATCCTCTGATGACTAGTTCCTCAACCCCTCCATAAATTAGGAACATGTCCTCACTACGCCTTAGATACTTTAGGATAGTCTTGACTAACATCCAATCGCGGTCACCTGGGTCATCTTGATGTCTGCCAACCGCACTAAATGCGTAGGTGACATCCAGTGTATTACATAGCATGACATACATGACTGAACCAGTCACTAATGCGTATGGAGTTTTTTCCATTATATTTCTTTCCTCATGTGTTTGAGGACACATTTTCTTGGAAATATGAATTCCATGTGACGCCGGAAACAATACCCAATTGGATTGTTCCATACTGAATCTCTTCATTATATTATCAATGTATGTACATTGAATTAGGGATATAAATATCTCGGATCATTCAAGATGTATCTTGATCCCAAGAATATATGCTACCCCACCCAAGCCTTTCATGGAGAAGCATTGATTCAACCATTCCTTAACAAACTGCAAGATTGGTATCTCATTTCCAATGACTATTATGTCATCAACATATACTATTAGGAAAACGATTGTACTCCCACTAAACTGTTTGTAGACACAAGGCTCACATTCAATTTTGATAAAACCAAATTCTTTTATGGAATCATCAAAATGAATGTCCCATGACCGGGATGATTTCTTTAATCTATAAATGGATTTCTACAACTTGCATACCTTATTGGAATCTATTAGAGTCAAAAACCCTTCAAGTTGTGTCCTGTAGACATTTTATTAAATTTTCCCATTAAGAAATGTTGTTTTGACATCCATTTACCAAATATAATAGTCATGTTATGCCACAGTATCAAGTAGAATTCTGACCGATTTCATCATTTCAAATGGTGAGAAGGTTTCATCGTAATCAATTCCTTAACGTTGTTTAAAACATTTTGCAACTAGTCATTACTTATAGGTACTGACTTTTTCTTCCATTTCCAGTTTCTTCTTGAATACCCATTTGAAACCAACATGCTTTACATCAACTTGAGGATCTACCAAAATCTAGAATAGGTTTTGGTACGTTGAATCCATTTCAGAATTCTTGTCTTCTAGACACTTGGCAATGTCTGTGCCACTTATTTCTTCCTTTTAGGTTATAGGATCATTATTATCAACTAATAAGGATTCACCTTCCTTAGTAACTAGAAAAATGAACCGTTTTGGTTCTCTAACCTCTCTTGTACATCGATACAGTACTTATGTCTTTGGAATAGATTCTTCTTCCACGGGGCTTTGTGGAATCTATTTTTCTACCTACTCTTGTGCACCTTGAGCCTCAACTTCATCAAAGTCTATCTCGCTCCAAGGATCTCTTTTGGAGATGTGGTCCCTCTCAAGGAATATGGCATGTCTTTCCACTATAAAATTTTTGTCTAAGGGGTTGTATAGGTAATATCCTCATGTTTCCTTGTGGTATCCTATAAAGGTACACTTTGTGCCTTGGGGTGCATTTTGATTACTTGAAGAGGCCTTAACAAATACTTCACTACCCTATACATGTAAATTCGATAACATGGCTTTTCTTCCATAGCAGAACTCGTATTGAAAGCCTTTTATCGATTTAGTTAGTACTTGGTTTACTAAGTGTGCCACTGTTTTTAACACATATCCCCAAAAGGGTAATTTAAGACTTGTAGGACTTTCCATTGATCTCACCATGTTTAACAAGGTGTGGTTCCTCATTTCACTTACACCATTCCATTGAGGTTTTTAAGGAGGAGTGAGTTGGGATAGGATCCCAAACTCTTGTAAGTAATCAATAAAGTATTGATTAATATATTCCCCTCCTCAGTCTGAGCGGAGTTTCTTAATCTTCTAACCAAGATGGTTTTTAACTTCATTCTTGTATTCCTTGAACATATCAAAGGAATTCAACTTATACCTCATTAATTAGAAATATCCATATCTAATAAAATCATTAGAAAACGTTATGATGTATGAGTACCCACCCCTTGCTTCAACTGGAAATGACCCACAAACATCGGTATGAACCAAATCAAGAAACTGTATAGCCCTTTCACCTTTCCCACCAAATTGGGCTTTTGTCACTTTTCCTTGTAAATAGGTATGACATACACCAAGTGGTTTTAGTTCAAAAGAATCTAAATATCCATCTTAATGTTACTTTGTCATGATTTTCTCATTTACATGACCAAGATGATGATTCTAAAGTTGGATGTGGTATGAGTCATGTGAAGTATCTTTGTAATCAATTTCCATTACTTGGCTTGTGTAATCCAACTCATAAAGACAGTTGTATAAATGTGCTATACCAAAAAAAATGATTCTTTATAAAAGAATCAACATTCATTTCCAAACTTGAAAATAAATCCATCTATATGTAGTTTGGATACAAAAATTATGTTTTTGGTTATATAAGGCACATAAAAACAACCCTTTAACACCAAGATCATCCCAGCTGGCAATGTGAGGTGGTAGTCCTCGATAGCTACAAAATCAATTCTAGCTCCATTGGCTTCTCATAGATCTACCTCTTCTTGATCAATCTTTCTGAATCAACATGGTTTTTGTATTTGGATACATATGTGAGCACCAAAAGCTGTATCTAATACCCAATTTGTATAAATAGATATATAACATTCGAGAAGCTCTGAGGGAGTGATGAGAGAATGAGATCATATCCCAGTTATTCGGGGAGTTTAAACCCTAGAACCTCTAGGTGCTCAATGTAGCCAACGAGTATTACTACTTGAGGCCTAGCTGGGGAACCTTCTCCAAGATTACTATGAGGGAGTGAATTTGAGATCTCAAACCATTCATGAATTTCTATCTCTTGGTAAAGACCATGGAGGTGCTCAAGCATGCTATAAGCATCCATGTTTTCATGAGACTTCATGAGCTCACTAGACATTGATGATAACATCAAACATTGAACATCGACCACATCATTCATATGTTTCTTAGAGTCCAAGAAATCCTCATCACTTGCCTCCTCGGCAGGTAGATCAAGTAATGCTGACTCCATCATATAAGACTTCTATTCAGGGCATAGGATAACCCGAAGTGTTCTAAACCATTCTTGGAAGTTACTGTCGGTGAAGATGTTTTCTTTATCCAAAATTGATCATAGTGATAGTGTGGTTGATGAGATTGTCATTTTTATCCTACAATTAAAAGACCAGATCATTAGTACATTCTTGATTACATTAAATGAGAAATAATAAATTTTATTAAGTCTCCCAATATTTTTTCAAGTCCCAACATCCATCACCATTGATCTTAGAATATCTAGTTTCCATGACATTCTAGTGGCAAGGTTCCATATTACCCTACACATAACCCCAACAAGGGTTGTTCAAGTTATTAAAAGGTGTTTTTGTAGGAAGATATTTGAAAATTTTGGGCTTGTGTCTCCATGATATGTTGAGTGGACTCCCCAATCCTGAAATCATGACTTTGGATTTCCTCAACTCTTGCCTCCAATATTACACCATGTCTAGCAAGGGCTACTCCTCTTTATGTAATATGGTTAACTCAACCCGAAAACCTTCATTAGGGATTCCTGTATTAAAGTAAGTGTCCCAAATAGGGTTGGTCAAACATATAGTTATATTGATTTTTTCTCTTAATCAAGTAAAGGAATGCTTGTTCTGAATTAATATTTTATTTAAGGGATTTTTATCTCTTATGTGTGAATTTCTTATTATCATTATCACATTATTTTTAATATTAAGTGGAGATTACTTAAGTGATTAACCATTTTTTGATAATATTTACGAATATGTGCAGTTTATTTTTGTTCTATATTGCATGATTGTTTAATTCATTAATTATGTGATAATGAAAACACATCCATAATGATAAACCATGCAACTGATAGAAATAAAATAATGTAAATGGAATGATCATGAGCTCTAATAATGGTTAGTTTATCTAGTAGTTGATAAACTAACCCTGACATAGGGGAGAAACACCATGAAACTTTTGGGTTTGTGTTTACAGCTTCCACCTCTCCACCTATGTATCTCTAGGGATTGGTTTCATCTCGTCTCTAGCTTGAACCGCCTCCACTAGCTTGGGAGTTCCATCCATTACATATGACTTTTTTTAACTCACATATAGGTGAGGGGTAAAGGGGGGTTTTAGATAAAATAAACCTTGGGTAGGAAAACCTTACATATTAATGAGGAGAAGGCTCACATGCCAACAAATTTAATTCAAATAAATAAATTAAAAGAAAACATCCACATAAAAAGGTATTGGTATAGCTCATGATCATACATACATGCAACAATATTTATGTATAAATAGAACTCGCAGTCAATTTTTTAATCAATCTTATTTAGGATAAATCACGCTTGAATCAATTAATTATAATCTTTAATTAATCAATCATTTTTTTCTTAAACCCTTTTTTAAATTTCCTTGGTATTCTCATCCATCATAATTTTAATCAAATAAATTCATTTAAATTTATATTTTTATGTAACTTGTACCTTGGAGGAAACCCAGTGAATTCCTATTCATAAGTAACCAATGAGTAGAAATGAACATTACTAAGATGTTAAATTAAAACCATATATTTAAAACTCTTATCACGTGTTGTTCCTCAGCTTTACGCCCACACGATGGTACAAATATCAAGGGTTTGTATAATATATTAGTAAATTTTAATAAATCTGTATAATTTGGATAAGTACACGATGTATAGGTCCAACTACATGGTGTGTACTATTTTTCACCATCAATCTGAAGTACATGCCTAGGGAAAGGGCATGTGAGTGTACTTTGGAAATATTCGGAGTACACGACATGTCCAGTGGGCCACATGCCGTGTAGTTCCTCGTTACATAGTCTCCATCAGGGAATGCTGTGTATAGGGAATATGATCTAACTCTAACCCGAAGGGACTACAAACCACGTCCATTGGGCCACATACCTTGTAATCCGGAAACCACGTGCCACCTTTTCCCAGTCAACACACAGAGTCTTTTAAGACTTAGAATGACTCCAACACATGACTTGGATTGGCAGACTAGTCTAAATCATTAAATCTTGATTATATGTTGTGTACTTCCAAATACACACCATGTGATCTAGTGTTATATGGATCAGAAGCTTTGGAACCTCCAGATGAGATCCTCTATTTTATTTTAATCAAAATTACAAGAAAAGATGATTTATGTAAGGTGAATTAGAAACGAAATATGATGAATAGATATCGAGATTCATATTTGCAAAACAATTAACATGAATTGGAACAATAATATTATTAAATGCGTAATTCATCAACGAAATATTTAAATAATTTTAAACTATGATGTATGCCCTTAGATACCACTTGAAGGTTCCAGGCACAGTAGAATCTTGGTTGGTACAACACCAAATCTTGATTTTTACCATGATCAATAATTATTCGTGGATTAATACAATGATGAAAACCAGTCTCCACGGAATATAATCAAAGATATAGACAAAGAAAAAATGAGGCCCAAAACTTCTAGAGAGGATCTTGAACATCAGGTTTATAATTTATTTAATTAATTTCATAAAGAAAAATAATACCCATGCCTTGGGTATTTTTCTTCATTGATGATGTTGATCATCCTGATTGACCCTTCTAGATTATCTTGTTGCTTTTTTAAGGATCCAAACTAGAATCCCTCTAGTGGGGATCCGCACGTACTTTGATGGCCTCTGATAGACACCGCTCGTTCTTCGGGTGCTAGGGTGGTGAATCGAGTGTCTTGTGTCAGTCGTTATAGATCTCTTGTTCATCGGCCTTGAAGAACGTATCACATTCTTGATAGGGGGAGAAGAGGATTCAAGGGAGATATTTTTTGTCTCAACAAATATCAATTCACCAGGCATATGGTGTGGTGACTGGCACAATATGCGTACTTGCCTATTTATATACATGGAATTTCAGTTACAATATTTAATGGCCTAGTAGTAATTAAATACATTCATGAACTTAAAGAAAACCCATGAATTAAAAATAATACCGTGTCATTATTTATGGTGCGCCAACTTTTGCATAATTGAATTATAAATAAAATTCTGTGACATAAAATAATAGCATAATTATTTTAATTTGTACCAGCTTGTTAAATAATTATTTACCATCTTGAAAATAATTATTTTACTACAAAACCAACATTGGTCTGCTAAAACTCCCCTTTCATTTATTGAACACCCAAATAAATAATTTATTCTCTTAAATAAATATTTTATTTAGATACTAGTAAATAAATATTTTTTAAATGTTCAATAAAAAACATTAATATATTTTCTTTAATTTATGCGATCATTATAACATGAATAAAATTATTCCATGGTCCTGAGAATATTATTTATTTCATTAATTAAATTCAAATAGAATTTAACTGAGACCACTAAAAACACTTAGTATGTGACCCTCTAGGATTCTTTCTCATTGGAATTAGGCGGGCTTGCCTAATGTACAAGAGCACTGTTTATCAACGAGTCAAGGAAACCAAGAGAAAGAACATAAAGTCACAACAATGACATCCACATATGAATGCTTACTGTGTAAATTAATCCCTTTGTTGAAATATCTCATCAACCAGGTTTCATGATTGTGTCATCAAATTTTATGCTCGATACGACGTTCTTTGACTACCTATAAGAAACTCATCGTTACACCATGGCCATGGAATTTCACATGATGGTTCTATTTCAGTCAATGGGATGAGATATCAACTTCCATAAATGGAAGGGACAAATCCTTCCTCGAATTATCCATTAATAACATGCCACTCATGATTCACCCAACGTACCTCACTTCCCACCAACTATCATCATGATGGTTTTCATCAGTAAATCAAAGTGTGTAAGTTGTGACATTTATTACTGTTAATCTTAAGGTCTATGGTTCATTACACATGCTCGAAGATAGAAATATTTGATGACACCAAAACATGCGGAATTTAGAGTAGCAGGTCTTTTCAAATAATCTTCTATCTTGGAGATTACCAAGTGCAATCTTTGTGAGAGGAAGTCTCATCTGCTTATGATTAATCTCACCTAAAGGTCTGCATGCTATTTTTCCCATCATATCACGTCATCCTACCACATAACTATATTTAAGTATATTTTCATAGAATTCCGAGGTGCTCATCATAGCTGGGAACTACCATGACCTTATCAATGCAACAAATATTCTAAGACATTATTATAATAGAGTCATGCAGAAAAATGAACTATATGTAATAATACATTAAATATCCATGTAATCAAAGTAAAATTACTTTGTTCTAGGACACCAACTCTTACAAAATTTTAGTGGTTCAATAGATTAATTCCTGGTGCATTACATTATACGTACAGTCCCATAATTAAAAACTAAAAAAGGTATACCATATTAATGGACCAAAATCCACAGATAAAGAAGAAATGTTAATAGATTATGAAAAATTTGTATATTTACAACGAAGATGGAATGATTTAAAATATATTTGATGTTTGTAATAAGTGTGGTCACAAGATTATATAATGTTCATCTTGAAAGCTATTAAAATAAAATAGTAAAATAATAAAATAAAAGTTGGTTATGAATGAAAAATCATCATTGGTATGTAAGGTGAATAATTTAACAAAAAATAATTCTCCCAATAAGTTATCAAGATGGAATGGTGAGAAGCCATTGGATTCTAAATCAATGATTTTGAAGAAGAGTGCATCATTTAAAATGATTTATGAGAATAAAGATAATTTGTAGAAGATATATTGAGATTCTGAGAAGGATACCAATAACCCTAATGATATATTTGTTATTTAAACAATATATATATAAAGATAATGTATTATGGGATAAATACATGAAAAGGATAGAGAAAATGGAAAATTAAATATCGCACATGATGATGCCAAATTTCATGAGAGTTTTTCAATAAAGTCTAACCATTTTGTTATAAAATTTCAACATCGGAGAGGTAATAATGGTTCACATAATGGAAATGGGTTTTAAGTATTCTTCTACAACATAAATATAACTCATGGAAAATCATCAATTCCTTTCCTAGGATGGATGATATGAAAAAAAATTTCCACAGAGAAGTAAAAATAGATTGTGAAAGTATCCAGGCTTCCAAAAAAATAATTTTTGGAAATATATGTGGATGCATGAATACAAGATGAGATGAGAAAACATGTTTGGGAAAACTGTGTCATCGTAACTTTTGAAATTTAATAATCATGGAAGAGATACATTATTTACCCATATTTTTTGGGTTTTATATTTAATTTAAATACATGGAATAGAAGGTGATGAATAATCTCATAGGGAGAACCTGATATAGTGGATGAGATTTAAACATTGAATGTGTTCTGTAATAAAATTTTCACGTTTGAATGATTCTAAAATTCGTATATTGAAAAAAAATATGTGGATAACCATTGTTAATGGTAAAGTGTTTTATATCAAAATATAGAATAAAATTACAAGAATAAACTATTTTTTCTTGATCTTAAATTTTAAATTCAACAGGAATAAATTCGAAAAGATCATCATATGGAGAGAATGCTGAAATTATCAATTTTTTACCACATGAAGAATGATTTGAAATAAAATCTCATAAAAATGATTATTTCATTATTATTTATCATTTTTTATTAAAAATAGAAACCCAAAAAAATTTAGAAGAAAATTGAATTATCAATGATGTAATAAAAGAAAAATAATGATGGTGTAACAAGGATTTGTATCCTCCCAATTGTACGTGAATTCATTTTTCCAATTTTTTGAAGTAAGTTAACTAGTTTTAGAATGATTAATTATATACATACTATGCATCCAAATTGTAATCCTCAACCAATAATTAATGCGGGTATCCCTTAAATACAATATCACATTCCCTTACCTCACATAATATCATTCTATTTTACAATGGACAATTTTATTGTCTAAATTATATTTTTTTTGTTTTTTACATTGAGTACAGATCTTGTTGACATAGAGTGATATAATTAACAGAAGATTCATTATTATGGAATTGAAATCCATTTCAAATGAAGCTTTTTTCATGAAGATTAGGGGGATAAAATTTGATTAAATGTTCAAAATTTTGGAAAAAAAAGGCGGTGAGGAAAACTAAAATATTCACATATTGTCATATTCAATATTGAAGGAATTGAAAAAAAAGGGGGATATTGAAGTGAATATAATGATCATGTTTCATGGATGTTTGGTTGAAGTATCGAAGTCTGTTGAAGAAGAGAATAAGTTCCCAATTCATCTAATCAAGAAATTATTCATTGAATGGGATTATTTAGAATATACTTAGAACATAATAAATTCAATAAATTATGGTGAATGATTATTTAAATATTTACAGTAACTTATAACTGTTGATGAAATAATAATAATGTCTCAAAAATGTACATTGATGTTTGGAGTATAAAATTTGATAATAATATCATGAATTTTAATTATTATGTTTTATGATAGACTTCTTATGGTAGATATTAATGCATCTAACTGGTTGATCTGAATAGATATAGAAGGATAAGTTGAGTGGATATAGTCAACAATATAGTGACTATTTGATTATGTCTAGTATAAAAGAATATCCATATGAAGAGTTTGTCTGATAATATTCATAGAGATTCTAGATTTAGTGTCATAAAAAATTTTCAGCTGATTCTTAATGATTTTTTTCTAATTGATTAAACATCATAATGGATTGTGGCAATGATTAGTGGTTAATATTTTATGATTAAAATCCTTTTTGAAATATATAAAATTCGTCCATGTGTTTCTATTGATTAAGGTAACAAACCTCATGGTTAATATAATGGATTCATGATTCTTTCAAATGTTGGTGAAGAAAAGATATTTTATAAACATTGGTCGAACTATGTTCCAATGGAAAAGATTTCAAGGGAGGGGATTTCTGAAAATTTTCACTGGATGATGAATGTTTATCATTATCACCAAATAGAGAGGTCTAAGTGATCAGACTATGTGAATTGATGTGAATGTTTTGAACAAAATTGTGTTAGATCAAGTGATGTAGGAGGTATACCAGATGAATTTTTATAAAGATGAATTTTTGAAGATTTAACTAATTTGAATGATTGAACAGAGGTCTTAAAATAATCAAAAAACCCTTTGAGTAGAAATATCATACAAGGTTTCAATGTTGAACCATCTGATATAGTTTTCCAAGTTAAAACATCAGAGTGATTTTTCCAAGTGGAATTTTCATACAGTGGATTCTAGGAGAAGTCACCAAACAAAATTTTCCATTTAAAGTTCATCGGGTAGTTGTTTTTGAGAAAAAATATTCCAAAAAGGTTCTATTAAAATCCATTAGAGAGAACTATCCTAGATAATTCATTCGACAATGTGTTATAAATCTATCATAAAGAGTTTTACAAATTTATTAAAATAATTTATATAAAATCATCCGGAAGAAGGTGCATAGTGGATCTCCAATTGTCCATCAAGAAAATAAAAATAGATAATCATCTGGGATTCCAACAGATAGTGAGAGAGATTCTTATGAATGCATGATAAAAAATATAAGTGTGGATTTAATGGAGTCATCGAGAAAGAAGTATCATATGAACAATATCCTGATAAGGGAATAAAATATGGTGGTATATCGAATATAAAAATTTCGGAGGAGAAATTGTGATTATAGATCAAATGTGTGGATGACTAAAGAGGTAGTTGAAACTGAAAAATAAATATTATTTCTGTAATGGTTTTTTATTCAAATATCGTAGGATGTTACTATTTTTTAATCAAAGAATTATTAGAGTGGGATTTTAAAATATGTAAGTGTGAAGTTCAAATTTTATTTTTTGAGTCAGTCTATATATTTAGATTAATAATTACTACATAAATGGGAGTATATATACTAATGAGATTTTATGAGAGTGGTTGTAATTGTGATTATTATTAATGAATTTGTGATCCATATAGATGTTCCAACTAGGAATCTTCAATGATTTTTAGACTGTTCAATTTAATAAGGAGGACTCCAAAACGTGGAGTACTAGATAAATAAGACAGTGTATTAGATTGATAATTAGAAGCCAAGTGGAGTATAATCACCAAATAAAGATATAAAGAACTAGATGAAGAAGTGAAGTTATAGATTAATTGTAATCATAAAAAGGGAAAAAAGAACGAATTAGCTAAATAGGGATCAAGTGACCTAGTATTAGAGGAACACAATCAGACATACTGTATTGGATGAATAGTATTTTAAGAATATGTTTTAGATGAATAGGTTTCAGATATATATTTTTAAAAACAAATTGATATGATATTGGTGAAGGAATAAGGGAAGGAAATAGAATATTTCCTCTAATTTTTGTGAATATCAATATGTTTTTGTATACTACATTTTATGCATGTGAAGAAGTAGAAGAGTTTCTTTCATGCTACTATTAATGTAAGTGAATATGAAAAATTAAAAAATAACATTGGGATACCCAATTAGAAGTCTAAAATAGGGGATTACTTGGGTTTTCAAATAAATTTGAAAAATTTGAGGAAATTATATATAATAAGTATAAATAGAAATCAAGGAGTTGTATATTGGATTAGAGTTTCACTAGGCCAAGGAGTTGTATTATTTTCTATCCCCTATTATAAAGTGTATGAAAGAACACACGGGTGAGGGATTATTTCTAGGAAAAGCACTTTTTCAGTGTCTCATTATACAGAGAATCTATGTATTGGTCATCCCCAAACATGATAATGAATAACTAATCATAATGATTATTTAACCTAGTAAATGATCATATTCCATCCTTACATTCTTCCATATACTTTCATATGATACAAAAATGAGAAATAGTTATCACGATCCAAGTAGGTATGTGAGGAAATGGTATAAATATTTAGTAGTGGGGTAAAAATTCCCTAACAATGTTACACCATGATCATTATTAACTGTAACCCAATGTGTTCCTCTTAGTCACTTTTCAGACTACAAATCACCATCTTAATATACAAAGTATTTGAATCAAAATTATTTAAATAAATTGATTTTATTTTATAAATGTAATAACCCTGAGTCCTATAACATAGATCCAGTGTTTACTTTATTACATTGTAATAACGCACAATAGATCACATCATGAAGGATTTAATAATATATCTATCTTAGAAGAAAAGATAAATACATGATTTTCATATAACTTTTGAAACATCGATCATATATTATAAACATAAGGAACCATCATTAAACATTAAAAATTACAATATTTTCTACTATATTAGACTTATTACATTCCCAAAAATCAATTTTGTTTAGAGTTTTATATAATGCTTTTATAATTCAACATAACAACTCACAATCATAAAATGTTGATACATTATAATAGTATCCATTTTTATAATACGAAATTCATTAAACATAAATTATTGTCATGAAAAATATTCACAACATGAATAATGGATTCTCATTTTCTCTTACCCAACCATTATCCCAGTGAAAAAAAATTTGAAACATGGGATGAGTAGGAAAATTATAGTCAGGGATATAAAAACACGATAAGAAACCATTAGTCTATGAAAACTTATAAACACATGAATGATATAATTTTCACCCATTAATGTAATATATAATTACATTGTGATAACATGAGGTTTCCATAAAACATATCAGGTATAAAAGAACAATTTAATTAACTTGGGGTATCAATTTCATACTATAAAAACATATGATTATACACCTCAAGGCTTCTATATGATGTGTAACCATCACAGCTTCCTTACAATATGAACATTATGACTAACATATGAAGTAATTATCATACTTACAGTTGGAGTAATAATTATAGTCAACTTACAAAATGAACAATGCATTGGAGGGATATAAAAGACCAACACCTCATTGGTTTATTATAGAACCACCCATTATTTTAATTAATTTTCCTGAACTATAACATAATCATAAAAATGAATTCTTTCATTTAATAAGGAAAACCAGTTATATTTAAAGAATACTACGCAAAAAAATATGAAAAATTTTCATTAAAAGAAACTATGAAGTGTTTTTAAGAGGCTTAAAGCCAATAATGCATCGTGAAATAGGAAAAATATTCTCATGTTGTGTATGTTAAGAAAATTCTTTTTTAATTTTGTAAAAAGAGACATGAAAGAGGACTTTAAATGAAAGAGCCTTACCATAAATTAGAATTACATAAAATGTGTTAAAAACTCTTATATATTCATTTAAATAGATTTTTTAATTTATTATTTAACTATATGAAATTTTTAAAGCATATAGGATCTTTTTATAACATACTTCCACCCATATAATAATAATATTTTGATATTTCCATTGTTTCTGGTGTGCTCATTGCATGGTTCAAAGTATGATTAATTTTTTATTTTCTTGTCAAATAGAAATAATGCTCCATGAAATAAAAAATGTAATTATTTATGTCATTTTAAATAGTTAAGATAATTTATCCTTTCCATGATTATTGTAAAGGGAAAATAAAACTCATCATCAATAATGGTGGTGAATTTACACATAATGGGTGAATATTTCATTTTTAAGAAGAAAATGAGTAAATAAGATATTTGATGATGGATATTACATTAAGACAATAAAATTAAAGTATATATATCATACTAGGGTTATCATGAAAATTTTGGTTGGGGTGGTGATTGCGTATAAGCTATAATGAATTTAAAAGGAATAGAGGAATTTACCTCGTGAATATTTCTCCCTGAGAACCACCTTAGGCACATGGTATTGGTATTTATATAAGACTACAAATAATAGAATGTATCCATGGATTAGAAAAAAATAATTAGAATATGATATTCAAGAAATAAGTCTTAAAGTGATGAAATTAAGTGAAGGAAATATTCCCTTTTTATAATTCATGTGAGGGGAAATTTAGAAATTAAATAAAAATTTAAAATATTATGAGGTTATTATAATGGTAAAGACTTCCAAAATGACTAAAAAATAAAGGGGATAAAATTTTCCATAAAATAATATCCCTTTTTCCATATTTATGATTTTTGGGGTCTTAAAATAATTTTATAAAATATTATATTCATGAAATAGTTTTTTTTTAAAATTTACACTATTCATTATTATGACATTAAAATCCTAAAAAAATGTCATATAGAACCCAATATTTTATTATATCATATAAATATCATATTAATTTAGATAATTATTTTAATAGAGCAAAAATATAAAATTATATATTTTTTTAATTTTTTTAATATCGTTTATTTGATTTTTTCCTTTAAATAAATAATTACAGTATCATCGATGTGTATGTTTTTGTGGTAATTATTTATTGATAAAAAATTTAAAATAAATTTCCATATATAAGAAAATTTTATTTTGTATAAAATTTATATTTATCGTAGATAAACTATTCTAGAAAACTATATATTAAAATATTATTTTAATTGAAAAGTATTGTGTGAAGAACATTACATTGTATTAAAAAAATATTATATAGGGATTAATGTTATGAATGTGGGTCCAAAAGGTCCCAAATTTGAATCAATATATTATTAGTACTAAAATTTACACATTCAAAAGTATTTAGTTAATGTTACGGTTTATTTAAAATTTAATATATTTTTAATTAAAATCATTTTATTTATTCTGATTCTACTTGCATAAGCCCTGCATTTGAGTTTCATAACCATAAAGATGATTATTTGATATATAAAAAATATAAATAAATTAAAATCATAATCATTAATTATTTATGCTCAATATAAACATTTATATTCCTTAATAATGTATATTTACTCATATTCATGTAAATAAAACTTCTTAATTTTTTTTAATTTGAAATTTCTTACCATGTGTATGAATTGAACATGAATTTATATAAGATTCAAGTTATATGACTCTAAAATAAAAAAGAAGGCCAAAAACATTAATTTTATTTATTATTAAATAATAAATTTTTTTCATTTAATTTGGAACTCTCACTTATTATCTATAGGGAATAAAATTTGACTTTACAAACACTGCACAAGAACATCATCAATAACAAAATTGATTCTAATAGGTATCATTAATGAAATAATTATTTAAACCCTTTTCTAAATTTCCTTGATATTTTCATCCATCATAATTTTAATCAAATAGATTCATTTAAATTTATATTTTTATGTAACTTGTACCTTGGACGAAACCCAGTGAATTCCTATTCATAACTAAGCAATGAGTAGAAATGAACATTACGAAGATGTTAAATTAAACCCATATATATAAAACTCTTATCACGTGTTGTGCCTCAGCTTTACGCCAACACGATGTTACAAATCTAAAAGGTTTGTATAATATACTAGTAAATTTTAATAAATCTGTATAATTTGGATGAGTACACGATGTATAGATCCAAATACATTGTGTATACTATTTTTCACCATCAATCTGAAGTACATGCCTAGGGAAATGGCATTTGAGTATACTTCAGAAATCTTCGGAGTACATGGCATGTCTAGTAGGACACATTCCATGTAGTTCCTCGTTACATAGTCCCCATCAGGGTAAGCCGTGTATAGGGAAAATGGTCTAACCCTAACCCGAAGGGACTACACACCATGTCCATTGGGCCAAATGGCATGTAATTTGGAAACCACGTGCCACCTGTTCCGGGTCAACACATAGAGTCATTTAATACATAGAAAGACTCTAACACATGACTTGGTTTGGTGGACTAGTCCGAATAATTGAATCTTGACTATATGTTGTGTACTTCCAAATACACACCATGTGTTCTAGTGTAATACGAATTAGAAGCTTTGGCATCGCCAGATTAGATCCTCTATTTTATTTTAATCAAAATTAAAAGATAAGATGATTTATGTAAGGTGAATGAGAAACAAAAGAGGATGAATAGATCTCGAGATTCAGATTTACAAAATGAATAACATGAAATGGAACAAAAAAATTATTGAATGCGTAATTCATCAACGAAATATTTAAATAATTATAAACAATGATGTAAGCCCTTAGATACCACTTGAAGGTTCTGGGCGCTGTGCAATCATGGTTGGTAAAATAACAAATTTTTATTTTTAACGTGATCAATAATTATTTGGTGATTAATATGATGATGAACATCAGTCTCCATGGAATATAATCAAATATTTAGATAAATAAGAAAGATGCCCAAAACCTTTAGAGAGGATCTTGAACATCAAACTTATAATTTATTTAATTAATTCCATAATGAAAAATAATACCTATGTCTTGGGTATTTTTCTTCATTGATGATGTTGATCGTCCTGATTGATCCTTCTAGATTATCTTGTTTCTATTTTAAAGATCCAAACTAGAATCCCTATAGTGGGGATCCCCACGTGCTTTGATGGCCTCTGATAGACACCACTTGTTCTTCAGGTGATAGGGTGGTGAATCGAGTGTCTTGTGTCAGTCGTTATAGATCGCTTGTTCTTCGGGCTTGAACAACGTCTCTCATTCTTGATAGGGGAGAGAAGAGGATTCAAGGGAGATATTGTTTGTCTCAACAACTCTCAATTCACCAGGCATGTGGTGTGGTGACTGGCACAATATGCGTACTTCCCTATTTATATACATGGAATTTCAGTTACAATACTTAATTGCATAACATTAATTAAATATATTAATGAACTTAGAGAAAACCCATGCATTAAATAATAATACCGCGTCATTATTTATAGTGCGCCAAATTTCGCATAAAAGAATTATAAATAAAATTCTGTGGCATAAAATAATAGCATCATTATTTTAATTTTTTCCAGATTGTTAAATACTTATTTACCATCTTGCAAATAATTATTTTACTTCCATACCAACCTTGGTCTGCTAAAACTCCCCTTCCATTTATTGAACACCCAAAAAAATAATTTATTCTCTTAAATAAATATTTTATTTAGATACTAGTAAATAAATATTTTTTAAATATTCAATAAAATACATTAATCTATTTTATTTAATTTATGTGATCATTATAACATGAATAAAATTATTCCATGGTCTTGAGAATAATATTTATTTCATTAATTAAATTCAAACAGAATTTAACTGAGACCACTAAAAACACTTAGTATGTGACCCTCTAGGATTCTTTCTCATTGGCATTAGGCAGGCTTGCCTAATGTCCAAGAGCACTATTTATCAACGAGTCAAGGCGCCCAATAGAAAGAACATAATGTCACAACAATGACATCCACATACGAATGCTTACTGTGTAAAATAATCCCTTTTTTCAATATCTCATCAAGCAGGTTTCATGATTGTGTCCTCAACTTTTATGCTTGATACGCCATTCTTTTACTACCTATAATAAACTCATCGTTACACCATGGCCATGGAATTTCACACGACGGTTCTATTTCATTCAATGGGCTGAGATATCAACTTCCATAAATGGAAGGGGCAAATCCTTCCTCGAATTATCCATTAATAACATGCCACTCATGATGCACCCAATGTACCTCACTTCCCACCAACTATCATCATGAGGGTTTTCATCAGTAAATCAAAGTGTGTAAGTTGTGACATGTATTAATGTTAATATTAATGTCTATGGGTCATTACACAAGCTCTAAGATAGAAATATCTGATGACACAAAAAATGCCTAATTTAGACTAGCGGGTCTGTTCACATAATCTTATATCTTGGAGATTACCAAGTGCAAACTTCATGAGATGAAGTCTCATCTTCTTATAGGTACTCGCACCTAACGTTCTGCATGCTATGTGTCCCATCATATCACGTCATCCAACCAAATAACAATATTTAAGAATATTGTCATAGAATTTCAAGGTTCTCATCATAGCTGGGAACTACAATGACCTTATCAATGCAAAAAATACTCTAGGACATTATTATAATAGAGTCATGCAGAACAATGATCTATATGTAATAATACATTAAATATCCATGTAATGAAAGTAAAATTCATTTGTTCTTAGACACCAACTCTTACAAAATTTTAGTGGTTCATCAAATTAATTCCTGGTGCATTACATTATACATACAATCCAACAATTAGAAACTAAAAAAGGTATACCATATTAATGGCCCGAAATCCACATATAAAGAAGAAATATTTTCATATTATGAAAAATTTGAATATTTACAACTGACATGGAATGATTTAAAATATATGTGATGTTTGTAATAAGTGTGGCCACAGGATTATATAATTTTCATTTTGAAAGATATTAAAATAAAATATTAAAATAATAAAATATAAGTTGTTTATGAATGAAAAATCGTCATTGAAAAGTAAGGCGAATAATTTAACAAAAAACAATTCTCCCAATAATTTATCAACATGGTAAGGTGAGAAGTCATTGGATTCTAAATCAATGATTTTGAAGAAGGGTGCATCATTTAAAATGATTTATGAGAATAAAGGTAATTTATAGAAGATATATTGAGATTCTGAGAAGGATACCAATAACCCCAATGATATATTGGTTATTTAGACAAAATATATAGAAAGAGAAAGTATTATGGGAGAAATAAAGGAAAATACTAGATAAAATTGAAAATAAAATATCGCACATGATGAATCCAAATTTCATGAGAGTTTTTCAACAAAGTATATCATTTTGTTCTAAAATTTCAACATCAGAGAGGTAATAATGGTTCAAATAATGGAAATGGGTTTTAACTATTCTTCTAGAACATAAATAGAACTCATTGAAAATCAACAGTTCCTTTCCTAGGATGGATGATATGAAAAAATGTTCTGCAGAGAGGTAAAAATAGATTGTGAAAGTATCCAGGCTACCAAAAACATAATTATTGGAAATAAATGTGGATGCATGAATACAAGACGAGATGAGGAAACTTGTTTGGGAAACCTGTGTCATCGAAACTATTGAAATTTAATAATCAAGGAAGGGATACATTATTTACCCATATTTTTTGTGTTTTATATTTAATTTAATACATGGAATAGAAGGTGATGAATAATCTCATAGGGATAACCTGATATAGTGGATGTGATTTAAACATTGAATATGTTCTGTAATAAATTTTTCAGGTTTGAATGATTCTAAAATTTGTATATTGAAGAAAAATTATGTGGATAATCATTATTAATGGTAAAGTGTTTTGTATGAAAATTTAAAATAAAATTACAAGAATACACTATTTTTTTCTTGATCTTAAATTTTAAATTCAACAGGAATAAATTCGAAAAGCTCATCATATAGAGAAGATGTTGAAATTATAAATTTTTTACCACATGAAGAAAGATTATAAATAAAATTTCATAAAAAATGTTTATTTCATTAATATTTATAATTTTTTATTAAAAATAGAAACCCAAAAAAATGTACAAGAAAATTGAATTATCAATGATGTAATAAAAGAAAAATAATGATGGTGTAACAAGGATTTGTATCCTCCCGATTGTATGTGAATGAATTTTTCCTATTTTTTGAAGTAAGGTAACAAGTTTTAGAATGATTAATTATATACATACTATGCATCCAAATTGGAATCCTCAACCAATAATTAATGTGGGTATCCCATAAATACAATATCATGTTCCCTTACATCACATAATATCATTCTATTTTACAGTGGACAATTGTATTGTCCAAATTAGATTTTTTTTTTGTTTTTTTACATTGAGTACTGATCATGTTGACATAGAGTGATATGATTAACAGAAGATTCTTTATTATGGAATTGAAACCCATTTCAAATGAAACATTTTTTTTATGAAAATTAGGGGGATAAAATTTAATTAAATGTTCAAAATTTTGGGAAAAAAGGAGGTGATGAAAAAGTGAATTATTCACATATTGACATATTCAGTATTGAAGGAATTAAAAAAAAATAAAAAAGGGGGAGATTGAAGCGAATTTAAAGATTATGTTTCATGGAAGTTTGGTTGAAGTATCCATGTCTGTTGAAGAATAGAATAAGTTCCCAATTCATCTAATCAAGAAATTATTATTTGAATGGGATTATTTAGAATATACTCAGAACATAATAAATTCAATAAATTATGGTGAATGATTATTTAAATATTTATAGTAACTTATAATTGTTGATGAAATAATAATAATATCTCAAACAATGTACATTGATGTTTGGAGAATAAAATTTGATAATAACATCATGAATTCTAATTATTATGTTTTATGATAGATTTCTTATGGTAGATATTAATGGATCTAACTAGTTGAGTTGAAAAGATATAGAAGGATAAGTTGAGTGGATATAGTCAACTATATAGTGACTATTTGATTATGTCTAGTAGAAAATAATATCTATATGAAGAGTTTGACTGATAATGTTAATATAGATTCTAGATTTAGTTTCATTAAAAAATTCTAGCTGATTCTTATCGATTTTTTTCTAATTGATTAAACAACATAATTGATTGTGGCTATGATTTATGGTTAATATTTTATGATTAAAATACCTTTTGAAATAAATAAAATTGGTCCATGTGTTTCTATTTCTAAATGTAAGAAAACTCATGGTTAATATAAGGGATTCATGATTCTTTCAAATGTTGGCGAACAAAAGATATTTTATAAACATTGGTCGAACTATGTTCCCATTGAAAAGATTTCAAGGGAGGGGATTCCTAAAAATATTCACTGGATGATGAATGTTTATCATTATCATCAAATAGGGATGTCTAAGTGATCAGACTAAGTGAATTGATATGAATGTTTTGAACAAAATTGTGTTATATCAAGTGATGTTGGAGGTATACCAGATGAATTTTTATAAAGATGAATTTGTGAAGATGTAAATAATTTGAATGATTTAACAAAGGTCTTCAAATCATCAAAAAACTATTAAGTACAAATATCATACTAGGATTCCATGTTGAACCATCTGATATAGTTTTAATGTTAAAACATCAGAATGATTTTTCCAATTGGAATTTCCATACAGTGGATTCTAGGAAAATTCACCAAACAAAATTTTCCATTTGAAGTTCATTGGGTAGTTGTTTGTGAGAAAAAATATTCGAAAAAGGTTATAGGAAAATCCATTAGAGAGAACTATCCTAGATATTTCATTCGATAATGTGTTATAAATCTATCATAAAGAGTTTTACAAATTTATTAAAATAATTTATATGAAATCATCACAAGGAAGGTTCATAGTAGATCTCCAATTTTTCATCAAGAAAATAAAAATAGATAATCGTCTGGGAATCCAACAGATAGTGAGAGAGATTCTTATGAATGCATGCTAAAAATATAAGGGTGGATTGAATGGAGTCATCGAGAAAGAAGTATCATATGAACAATATGATGCTAAGGGAATAAAATATGGTGGTTTATCAAATATAAAAATTTCGGAGGAAAAATTGTGATTATAGATCAAATGTGTGGATAACTAAATAGGTAGTTGAAACTGAAAAATAAATATTGTTTATGTAGTGGTTTTTTTGAAATATCTCAGGATGTTACTATTTTTTAATCAAAGAATTATGATAGTGGGATTTTAAAATTTGTAATTGTGAAGTTCAAATTTTATTTTTTGATTCAATCTATATATTTAGATTAATAATTACTACATAAATGGGAGTATATATACTAATGAGATTATATGAGAGTACTTGTGATTGTGATTATTATTAAAGAATTTGTGATCCATATGGATGTTCCAACTAGGAATCTTCAATGATTTTTAGATTGTTCAATTTAATAAGAAAGACTCCAGAATGTGGAGTACTAGATAAATAAGAGGGGGTATTAGATTGATAATTAGAAACCAAGTGGAGTATAATCACCAGAAAAAGATATAAAGAACTAGATGAAGAATTTATGTTCTAGATGAATTGTAATCATAAAAAGGGAAATAATAATGGATTAGCTGAACATGGATCATGTGACCTAGTATCAGATGAACATAATCAGACATACTGTATTCGATGAATAGTATTTTAAGAATAAGTTTTAGATGAATAGGTTTCATATAGATATTTTTTGAAACAAATTGATATGATATTGGTGAAGGAATAAGGGAAGGAAATAGAATATTTCCTCTAATTTTTGTGAATATAAATATGTTTTTGTCCACTACATTTTATGAATGTGAAGAAGAAGAAGAGTTTCTTTCATGATACTATTAATGTAAGTGAATATGAAAAATGATAAAATAAGATTGGGATACCCAATTATAAGTCTCAAATAAGGGATTACTTGGGTTTTCAAATAAATTTGAAAAATTTGAGTAAATTCTATATAATATGTATAAATAGAAATAAAGGAGTTGTAATTTGGAATAGAGTTTTACCAGGCCATGGAGTTGTATTATTTTCTATCCCTTATTATAAAGTGTATGAAAGAACACACGGGTGATTGATTATTTCTAGGAAAACCACTTTTTCAGTGTCTCATTATACATAGAATATTCGTATTGGTCATCCCCAAACATGATAATGAATAACTAATCATACTGATTATTTAACCTAGTAAATGATAATATTCCATCCTTACATTCTTCCATATACTTTCATATGATACAGAAATGAGAAATAGAGAATTAATATTCTAGTGGGTATATGAGGTAAAGGTATAAAAATTTTTTAGTGGGGTAAAAATTACCTAACAATGATACACCATGATCATTATTAACTGTAACCCAATGTGTTCCTCTTAGTCACTTTTCAAACTACAAATCACCATCTTCATATACAATGTCTTTGAATCAAAAATATTTAAAGACATTGATTTTATTTTATAAATGTAGTAACCCTGAGTCCTATAACATAGATCCAGTTTTTACTTTCTTACATTGTAATAACACACAACAGATCACATCGTGAAGGATTTAATAATATATCTATCTTAGAAGAAAAGATAAATACATGATTTTCATATAACTTGTGAAACATCGATCATACATTATAAACATAATAAACCATCATTAAACATTACAAATTCCAATATTTTCTACTATATTAGACTTATTACATTCCCAAAAATCAATTTTGTTTAGAGTTTTATAGAATGATTTCATAATTCAACATAACAACTCACAATCATAAAATGTGGATACATTATAATAGTATCCATTTTTATAATACAAAAGTCATTATATAAAAATTATTTTCATGAAAAATCTTCACAAAATGAATAATGGATTTTATTATCTCTTACCCAACTAGAAGCCTGGTGAAAAAAATTTGAAACATGGGATTAGTAGGAAAATCATAGTCTGGGATATATAAACACGATAAGAAACCATTAGTCTATAAAAACTTATAAACACATGAATGATATAATTTTCACCCATTAATGTAACATATAATTACATTGTGATAACATGAGGTTTCCATAAAACATATCAGGTTTAAAAAACCAATTTAATTAACTTTGGGTATCAATTTCATACTATAAAAACTTATGATTATAAACCTCAAGGCTTCCATATGATTTGTAACCATCACAGCTTCCTTAGAATATGAACATTATGACTACCTTTTGAAGTAATTATCATACTTATAGTTGGAGTAATAATTATAGTGAACTTACAATATGAAAAATGCATTGGAGGGATATAAAAGACCCACACCTCATTGGTTTATAATAGAACGACCCATTATTTTAATTAATTTTCCAGAACTATAACACAATCAAAACACATGAGTTCTTTCATCATAAAAACATTTAATAAGGAAAACCAGTTATATTTAAATAATACTACCCACATAAAAATATGAAAAAGTTTCATTAAAAAAACTATGAAATGTTTTTAAGAGGCTTAAAAACAATAATGCATTATGAAATAGGAAAAATATTCTAATGTTGTTTATGATAAAAAAATTCTTTTTTAATTTTGTAAAATGAGACATGAAATAAGATTTTAAATAAAAGAGCCTTACCATAAATTAGAATTATATAAAAGGTGATGAAAACTCTTGTATAATCATTTAAATAGAGTTTTTAATTTATTATTTAACTATATGAAAATTCTAAAGCATATAAGATCTTTCTATAACATACTTCCACCCATATAATAATAATATTTTGATATTTCCATTGTTTTAGGTGTGCTCATTTCATGGTTCAAAGTTTTGTTAATTTTGTATTTTCATGTCAAATTGAAATAATGATCCATGAAATAAAAAATGTAAATATTTGTGTCATTTTAAATAATTAAGATAATTTATCCTTTCCATGATTATTGTAAAGGGAAAATAAAACTCATTATCAATAAAGGTGGTGAATTTACACATAATGGGTGAATATTTCATTTTTAAGAAGAATTTGAGTAAATAAGATATTTGATGATGGATATTACATTAGGATAATAAAATTAAAGTATATATATGATACTAGGGTTATCATGAAAATTTTGGTTGGGGTGGTGATTATGTATAAGTTATAATGAATTTAAAAGGGATGAAGGAATTTACCTCGGGAATATTTCTCCCTGAGAACAACGTTAGGCATTTGGTATTGGTATTTCTATGAGACTAAAAAAATTAGAATGTATCCATGGATTAGAAATAAAATTAGAATAATATATTCAAGAAATAATTATTAAGGTGATGAAATTAAGTGAAGGAAATATTCCATTTTTATAATTCATGTGAGGGGAAATTTAAGAATTACATAAAAATTTAAAATATTATGAGGTTATTATAATGGTAAAGACTTCAAAAATAACTAAAAAATAAAGGGGATAAAATTTTCAATAAAATAATATCCCTTTTTCCTTATTTATTATTTTTGGGGTCTTAAAACAATTTTATAAAATATTATATTCATGAAATAGTTTTTTTTTCAAATTTTACACTATTCATTATTATGACATTAAAATCCTAAAGTGTCAAATAGAACCCAATATTTTATTATATCATATAAATATCATATTAATTTAGATAATTTTTTTAATACAGTAAAAATATAAAATTATATATTATTTGTAATATTTTTAATATTGTTTATTTGATTTTCCTTTAAATTAATAATTACTATATCTTCAATGTGTATGTTTTTTTTGGTAATTATTTATTGGTAAAAAATCTAAAATAAATTTCCATATATAAGAAATTTTTAGTTTTTATAAAATTTATAATTATCGTAGAAAATCTATTATAGAAAACTATATATTAAAATATTATTTTAATTGAAAGTTATTGTGTGAAGAACATTACATTCTACTAAAAAAATATTATATGGGGATTAATGTTATCAATGTGGGTCCAAAAGGTCCAAAATTTGAATCAATATATTTTTAGTTCTAAAATTTACACATTCAAAAGTATTTAGTTAATGTTATGGTTTATTTCAAAGTTAATATATTTTTAATTAAAATCAATTTATTTATTCTTCTTCTACTTGCACAAGCCCTGCATTTGAGTTGCATAACCATCCAATATGATTATTTGATATATAAAAAATAAAAATAAATTAAAAAAATTAACATTAATTATTTATGCTTAATATAAACATTTATATTCATTAATAATGTATATTTACTTATATTCATGTAATTAAAACCTCTTAAATTTTTTATTTGACTTTTCTTACCATGTGTATGAATTGAACATGGATTTGTATAAGATTCAAGTTATATGAATCTAAAATAAAAAAAGACCAAAAACATTAATTTTATTTATTATTATATAATAAAATTTATTCAAGTAATTTAAAACTCTCAATTATTATCTATAGGGAATAAAATTTGACTTTACCAACACTACATAAGAACATCATTAATAAAAAAAATTGATTCTAATAGGTATCATTAAAGAAATAATTATTTAAATTTGTTGAAATATTTTTGTAAAATATTTATATTACAATATAATAATTTATTTACTCCATAAGTTTAATAAAATTTTATGATAATTATGTTTTGATGATGTCATATAAATATTGTCTTCAAAAAAATGTATTTCATACTATTCACCAAAAGTTTAACTTTTCCCAAAAAATTTACAAACATTAATACTAAGATAGTTTCTACATTCTAAATCATTAAATGAAAATAGTTTTTTAAAATTAAAACTCTATCATTTTATAATTAATCTTTTATATATATACATTTTAGAGTTAGTTTAATAAATTTATTTATTTTAATATTTACTTATCATAATGAATTTAACTTTATTAATCAACAATAACAATAAATATTGAAAACAAATTATATTAGTAGTAAGGATGATACATTATCAAACTTTTGAAAATTTAATCCAACCTATTTATTAACTTATTAAAAGAATTTGGATACATTTATCTCATATCATATTAATATTCCCATGTTGTTTCTTAAACCTTGTGGGTTATCCAGAAAATATAAACATGGTGAAATGCCTTGTTCCACGATACATGCTCTCTATGATCCAGAATCATAACATGTTTCTCTTCCTAAGAAAGGTTATCTTCTGGCTGAACTAATTTATAGATCAATACATGAGATGAAGGTTACTCCCCAATAATTTTTTACATTTTGAAAAATAATAAATTAAAATTATGTTTTTTAATTAGTAATAATACTTATAAATAATTATATTTCATATGTATCACATTCACACTAACTTTAAATTAATGTTCTACAAGAATACTATTGTACATTATTCTTTGGTTTAAAAGACTATTTTAATATGAATATATGTATTTTATTATTTGTATAATAATAAGATATTTTGAATTACAATATTCATTTTTATCAAAATGTTATTTAAATATTTTAAATGATTAAGAACAATATAAATTTTTTATTATAATTATTTTGATAAATACTATATCATGTTATGAATATTTTCACAATTAATATAACACCCAATGATTTTTTTGTTCTTCCTAAAATAATTTCAATTCCTTAGATAGCTTATATGCACACAACAATGATTCACTATGAAACCGCACTATGTTGTTATAATATAGTTATAACCTATAAAGTAAACATAATTTTTCAACTTATATTATTTTAATTTTGATAAAATAACATACATGGTTCCCATGAGTATGATATTTAGAGTATATTAGGATCAATTTAATTTTCAATGAATAGTAAAATACACTTATGAATAGTAACCTACCAAAATGAATAGTAACATACCCTTATGAATTGTAATGTTACTCTTATGAATAGTATTATAACCCTAAAGAATGGTATCCTTTCCCATGAGTGTATTAATACAAATTAGGCACCTTATAAATGAAGGTGAATATTTTAATTAAGTGTTGGTATTTTTGTGGGAAATAAATATTTAATAAAAATATTATAATTAATACAATTATTTAATAGATAATTCATTTTTATAAAATTTATTCATAAATATATATTTTCATTCCCTATTATTTTTAGGATAATTTAATGTGGCCTTAGTTAATTTTTCAGAGTGACATAAAATCTGTTTTAATTTCTAAATTGGTATTTTTTTGATTAAATGATAAATAAAATTAAAAATAAATTTATCATATTTAGAAAATTATTTAAAAAAATGAAGTTTTTTTTATTCTAATGATTGAATATTTTTTATGTTGAGTTTTTTGGATTTTTGGGAAATACTTGATTTTTTTAGAATAGAACAATACGGTAGTTACAGTATAAATACATTAAGTGATAAATACACTATTCCTTGCATGATGGCTGATGTAAGAAACCATTATTTCAAAATAACATTCAATTATTACTATTTTTAGTCATACTATTCTATATTATTAATTTTCTTGAGGAAAAATAATAAATTATGGTCAAAATAATGAAAAAACCCTCCTCTCATCGACCATAAAAACCACCCCTCACCCCCTCTTCCTCTCACACCACTCCAGATTATTTCAAGACCTATGTTCTTCCAAATACACATACCAAACCCTCCCTCTACATCAAACACCTTCTGGTCTAACCAAAATTTCAAAAACAAATTCCATAAAGAGATTCTCAAGGATGAGTACACAAGAGGTAAACCTCTCTTCCTTTTCGTTTCAACATCATTTACAAGTTCAATTCTTATCCTTCTCTCTATAAAACTCCCCTAATACAAATTAAGTTATAATTATATTAAAATACATGTATCATAATATTATTATGCTAATGGAATATTTAATCATTATCTCTCTTTCCCTATCCTCTTATACTAAAAATGAAAACAATGTCATATATGTGTTTATTTATCACATTCAAGAACGACGTGTTTTCAATTTATATTACATTCTTCAATTCTAGTCATGAAACCATTTTTATGGTTGAAAAGTTCATAATATATTTAATATTTCATATTCAATGTTTTGGAATCATTTTCTACACATGGTATTTAATTATAAAAAAAATGAGTTTGGGGTGATCGAAAAACCATCAAAATAATCCAAGTGTTTATCATTAAAATATTATATAATGATTCATCCTATCCCAAAAAAACAAAAAGATTTATATGATCATTTAACATTATGGATGATCATTGAATCCTCATAAATTTACTTCTGGTTTTCAATTTCAATTTTACATGAACATTCATACTTTTATACAAGAAAAATGATCATGATAACTAAGAAAACATGCTCTCCCAAATTATGAAATTTAATCTCTTAACCCATGTAAAATGCCATAAATGAACTTAATGAAGATATAATAAATAAATTACATGTGTATAATATTATTGTATTCTTAATTTATGAATCTAATTTTAGTATTCTGGACATTATGATCAAGTGAAAAATACATTCGGGATTAAGGCAAGGGGTTTCTCATCTTACTTTTATTTTTGTGATATTTCCCTTGTTCTCCAATTATTTCATATGTTTAGTGTATGTGTACTTACATTTGACATATATTTCAGGATTCTATTTTTATTCATGGTATTCAATGATTCATTTGATGAATATTAATTTATGGTAATATGATTTGATTGATTACAATGTGGCAAGGGACTATGAAAAAAAATTCATTTCATTTAGATTTACTTTGTATCATACACCTAATAATTCTTGTGTGGTGTATCTACTTCCCCTTGGAGATAATTCTTTATATGAAATTTTAATATAATATATATCTATATTCTTGTTTCATGGATATGATTATTTTTTAAACTGTTTAGAATTTTCATACAATGGTTATTTTGATATCGTTGATGAATCTGTATCCTCTACTCAATATGGACATTGAAATGGAATATTGTTCATGTATTAAATCCTTATATAAAAAATGATATGGACATTAAGTGATGGAAAGGGGCATCTATATCCCCTTTATGCATCGACATATCTCATGTGACAAAACATTTGGTGAAAAACCCTTTGATTTTTTTTCCAAAACATAACCATACGCGTATCTACCCAAAAAATTAAATAGCCTTGATGATATTGTGGTACATTTTCAGATTCATGACATCTAGATAATAATAATTATCTTTATTCATTATATAGATATAACATTCCATGAGGTTTTAAATATAATAAATTCTATGAATGCATTATCATTATCTGTTTATTGATGGCATGTGTTTTTCATCTATTAACCATGACATATTGATTATGTAAAATTGATTATGATTCAATTTTTATTGATTCCTTATTCAGATATATGAAACTCTTAAGGAAAATTTTATCTCACCCATTTTATTTTTTCCCCTTACACAGGTTGTGAAGAAGGGATCATTTATTGAATTTTCAAGGATTCAATTAATTACATCTTATTAGGTATTATGTTTTGTTTTGTTTTCCAAATTTAAAATGGGATACACATATATATCTTGTTTCTCCCATACTACTAAAAAAAATTCCTTCGATATTGATTCCTTTTAATCAATACAATGTAATAATGTAATACACCAGCTCCAGGCTATTGGGGCTAGGGTGTTAATGTTGGTATCAAGGAGGTTTATTATAAACCATGGGATTTGGTTTTTGGAAAAATAGCTGGGAACATATCACTAAGATATACACTATGGATATATATATAAGAACATCAAATAATTTTGGTATGTTATAGATTATGTAGGTATTCATTAAATATACCACCATTTCTGAATACTTCACGTGGATGTGGTTCGAGCATGTATATACCAAGGATTAACAACTACAAAAAATTGTTTTGAGTTTGACCTAGGGTGTCCTTGTACTGGACAACAAGCCTTACAGTGGACTTGGTTTGTCACTCTCAGGGGATATTATTAAACTAATTCAAATTTTCCGTACAACCCACTATAAATAATTTAATGTTAAATTGAAACCATGTTTATAATTAGGGGAAATGGTCTATGAAAATTTGGATTTTAGAATTTTTCGTATAAACTGTAGAGTCTACATGTTTAGCGGTCCTAGTGTTTTTTAATTCGTAAGACCGAAATTCAAAATTCATTTTAATCCGACGAGCAAATTTTGAGGATGCAATTCTATTGAGGAGGGAATAATGTAACACCCAGGTAATTTTTTTTGTTATGTTAAATAATAATATAAAATTAAGTTTTTTAATTAATAATAATACTTATAATTAATTATATTCAAAATTTATAGCTTTCAAATAATTATTAAATTGATGGTCTAAAAACAAATACAATGTAAAATATTATTTTGTGTAAAAGAATGTTTTAATATGAATATATTTAATTCATTATTTTTTTACCAATTAAAATAATTTGAACTACCATATTATTTTTTATCGAAATATTATTAAAATATTTAAAAAGAAAAATAATATTATATATATATATATTAGTTATTATAATTATTTTGATAAATACTACATTATGTTTTGAATATATTCACTGTTAATATAAAATACCATGATTTTATGTTATGTTCTTCTTATAGTAATTTCAATTCATTGGATATATTTTAATCATACAACACTGGGTCACTGTGAAACAACATAATGTTTTTATAATATATTTATAACGAATTGATTAAACATAATTTTCCAACTTCTATGATTTGAATTTTAATAAATAGACATACACGGTTGTGATCCATATTATATATAGAGTCCCATAAGATCAATTTAATTTTTTATGATTTGTAACTTGACCATACAAATAGTAACAAACACTTATGAGTGGTAATGTTAAACTTATTAATTTTAATATTACGATTAAGAATGGTAACCTTACCCATGAGTGTATAAATAAAATTTTAGCACCATATAAATCATGTGAATACATAATTAAGTGTTAGTATTTATATGAATAATAAATATTTAATTAAAATATTATACTTCAATAAAATTATTTTAAAGATAATTAATTTTTATAAAATGTATTAATAAATCAATATTTTCATTCCCTATGATTTTTAGGATAATTTAATTCGACCTATGTTAATTTTTCAAAGTCACATAAAATCAGTTATAATTTCTATATTGGTATTTTCTCAATTAAATGATGATTTTAATTAAAAATTGAATTTCTCATATTTAGAAAAAAATTTCATAAAATTGAGTTCATTTTTGGATTCTGCATGTTGAAAAATCATTAGGGTGAATTTATGGATATTTTCTGAAATACTAGATTTTTTTTTCAAATAGTAAATTACGTTAATTACAATCTAACTTTATTTTGAGATAAATACACTATTAATGGCATCATGAATGATGTTAGAAACTATTAATTCGGAATCACATGCACGTATAACTTTTTTTAGTCATAATAACCTTGACTATTCAATGTATTGTAGTAAAATATTAAATTATGATTAAAATAATGAAAAACCCTCTTGTCCTCAACTGTATAATCCACCCTCACCCCTCTTCCTCTCACACCAATCATGCTTTAATTCTTTCCTAAGTCCTTCCAAATATACTTAAAAAACCATTCCCTAAAATCCAAAACCTTATGTTCTCAACAAAAAGCCAAATAAAATGCATTAACTAGATTCTCAAGGAGGAGTTCTCAAGAGGTAAACCTCTCTTCCATTTCCATTCAACTTCTTTTACATGTTATATTCTTTTGTTTCTCTATCTTCAAATCCCCTAATACAAATACTTTGATAATTTTAGTACCCCACATATAATGTAATTTTATTATTCTAATGGTATATTTTATCATCATCTCCCTTTCCCCCTCCTCTTATATGATAAATTAAAACACTGTCTAAGATGTGTTAATTTATCCAAATCAAGGATAGCGAGTTTTGAATTTCTATTACCATATTCTATTGTGGCCATAAAACCATTTATATTGTTGAAAAAAATCATAATATATGTTATATATCATATTAAATGTTATGGAATCATTTTTACACATTTTATTTAATTATAAAACAAAGTGAGTCCATGGTGATCAAAAAACCCTCAAAATAATACCAGCATTTAGTATTTAAATTTTTTATAATGATTCATCCTATCCAAAAATAACCAAAGTTTTTATATGATTATTTATCCTTATTTATTTTCATTAAAAAATCATAACATCAATTCTGGTTTATAATTTCCATTTTTCATGAACCGACATACCCGTATACAAGCAAAATGATCATGAAAACAATGAAAACATGCACTCCCAACTGATATAGTTAGTTATATTACCCCATCTAATAGAACATAAATAAAATTAATGAAGATATAATAAATCAATTAAATGTAGATATGTTTTTGGAATTCATAATTAATGAATCTAATTTGAATCTTCGGGAAAATTAGATTGAGTGAAGAATACATTCAAGCTTATGATAAGGGGTTTGCCAACTCACTTTTATTTCAATAAGATTTCCATTTTTTTCAAATATTTTTTATATGTTCTGTATGTGTCCTTACATTTGATATATAATATCATTTTTTTCTTTATATTCATGGTATTAAATGTATCATTTTAGGAATATTATTTTCTGGTCTTACAATTCAAATGATTACAACAAGGCAGGGGACATTGTCTCAATTTACATTTCATTTAAATTTACTATGTATTGTGCACATAATAATTATTATTTGGAGTATCTAATTCGTCTTTGAGATCATTTTTTCATTTTAAATTATAATTATATTATATTTACACATTCTTGTATCATGGATATGATTATTTTCTAAGCTGTATATCATTTTACAAACAGTGGTTATTTGGTATGATATAATGAATATGGAAGCTCTACCCCATAGGGATATTAATAAAGAATATTGTTCTCATATTAAATCCTTTTATAAATAATTATTTTGACTAGCAGTGATGGTTGAGGCCCACTATATCGCCTCGATTCATCGATGGGTCTCGTGAGACAAAATAGTTAGCGACAAACCCATCGATTTTCTTTTCAAAACAAAATCAGACATGTATCTACCCACATATATAAACAACCTTGATGGTAGTATGGTTCATGTACCAGTTACCTAACATCCAAATAATAATAAACCGCTTTATTCATTATATAGTTATAAAATTCCATTAGTTTTTCTCTATGATGAAATCTATTGATTCATTATCATTATCAGTTTATTGATCGCATGTGATTTTCATTTATTCACCATTCCATATGAATTATGTAAAATTTAATATGATTCACTTATTTTTGATTCATTGTTCTTTTATATGTAACCCTTAATAAGAATTTGATCTCAATCCATTCACATTTTCTACTTCCACATGTTATGAAGAAGGGATCATTTATTGATTTTTCATAGATGCAGTTTATAATCTATTGTTACATATTTTGTTTTGTTTTTCATTCCCAATGTAACATGGGGTCTATATAAGTATGTTATTTCTACAAGAAAACTAAATAGATTAGTCTATCAGGACTGATTCCTTGTAATCATGCCAATGAAATAAAGTAATGCTCTGGCTCCAGGCCATAGGGGTCAGGGCGTTATAATAATTCTACAAAATACATTCATAAAATCAAATCATGAAAAACATTGTGTACCTAGGATAAACTCGGAGGAAATGAAACTCAGTTAGAAACAGGTATATATTTATCTAGAATTTCATAAAGTCTAATGGAATGTCAATATATATTTCCTTTTATACCAATACACATATCACTTTTACATGTATATATTTTAAGGAAAACATGATCCCCAACCATGAAAGAATGATATTTTCTACTCTTATCTACATAAATTTTATACTTATTACAATCTATCCTCATGTATTGATAGATCATATTTAAATTCTCATACAAATCCTCTAATAATACTAGTTCAATAAACTTTATTTCCACAACTTCATCCAAAAATGTCATTGTTTGAAAAATATTTCAACATAATGCCTCAAAAAGTGAAATCTATATATTGAAATTAAAACTACTATTATAAGAAAAAAATAATCAATATTGTTTAACCCAGACTCCTTGAAAATACATTGAAAATTATTGATGAAAATTATCCAATGTCTTGAGTTTTATCTTTGAAATTCCATTGGATTGAATATGGAAAATAATGATAAAATTTAGTTCACTGCCGAATGAAATATTAATGCCATTTGAAAAGTTATAAGTGAACCAAACATCGCGATCAGATTCAATTGATAGAGGAACTTTATATAACCTAACTATAAAATTATTATAGAACCAAGAAGGTTAATCTAGAGTTATATTATCTCAAATAGGAAGATAACATTCATATTTAGTCAGTTAATCAACAATATCCCAAATCACATTTTTACATCAATATTCCTTTGGTAATCCAACCCCAAAAAAGCCATGGATATATTTTTCCACTTCCACTCTCTCATTGTAAAGTGATTATGTATTCCCTTATCTAGTTTTAGATATCCTTTAAACTATTTATAAGTAAAAAATTTCATGGTAAAGTTAGATATATCTATTTACATTACATCCAACCAGTATTACTTCCAAGAGTCTCTGTACATAATAGTGCAACTAGAATAAACTGAAAATGGAAAACTATGAGCTTTACATGAAATTTTTTTCTTTTTTAGAAAATCACAACACATATTTTCATTCAAATACGTAAGAAATAATATTTTTATGCATTACGTTTTGGAAACATACTTTTCTTAATAAATTCTACTTTTTTCTCCAACTCATTTTCTTCCTTTTGAGCATGCTTAATTTTGTATAATAGAGGTCATATCGCTAACACCTGAAACAAAACAGAGAAATATCCCACACCTACATCTTATAGTCCAAGATTCATCAAATCATTAATAAAATGGTATTATTTTAAACATAACACGGTCAACAATGTATCATGTTTTCAACTGAAAGTATCCTCCACTTTGATTTCCATCCTTGGGTGGTAATTGTTTGTGAAATCATAATCCTTTATCAATTTTAGCCATATTATCCTCCCCATGTTCAATTCCATTTGTGTAAAAATATACTTCCAAAATTTATGATGAATGTATATTTTAAATTTGGACCCATATAAATGATGTCTCAATTATTTTTATAAAAAACAGTGAAAAATAATTCCAAATAATGTTTTAGATAATTTAACTCTGGGGTTTCATCTTCCTTGATTCATAATAAATTAACTGATCATTTTTCATTAGAACAAAAACTATTACCTTTAATGAAACATCATATAAGATGAAAAATCACCATTTAGGGAATGTACGGTCAAAATGGGGCATTCACCAGTCTTGTTTTCAATTCATGAAAAATACATCACAATATTTTGTCCAAATAAATATATTCCCTTTTGTGTAATATAGTTAATGGGAAAAATAACCATGATTTTTTTTAACAAACCATCTGTAATAGCCTTATAATCTATAAAAACAATGAATATAAAAAACATTTGTAGGTCTTTGAAATTCATAAACAACTTTTTTTGGTTGGATCAATTTTCTAGGTTTGATTAATTGTTTTGAAATATTTATTGACAATGTTCCCAAGGGAGGAAACTAGTTGTTGCCAATAATCACATTTTCTAATTTTTCCTTATAATTGTTTTTCCTTGAGTATTTTAAAGATAAATCCATAGATTTATTCCTTCATCCTCATAAATGTATTTAAGAAAAATATCATCGATAAAAAAATCAAAAAACATAACCAATTAGACCCAGAATATTCTTTTCATAATATCCCTAAATTCAAAATGTGAATTTTTCAGTCCAAACAGGAATAAGAAAAAACACTTAATTACCATATCTAGTATGAAATTATATTTTTGGAATTTCATCCTCCTTCAACTTCAATTGATGGTACCCAGATCTCTAGTCAATCAGGGAAAAATACTGAGCTCCTTGGATCTTACCAAACATGTTATTGATATGAGGACAAGGATACTAATTATTTAATGTAATTTTTTCATGGATCTATAATTTAAAAAAATCCTCAAGGAACCATCACTATTTTAAATAAAAGTAAGAGCACCCCATGGTGAAGCGCTAGGACTAATGAAGCCTTTATCAAGAAAATATTACTGCTGATTTTACCACTATAGATTCTTCGATTACTCCATTCAATTTGAGATTTTTGAAATTGGATTACCATTAAGAACTAGGCCAATTTAAAATTCAACATTTTTATCTGGTATATCATTTAAAATTTATCATAAAAAACATACATGTATTATTTAACAACTTAAAATTCATTAATATAAACAATTACCTTTTTAAACCAATATGGGAATGATAACATTCAATTACATCTTTTATAGTTTCTCAATTTCTGTATTTGTTATCAATGGTATGTATTCACTCTTATATAGAAACTAAAACCCTTTTTTTAAAAAAAATTCTCTAGATCTAAAATAAATATTAACATGATAAAGAGAAATATAATCCATACCCAGAATGACATAAAACTATACAAAGGTAAAGAAAATAAGGTTTTCAAGTAATGAATTTTTAAATAAGACGACATGATGATTATTATAATTCCTTTTTCCTCAAAATTACCGCTCGATGGTTTTACCATAAGTAATGGATTCATTTGTTAAATTGTAATACCAAATTTATGAAATAATCTTATAAATAAATGAATGTGTAGACCCCGTATCAAATAATAAAATAGAAAAATTCATTTAAAAAATCAATATAACTGATACCAATTCATTAGATGGACCAACATCTAATTTATTTGTGGAAAATGATTTCACTACACCTTTGTCATTATAGTCTGAATTCTTTCCTTCATCCAGTTCCCACTTTGGGTAATTTTGTGCGTAATTACCCATCTCACCTAATTTTAAACACTTTATAGTTGGCTTTTTTGAATTAAACATACCTATACTGTGATGTTTTTAATTATAATCACAAACCCTGTAACACCCTGAGATATTATAAAAAATATTATTTTTAATTTTATTGATGTCTTGTGTTGTATGCTACAACAAAGGAGTCTTGCACAACACGCAACCCTAACTTGGCTACATTACACGCAATCACGACCTTCCACGATAACATGTTTTGTACGCAATACCGAGTATCACTAATCAACGATATGATATTAAAATATTATTAAAACTAGCCGTTATGAATAGTAATAACCATTTTTTGAATTTTTTTAAATTTCATCTTTCAAGATGGGCTTCATTTTTGGATTCAGAATATCGAAATTATCCTAGGGTGAAATTTTTGTATTTTTCTGAAAACTTTCAATTTTTGATGAATAGTGAAAACAGTAGGTTACTATTTAAAAACTGACATTTTATTTAAATAATTATTTATTTAAATTTTTTTTTGGTCAAAATTGATACATAATACCTATATAAGTTCAATTTAATTCATTGGGGTAATTTTATAGTAATTTTAGATATATAAAAATTTTATTGAACTTTTCATCGTTTTTACCCACCACCTAGGAGAATTTTCAAATCTACATAAAACATAATTTTACCACTTCTGTGACTAGAATTTCAAAAATCCAAGAGACACGGTTGATGCCAGTATGTAAAATTTGGTTTAATGAGATGAAAATAATTTTTGGTGAATAGTATCTTTTTACTTTTATTTACCACAGTTAAAAGTTAATAGGGTAATTAAGTGTAAAAATGATATTATTATTACCCTAAAACATGTCCTAATTCTATTGGATAAGTTCAATTCGACCAAAAACAAACTTAGGAATAACATATGACCATTTAGCCCCACTTGGATTAGATTAGGACATTTATTATTAAATTATTTAAAGAAGGGTTAAAATAGTTATAATCAAAGTGTAATAAGTAAATAATTTTTAATATAGGGATATACATGAGAAAAATTCGACTGTAAATATTCATTAGAAAGATAAAAAGCTTTCCTACATAATAGTTTTTTATTTGTAATTTTTAGACATTAAATAATATAATTTATTTATGACACAAAGATGATGCAGTAATTATCTTATTAATAAAATATTGTCATAATTGATGTTATAAATACCCAAATAAATGTAATTTGATACTTTTTATGAATTAAACTAATTTTATAGGTTAATATTACATTTTAGTATTGATTTAATTAACTTTTTTATAACTAATCATTTTTTTATGATTTTCAAAAAAAATCAATGACTAAATAGTGTCAAAATTGACATAAAATAGTTTTTAAAACAAATATTATATTATTAATAGTTATTTTATTCCCAAAAATATAATGTTCAGACAAATGACTTATATAAGGTTATATATATTAATAATAAACAACTTGGGGTTCGTTTGGCTTGTTATAGTATGTTTATTAACCTCATAGTGTAAAAACCCAAAAAGACACGGTAAAAGTAAAATTATCTAACTTAAAGTTAAATATAAATGATAAGGTTAAAATAGTAAAGTAAACTTGTAAAAATTCTATTGTATGAGAGGATTTCGACCCATCCCCACCTTAGATTCGAAATAACTCAATTTTGAGCTATTAAAAACCAAATATGACTTTATAATAAAAAAATATTTTTTGTTATTCCAAAGTTTCCCCTCTCCTCCGTTATAAGAGGGCACCTCCTCCCTCTCTTCCTCACACCACATTGAGCCTTCTAGATCGGCCAACCCCTGAAAATTTATCTTATACACTTCCCTAGAAACATCCTAGAGGTCCTGGTATTCTTCAAAGACCAATTTTGGGGCCTAAGAGGAGGTCTCAAAGAGGCACTTCAAAGAAGAGGTAATGTTCGTTACCGATTCTTTCAACTTTATTTCTTCTTCCAATTCTTATTCTTTAGTTGTTTCGTTATGAAGTAATAACATAAGTATAACTCATATACATATATGTTATTATAAGTATGAAACAACCCTATTTCACCATCTTTCAATCCTATGGAAAATGAAATCACCAAGCGTGCGTTTGTACGGAATACCGTCTCCACGTCGTGGTGAAATCTGTTTTCCACCAACACCTTACATGGATGGGTATAATGGTGTAAAGAATAACTATATATGGTTATTATAACATCATACTGATTCTTATATATTATACCATCCACTAAAATTCTATTCAATAATCATGGGAATGATATCATCGCTCGTGCGTATGTACGGAATACCGTCTCCACGACGCGATGAGAGTCATTCTCAATGAATAACCATTCATAAATGATTATAAATTATATATAAAAAGTAATAATGAAATATATGAAATAATAATTCTACTGGATTTATGTATATATATATGTACGTCATCTATTTAGTTTCATTCAATTCAATAAGGAAACTAAATCAGCGTTCCTGCGTACGTACGGCCTACCGTCTCTATGAACGGTGTATTTCATTCCTTTTATCGACCTATAATATATATATATTTATATGATGAATATATATTATATATAAATCATGTTTTACATTATGGAATTATGTAAATCAGGATATAAGTATTAATATCATGAACGACAAGTCGAAACACATACGATAAATGAAATGATTTTACCCAAAACACTGCTTTAACATGGAATTTACAAAAGAACAGGTAATATAAAGTCATAAGTGAAACATATATGATATAATAACAATGAATATGATTTTTTAATAAGTCAATGACATTATTTAAATCATTATACAGGAGGTTCGGATACGTACGAATCATATCAGACCTAAGGTAAGGGATAATTTTTCAAATCTCATTTTTATCCGAGATTGCTTATTTGTAAGTATTTACTGGGGTTATTGAAATCGTCCATGTCCATGTTTTATAAAATTGTTTTCATGTATGTTTAATGTTCTTTTTACCCATTTTTACTTTTACCCCATGGTATGGAAGGAATCTTTCTTTTATTTACCCTACAAGGTACTTTTTGATTTTTCCGACAAAAGTACGAGAATAATGTTTTTTTAACGTATATGGCATGAAAGGATTTTTACGGTTTTATAAAGCTTTATTTTCATGAATATTCCACCAAATTATTTCATGACTATTTTCAACAAAATCTTTTTATTTTAAAATTTCATGACGTTTTGTGAAAACAAATTGATTTTGAATAAGAAATGATATTTTCCTCATGAATTCATTTCAACTGTTTTATCAAAACCATTTTTCCATCTAAGATGAAATTATTTCATATGTGTATGTTTCAAGTATAATGTCTCTATGATTTACATGGTTTCAATTTTCTTATTATGAAATGATATCCATTTCTTTTATATGTATTATGTGATGATGGGATTATGTTTATGAAACCCATTTTATTCGTTGGGTTATTATGAATGATGTATGTTTATTTTGTGGCACAAGTAAGAATGATTTCATTATGAGATGGGTGGGACCTATATCTCCCTCCAATGCATTGGGTAAAGATTTATATCTCATGACATAGACATGGATGGAACGGTAAGTTAATCCGGTTCTGTGTTATAGGACTAAAACGAGGAGTGAACTGGATTCAGAAAGGGACTTTGTCCACTAGGATGGTCTTGGCAGCAATGCCTTGGCTACTATTGAAATCATAACATGTGCCTAATGGTTTCCAAAATTACATGTTTTATTCCCATGCTATTTTATCATGATTGATGTTCCCTTATGATATATGCCTTACGTACATCCAAGATTCATGTCTTTGCTCAAGATTTTGATGTTTAGATTTTATGTTCATGTTTTTGCATTCAAATGTTTATGGATTGTTTTATGTTCTCTATGTTTACCATTACTGGGCATTTGAGCTCACAAATTTTATGTTTTGTTTTCCCCAGGATATAAAGAAAGGTTTTAGGTAAGAAAAAAAGGGGATGATCTTTTTGGAAGATGTTGAAGATCTTTCACCACGATTAGAAGATTATATTCTGAGTTTCCAAAGACACTAAACTATTACGGTCCTTATGTGTCTGTTTTTTATGTACTATGTATTTTGCAAAAGTAATGTAATGTCCATGTACGTCAAGCTTCGGGTTTCTACAGTTGGTATCAGGGGAAAGGTTTAGTCATCCTTTTGAAACTAGGATGCGAAAACGTTAGTGAGATCCCTGGAGGTATTTCTAAGGGATGTCTAGGGATTTCCCTAAGGATAAGTATACGTATAGGATATAGTCCTAGAACTACCGTACCAATCTTATAATTTAACCTAAGATGTTAGATATTGATGGTACTCCCCCTTTATTATGTTGTTTTCCCTAGCATGATTTTTACCTCTCACACTATTTTTTTTGGGTTTTAGACGATGGTTGTAACCCGAAGGAACCGTGTTGATCAATGTAATGGACAATGCAATGATTGTACTCCTGAACAAACCAATGTTATTGGAGATGGAGTGAAAAATATTATTTATATACTTACACAATCTATGAATCATTATGGACTTCCAAATGAGCAGAGAAGGGAACAATATTCTATTGAGTCCTTCATGAGGAAACATTCACCTTCTTTTAGTGGTTCTTCCGATCCACTTGTTGTGATCAATGGATCAGTACGACTGAAAAGATATTTTCAGTTCATCATTGTTCTGAACATGATAAAGTCATATTAGCAGTATATCGTTTGGAAGGTGAAACTAATCAATGGTCGAATCTTATCAATAATACGAGGCCAAGAGATGAAATTGAGTCCATGGAATGGGACAAGTTCATGAACTTATTTTTCAATAAGTACTTCCCTCGTATTCTTTGAACAATGATGGAGAAGTAGTTTCTTGAACTAAACCAAAAGGATGATGAATCTGTTGGTATGTACGAAGTGAATTTTACAAGGCTTGCAAGGTATGCATCTGGCTTTATCATCCAACCTGAAAGTAAAGTAGATTGATTCTTCAATGGCTTAAAACCAAATCTTTGAAGGGCATTAGCTATAAGAGACTTCAGTAGCTATGAAGAAATTGTGCATCGTGCTATCAAGTTAGAACTGGATGTTGGTTTAACATATCCATCTCATGGTTTTGACAAGAAATGAAAGATGGAGTTCAAGGAGAAATCTCAGAACAATGGGGAAAAGAAGATTAATGATTCTTTATGCTCAATGCGTGGAACGAAGCATGGTGGAGATTGCCTAAAAGGTACTATAAAATGTTTTAAGTGTGGAAAAGAAGGTCATCAAGCAGTTGATTGTCGAAGTAATGGGAAAAAGGTTACTAATGATGTGAATAGAGAAAAGACTATAGAGAACTCTCCACCAATACTTCAATGCTTCATGTGCAAGGAAATGGGGCATTATGCTAATAAATTCCCTAATCCAAGGGTTAGTGATGATCGACATGAGCAACCACTTTAGAAAAAGGACAAAGGGAAGTCACATGCGATCACTATTGGCGATGTTGAATATGACAACGATGTGGTGGAATGATTAAGTTTTTATATAATGGGATTCCAAAATAATGTTGTATATAGTATCGTGGAATATTGGAATATTTATGTGTTGATCTATTGTGGTTTTCAATAATTTTATGGTACCGATAACCATGGAACGTGATTGAGATATTTTTGGAAATAAGATGAAATGCGCATAATGAAGGGATAAGGAGAAAATAAAATGATAGTAATCATGAGTTATTGACTAAAACAAGGACAAAGTGATATCATGGTTTGATTATATAGATTTTTTTTGGGATTTTGGTATGTAGAAAGAGTTACCTTTTGACATTATTCATGTTTTCACTATGGTTCTATGGTAATTTATGTTTCAAGAGAATATATGACTAAGGTATTCATGTGTTTGGAATACAACCAAAAAGATATATCTTATCATATATGTGGGATAAATGCTTGTATTCACATTCTTGGTAGATAACCATTCTAGTATTGGGTTTCTTTCTACTATGAGCTTGGACCGAAGTATTTTAGATTAGCCTAAAGATTGGAATAGATTATGTTGGACATAAGTTAGTATTGTTTAAGGATAGAACTTTTTTTGATATTTTTGATGGGATGTTATAGTAATGTAGTTTTAGAAAAAAGACAACCTGCAGGATGGGCGACAACCCATCGCGTCAGACAAGGCTGTGGGAATAGAACCCACAACAGAAATGCGACTAGCCTTTATCACTTACCACTAGCCTACAGTAAGTCCCTAGTTAGTATAAAGTAGTTTTATTTTGTTAAGAGGTATGATATTTGAAGTATAAGTTAATTTTTGGAACCATATACGATTAATCTAACCATAAGATGGACTTATAACTTCTGCTAACCTTTTGTTTGAAATAGATGGAATGACCCATAATTCTATCACATAATCTTCTAACACGTCACGAATAACATATTAAACTTTATTTCATTAAGGGATGAAGTGGAAATTTTTCAATTCATGAACAACAGCAAAAATGTACCAAAATCATGTAAGTATTTCTTTTAATTCATCAACTTTAGGGAAATGATCTTGAAAACCAAATATGTTTTCCTAGTTCCCTTATATCCGATTAATCAGATGGTACATTAGATCTTCACAAATATATGACTTTTTTATTTTTGGCTTTTTTATAGCCATGTTCTCTACCACTCTCCATCAGAACATGATTGTTAGGTTTCTCTTCCATATCCATATTTTCACCTATGTTCTCCTATGTGGAAACCCAGTGATTAGTTAATTTGGGTAACCGTTATGTTTCATACTTTATATTTTAGTGATTAGTTTTGGTATTCCTTTTTACTATGTGGGTCTCTATTAAAGAAACTTTTGAGTAGTAAACCATTTATAACCCCAACGAATTTCGAGGGCGAAATTTATTTTAAGGGGGGTAGAATGTAACACCCCGAGATTTTACGATTTTTTTTAATTTTATTGATATCTTGTGTTGTACGCTACAACAAAGGAGTCTTTCACAACACACAACCCTAACTTGGCTGCATTACACGCAATCGCGACCTTCCTCAATAACGTTTGTTGTACGCAATACCGAGTATCACTAAACAACGACATGCTATTAAAATATTATTAAAACTAGCCGTTATGAATAGTAATAACCACTTTTTAAAATTTTGTAAATTTCATCTTTCAAAATGGACTTCATTTTTGGATTCGGAATATCGAAATTATCCTAGGGTGAAATTTTTCTATTTTTCTGAAAACTATCAATTTTTGATGAATAGTGAAAACACAGGGTTACTATTTAAAAACCGAATTCTTATTTAAATAATTATTTATTTAAATTTATTTTAGGTAATAATTGATACATAATACCTATATAAGTTTAATGTAATTCTTTGGAGTAATTTTATAATAATTTTTGATATATAAAAAGTTTATTGAACTTTTCACCGTCTTTTACCCACCTCCTAGGAGAATTTGCAAATTTACATCAAAATTAATTTTACCGCTTCTGTGAGTGGAATTTATAAAATCCAAGAGACAAAGTTGATGTCAGTAAGTAAAATGTGATTCAATTAGATGAAAATAATTTTTGGTGAATAGTAACTTTTTACTTTTATTTACCATGGTTAAAAGTAAATAGGGTAATTAAGAGTAAAAATGATATTATTATTACTCTAACTAATGTCCTAATTCTATTGGATAAGTGTAATTCGACCAAACACAACCTTAGGAATAAAATATGACCATTTAGTCTCACTTGGATTAGATTAGGACATTTATTAATAATTTATTTAAAGAAGGGTTAAAATAGTTAAAATCAAAGTTTAATAAGTAAATAATTTTTACTTTAGGGTTATACATGAGATAAATTCGACTATAAATATTCATTAGAAAGATAAAAGGATTTACTACATAATAGTATTTTATTTGTAATTTTTAGACATTAAATAATTTAATTTATTTATGACACAAAGATGATGCAGTAATTATCTTATTAATAACATATTGACATAATTAATGTTATAAATACCCAAATAAATGTAATTTGAGACTTTTTATGAATTAAAATAATTTTATAGGTTAATATGACATGTTAGTATTGATTTAATTAACTTTTATTTAACTAATAATTCTGTTATGAGTTTCACAAAAATCAATTACTAAATAGTGTCAAAAATGACATAAAATAGTTTTTAAAACAAATATTATATTATTAGTTGTTATTTTATTCCTAAAAATCTAATATTCCGTCAAATGACTTAGATAAGGTTATAAATATTAATAATAAACATATTGGGGTTCGTTTGACTTGTTATAGTAAGTTTATTAACCTTATAGTGTAAGAACACAAAAAGACACGGTAAAAGTAAAGTTATCTAACTTAAAGTTAAATCTAAATGATAAGGTTAAAATAGTAAACTAAACCTGTCCAAATTCTATTAGATGAGAGTATTTCGACCCATACTCACCTTATCTTCAAAATAAATTAATTTGGAGCTATTAAAAACCGAATATAAATTTATAATAAAATAATATTTCTAGTTATTCCAAAGGTGCCCCTCTCCTCCCTTATAAAAGGGCACCTCCTCCCACTTTTCCTCAGCCCACTTTGAGCCTTCATGCTCGGCCAACCCCTGCCAAATTCTCTTCTCCACTTCCCTAGTAACATCCTAGAGGTCCTGGTCTTCTTCAAAACCACTTTTGGTTCACTAAGAAGAGGTCTCAAAGAGGCACTTCAAAGAAGAGGTAATGTCCATTACCGATTGATTGAATTTTATTTCTTCTTCCACTTCTTCTTATTTAGTTTTTTAATTATGAGAAAATAAATCAGTAAAAATCATATACTGATATGTTATTATAAGTATAAAACAACCCTATTTCACCATCTATCCATCCTACAAAAAACGAAATCACCACGTGTGCATACGTACGGAATACCGTCTCCACGCTGTGGTGAAATCAGTTTTTCCACCAACACCATACATGGATGGGTATAATGGTGTAAATAATAACTATATATGGTTATTATAACATCATAATGATTCTGATATGTTATACCATCCACTACAATTCTATTCAATAATCATGGGAACGATATCATCGCTCGTGCATACACATGGAATACCGTCTCCACGAAGCGATGAGATTCATTATCAATGATTAACCATTCATAAATGATTATAAAGTATATAAAATAAGTAATCATGAAATATATGGAATAATAATGCTACTGGATTTATTTATATATGTATATTTATGTAATCTATTTAGTTTCATTCAGTTCAATAAGGAAACGAAAACAATGTTCATGCGTACGTACGGCCTACCGTCTCCATGAACGGTGTATTTCATTCCTTTTATCGATCTATAATATATATATGTATATGATGAATATATATTATATATAAATCTTTTTTTAAATTCTGGAATTATGTAAATCAGGATATAATTATTAATATCAAGAACGACAAGTCAAAACACATACGATTAATGAAATGATTTTACTCAAAACGCTGCTTTAACATGGAATTTACAATAGAACGGGTAATGTAAAGTCATAAGTGAAACATATATGATATAATAACAATAAATATGATTCTGAAATAATTCAATGACATTATTTAAATCATTATATAGGATGTTCGAATACGTACGAAGCATATCAGACCTAAGGTAAGGGATAATTTTTCAAATCTCATTTTTATCCGAGATTGCTTATTTGTAAGTATTTACTGGGGTTATTGCAATCGTCCATGTCCATGTTTTATAAAAGTGTTTTTATGTATGTTTAAGGTCCTTTTTACCCATTTTGACTTTTACCCCATGGTTTGGAAGGAATATTTCTTTTATTTACCCTACAAGTTACTTTTTTATTTTTTCGACAAAAGTACGAGAAGAATGTTTTTTTAACGTATATGGCATGAAAGGATTTTTACCGTTTTATAAAGCCTTATTTTCATGAAGATTTGTCCAAAATATTTCTTGAATATTTTCAAAAAAATCGCTTTCATTTAAAATTTCATGATGTTTTGTGAAAAGAAAATGATTTTGAATAAGAAATGATATTTTACTCAAGAATTCATTTAAAGTGCTTTATCAAAACCATTTATTTCATCTAATATGACATTATTTCATATGTGTATGTTTCAAGTATAATGTCTATATGATTTACATGGTTTCAATTTTCTTATTATGAAGTGATATCCATTTATTTTATATGGATTATGTGATGATGGGATTATGTTTATGAAACCCATTTTATTCGTTGGGTAATTATGAATGATGTATGTTTATTTTGTGGCACAAGTAAGAATGATTTCATTATGAGATGGGTGGGACCTATATCATCCTCCAATTCATTGGGTAAAGATTTATATCTAATGAGATAGACATGGCTGGAACGATAAGTTAATCCGGTTCAATATTACAGGAGTGAAACGAGGAGTGAACTCGATTCAAAAAGGGACTTTGTCCACTAAGATGGTCTTGGCAGCAATGCCTTGGCTACTATGGAAATCATAACATGTGCTTAATGGTTTCCACAATTACATGTTTTATTACCTTGCGATTTTATCATGATTGATCTTCCCTTATGATATATGCCTTACGTACTTCCAAGATTCATGTCTTTTCTCAAGATTTTGATGTTTAGATTTTATGTTAAAGTTTTTGCATCCAAATGTTTATGGATTGTTTTATGTTCTCTATGTTTACCCTTACTGGGCATTTGAGCTCACCCCTTTTATGTTTTCTTTTCCCCAGGATATAATGATAGGTTTTAGGTAAGAAAAAAGGGGAAGATCTTTATGGTAGATGTTGAAGATCTTTCACCATGACTAGAACATTATATTCAGAGTTTCCAAAGACACTAAACTATTACGGTCCTTGTGTGTATATTTTTTTATATAATAAGTATTCCGAAAAAGTAATGTAATGTCCATGTACGTCAAGCTTCGGGTCTCTACAATCCCTATTTCCTAAATTAATGAATCAGAAACACTTTCCAGATTTTTTAACGCATTCCAAAGGTTCTTTTTACACAATTTTTAAATATAGGGTACTGGATTTTCTAAAATTCATATTTGTTTTATTTATTCTTACCCATATTATTCGTTCTGTGCCTTTTCTACTTCTTATTGTCAAAGTACAAGAGACCATCAAAAATCTCCATTTATACCCTCTCATAACATAAAAAAACATTTCTCATATATTTTGAATTTTTATAAAGCCAACGATCTTCAATATCTTGGATTCAATACTGAGTAAAATGATTGAATTTAATATCAAGATACTATATAATATTTGGTGTATACCATGAAAAATGATTGAATCATTATACATACACAACCATTGAATCTTATTCATTTTAATTCAATTCAATGAATTTCTTTTCCATCCTATTCCCATCCACCTTAGGAAATTATTTTTTAGGAATGTATTCTTAAATTCATCCCATTCTATGGAATAATTCTAAAATCATTCCCTGATATTTATTACCATTAGCCACCACTAGTCAGATTACCCATCAAAATGGAAATTTTAAAGACTAACCTTTAGATTATATGTACAACCCATGACATCAAATATATTTTAAAGGTATTCAATCCACCCTTCACCCACTAATCGATCAGAAGACCCACCAAATTTAGGAGGGCGAAGCCTCAAAAAATGTTCAACTATCATTACATTTCTCTATGGTAACTCTAGATATTTTCATGCATGTATATAACCACCATTAATATGATGTGAAAAGTGAGACATTACTGTCACAAACTTCTCTATTAAATTCCCACTATTCCAGGTTGTTGATTCGACAATATATCATCCTATTTGGTTCATTCTACATTAGAATCCAATTTTCTTATGCGAAAAAAATTCTGAATAGAAATACATAATTATATGTATCATGGTAATACTCAAATTTTATATCATTTGAACTTAACCATATTGTAAAATATATTATGGTATTCTATTAACATTTTTCTAACCCCTAAATTTTTCTAAACCATACTCTGATAGAAACTATAATGACCAGGACATAAGCATTATATAATCTAGTTAATTTTACAAAAATTCTATTATAACATTACGAAATATCCTTTAATTTTATAGTATTAGATAATTATCTCTTGTAGGGAGTCATTAAATCGTATGTGGCTAACCATATTTAATATTTTATACCTACTCAGAAAACCTAACTAGAAATGTAGTATCTTGTCAGTATGAGTGTCAAACCCACAGGTATGGAGTGTATGTTCAAAATTAATAAAGAAAAATATAATTGAAATCATTTGGATCATTGGTGAAAGTGAAATAATGAATTTAGGATTTGGGTTGAAATAAATATGGGAGACAAGCCGAGTTTAGTGAATTTGGGTTTGTGTGCTAGGGATTTTATTAATAGGGTTTCATTCAGTTTTAGTGTGAGGATTAGGTCAGTTGGGATCCTTCGTCTTGGTATCACACCCTATTCCTATTATTACACCATTGGAATGGCCATCTACTAAATTCAATCCCAGGGATAGTTGGCCAAAAACCTTGTTTAAACATAACTATCAAAGCTTGCATAATGGTCATATAAAAACTAAGATGACCAAATGATGTAATTAAAATAGCACTCCTTTATTAAAAATAATTGGTAATATTATTTAAAATAAAGTTTTTTTAATTTAATAAACAGAGTTGTAAAAATACAAAACATTAATAAAAAATAAAATTAATCTTTAAGCATCACACCTTCCTAAAATCATGTCAACCAACATTATGTGGACTACTTAATCAAGATAAGAAAGATGAGAAAAAGTAGTATGGGTACTCAACGAAGAAAGAAGGTCAATCTTAGCTTCAGATTGTAACTCCCATGTCCTTTAGTGTCACACTTTCTCCTTTTAGTCCCATAGTGTCTTGGAAGGGCATATGTGGGTATCCTTTTATAGCCAATCCCATTAAACCCCATGACCGTTGGATCATTAATTCATTTCAGGGCATCAACCATTACATGATGTGTTAGTGGGTTTCAAGATATATAATTTAGATCTATATTTTCTTCTGTGCTACAAGAATCTCATATGCGGATGTCACTATTTGACTAATTTCACGACGTGAATTAGAGACCGACATTATGTAATTTTCTTTCACAACATATTTTCATGTAATTTAATTTCCTCTGTACAATATTTCATTTGAACATGTCACGCCATTAAATGAGATTACACATATTTTAATTAGTCAATTGCAGTTTCCTGCGCTGCTTCTCCCTCAAAAAATTGGTGTCATACAACATGGAAATATCATCACGTGAAGTGTCTTTTAGGTCACATTTTCTCCACTTTTTGTTCCTTTTCAAAATATTCATCATTTTCAACCAAAAAATAAAACAATAAAATTCACTTGAAAAAATGGAAACATTTTTCATTTAAATATTAATTCAATACATTAAAATACTCAAAAATGAATTCATATAATTTACATATCGAATACCTGCACATGAATTCATCCTCGTCCTCATGGATGGAATCTTGAAATACTACAAAAGACATTCACCAAACTATGTCTCAAATGAAATTTTAATAAATCAATTGATCAAATAAAAAATTAAATGTCTGATAAAATCATGTAGATAATTTATCAACACCCCATTTTTTAAATGAAACTAGAAAACCATGTATTTTAATTTCTCTCTTTTGAAATAGCCATGTTTTTTCAATCATCCATTCAAATTTCTAAATTTTTTATAAATAGGCATTCGATTTTCAGTTTCCCTCACTTGAGTTTTTCTTTCATTGTTAGAGAACAATTGTAAATTGAATTCAATATATACCCGAAAACATATAAATTACAATTATATTTCAAAGAATCTAACATCTCCCCTACATAAAGACAGACATCACAGTTAATCAGGATGACTTCATCATTAAGGATTAAATGACTTTGATGATTAGGGTAGGTATGTAAATGATATAAAAATTAATGTTTAAGAGGATGTTTTACTATAAATTACTTTTCAAGATAACAATAAATAATCTCAATGATTGTATCCCTTTAAAAATTTCATCGCTCTCTTCCCTCAAAAACACAATGTGTCTAACGATACATGTAATAAAAATGAATGAATCAACCCATATTACTCTTATTTTTAGTTATATAAATAAATATATTTTATTTTTGAAAAGTTATTATCATGAAAAATCTTATATCCATAACCTAACCACATATGATCAGGAGGTTTTTGGTTTGGAAAATGATGATTTTTTATCCTCCAAATACACAACCCATTTTTTCATCATTTCTTTTCTTTTGGTTTTTTAGCACGAGAGGTGAAAAATAAAATACATTGAAATATTTAATGGACTCTCCCCTTATTATAATGAATATCCCCCAAAAGAGTATCAATAATATTTTATATCTATATACACACAATAATGCTCATTCCCAACACTAATTCTCTAAAATATCATGGAAAACATTTATAGGAAGGTAGGATTGGATAATATCGGGTTGTAATGTAGGTAATTTCGTAAAAAGTCAATTCACACCTTCTACGGTCTTAAAAATGGATTAATTCTTGGTGGGTCTTCAGATAGGGGTTTAAATCAAAGATATTTCTTCGATCATATTAAGTTTGATTCTGTTTAGTCATAGATTCAATAAGATGAAAATCATGTTCTAGAATAAAGCATACTTGAGTTTCTCAAGAAATATAATAATAAAGAATGTCAAATATTTGATCAATGTATTTCATGGTAATGAGACTAATGGTTGGGTAAATTACTCATGGAAATGCATAAGAATAATTAATTCAATTAATGGAAGCATCATAAATTCAAAACATGGCCAAATCTCAGAATTATTACATTTATAATTATCAATGTGCTCTTTAAATCATGATTTGAAAAATTCTAATCCACATGTTTATCATTACTATTTATTAACTTTATGTTTCTCATTCAAATTTAATGACAATTAAACATATACATGGCATGGTAATTGTCATAGGATGCTTCATGTTTGCTATATCTCTTTAGTAAATATTTAATCACGTGTGGCATATGATATTTCCAATTATAGTTATAAAGAACTCAAAATGTTGGAAAATGAAATGAAAATAAATAATTGAAAATATTAATCTCATTACATTGAGGCATATGACTTGGGCTATACAATTTCTATTTGAACCCTTTCATGACATCTAAATTCCATTCAGCTTCTTCTCCGGCTATATCCTTTTGTTTTTTTCAAGCCTTGGTGGACCTACAACAGTAAAATCAATCAAGTGAAAGAACATGAAATATCAATGAAATTAAAAAATAATTGTGGATGATTTATTTCTTCTAAAAAAATAATTAAATCATAATACTAAAAACATAGGTTGACTCCTGTAATATCTTTTATATATCATCATTATCTTGAACTTATCTCATTCAACTCATGTGGTTTATAGTAGGAAAGAGGATAGCTGGTCTGGATCTAAAACATTTTGAATCCTTAATTAATTAGTGTATATTTTCCTCTCCCTTTCACTAAAACAAATTTTACTCTTCGATTAATGAAGAAATTCTATATTTCCATAGGCCCAATATAACATTTATTGTCCCTTCCATAATAGTTAAATAAAAGTTTACTATTAGCCCAAACATGTTCTGCTTATTTGAATTCCATTAAACAAATTTTCCTCCACTGTCTTAAACATCTTCCAGAACTTTCTTATCTTCCATACAATAGTTATGAATTTATTATTTAGTACCCATAACAGCTGCATCATCTCTTCTACCTTATATTAAAACATCCTCTTCCTTCAATAAATTATATCTTGAAAAATCATCAACTACATCATCTGACTTCTACAACGCACAGTGCAAATTGAACTTTACTTCTGATCCTGAAACTTTGAAACTCAGTTCCATATTTTGAACATCAATTGGTTCCTATTACATAGATAATAAAAATATTCCCAAAATTATTAAAATATTTTTTTTTCGTGTCCATGAAAAAAAATATTCTGGAAAATAGAACTCTTCTAAATTGATAATGACTTCATCATTTAAACCTTGAGGATGTCTCATTATTGTATTATCTAGTTATATAATAAATGAAGTTGGTTGAATCCCCTTAAATACCATGATCTTGAATGTTTCATATGACATTATGTTTATATTGGAACCTAAATCACATAAATCTATACCAAAATCACTAGTACCAATATTAATAACAATGGAAGAAATTCTTAGATCCCACTTCTTCTTTTGTAGGATATCTAAAAAAACCGTCGAAATTTCATCAACCAATGGAATGGGGGATAAAAGTTCAAGAATAATTTTGTTTTTCCCCAACTCCTTCATGAACATTACATACATAAGAATGCTTGAAATTTCATAAGTTAATGGTTTTTTATGTGTATCTTCTCAAACATCACTAAAAACATTCTCTTTTTCCAATTAATCCCCTCTTTCTTCACCCAATACAAAAATTGAAGTGGTTGTTAGTAGGGTGGTGGTTCTTAATCTTCATTAATTATTTAAACATCCTTATTCTTTTCTTAACTCAAATCTTTTTGTTGTTGTCCGTGGATTCTAGAAAATTAAATGTCACTCCATCATGTATTTTCTTCACTTATTAGTATAATGGACTTCACATATACACGAGGTTGTTGGTCTTGGTATCATGTAATGTCTCATCTTTCTTCATTATTTAAATTTCTCGGCTATCTAAAGAAAATGATTTTTTTGTTTCTTTATTATATCTTGCTGGTTTTATTATATGTTTTTCAATTATCTAATTGTGATTCCCTAATCTCTTTGTTATGTAGTTAACACTTTAAGTGAACCTATTGTTGTGGTAATGAAATATTTAAGGGTCTCTTTTAGTGAAATTACATGACTGGTTTGCAATGGACCTTATTTTTGAGGTTGACAACATTGTTGGCTCGGTATAAATAATGGAACATGATTATAATTTAGTTATGCTTGTGGTTATTGTGGCCCCCATCCCTAAAAATAGTTTTTACAATTATAATATTAATATATTTAATCTTCACAATACATGCCTTTGTGATTTTGGTGGTCCATTATTAGAACATTCTTCTTTGTCATATACTCTATCTAGGAATCCATCAATCTATTTTCCACCACATTTACTCCTTCTTTTCTTCCTTCTTCGAGAATAAATTGAAAACCGTTGATGGAAATTTTATCTAATAACTCATAACTCTCTTTAGGCTACTTTCTCATCAGGGATTCGCCTACAGTAGTATCTACTATGGAATTATTTCTCTAAGAAAATACTTTGTAAAATGATTGTATTAATAGCCAAATTTTGATTCCCTGATGAGTAAATAATATTATCAAACCATTTAAATTTTTACATGAACTATATAAAGATACTTCATTTAGTTTCTCAATATTCATAATGCCTCTGCAAAATTCCATAGATTTTGAGGGAGGGAAATGCTATGTCAAAAACATATTACGATATCATCCCATGTTATTATTGAATTTGGAGGAATACATTAGATCCAATCATGTTATTTTTTCATTAGAGGAAATCTGAATAGGTGTATCCTTCATGCATCATTTGTTACAATTAGAAATTGGAATTGGTCACAAATATCAAAGAAACACCCAATGTTAGAAACAGTATCCTTAGGAGGTAGCCCATTGAATTGTAGAGAATGCATGATCATCTCAATGGTTTTTGGGTTTATCTCAATGTGTCAAGTAGAAATTTGTGGTATCAGAATACTTGGTTTGACTACCATGATAGAGGGTCTTCCATAATTTATTAGTGCTTTCCCCCTCGATTTCTTTTTGGTCCATCCAGTTGACCCAACTCAAGCTCTTCTTCTTCAAATTTCCCCTACCGACAATGAATTTTTTTGTTGGTCGGCTTCTTCCTTTCCCATAAGGAATAATGTCTTTTATAAATCAATCTGAAAAGAGAGATCATCATTTTCATTCCTTCCCATGAGTGGAGTAGACATTAAATAGATTACTAAGTGAAACAATGGTGCGACAAGACCATGTATAATATAATGAATTAATATAAAAACAATTATTTAAATTTATAAACAATTACTACATAGAAACCCTCACCTGAAATAGAAGAATTTTTTTTCATATTGTTCAGAATCAAATAAATCCTATTGGGCTATCTAAATGTATTAATTTATACTATCTTAGAGAACCTAACTAAAATTGTTGTATCTTGTCAGTTCAAGTATTGAACTAGTTTGGACAGAACGTATGTTCAAAATTAATTACAAAAACTATAATTGAAATTGTTTGGATCATTAGAGAAAGAGAATTAGTATTATAAGCATTGGGGTTGAAATCATTATGGGATACATTCCAGGTGCAGTGATTTTGGGTTCATGTGTGATATGTTATATTGATAGTGGTTCCTTCAGTTTTAATGTCAGAATTGGGTTAGCAAGGATCCTTGTCCTTGGTATGACGCCCTATTCCTATGATTTCACTATTGGGATGGTCATATACTAGATTCAATAATAGGGATAGATGACCCAAAACCTTATTTAATAGAAACCGTCTATGCTTTCATAATGATTATATGCAATCTAAGATGATCAATTGATGTATTGAAAATAGAACTCTTTAATTCACATGTAATGGTCATATAATTGAAAAATAAAGATATTTTGAATTCAATAAAGCGAGTTACAATAATCCAAAACATGAATAAAATAATGAAATTAATCACTAAGAATCAAATCCCCCTGTAATAACGCCATCTATCACTAAGTGGAATACATGGTCATTCTATTCATGTTGAGAACTAATTGAATTGGTATCTGAAGGGGAAAGGTGGCGAATCGGGGATCCAAATCATCGGTCCCTTATCTACTCGAATTGGAATTGCTCCTATTGGACCTTGAGTGTCCTGGAAGGGTAGATGAGGGTCTCTTTTTAAATCCAACCGCATCAAAACCCATATATACTACATCTTTAATTGTTTTAGGTGCGTAAACTATTACATGATGTGTAAGTGGGTTTCACATCCTGTAATTCAGATCTGTTTTCCATCCAAGTTTCCTGAATATTTAATGTCGATTTGACTATTTGAATTACTTCAAGACATTAATTAGAGACTCATGACATGTAACTGTATTTCAAATCATTTCATAATGTCTTGACATGTCCTATGTGGAACATTACATTTGAACATGACCTAACATTTAATTAGATTACACATTGTGTAATCCGTCAGATTCAGTTTCTAACTTTACTTCTCTTTCAAAAATATTGTGGTACCCCAAGATGGGAGATAACGGAATGAAGTGTATTTTATCTCATATTTTCAACCCTTTTATTAAATTTGAAAAGCTTAATAATTTTCTTCAAAAAAATATAAAACATGTAAATTCACTCAAAAAAATTAGGAAAAATATTCATTTAAATATCAAATCAACACACTAAAATACTAAAAAATGTATGCATGAAATAGAATTATCAGAGGAAGAGTTCATAATTTATACATAATATCCCACAAGAATAAAAATTGGATACTAACAAAAGTGTATAAATTTTTTATAATACTGAAGTATTTAGACGTAATTTATTTTCATGAAAAAACAATACAACATGCAAATTGGCTTATTCTTTTCTCTTACCCAACATTAAACCCTGTGATGATCATTTTAAAACATGTGATGAGCATAAAAAACTCATTATGATACATAAAAATAAGATAAGAAATATTTATTTCATCAACAATTATAAATAGATTAATGTTATACTTCATTCCCATAAAATTAACATATTATTACTTTGTGATAACATGAGGTTTCCATAAAATATAGAAATCATAAAACAAATCATATAGGTAACCTAGTGAATCATTTAATTCCCATACATACATATTATTATAATTTTTAAGGCTACCATATGATTTTTAACCCTTACAAAAACCTTTCAATATATCCCTCATAACTACCCTATGTTGTAACCATCACGCTCAAACATTGAATAACCATTATGGAAAACTTCAAACATACACTATAAATTGAGGGGAGATCATTGACCCACCCATATTAGGTTTATAATTGAACCACCCTTCATTATAAATAATACCTAATAATTGACCCAAAATATTAAAACATGAATAATTACATTATAAAAACATTTCTTAAGGAAAACATCTTATTTTAAAATAATACTATACGCATTTAAAGTAACAAATGTTATTTAAAAATAAATATGAAATATTGTAATGGAGGACTCTAAATATTAAGGAATCTTTAAATAGGTAATTTTTTTCCCTTTCCATATATGTTAACTAACATTATTTTTGAATTTTCTGAAACATTACATTAAATAAGATTTTAAATGAATGTCCCCTTACTCAGGTTCGAAATCCTTCAAATTTGATAAAATATTATACAAAATGATTAAAAGGGTGTTATTAATTTATTAACAAAATATATTAATATTTATAATAACTTACATGATCATATGATAACTTCTTTCCACCCATTTATTTATAATATTTTTTTTATTTCCATTGTTTCGGGTGCATTTGATTAATTGTTCCGAGGTTAGTTCACTGTGTATTTTTTTTCAAATGGAAATAATGCTCCATAAGAGGTAAAATATATATATTTATGTATTTTTAAACAATTAACTGAATTTAATCTTTTCATGATTGCGGTAAATGAAAATTAATACTCATCATTAATGAAGGTGGTGAATTAGCATCCCATGAACATCAATTTTTTTTAAGAATAAAAATAGAAAATATGAGATTAGATGATTCATATACCATTAACAAAATAAAATTATAGTATATAGATGGTAATATAGTTATAATGAATATTTGGAAATTGGTTGAGGATTATGTATAAGTGAGAAAGAATTTAAAAGAGAAGGTGGAATTTACCTAATGAATATTTCTCCTTGAGAACCTCCTTAGGCACTTCAAATTGGTCTTTTTGTGAGACCATGAACACTATAATGTGGAAAGATGTGATGAAAAATGATTTTTTCAGATGATTGTCAAGAAATAAGGTTTATGGTGATGAAATTAAGTGAATAAAATTCTCTCTTTTTATAATTGGGGGGGTGGGAATTTAAAAATTACATTAAATATTAAAATATAAAGAGGCTATAGCAGGGTTAAAGACTTACATAATTTTTAGAAACAAAAATTGGATTAAATTTTATATATTTCCTCCTCCCATTTTTCAAAATTAGCTATTTTTTTATAAATTTGAATAATTGAATAATATATTATATTCATGAAATATAATTTTCGTCAAATTTAACACTATTAATTAGAATGACATTAAAACATCAAAAACAATCAAATTATGAAAAAAATATTCTATTAAATTCCAAACATGTCATAATCATCAGTATAATTTTTTTATTACCTAGAAAATAAAAATTATATTTATTTTAATATATAAAATTACATTTATTTGATTTTTTTCATTAATTAAATTATTAAGGCACTATCATTAATGAATAAATTGGAGTTATTATTTATTGAATAAAAATTAAAAATAAATTTCTCGGAAGAATATAAATCTATTATATGTTGAATGATTTTTTTGGTTAAATATCTCTTCTGGAATATCACATATTAAAATATTATAATAAATAAAAACAATATTGTGACCAACATGATTTTCATTTTAAATAAAATATTATTAGGGGCCTAAAGTAATCCATGTGTGTTAAAAAGGTCCCATATTTTATCAAAAATAAGGCTATTACAAACACAAACTCATCCAAAAATATTAATTCACATTTTTTGCTCATTTAATGGTTACTATAATTTTATGTATAATAATTTTATTTATTTTTCTTCTACTAGCATAAGAATGACATAAGTGTTATATAATCATTAAACATAATTATTTCATATATATAAATTAAAAAAAATTAATAGTATAAAAATTTAGTCATTTTCAAAAGATAATCTTATATATTTATTCATTATATATATATTTACTCATATCCATCTTAATACATCTTCATTAATTTATTAATTTTATTATTGGTCCTTAAGGAATAAGTGCACCAATATTTTTATATGATTCATTTTATTTAAAAATAAAATGAGAAAATATAGTCCAAAACCATAAGTTTTACATATTAATAAATTGAAAAGTTATTAAAATACTTGTTTACACTCAATTGTACTCTATAAGGAACAAAATTTGACTTTTCTTGTGATGCGAAAACACTGGGTTAACACTGACAATGATTTTAATACTTATCAGAAAATAGATTATAAATTATATTTTCTAAATTAATTTTGTACAAATATATATGTTATTTTACACTGATTTATGTATTATATAATTTTAATAAATTTTATATCATTAAAATGTTCTGATGATGTCATATAAATACAATATTTTAAAAAAAACTAAATATTTTACTACTCAATGTTTTTAACATATTTATAAAATTCATAAAACAACATACTAATATAATTTAGACATGATGAATTCAAAAATATAATTGGTTTTTTCAAATTAAAATTCTATAATTTAAAAATAAATCATTTTAGTATAACCATAAAAAAAATTAGTTTAATAAAATTATTTATTTTAATAATTGCTTATCATAATGAGTTTTAAAATATTATTCAAAAAATATTAATAAAAATGAAAAAACATATTCTATTAGTACATGTTCTGTTATAATAAAATTCTTGAAAACATTTTTCTTACTTCATGTATATCAATGAAATATTTCATTGATCTCTTCTTGATACTCTAGGGACATGATAATGAATAAAAAACTTATCATAGATGCTCAGTAAGGGGTTGGATATACCATAATATATTAGATATGGATAATTCATAAATAATATTTCAAATTAAATAATATATAAATATTCAATATATTAAACAACTGTAGAATTAAATATATTCCTGGCTAACAAAATCACAAGGAAAATAATAATAGATTTTTTAATGTTGAAATTTATAATGCAAGAAATCTTGAATCCCAATCTATAACGTAATGATCTTTACAATAATTCCTCAACATAAGACATAATGATCTTACAATTAAGGACTCATTCCATGAAATCCTATATATAATTATAGCTTCATGCTTAGAAATCATAATTATATGTGTATTCATACAATAGTATACTCATTATAGATTGTCTCATGAGACCTAACCAATAGTAGAATGTGAAATAATGGACCCCACCTAGCACTTAACATGTCCAATAAGTTCCTCATTTTCAAAAAGAACAATAAAATACATAATTAATATTCATAAATAAACATTAAACAACTTTATTGAATCGATTATATAGAACATAAATACATCCTTAATCAATGTTATAATATTCATAGTAATATAACTATGATTTATAAATAATATAATAATGAAAATTATATATAGTCCCCATTTATATAATATTAAATTTATCCATGATATAAAATATAATTTACATTAACGAAAAAATAATGTCCAAAGAATGATAGTGATAGAGAATTTAAAATAAATACTTATGCATAAAATAAGGTATAAACTATAAATTAATAAGGGATGAATATAGAAAATCAATCCATTATAAAATAATAGTTTGTAGTAAAGTATTGAAAACTGGAAAATTAGAGAGGAAAACTGAAGGGAGACTATGAAAATAAATTTTTTAAAAACATTTTTTACTTGGGTACAAAAATATAGTTAGAAGACACTTCCAAAACAATTTTCAAGAGGTTTCAAGGATAATTATTTTAAAAAATAACTTTAAAAAACGTTTACAATAACTTAATACTAATAATAATAATAATATTATTAGTTTAGTAAATGTGGAGTGGAGGATAAAAATATACATAAGTGAAATGAAATTATATTATCAATTTTTAAGAAACTAATTTCCTTTTCATTAATTAAAAATAATATTTCCATAGAATAGATAAAAAAGGGTTTTATTTGAGAAAATATGGAAAATTATAATGTAATATTCATAAAAACTAACCATCATGATGGCGGGGAAAAATTTTCAGGTGGTAAATGATAAAAGAAATAATCTTTTTTTATTTTTTACTAAGAGTCAAAATTGAACTGCAAAAAATCTATTAAAAATATTCCACTTAAAACCATTTTAAAAAGTCCAATGATATTTTTAAATAAACATTAAAAATTCATTTATTATAGTGGATAAAAGTTATGAAACAAAACAAATAACATGGAATTCAAATTAAAAGATTCAATTTCAAAAATTAAAAATATAGTGATATTTACTTAAAAACATTATTTTGGGATTTTATGTAAAGAATATTAGGTAAATGGAAAGAGTATTAGGATAAAATAGAAATAAAAATGGGGAAATAAAAAATATTTTGGTTGAGATATAAATATCATGTAGTTAGCAAAAGGAAATTTTTAACATAAATAATCTTGAATTGAAATTAAATTGTATAATAAATTGTTAATATAGATTCCTCCATGGTTGGATGCATTCCAACCAAATGTACAACAAATTAATACTTACTATTTATATATATCATATATATATATATATTTTATATTCATTGTATCCATTTACAAATAATTACTTGTTAATATTAACAATTTATGTGTTAATTATTTTGTTTCTCAAGCATATTTAGAATTAGTAGTTTTATTCATTGTACATTGGACATGGTTTCTTCACCAAAATAATTTTAATTATTTCATATATATCATTTTATAAATAAAATTTATCTTTATAAATATCAATTGAATGGTTTTATGAAAAATGAAACATGCCATTCATAGAGGAGATAGTTAGCACGTACATAAGGATGACATTTTCATGTTTCAATTGATATAAGGAAATGAAAGTAAATGATTTATATTTATAGAACCTAAATTATTTCATAAATATCATATATATTAATTCAATAGAAAATTATAACCTGCTTTGTGAGTTAGGGATGCAAAATGAAATACGTCACTTCATAGAGGTGGTAGTCCACACGTACACAATATGGGTGTTTTTCCCATTGGATCGAATAGAGATTAAAATGGTCATAACATAAACTAAAAATATATTTAAGTATAGCAAATTAATGTATTTAATTTTTTTATAATGTTTATAATATATCGAATGAAGGTTGAAGATGAAATAATCACGAAGGAACCTGGTTAACTACTTTACCTCTTTCTTGGATATCATCACTTAGCTTAAAGCATAATCCTTCTTAGTTCAATCTTGTCAAGTGAAATATATGTATAGAATATGTGGAGGGAATTTGGATTGTAATTTATGTATATATTTCTCTAGATAATGTTCTAAAATAATATAAATAAGTTAGGTGTTGAGGTTTTCTATTTGTAAGTGAGGGGAGTGTCACTCTTATAAATATTTATAGCATTAAGATAAAATATATTAATTTTAAGAGATAGTGGAACCAAAAAATAAAAAATTCTAACATATGGTGAGGAAGAGTAAAAATCTACACTTAAATAAAATCTATAAAAGTATTATGGATATATTAAGTATAATAATTAGTTTTACACCATTATTGAACCATTTAAAACTTACCAAGGTGTAAAACTTTTACCATAGTAACAATCCATTATGAATAAAAATAAAATGTGATTTATTAAATAATTTGAATTTTATAATTTAAAACAGGGAATCCATTTTATAGGATTCAATTTATAGAAATGGTGAATAACTATTTTGATATAAAAACACACGTCAGAATAAAAAACATGTTTAAAAAAGTGTTTATAAGCCAGAAAATTGTTTTACTAAAAAATATGGTACATGTGGAGGAAAGATTGAAGAATGGATATGGCTATTTTACAGGGTCAGGAAGGAGTTTTCTCTAGAAGGGGACTCGTGGATCTATTTTGGAGGTGGATGAAAAAACCAGTTGTGGAAAGGAAGAGGGTTTGGTTTCAAGGAACCAGACTTCAATCCAGTTGGGAAACACATTTGATGTTCTTGTAATGAAAGGCGTGAGTTCTAACCTTGATAATATTTCATAGATTGATTTGGGATGTGTGCATGAGGAAAATGGGTATGTGAAAAACCATTCATCTGGTGAAGCAACAATCCCGAAGAGGAACTGTGGAAAGAAGAGGAGGAAGGGCTGGAGGGATTACTCCTCCTTTCCTCCTCTTCTTGAGGCTCGTTCAATAAGGGAGGCTAAATTTGAAAAGGGAGAAAATTATTATGTGAACCATTCAGGTCATACGGTCTAAGGCGGTCAAACCTTGGAATGACTGTTATGCTCATATAATGAAGTTTTAGAGAATGTTTGCTTCTTAATGCTTCTGAGGAGTCAGCTAAAATGATGGGGAGGTCCTTAAGGGAGACCCTTAATGAGAAGAAATAATCTTGGGTGGAAAAATATTCTCTCATTCTTCTCAGGGGTTTCAATAATGGGAATATTATCATAGAGGAGTATATACAGTCTGAAGGTGTCCAGTCAAACTATTGTACCACTGAGAGGGGGAGGGGGTTAATCAGTAATACCCTTTTCTTTAATGTTTCTTTTCAATTGAATCAATATTCAGCTCCTATTAAGGATTTTAATTCCCTATTTAGAAACAAAAAAAACACACATACACAAGAAAAAAATGATTTACAAGGTTTTCTATTCAATACGAATAGATATGTCCTTAGTATGGTTTGGAAATTATCCAATACCAAACAATCCACTAAGAAAAAAATAATTTTATTACAACGAGTAGGATGTATTATTTCACTCATGTATTACTATGAAAAAAACCCACAAGTGCGTGTGAACACTCTTAGCACAATAGAGTAATACTATTGTTTTTTACAACTCATGTTACCTATTATTCTTTTCAATTCAACAAATGTATTCAAATTGTATAACAATTCAACTTTTCCTTACCCAGAAGAAAGGTAAGAACCACTTTAACTTTGTTATGAATCACTGAGTCCAATCTTCTCTGAATACGATTCTTTCAAAACGAACCTCCCATTCTGATTCTTTCAATAAAAATCTTCCATTCCAATTTTCAAATATAAAACAATATAGTTGAATTAGCACAACTTCAATTCCTGAATACAATTGTTGAGCCTAATAAAATACGAATGAATCAGAACCACCCAAAACAATTTTCAATTCAAACGAAATTGATCTCTTCTTATCTCTAGAAAACCAAAGCTCATCTCTATTCATCAAGCCACACAAGTAAATTGTACTTCATTCCTTTTATAGGTGACCCAACACATGCTTAGGCAGGAATCCCAAAACACATTCCCACTCACTTAAATTCACCCAAATTTGAATTTCTTCTAAAAATAATGGAATATTTATGACTTTTTCAACGCTTCCCGGTTCTTCTCGAATCTTTTACAATCTTCATCTCATCTTTTCTAGAATCCAATTTCTATTGTCAATATAATTTCAATTTATGGGAAATATATGAGTCTAAATCTGATTCTCTGTTACTTATTTCATTAAAACAGTGCTTCATACAAATCCAATTGAATGTGATTGAAGTAATGCACTTCTCCACTTGAGATACCATCACAATTTTAAAAGAAAGGCTCTTCCTTTGAAAATTCATTCATCAATATCCTTTTCTTTTTTTATCTTTACCCATAAGAAAAAACACACTTCATTCACCAATGTGTAATTTTATCATGACTACCTTCATAACTTTGAAATCATTAAGGATCAGATTTAGAATAATTTGAATTCACTTGGAATGTATTGTAACGTTCCATCTAGTCCTTCTTATTTCTTTTCATCTCATCCTAACCATGATCATTTCCAACTAAAAATGGTGTAGATACTATTAACTTGAGTATGATCATATCTGGTTATGATCATTCTGGGCACGATACATAACAATCTAAATTTGATTCATTCTCGATTGGAACCGTCTCTTCTATTAGAACCACTTACCATCAGTACCACTTCTTTCATTCTACTACCTGGTTATGATACACATGAGTATTATCCATTACCAATCAGTAGGATATATTAATCTTCATTCTACACCATGTTTTCAATTTTCACCCCCTGCTAGAGTAAAATCGTAACCACACTGATACAATGAAATCGTAACCACACTGCTACAGTGAAATCATAAGCATCTTTAACACTGAAATTGTAACCATATTTTACTCTAAAATCATAACTAGCTTTTACATAGAAATCATTACCATTTTCTAATTTAAATTGTAATAATATTTTACTCATAAATCATAACAAGCTTTTACTCAGAAATAATATCCAACTGTTACTCTGAAATCATAACTAGCTATTACTCATAAATTGTAACCATCTATTACTCAAAAATCGTAACAGGATTTTAATTTGAAATTATAACCATTTTTTACATAGAAATCGTAACCACTGTATACTCTTAATTGTAACTAGCTTTTACACAAAAATAATGACACGCTTTTACTCTGAAATCATGACCAGCTATAATGAAGAAATCCCCACTTCTTTTACTTCAACAAATTTTATTTCTGAATGTTTTGAAAAAAAATTAGAGTACAATTATTTTTCGATTGACAGAAACTCTTTCACTCTCCCTTTCTTATATCAAGATTGCATCATAAGTTCTAAATAAAAATCGTGATTTATATGAAATAGAAACCATAAAATCATTGTAATAATTAAAATTGGTCATATTCTTTTCAAAACTAACCCAAAACAATAGTTTCCTCAAAAAAACATTTAAGTGATTTTCTTTATTAATAACATAACTTTACAACAGAATACAACACTCGAAACCTTGATCACCTTTATCATCATCTTGGTCCAAAAAATATCCCACTTTCAATTTTTTTGTCAACCAAGTTTCATAAATCACTGAACTTTAAAAACGCAAGCAATGGATTACATATCAATAATTATAAACCTACGTGAGCTAAGTCATTGTAAGAAACAAGAATCATTAATAGAAAAACAATGCTATCCAAAATAGTGATCATGAACACCTCTTTCTATTCATCATTATTCCTAGAAAACAATTCAATTTATGTTCCTCCAACCACTCCAAAAAATAGTTAAAATAGTTCACACACTAAATAATACTGAATTCACAGCTTACTCACAACTCTATATTTTGTAAACTCAAGAAATGGATTACATATCAAAAATTATAAGACTACGTGAGATAACTCATTGTAGGAAACAAGAATCATTAATAGCAAAACAGTGCTATCCAAAATAGTGATCATGAACACCTCTTTCTTTTCATCATTATTCCTAGAAAACAATTTAATTTATGTTCCTACAACCACTCCAAAAAACAGTTAAAATAGTTCACACACTAAATAATACTGAATTCACAGCTTACTCACAACTCTATATTTTTTGTGATACATTTATGAAAAAAAAACACTTCCCCCCCTTGAAAAAACAATCTAAAGGTAATATGATAGAGGGGATAGACACACATACCTCAAAATTGAAGAGGAAGAGGTTGGACAACCATGTTCAACCTTATTTTGGGAATAATTCCTTTGATAAAGGTTTTGTGAAAATATCGGCATATTTTTCTGATGTTAGAAAATACTTTAGCTTCAATTCACTCTTCTCCGCATGGTCTTTGATGAAATGATATTTGATATCAATATGTTTTGAATGAGATTGTTCCACTAGATACCAGGAGAGATTGATTGTACGTTGATTGTCACAACCCAAGAGAAAGTGTAATTTCACTTCAATAATTAAGTATTCTAATTGTGTTTTCATCCACATAAGTTGAGTAGTGTCTTGAGTAGTAGCAACATAATCTGCTTCAGCCATACTAAGGGTTACTAAGTTTTTTTTCTTCGATTACCAACTATCACAATTATTTCCCAAAAATAATAAGCCACCAGACATAGATCTTCTATCATCAACATTTCATACCCAATATACATCAGAATACCCAAATAAATCAACACTATATGAACTGAAATTCTTTATTACGAATTCGGTTGTGCCTCTAATGTATCTGAGAAGTATTTTTCATGAAATAATTTTTGATTCTATTGGAGCACTCTAAAATCTTGCACATAAGTTAACAAAATAAATAATTTTATGTCTTAAGGAAGTCAAATACAATAAACATTCAATTAGCTTCTAATACTATTTCTGATCCACTTCTTTTCCATCTCCATATTTACATAGTTTTTTCCCACTAAAATGGGTGTGGAAACAAGTTTTGAATTTTACATTCCAAACCTCATGAGATGTTCTTTTGCATACTTTTCTTTGGAAAGGAAAAAGTAGTCTTTCTTTTTCTAGATTTGTAACCCATGAAAGTATTTCATTTCTCCCATCATGGACATTTCAAAAACATTCTTCATTTCTTCAGAAAATCTTTCACTACTTCCTTTATCATTCCCAGTAAAGATAATATCATCATCATAAAGAATTACAATGAGGGAACACTCTTGAATTCCTCTAATGTAAAGATTACTATCCACACATCCTTTGTTAAAGTTCATCATTCTTAAGAATGAATCAAATTTGAAATACCATTCCCTTAGAGTTTGTTTTAGGCCATACAAATCCTTTTTCAATCTACACACATAGCCTTCATTTTTTCCTATAATAGAGCCACAAGTTTGTTCAATATAAACCTCTTCTTCATGATCACCATTTTGGAATGCATATTTAACATCCATTTGAAAGATCTCATTGCCGCATTGTGTGGCAATAGAAAGAAACATTCTTATTTTTCAAGTTTTTCCCCTGGAGAAAACGTCTTATCATGATCAATACACTCCATCACTGAATTCCCTTTGCAAACCAATCTTACTTTGTTTCTTATAACTTCACCTTCTTCATTCAGATTTTTCTGAAAAAACCCCATTTTCTTCCAATGGCATTTTTATTTTTAGGCTTGGGTATGAGATCCTATGTACTGTTCATTTCAATCTGATCCAATTCATCATTCATGGCTTGAACCCATTGTAGATGTTCAAAACCTTTTTTCACATCATTCGGTTCCACCGTTGAATACAAAGAAGTATGTGTAATAGAATTATTTGTTCTTGTTTGAACCTTCTGATGTTGATCACCAATTATATTCTATACTTACACATATTTCCTCATCCTTGGATATGATTTTCGATTGTCATCATCACATGAAATATATGAGTTTGGTTCTTCTTCTTGAGAAGGAATACACTTTTATGTATCCTTATCATAATTTTTTTCTTCAGGTTTCTTGACTACATTGTTTTTCTAAACATGATTCTCTTTTTCAGATATTTCAATCACTTTCACAACTACTGAATCAAAAAATATTTTTTTCTTTTTTGTAGTAGCTATATCCTCTTTTTTCTAGTGAGTAGCCATGAAAGATTCCATCCTCACCTTTTTTCTCAAACTTACCACAATTTCTACCTTTCTTCTTTATAATATAATGGCTCCCAAAAACTCAAAAGTGCTTCAAACATGGAGTATTTCCATAAAACAATTCATAGGGAGTCATACCTAATTGAGGACAGTAGAAAAAATGGTTCTGAATATAAACAACAATACTAATGGCTTTGCTCCAAATGTAACGTGAAAGACCATGCTCAAGTAACATGGTTCTTCCCATTTCCACCAAGATTCTATTTTTTTCTTTTAGAAACACCATTTGTTAGGGAGTGTATGGAGAGATATACTCATGAATAATTCCATGATTCTCAAGATAGTTTTCAAACTATTCACTTCTGTATTCACCACCATTATCAGTTCTCAACTTCTTCACAGAATACTCACATTCTTTCTCAGCTTATCTTTTGAAACTTTTATACATTTTCATAGAATCCGATTTGTGTTTCTTTTACATAATACAAGTAATGCAGGTAGAATCCTCAATGAAATTAATGATGTAATTATCTCCATGTGTTTATTTTTTCTCATTGGCCCACATATATCGAAATGTATCAGCTATAGGGGTTGTTTTGAACAAATATCAACTTATTTATGCACATCATTTGTAATATTTATTTTCGAAAAAATAGTTCAATACCAACCTCTACTTCTTGGAAAATTAGAAATTTCTTGAACACTATATCATTTAGATAACTTTATCATGTTTATATGACACATATGTCCATGGCTTTCTGGATATAACTAATTCTATTTGACCATACTTATGTAATAACAATTTTGTGAGTTGCCAACCTGAAACAAGTTTTCATTTATATGTTGACCTCTTGTAACAATTTTTCCATCTTATTCACTCTTTATAACAAATCCATACATTTTGAATAAAACTTTTTACCCTTATAACAAAATTGTGAAACACTTAGTAGATTGTGTTTCAGCCCATCAACATACAATTTCTTCATAGATTTTATCATTTCATTCCCAGTGATGGCTAACCCAACACTTTTTATTTTCAATGATTCATCATTGCCAAATTTCATTTTTCTTTCTTTAAAATCTTTAAAATACTTCAATAATTTCAATTCTTCCATCATTTGAGAAGAACACCCATTATTATGTATCTAGGGTCATTCTCCTTTAAATAATTTTAATGCAGTTTTAACAACAATTTACTTTTCTCCATTATTTTCATTCTTCACCTTTAGATTTTGAGAATTGTGAATCTTTTTCTAATCCGGTAACAAAAAAATCCTTTTCCATGGTGTCCAGGTTCTTCACATCTTTCATAAACAATTTCCAAGGGTTGGAAGTTTTTTTTAAACTTCACTTTATTCTTTTCAAATTTAATAAAGAAAGCCATCACATTTTTCTTTCTTTGAGGAGATTGACTCCCCTCAATCTATTCCATTGAAAACTTGTGGGATAATAGTAATGTAGTTGACTGAACCGGAACATACTTGTTGTGTGCTTGAATCCCCTACAATACCAGCAATACCCATAGAATGAGTATTTTTCTTCTAAAACCATTATACTGATCAGAATTGTAAATGTGTTTCTCAGCCACCTTTTTTCTATTTCATTTCTGATTAACCATCCTCTGTATTATCAACCAGATTCTATCTTTTGTTTTATAAATTATCTGAACTAGAATAATAGGAAACATTTTCAGATTTATAATGTTTCATAACATTCCCATCATTATTTTTCTTGGAGACATACATACATTTCTTATCTTTCTTCATTTTAAAAACAATTCCATTCTTATTCTCACCCTTTGAAGGTATATTTTGTTGTTCCTTCTCATCTTTCTCATTACGAGAACATTCACCAACATCTGTGATAGAGTTTTTGAAACATAGTATTTTCTCTTCAGCTTCAGAGAGTTTTGGTTGGATAAATTCCAACTCTTGTTCTTTTACTTTCAACTTCACCTATAAGTGCTCATTACAATTCTTTTCTTATTCAAGATATTTTTTCAAATCATCAATCTCTTTAATTAGGTTTTCTCTCTCACCAGTAAATTATTCTTGGTTTCTTGACCATTATCTTCTATATTTTTTTTTAATTTTCAATCCTTCTGATCTTTCACAACCATTCTTTCAACTCTTTTTTCAGATTCCATTCAAGCTGAGTATCTTCTTCTTCAGAACTAATGCTTCTGAATTCATCATCATTCACAGTTGCAATGAAAGTATTTTCATTACCATAATCAATGTATTTTTCGGATTCAACATCAATTTCTTCTTCTTCGTCATCTTTGGAAATGAAACTTCTCATTTTTTATTTCAATAATATATTTTATTTTCCTTTGTCTCCCTTTTTCTTACACGATCTCCTCATCCTTCTTTCTTTAATATCATTATCATCTTCTTTATTTCTTCGAGAAAAATTCTCCGAAAAGTGACCAACACCACCAAATTCAAAACATTTTAAGGGATGTTTCCATTTGTATTTCCATGTAAATATTTTCACATTGTTATAAAACAGGGATAATATTTCATTGAGATTTTTAAATACCTCTTTTTTAAAATAAGATTCACCAGCTTTATCTTCAGTAACAATCTTCTTTGAATTTTCTTTCATTGAATCCTTTAAATACATTTCTCTATCAAAACTTTATTTGTTTTTTTTATAAAATTCTCTCTTCTAAATTTATAAGTGATAAGAGTGATATGTATATCATCAAGATACAATGTTTCGGGATCTCTATCTTCCAATGAAGAAACTTTTGCATCAAATTTTTCTGGTAAGATTCTTATGATTTTTTCAACAACCATAGAGTCTTTCAACTTTTCATAAAGACATCTGGTAGTACTCACAATGTCATTCACCCTCATAAAGAATTTTTCAACTGATTCATGCTCACCCATCACCAAATCTTCATACTTTAATCTCTATATTTGTAACTTTTCCATCTTCACTTTTGAATTTCCTTTGTATATGTTTTTCAACTTATCCCATAAAAATTTATCTGCGGAAACACCTTTCACTATCATGAATTCAATATCAGAAAGTGATGATAATATTGTATTATTGGCCCTTCCATCATTCTCAAGAAATATCTAGTCAATATGTATCAGTGGAGAACTATCATCAATGGGAAGAAACCCAAATGTTACAGCATTAAGAACATCATAACTGATAGACATAAGATATGGCATCATTCTATCGTTATAAATATGATAGTTCTTTCCAACAAAGACCAGAATACCTTTAATGTTCACACAAATCATGTTTTCCATCAAAAACGAATAATGAAATGGAACCTTCTTCCAATACCAATTTAAAGTTCCCAGTCAGAGTACTGTATCACTAAGAGGGGGAGGGGGAATCGATGATACTCTTATTCTATTATGTTTATTTTCAACTGAAACAACCTTTGCCTCCTATGAAGTATTTCAATTCCCTGCTGAGAAAAAAAAAACAACACACATCAACAAGAACACAAATATTTACAAAGATCACAATTAAATAATAATAGTTATTCCCTTGGTATAGTTGGAGAATGATCCAATACCATAACATCCACTAAGAAAACAATCCTTGTATTACAATGATTAGGATGTACCCTTTCACTCGTGTAGCACTATGAATCAATCCCACTAGTACAAGTGCACCGTCTTAGCACAATAGAGTAATACAATTGTTTTTTAACAAATCATGTTACATACACTAATTTTTAATTCAAAAAATGTATAGAAATTGTAAAATAATTCTTTTTATCTATACCCAGAAGAAAGGTAAGAACCACTTGGACTTTGTCATGAAGCACTGAGTCCAATCCACTCTGAATAAAATTCTTTCAATACAATACTCCCATTATGATTCTATAAATAGGAATCTTCCATTCTGATTTTCTAATATAAAAAAATACATTAGAATCAACATCACTTCAATTTCCAAATACAATTATTGATCTGAAAGGAATACGAATGAACTGGCACCACTGAATGCAATTAGTAATTAAAATGGAATTGATCCCTTCCTATCTATAGAAACTCTGAGCTTCTCTCTCTTTTATAAGTAACCAAAGTAAAATATACTTTATGCCTTTTATAGGTGACCCAAAATATGTTTAGGTGAGAATCCCAAACCACATTACTGCTCACCTAAATTCACCTAAATCTGAATTTCTCCTAAAATCTCAGAACAATTATCACATTGTCTAAGCTTCTTGATTATTCTTGAATCTTATAAAATATTTATCTATTCTTTTTCCAGAATCCCATTTCTATTGTCATTATAATTACAATTGATGAGAAATATGTTGGCCTGAATCTGATTCTCTCATACTGATTTCTTCAAAACAATGCTTGAAACAAATACAATTGAATGTGATTGAAGAAATGCACTTCTCAACTTAAGATACAATCAATATTTTAAAAGAAAGGCTCCCCCTTTGAAAAAACCATTCATCGCCTCCTTCTCATTCCTTTTCTATTTACCCACAATAGAAAACACATTTCATTCAAAAATTTGTGCTTGTATCATGACTACCATCATGACTTTGAAATCATTGAGGATCATCTTTATCATCATCTGAATTCACATTGAATGTATTGTAACTTTCCATCCATTCCAACTTATTTCTTTTGAACTCATCACAAGAATAATATTTTATAAATACAAATGGTCGGGATAATATTATCTTGAATACAATCATATTTGGTTATGATCAAATCGCGAATGATACAAAACAATTTGAATTTGATACATTCTCAATCAGTACCATCTTTTCCATTAGCAACACATTCGACATCATGTTTTAAATTTTCACCCCTACTACAGTGAAATCGTAACCACACAACTACAGTGAAATCGTAACCAACTTTTACACTGAAATCATATCCAAATTTTACTCTAAAAACATAACCAGCTTTTACTCATAAATCATAACCATATTTTAATCTAAAATCGTAACCAGATTTTACTCAGAAATCATAACCATATTTTTCTCAGAAATCATAACCATATTTTACTCTGAAATCATAACCAACTTTTGCTCAAAAATCGTAACCATATTTTACTCTGAAATCATAACTATCATTTAATAAAAAATCATAAATATTTTTAACTTTGAAATTGTAACAAACTTTTACTCAGAAATCAAAACATGCTATTTCTCTGAAATCGTAACCGTTTATACTGAAAATCGCACCACTTCTTTTACTTCCACCACATTGTTTTCTGAACGTTTGAAAAATAAATTAAATACAATTATTTTTCTATTGTAAGAAACTCTTTCACTCTCCATTTCTTATATCAATATTTCATCACAATTTCTCAGTAAAAATCACGATTTATATGAAATACAAACTAGCAAAGCACCGTCACAATTAACATAGGTCTAATTCTTTTAAAAACAAACCCAAAAAAATTGTTTCCTCAAAAAACAGTGAAGTGATATCCTTTTTTCAAAAAATAACTTCAAAACAAAAGACAACACTTAAAACATTCATAACCTTTATCCTCAGCTTGGTCCCAACACATTCATGGGACCAGCTTTCCTCAACATTTAAAAATCAGGTGGTGGATGCTCCAAACACCCAAGTATCATCTATTGTATCGAAATTTCTTAATGAAATGGATTTTGGAAATATCAAAAAAATAAATAAATTACTATGGTTAAAGTGGGGGAAGTTTTTTTTTGGGTTAGAATTGCTTTTTTTCGTCAAATTCTGGTTTGGTTTTTGTGAGATTTTGTTTGTTTGGGGTGACTTGTCTAGTATTTCTTGAATCATATTTAGATGGGGATCAGAGCACAAAACCATTAATGATTCATGGCATGTGGACTTGGAAGATGAGAGGGAATGGATACTCCCTCAGAACCAGTCCTGCCTTTGAGCGGGACAGTTAGTCGGGTGGTCATGCATTAGTGAGGTTTTTTTCCATGACGTTGATGCTGCGATGAGGCTGGTCTAGTCTTTGTTTATATGTTTTTTTGTCCTTTTTCTTATTTGAACTTTTTTATTATCACTTTCCCCTTAAAGTGTCTTCATAATAAAAAATTAATTTTCAATCATTTTTACTCAAAAATCAGGTATATAATTGATCCGTCAGAAATTTATTTCCATATAAATTAAGAAGAAGAGTTATTGTAAGATACTAGTACTTGTGAAGGCATAGACTCATTTATATTTTGGTTTTAATAACTTTTTTTTGTTAATGAAATGTGTCTTGGGAGTAAGGGGAACCTCGGGGGTGTTCTTGTGGTTTGAGACATAAAAGGAATGATAAATGTGACAACATGTGCAAGGTGCGCAGTTAGCGCACGGTAAAGTAAAATATGATGCTTTCTCATCAAAATAGTGCATCCTTGGATAGTGGAATTATGCAAGGTTGGAACCTTATTATTCAAACCATGTGGATCTCCCCAGGTAAATTTCTGACCCAATATTCCATTCATAGTGTCTTGTGCGCTGTTTGACAACACATATTGAAAGACTTTGAATCCCATTAAATGTTAGAAAAATTGGAAACGTTACATTATGGGATTTTATGTGTCCCATCGATTTCCCAATATTCATATACCCCCTAACCTCTAGATGATTCAAAAAACTCTGGAGCTTCCAGGGATCAATCTCCCTCAACTAAAGTCCTTTTGGTGAACCTTTTGCTACAAATTGAGGATGAGGGTAAGTCAAATCTCCATCCCTCTTCTCTTTTTTGTATTAGGTCTTCTAACATGGATATATTCTTCCAAATCCCTAAAACAATCCTTTTTACAGGGTATTCTAGGTTGAGGAATCTAGGAGTGTTTAGATTCAGATATAATAAAATGTTTAAGAGTATCTCCATCGTAGAAATTGAGGTAGGTGGTTTAAAAATTATATTCCATAGAATTTGAGTGGATTAGGGAATATGAGTGACTGTTATTGCTTCCCTCAATTTTTTAATTGAATTAAATTACTAAGTTTTAGTAAAATGAACAAATTAGATGATTTGAACCCCACACGATCCTAGTGGGATGCATTGCAGATGATTTGACCAATTTTGTGCCACCCATGGGTTGGGAAAACATTCCCAAACCTATAAATTGGTAATGTAAGGTGTATAATTGACATGAAATGATATATATCCCATATGAAACGTTGTGAATATATTTAGTTGAGTTTAAATGGAAAATTGATAGTTGTTCCATGGTTTTGGTAATGGCACATGGGGTTTTTTGGTGTGGTTTGAGATTGGAAAATTAGACAAATTGAGATTGTGTAAAATGTATTATTATTATTGTTGAAATGTTAAAAATGATTAGTATATATGTAATTACAGAAATGTTAAATTGGAAATGGTTTAAAGATTTAAGAACATGAAAATGGGTTTTTATAAATTAATTTATGAATATTCTTAATAGTTTAATATATAAGAATTATGCGGAGTAACCAATGAGTTAAATGTAATAATGTGGTTGTGCTATGTGATATTAGAATTAAAAATTAAATTTGTATGTTTGTAAATTCTTGTGTATGGATAAATGGGAAAAATTGGATAACTTATGGTAATTGATGAATATATAAAAATGTATGGGAATATTTTTACATACTCAATGGGATAATGCATGAGAATCCAAATTGTGCTAAAAAACTATGAAATTTGGAATAAAAAATGTGTTAATGGGTTATAACATGATACTAATTCCCATTTTTATTGTTTTTTATTATGATTTTTACATGGATTGGTAGTGTTTTGTTTTGATGTGGATTTTATTTGTGAATGGATGAATAAACATGTGCACATGGCGTGAGGTGTGGGATAAAAGATTGAAGCTCCTCCAATGGGTTGTATTGGAGTAATTCTTTAACTCCACCAACTATAAAAGGTTTAGGGAAGGGGAAGAATCTCGATTCCCTTAATGGTTTCATTCCACATGGATGAGGTGTTTGAGGTGAGGATAATGTGTTTGGTGTGATTTGAATTCCACCCAAACTAATTCTTTGAGGTTAGGAAAATGTTTTTATTATGATGTGTTATCCCTAGTGAGATTGGGACATAACTTATTCCCTTATACATAGTGATGTCTGAATTGATCCTTGTAAGATTGATAAAAATGTATAACCCATGGAAGACAAGTAGATAATGGATAATGTATGGAGGAAAATAAAAATGGTAAATTTGGTACTAAGATTAGAAATGGTTAAATTAAATATTTTTAACTAGAGGTACCTAAGTTTTCATTTTCTATCTTGTTATTTAATTATTAATTACCTACCCTATCTCTTTAGACTAGTTATTTTTTAGTCCCCATTAATGGTTTCCTAATGTTTTGTACTAAAACTCTACTTGGTCCGTCATTAGGTTCCTAGAAAAATATCATGGATTTATGTCGGGACAAGGGAGAAGGCCCTAGGCTAGAGAGTAGAGTGGGTCTTAGACCATGCATGGTTGATGATCATAGCTTGGAGTCAAGAATATTTTTTGGATTCAACTAGTTCTTTTAATACTTCTTTTCCTTCACATTGGTAAAATTATCATGACATGACATGGTTATTGTGGTTCATAGTTTGTATGTAGTTTTTTTCATTATTTCTTTTCCATGTTATTGGTATTTCATATTGTTTAAGCTAATTATTTTGATTTAAGTTATGTATTACTCTGGTAAAGAGGTATAGTCTCCCTAAATGAATTATGAGACCCTCACTACTAGTTAAAATCCTTAGGTGTACGAGGAGGGGCGATTGAGGTCATGTGATGACTCAGTGTAGGGAACTATTTTAGTTGATTCCTAGTGTGGGATGTTACAAAGTGGTATTAGAGAAGTTCTTTTCTAGGGTGTTGTTATTTGGAAAGTTATAAATGAGGCCAGTTTTTGTTAGGCCCTGGTAATGATATCTTTATTAGGGTTAGCTAACCCTTGTATAAGGGAAAACCCAACTCACCTAGGGTGATAATTGTTGATATTGATGTGTTTTGTTATGGTTGAATGATAATTCACTATTAGGGGATGAACATGTTGTGTGATGTGGATATTTTATGATATTTTTGTTATGGATGTAATGAAATACGGTTTTTCATTCATGAATCCTTTTTCATACCTAATGATATAGGTGGAAGGCATCATGATAGACACACAAGGGATGGGTGTTTGAGGTATAGAGGGTGGAATTCAAAGTACATCCTTGAAAAGAATTACTATAATGGTTTATAATAAAGGAAATTCAATTGGGTAAATGAGAAAAATATAAATGAATAGTTATGGAATAGAGTGTATAAAAACATTATGACATGGTTAAAATATTAGGTTTTGATAAATTATAAAGCATAAGGGTTCTCTAAAAGAGAATATTTTTCATAGTTATGTTAAAATGGTTAATTAATTTTTTATAATGAAAATTGTAAATGTGTTAAATTATGAATGTAATAAGTTGTGGGTGAGGAAATGGTTTCAGGAGGTGTTCGATGAAATTATTTTGATTAATTAATATGGTTTACCTTAGGATTCCCTTGACCTATGATAGGGATAGAAGAGGGTATTTTTAATGGTGTGATGATAACCATTGGAATAGTGTGTGTGGATTATGTTGATCAAGTTTGATAGTGTAACATATTTTTCATCTCTAGTTTAACCTTGTCGATCATTTTCTAAAGTGACTATTGGGGAATATGTTTTGAATTACGGTCTTGAATAAGGCCGAGACATTTGAAATTTTGGGTGAATGTGAGATTAAAATGTGAACACATGAGTTCAAAAATTGTGTTGTTAATTATAAATTGATGTGTAATGATGGAACTTTTGGGAGCACAAGTTTGTGGATATTCATTGTGTTTACAATTTGACCCTCTTTATGACTGGTTCGAGTGTAGTGATAATGAAATATTTTGAGACCTTGGATTTAGGTTTTATGGAATTTATAGTTATGATATGGAATAGGTGTTGTTTTTAGGGACCCCTTGGTAAACTCTGTCAGTTGGGTCGCGAGACATTGATTGGTAATGAAAATGTTGAAACCCATATGGGTCATGATCATACGGGGGAATATTGGACCTTAAGGTGGTACATGGATTTTGGTGAGCTTGTGAATATGGACATTGAGAGTTATGTTTATAATCCTTGAGAGGGTGTTTGGCTTGTAGTGTCGATGTGTGTACAATTAACTTTGATGCAGTATTGGACTACAGGGAAAAGTGGGAAGTTTTATGGTTTTGTGATGTGACTCGATTTGTGGTTTCACATTGGATGTTTCAATGAAAACAAGAGTGGGCTTATGGAAGGCTAGCCCTGTGATGAAAGTGCCATGGAATATAAAGAATGGGAGATGCTTCTGAGGTGTAATAAATTCATAGTTAGTATCATTATTTTTCAATAAATGGTATAGTTGTTCCCTAGTATGTTCAGAAGGTAAATCAAGTGTTTATGTTAGGTTTTATGGTTTGTTTGAATGGTTGTTTCATATGGATTCCAAGAAAATCTATGTGGATGATGATTAATTGAGGTCTCGATAATGTTTTTGAGTGGAATAGACAATGGTGGATGAATTACGGTTAGATACTCCTCTTTATAAGTGATACTTGAGGTAAGGTAGTCACATGATTAAACATGTTCAAATGAGTGGTTAGGTTCTTGGGTGAGATATTGGGAATTCCTTACGGGTGATAGAGAAGACAGACCAAGAGGCATGTCCAGGTGAGTAAGCGGTTTGGGACTATGCTTTGGTGATGTTTGGTTTTTGTGGACCACAGTTATTTTATGTTGGTGGTCACTGGAAATGGAGAAAACATGAGGGATCTAGTGACGTCTAGAGGTGGACATGTACTGGTAAAGAGTGATTTAAATTGGGATAAAAGATTATGATTATTAATGAAACCATGGTGGGAAGTGTAGTTATTCAAGAGACCATTGGTTTGACTAGTGTGAAGGATCATTTTGTTTCAGTATTTAACTCTTAGGATATTACCAAAAGATATCGAGGGTCTTGGTAGATGTAGTTCCACATGAATCATTTATTGATGGAAGCTTGGTGGAAGGTTTTGGAGTGGTGGCAAGCCTTGGTTGGAAATCACGCCTGAGTGGTGGTGGTTAAGTGCTGATGCAATGTGTGTTTTAGGCAATCCAAAAATCATTAGCAGGTTATCAGGTCCCATACTAGGAGGTGACCTCAATAATGGATATGTTGGTGATGTTGTTCGTTGGCAACCTCTTAGTGTTCCTCTGCTGGTTATGTCCATTCCCAATTCTTAACAACATCCCAATTACGTTTAGATGATCTGGATTCACACCATGTGACATCTTGGTGTTTTTCTTGGATGAAGGACTTCATGGATTTTATGATCATGGGGGAAATATATGTGGATCTCGATAATGGTATATACACCATTAGTATTTTAGGATGAGGAACTTTGGATGGACTACATGTCGATGAACGCTATAGGTTCCATTCACAGAAGGTGAGAATGATTACTGGGTGGTGTTCATTTCCATATTCTAGGAAATTTTAATCTACCACATCTATGTCTATGGGTTTGTCTTATGATCGAGTGTGATTTATGGTGGTTGTTATACATTATGAAATTTGATAGTAACAACACTGCTATGGTGTGGTGTGATAATTCAATCCCAGTTGTGGGGAGGGGAAGGGTGAGTTGATGTGATGACACGAGGATGTCAATGAGGAACCTATTAGAAGAACATTGGGTATATAAAAGATCCTTGGTGGGCCATGATTTTGGTTGATGATTGATCCAAGTGGTGTCTTTGGGTTTTTGTTGCTTATAAGTAAAATTTGAGATTCATGTGTTAATGTCATTGAACGGGTGTTAATACATGACAATGGTTGTGGCAAGAGACGCTGGGTTCTATAACTCCAACAAAAAAAATTTGAGTAGACTTGAGTAAATGTATTTGGGTGGTGATGGAATGTATTGATTTTTAAAAGGAACATTTCACATGTGATGTAGTGTCATTCCATTGGTGTACTTGAGCATTCTAGGATGATTTAGTCAGGGGAAGCTAGACTCTACAAGGAGTAGGGAACATATGTGGAGTGTTTTAAAACAAATTCGGTGGATGTTTTGTGGTGAGAAGTATGTTTCTAATTTAAAAATAGGTTTCATTAAGAACCTAGTCTTGTTTAGTATGTTTATGACGATAAGTGTGCATGTGTTTTGAATTTTGATGGGGGCAGTGGAGCCGATGATGGGTTGGAGGGAAGTGGTGCTGTGACAGAGGAATTCTTCTAGAAGTCGGTGAATTACTTCAATAGGAGTATTGGATGTTAGTGATAGACTTCAATATGGTAAGTGGCGTGGGAATGTAAAAAAGGGGTATCATGGTAGAATAGGAAGATGGGTGTTCTGGGACAAGCCAGTCAGGGGTGTTCGGACATGATATGTTGAAAGGGAATAGGTGGGGTAAGTTATGACCCACCTTAGGTATGATGTTTGTAGAGGCAAGTGATATTTAGAAATGGACTTCTTCTTGAGTGATTTAAAGTTATTATTGGTCTGCGAATAGAGTGTGTAGGGATTTCCACCCTGGTGGTTCTGATGGTAATGTTGGAAGCTAAAACAATGTGATGATTATATGGATGATTGGTCATAGTGAGTGAGGAACATGTCAGGTATGATTTGAATGCTGAGTTGAGATTCCGGTGGCCTTCCTTCGATATTGGGTTTCCAATTGGCTATTTCATGATGTTATGCTACCATGTGAGAAGTTTCATAACCTTTGAAGTAATAAGTGATTCCTTTTATTCTCTATGGATTTCTAGTAGTAGATGTATGGTAAATGTTGATAAATCCATTAAGAAGTATCTGGTTCGTTTTATAGGATGAAGCGGTAAAGTCATGTGGGGAAGACCATTCCTTTGGTTGGAACTCTAATGTATCATTGAAACATTAAATGGAAATCATCGGAAATAGGAATGTATGGACAGGCCTAGTGGCCTGGTCTATTTGATTCAGAAGCATAGAGATTCTTGGGAATGATGCTCTAGGATGAGCCATTATAAAGTGAATAGTTTCTATGATCCATGTCCTCGTGAAGGTATTCCCTCATTTAAATTTCCATTTTAATCTAATTTGTTGGTTAATGTAATCTTTATCCGGAGTAAGGGGAGAATCAGGGGTGTTCTGGGGTTTTGGGACATTAAAATAAGGAAAACTATTCCAAACTATGCAAGGCTCACAGTTCGCGCATGGTTAAAAAATTCAAGTGGCCTTCCTTGGAAAAACTGTCATCCTTGAACAGTGAAATTACTCATTTCTGGATCATTATTATTCAAATTGTGCAGATACACCTAGGTAACTGTGAGACCTAACCATCTATACATAGTGTCTTGTAGATAGAATCTGTACTGTTTGGAAAACCATGTGAGAAAATAGTGCAGCACATTAACAGTTATAAAAATTACAATTTTTCCATTCCATAAATATATGTATCCCACCTAATATTTCTCCCATTTCTTTTACCTCTATCCCTAATGTCACCTAAACAGCCTCAATATCTTACATGTATCAATTACCCTCATTTATTATCCTTTTGGAGCGCCTTTTATTTTGGATCGAAGGTCCATGTAATTCTAATCTTTATCTTGCTTCTATTTTACAGATTAGAGATTTTAGCCTTGGATATATTCTTCCAAGCTGATAAAACCCTCCCTTTTCTAGTGGATTATACATTGAGGATTTAAAGAGTGTTTGAATCTGAATAGAAGGAATTGTTTAAGAGGGATTTTATTATCAGATTCGAGGTATGTGGTCTACACATTACATTACCTATTTTTGAGTGTATTTATGTATATGAGAATGTGTTATTTCTTTCAACTTTTTTTTAATTCCTTTGATGAGTTTTGGTAAAATGAACATCTAAAAAAATATTTAAAACCCACATGATCCTCGTGGGATGAATTAAGGATGACTTGACCAATTTGGGGCCACCCATGGTGTGAAACCCCATGAATTTAAAATATTTTAATTTTATAAAAAATATATTTTTATTGTTGAATTTATTTATACCCATGTTAATCATACACTACATACGACACTAAATTAACTTGTGTTACACGCAAGATCGAGTTATACAACATTTTAATGGAGAACCTATTTTATATCTAAATTTTGAAACTTTAATTAATTTTTTTTTTAAAAAATAATCATCATTTTTGAATTTAGAATGCCGAAATTAGCTTTTGGTGAAATTTTTATATTCTTCTGAGAAACTTCATCTTTTGATGAATTGATAACATTACTGCAATTTAGTTAAAAAAATCTTATTTGTTTAAATAATTATTAATGTTAAATTATATTCCATATTTTTTTAGAGCCACATTAGATCAACTATACATCTATTTACACTATCACATTCATTTGAATTAATTTTACCATCCAATAGAATATAAAAACATAACAAACTTTTGAACGTTTTTCTTATATAAAACTTGTTATTTAACCCTATCCGCGAGATTAGAATTAATCTTAATTTTCCCACTTTTGGGGTTAGAATTTTGAAATTGTATTATACATAGATGTAATTAGAATGAAATTTGTTGTCTAACAAGATCAAATTAATTTTTTGACCAAAATTATTACTGAATGTGGTTAAGATTTATTATGCTGATTAAGGTATGATTAAGCTTAATAGGGGGCTAAACCTTAATATTAAAGAGTAAATGACATGAAAAATTGTCAAAAAATCCTTTGTCTGCCTATAATTTGAAAATTTCCACACTTTTCTAGAAATATATGGCTTTTTGGGATATTAATAAATAAAAATTATTAATATAATATATTAATGAAAAAACAGACAAAAAGGGATCTTTCTTTACATTTAACTTTTACAATAATTTTAGATATTTAAAAAAATTATATTTTCGGATATAAATATCCATTTAAAACATATATGGGTTATTTTTATTAAAATGAATTATAAATATTTTTTAAATATGTTTTAGGTAATAATAATTCTAAAGAAACTTCCATGTAGTGATTATTTAATTAATAATTAACTAAAATAAATGAAACTATAAATATTTAAAGAGAAGTTAATTGATCAAATTATTTACATTATTTATTTTCTATTTTGAAAATTTCATTTTTAGCATCTGTAAACATTATATATTTGAACTACCATATTTTAATGATATTTTAAAAATAACATTAAATATATACTATAAAAATTGACATTATTGATATTTTAGAAAAATGAATCTTATTAAATGAATTAAGATTATTAAAAATTTTATATTCTTCCTAATGATTTGAATATTTTTATAAATATTAAATATGGTCTATTAACATACCAAATAATCTTTTAAAATGAATATATTTAACCATATACTATAAAAACTTTGTTAGCATGATCTGGGTTCAAGCTGCTTTATAGAGCGTCACATGCACTTGTTTTAAAATTAATTTCCAAAACACATGAGAAATTTATGTTATAATTTATATATAATAATAATAATTAATTATATATATATTTTTTATAAATACCACTTTAATTTATTCATAATTCATAAATTATTTAGATTAGAAAACTAGATGCTTTAATAAAAACCAAAATGATAAAATTTGGGAACCATAGAAGTATTGGACAAAATTATTAAGATGAACATATATTTTGACAGCCCTACTTTTATTACACACTTAAACATTATTTATTACATAAAATCATAAAATGATACAACATGAAAGATCGAGAGGTCTAGTGTATTTGGGGTCTTAGGAACATTACATAATAGTTTAAAATAAGAAACACAACATCTTATTGAAATCTTCCTTTATATTTCCACTGCATTCTCTTGTATATAGCATTGCATTGGATAAAAATAGGACATTTATAATAAAAGGGTGATCTATAAGGCCCAATAAGGTAATAAATATGTAATACCATGTGGAATAAAATACATGTTAGACAATAGTCATACCAAAGGAGCACAAGAGAAACATGAACATAAAGGCATGAAAAAGCATGAAAATCGTAACATAGAAATGTGGCAAAAAAACTTAACATAGAATTAGCATGAGCCAAGGATCATTGCACATATAGTATTAGTAAAATGTCATTTCACTTTAATTGACATGATTAAAATATAATTGCACATGTCGTATCATGATACTAATCTTTACCCAATGCATTGGAGTGCTATTAGAGCGTACCCTTCTTAGACATTTCATTTCATGCATAAGTGTTCCACATGGATCATACAACATGGAATCAACAATCATAATTTATTACACAATAAATGGATTTGGAATACATAAATGATGATTTATAATCAATAAGTAAATGTCTATAATGGTGAATACCCTTGATAGAGAAATGGGCATTGTATTCATTAGACAATGACATTGGCTTGAAAAATCGTATAGCAATTTCGGCAGCATAATGGTGTGAAATTAGAACTAATAAAAAAATGGTTAATGAGAGAGAAAGGGGTATCTCATAATGAAATTTATATTAAGGGGTTCATATAGATACATCTCCCAACAAACATAATGTAATTTATATGCATAATATAAAGGAATTACTTGGATGTAAATCGGAGAGAGAAATCCCTCACAGAATTTAAGCATGGTAACAAGTGAACATGGGATGCATTATTGAGATAGAAAAGGGTCTCCCATCATCCAAACATACAAAAGGGAAGTATGGGGGAGATTTTAAATCATACCCCAACATTTTTAATTGAAAAAAATGGCCTAAAACATAAAGAAAATTGGACAAGAATGAGAAAGGAAGAAATTCCTTACATATAAGCGTGATCCTAAAGGCTTGATAGAGGCTTCTTGGGATTTTGGGGAACCTTGGAAGGATTATAGAAATAGGAGTTCAGAGGTTTGAAGAACTCCAAATTCTTTGAGTGAAGAGGAAGTAGGAGCTTGGGTAGGTTTATTTAGGAAAGGAGAAGGAATTATTTATTATTTAGGTTCCGGTCACCACACATTAAACTAATCAATACAACAAGCCAGTCCATGGTTATTGCCCATGTTTTTTCCCAAAGGTGAGTAGAATAAAATATTTTATAATTCTAATGACCGAACATCTTAAAATAATAGGGTTTCTTATGTGGAGGTGAGTCACACTCTCAAGGAAATTCCTTTAAAAAGTGAAAATATTTTATAACACTTGGAGGTTCCACTAATGTTTTGTAAAGTGAATAAACACACCTAAAATAACATTATATTAATGATATAATATATATTTTCTGAATATATCATTTATATTATTTTATTACATCACTATTGGGTCATTATGATGTCATAAAAGACATTAAATATTTAAACGGTACTTAATTTTTACCCAAAAATTCGACTATCTCAGAAAATTAAGAAAAAATAACCATTAGATAATTTCAACATTATGATTCCAAAAATAATATTCATTTTATCTAAATAATTCTATAAATATGTGAATTTTAAATTTTAAAATAAAAAACTGACATTTATCGAAAAATCATGGGTTTTGATAAATATAGCTTTCAAACCTTAGAAAAAATTACAATTTCATTCATAAAAATTATACGACCATTTATATTTAATAAAATTTAATTTAATAATATTATATTAAAAAATTATTTAATTCAAAAATCCATTAATTCATTAAAATAGATTTTTAGTTGAATATTAACTAAAAATACTATTTGTGCTTTAAAAAATATTTACAAAGTAATAATAAAAAAATTAATGTATATTAATTATTTATAAAAACATAATGCACATAATCACAGTGTTATGGTCTTGTTACATAACCCCTTATAACACTCACATAAGACCGAAGGGTAAGGTGTGCGATAGTTACAGACTCTTGGTGTGGCTCGGATAACATCACTCAGGGGGTAATCCCTATTAACTTCCACTTCTCCCATAGTCGGATCTACTCAAGATCAATGTGTTCAATCTCTTCTTGGTCATGGTCTAGAGTGAATCCCAATGACTCCAACTCCTTTACGAGCTCTGAAAAATGGGATTCATACGGAGACAGTCAACTGGATGAGGCCATCACTTCTTTTGTCTGAGTAAATTGGATTTGTTAAAGCACTATATTTATAATAATCATGTGATCACTATTCCATATCTATATTAGAAAAGATCAAAAATCGTAATGGTATTTTAAAATCCAAAAACATACAACTGATGATTTTTACATTTATATAAACAATTTACATAATGATACATTTAATGAAATCAATAGGTATTTTCATTAATGAATGTTTGGGTTGTTACATATATTTGTGTGGATGATGTTATTATCTACCATGGTTCTCATTTAATTCATTATTTTATTATTTTTCAGCATATTTAGGTAAGAAAGACAATCCACTATTGAATACCATTTGATATTTATAATAGATCCACTCCCACTTCCGTATAAAAGGCCACCACCTATCCCCATTCCTAACAGCTATGAAACCACCTATGTTCGGACATTCCCTGCCCAAATAGTATCCCAACAACCTTAAATTATACCTATAATCATTCCTTTTGGATGAAATCTTTCAAAGAAATCCTTTGGGTATAAACCAGAAGAAGTTATATGATTCAGAGGTAACGCCTTCTCTCTTGATTTTAATTTCATTTCCATTCTCCACTCCCTATAATATTAATATTCAATTATTATATAATAACTCAATTATCCAAAATATATTATAATGTTTTTATGTTATTATTTAGACCTAAATTTACACAAACCTATATATAATGAGTAATGAACATACTATTTCTGTGTACATCAAACTACTGCCTCACGAATCAACGATTGTTCAACTTTCCCCTACCAACTCTCATAGTTGTAATTATGATGGAAAAAATATTTTTATATAATATATATTCCATTTATAATGTATTTATTATTATTTAATTTTTATTTATAACATAACTTTATGCTTCCATCCTGTGTTAATACAATATTTTCGTTCGAGGAAGTGTGGACTACCGCCCCTCAAAGTGATATTATTCGTTCTCTCAATAAATGAAGTGTATAAAGTTTGTTTTTTAATAAACTTATATAAAATATATAACAAATATAATACTGCATTTATAATATACACATGGATAAATTATTTTTAATTCTATTAAAATAACAATGAAACGTAAGCCGCCTTTATTCATACATACGACCTACCATCTCCAAGAACAATGCACTTCATTTCTAATCTCCAAATATAATGGACTGTTATAAATAAATAGGTACTAAAATATAAGATATTTAGTCATGGTTAAAATTATGGAAATGATGAAACCATTGTTTATTTAATAATAATAAGAAATAACAAGTCAAAATGTATTTGAGAAAACTAGGCAATCAACACCCGAAATGGTTAAAATAATGAATAAAGTGTTAATAAACGGGTCATAAAATATTGTAAGAAGTTAGTACATGATATTATAAAAATTATTTTGGTTATGTTATTAGTTATTAACAAATTGTATCTAAATATATAGGTGGATAATGACCAAACAAAAAAAAACAAAGGATAAGGTATGAGATTTCATATCAACTTACTTATCATTGAGACTTATGTTTTTTATGCACCAATTCAATCTTATTTGGTGTATATAATTCCACATTAAATGTTATACCATGAATCAAATAATTATAATAATGTTATAAGTTTCATTTAATTCAAGATTAATTATTATTTAAAGGTTTTAATGCGGTATGGAACACATTGAAATGTTTAAATATTATTTCCCCAAATATTTTTTTAATGTCAACAACCCTTGTGGTTAATTACCCTTATTTGAGGTATTATTCCTAAATCTGTATATTATATTCAATATAGATACAATTTTTAAGGCACATTGTTCATTAATATGAGAACATCTTTGGATTGGTATGACAGGGTTTGAGCCCAGTTATCGATATCCCCTTGTTGCATCGATAGTCTCATGAGACGAATCATTTCACCAATTAGATGGGGTTTTACCTTAAATTTTGAAAACAGTCTTCTGAAAGGTCATTCTGGTAGAGGTACCATGTACCTAGGAAACATGGCATCAAATAATTAAAAATTACCCCCATTTATATCCAATTATTAGTCATCCATGATATATTGCATTGACATATCTATGAATACATTTCTTTTTTCATTTCATTGATTAAATGGAATGTTTTTATGTTTCCTAAATTTACATATATATATTTCCTTTTTCTAGTTAGTTTAATGGAATGTGTTATCAGTTATTTATCATGTCATGTTAGTTTAATTCTAAATAATTATTATTTATTTTTATTTACTTACCCATACTAAGCATTTGAGATCAAACATAATTTGTTTTTTCCAAGGTTAGGAAGAAGATAATTTTGATTAAGCTTCCAAGGATGTAGTTTATTTTCATTATATATATATTCTGATTTTATTTATTATTCCCCAATGTATTATGGGAATCATGTAAGTAATTTGGATTTCCAATATTTCTAAAATGAATTTTCCTACGTTATTATATTCCTTGAAATAATTCTAGTATCCTATAATAATGAACTAGATCCTGGCTTCTGGGGCGAAGGAATTATTGTTGGTATCAGAAGGAGGTCTAGAAAAACCCTTGGAAACTAGATTTAGAAGACATATATTAGGGAGTAAATCCCTTTAATATACATTGAGGATAAGTGTAGAAGAATATCCTAGAATTTTGGTAATGTAGAGACTATTTGGGTATTCTAGGAAATTCATCCTTATCTGGATACTACAAGTGGAAGTGGATCTGGAACAGATGTAAAAAGAAAAAACTCCGACAAGGTGTTCTGAGCTTGACTCAGGGTTACCTAGTATATGACAACGAGACTTACTATTAACCTAGTTTAAAGATCCTAAAGGATATTCTACGGATATTTTAATTTATTTTATCAACCATTATGAAGGATTTAAAAGTAATGATTTCTAGAAAGTAGCCCATGTTTATAATTCTAGGATTCACGATGCATATATTTATTTAATGTACTATAAAATGTTTAGTGTTTTAGAATCTTAAAAATTTTATGAGATAATATACTATATGGAAATGTTTAGAAATGGTTCCAAGAAAAAGAAATGAGAACTCCACCAATGCACATGACAAAAAGAGTAAGTAGGATCAGATCTTTCATGGTCTTAGAACAAAATTTTATTGTGAAATAGAATCCCATGTATTCTCATAATATGAGGAAATGATATAATGTTTAAACAATATAAGTGAAGAATTCATTAAGACATATAGATTTTAAGGGATGAAGCAGATGGCATAGGAAAAGGTAGATAAAGGGAAGAGGGGAATGTAGGATTTCCCAAATGTGATAATTGTGTAAAGAATCACCCTAGTAAAATATTGAAGGGAATGGGTTTTTTCTTATATTTTTGAAGAAAAAGGACACCATGTTCATGAATTCAAGGGTAATAAAATCGATTCATTGTTCAATGCTTCCACTATAAAGAGATGAGATGCTATGCGAATCGATGCCCCAAGTGCCAAAATAATATACCCCAAATAATGGTATTTGATAATGATGATGATATGATAATTACATAGATAAAGAGTAATGATTAATATTCTTGTTCATGATTTAATTCATTATAGATTTATATCAGATATTTACTAGTCATAATAATTATAAAATATATAGGGATTCCACTACTATAATTATTTGTAAGGATTTGAGATCATTTTTTGAATGGTACCATGAAAATTTATTCAAATGAAATGTACACTCTTTAGAAAAAACAAGATTGAGGGAAAGAAAATAATTCATGTGTTCCTAATGATAAGATAATAGCGAGGAAAATGTTTATTTGAATGAGTGATAACTACCTCGGATCTGATTAATGAATTTTCAATCATTTTCCTGTGATTTCATTGATAGTGTTTACAACACTTTTGAATATATGAAATATATCAAAACAAATGATTACCACATAAGTAATATAGAAGAATGCGTATTTCCAATAAGGTTTTCTGGAAATACTAGTTATTACCATATTTCAAAAGGACATGGGATGAAGTTATTCACAAGTTTGGAATGTTAAAATTAAATTCTACTTCAAATTGATTAAAGGATATTGATAATGTCACTTTGGTTTTTCAGTGACTTTCTTTCAAAAGTGATTGGATCATAATCAACTAAAATAGGTAATGGTTTATAAAATGGTTTATGATTATCATTGGATGATTTTTTAGAGTTTAATATATTACTTCAATATATGTCACATCATATTCTAAGAGATTATGTATAAATATTTCATGGAAAAATCAATGGAAATGATTAATCTTATAGAAACGTATATTTACATATATTCTTATATAGTGGTAGAATACTTTAAAAATTGAAAAAATGGGTTTGAATAAAATAATTGTATTATTATAATCGTTTTTATGATATCAATGACCTTTATTCATACATATAGTTTATGGTTTTGTGGTCAGTAACTTTCATCTGAACATGTTCTCTAGAACTCACTATCATAACTTAATGGTTAGAGTTTTCTTCCATATCCATTTTTTCATTAACCACCTATGTTATCATACTATGAAACAGAGATACATGATCTATGTTCTTTACTTTTATCTCTAATTACGAATATGCAGAATTAACTCTTTCTACTATGTGGTTCTTTCGAAAATTGTTTATTTTAAATCCCACGAAAACATAAATCAGTTTTAAATTGTGAGAACACAATTTAATTATATTGGGGATAATGTGACACCCTGAGACATTAAAATATTTTTCTATTAGAATAAATATATTTTTTGTTAGAATTATTTATTCATAGTGTTAAACAAATGCTACATATGACACTGAATTAACTTGTATTACACGCAAGACAAGGTTTTTCCACCTTTTAATGGAGAAAAAAATTTTAAAACATAATTTCTAAACGTTTATTAATTTTATTTCAAAAAATAAACCAAATTGTGGATTTCATAATTTCAAAATTATCTTATGTTAAATTTTTGGGAATTTTCTGAAAAATATTATACATTGATGAATAGTGAAAGTTACTGCAATTTAGATAAAAAAATTTTTTGTTTAAATATTTTTTAATGACAAATAATATTATATATATTTTTAGAGTCACATTAGATCATTTATACATCCATTTGTACAATAAAATCAATAGAACTGTTTTTACATAAAAAATGAATATAATAACTTAACAAACTTTTGAACATTCCTCTACTATAAAATCCATTATTTTTTCTTCTATACTAGATTAGTATTAATCATTATTTTCCACTTCTGTGATTATAATTTTAATAATCAAACATATACAGATGTAATTATTATGGTATTTGTGGTCTAATTAGACCAAATTACGTTTTTGACCAAAATGATTAGTGAAAGTGATTAAGATTAATTACATTGATTAATGTATGTTTATGCTTAATAAGGAACTAAACCATAATTTTAATGACCAAAATCACTTGGAAACTTGTAAAAAATCATTTTTTGGAAATAATTTGACCATCTACCCAATTGGTTTGAAATATATGGGTAATTGGAATATTATTAAATTGAAATTCCATATATAAAATGTTAAGTAAGAAAAATGACAAAAGGGGAACCTTCCATAACATTATCATTTATAATACCTTGAGATATGAAAAAAACAAAATATTTTTGGTTATATTTATCCTTTTAAAATATATATGGGTTATTTTTGTCATAATAATTTATCAATAATTTTTATAAATGGTTTAGGTACTTAGAATTCTCAAGAGACGCCAATGTACTGATTATTTAACTAATACTTAACAAAAATAAATGATACTGTAAATATTAAAGGTGATGTTAATTGATTAAAATTATTAAAATTATTAATTTTTTAAGTTGAAAATTTCATGTTTCACATCATTGAACGGAATATATTTGAATAAAAATATGTTGATGATATTTTGAAAATAACAATAAATAAAGAATGTCAAAATGGACATTATTGTTATTTTAAAATAAATGAATCATAATAAATGATTTAAAATTAATAAATTCCTTTATTTTTTAAAGTGTTATTAAGTGTTAATAAATATAAAATTTGGTATATTAGTGGAAAAATCAACCTTTTTTATTTAACATATTTAACTATATACTATAAATACATTGTTAACACGGTACGGGTTCAAGCATCGTTTTTGAGCGTCACATGCACTTGTTTTAAAATTAATTCCCAAAAAACCTGGGAATAATATTTAATAAATTATATATAATATTAATATATCATTTTATTGATATGTTATAATAAATTTGACTTTAATTTATTCATAATTGTTAAATTTATTTGATTAGAAAACTAGATGCTTTAATAAAAACAAAAATGATATCATTTGGGAATCATAGAAGTTAAGAAACCAAATTAATAAAATAAAGATATTGTTTGTGTGGATGAGGTTTTCCTCGGCCATTATTCTTCTTTAATACATTTTATTTTCATTCTAGAGGATCTTTACACTAGTATAAAAAATGGTTTTAATGTCGGCAGTTTAACGTCGGTTCTTAGAGACAGGTGTTAAAAGTAGATTTTTGGTATCATTTTTTCAAATAACTGACATTAAAAAAACTATTAGTCGTAGATTATTTTTCAATCTTTGATTTGATAGGTTTTGGAGCAAAAACAGATTCATGGATCAAAAGTTATGGACATTGGAAGTTGAACATTATAAGACTTGATTTTTAACATCGGGTTTTTCCAATAAACGATGTTAAAAGTCCTTTTTTCTGTCGGTTTTTCAAATAAGAAATGTAAAAAAAACATTTTAGGTAATTCTTATATATTCCATTTCACAGGTATTGGAGAAAAAACAGACTTATGGATCAGAAGTTATGGACGTCGGAAGTTGGACATTATAATAAGACTTGATTTTTAACGTCTGTTTTTATCAATAACAAACGTTAAAAGTTCCCTTTTGGTGTCAGTTTTTCTGATAAATTATGTTAATAATGAAACAAAAGTTTTAGATAATTTCTAGAGCTTAGATTTGAAATATTGTGGAGAAAAAACGGACTTACAACTCATAAGTTATGGATGTCGAAAGATGAACATTTTAAGACTTGATCTTTACCGTCGTATTGTTTCAATTTATGACATTAAAAGTCCCATTTTGGCATTAGTTTTTCAAATAACCTATGTTAATAATAAAACCTAAGATTTAGATAATTTCTCATGCTTCAATTTGATAGTTTGTGGAGAAAAAATGGACTTACAGATCAAAAAGTTACAGATATCAAAAGTTGAGCATTATAAAATAAGATTTTAAACGTCGGGTTTTTAAATAACCGACTTTAAAAGTCAACTTTTGTCATATTTTTTTCAAATAACTGACATTAAAAATAAACATAAGTTGTAGAAAATTTTTCAAGCTTTGATTTGATAGGTCGTGTAGCAAAAACTGACTTACGGATCAAAAGTTATGGATGTTAGAAGTTGACTACGAGAAAAGTTGATTTTTAATGTCGGTTTTCTTCAATAACCGACGTTAAAAGTACCTTTTTGGCATCATTTTTTTCTAATAAAAAATGTTAAAAATCACTTTTTTGGCTTTGGTTTTTCAGTAACCGATGTTTAAACCACAACATGAGAATATTTTTAACATCGGTTATAAATTTAACTGACGTTAAAAGTAAAATTTCAAATTCACGGGTTTGGTATTTTAATTTTTTTCACAATGCAAATTTCTATTTTCAAAATCCTTCATAAATTTTAATGCATCACCACCAATAATATTTTCATTTAAAATTTATATAACCACATCTTATTACTTTAAATATTTTCGGTATCTTCAACACCATCAATATTTCAACAATTCTTAAATTGGCGATTTGTACACGGTATTTATTTTCATCATTTAATTTAATTATTTTAGATTTATTTATTGCTAAATATATTGATATTTTTATTTTGGTGACGAAATATTATTCAAATCGAGACACAAAGATGAATCTTCAACATGAGATTCATTAGTTGAGGTGAAAAATTCTTAATCACTCGCCATTTTCATTACTGCATGAGTTCTTCCTTAAAAAGAAGTGAAATAACAACAAACATGATTTTGATTCAAATGAAACCAATAAAAAAATTAAAATTAGTTTGAATATTTAGGTTTATTATTTTTTTTCATTTGTTATATAGTTTTTAGTTTGTGTTTTTCATGTTTTCTTTGAATCAATTTTTATCTATCAAAACTTAAAGAGCTAGAACTTACGATGACAATAACTTTTGATCTGTAAGTCCATTTTAACTCTATAAGAAGTCAAATTAAACCTTTTAAAATAATATATATTCCAATAAAAATAGTTTTAATGTTTTAACTTTGGTTTTTACAAAAATGGAATTAAAAATAATGTTATTTCAAATATACTTTTCATGTCAGTTTTATCCAAAACTGACGATAAAACCCATGTAGAAGGTGAATTTTGACATTGGTTTTCTAAAAAATCGATGTTGAAGACTATCAAGGCCTGACTTTTAGCATTGGTTTATATGAAAATTGATGCAGAAGAACCATGGGGTCTGACCTTCGGTGTCAATTTATATGAAAACTGACGCCGAAGTTTATCGATTCTTGACTTTTGGCGTCTGTTTATATGAGAATTGACGCCGAAGAATCACGGGGCCTGACCTTTGGCATTGGCTTATATGAAAACAGACACCGATGATCATCGGTTCCTAACATTGGCTTTTGGTTAATATGAAAACCGACACTGAAGACCCACATGGACCTATATTTCACGTCAATTTATAAAAATCGACATTGAAACTTATATTTTTTACATTTCCTTTATCGATGTCCTTTAAAAACCGACGTAAAATTAAAAAACCCGACATGTAAATACATTTTCCACTATTGTATGTAAAGATAGACCACCCATTTTTTAATACCATTTGGTATTTACAAAATTGACACTCCCCCTTCCCTATAAAATGACACTCCTCTCCTTATTCCTAACACCTTTAAAACCACCTAATTTCAGCCAATCCCTACCCAAATATTCTCCTAGTATCCCTACAATAATCCTATAATCATTCCTTTGGGAGGGAATCTTTCCAATAAATAATTTATGTATAAACCAAAAAAATTTACCTGATTCATAGGTAACACCTTCTCTCGTGATATCTAATTTCATTTCCATTCTCCGCAATGTATACTCTTATTATTCTATGATTAAAAGAAACTAAATTATCCTAAATATATTAAGATATTTTTTGGTTGTTATTTGTACCTACATTTACACAAAACTCTATATATTTGGTAATGAACATATTGTTTCTGCATATGATGAACTACTGCCTAATGAATCAATGATTGTTCATATTTCCCCTACTACCTCTCAGGGTGGGAATTATGATGGAAAATATATTTATATATATTATATATTTCATTTAAAAATTATTTATTATTTTTTTAATTTTTGTTTTTAACATTTTTTTATGATTCCATCATATTTAAATAAGATAATTGTGTTTGAGGTAGTGTGGACTACCGGCCCTCAGAAAGATATGATTCATTCATTCCATACATGAATCATATGAAGGATAATTTTAATAAAACAATATAAAATATATAACATAGATATTATAATGAAATTATTATATACATATGGATAATTTATTTATAATTACTTATATACAATAATGAAATGAAAGCAGTGTTCATTCGTACTTATGACCTACCATATCCATAAATGCTGCATTTCATTTATAATATCCAAAATTTATCAACTATTAAAAATACATATTTACTCTATATATAAGATAATTTATTCATGTTTTAAATTATGGAAATGATGAAAACATAATATATTTAAAAATAATACCAAATAACATGTCAACACATAGTTGAGAGAACTGGGAAATTAACACCCAAAATAGTTAAAATAATGACAAATATATTAACAAAAATGTAATAAAATATTGTTAGAAGTTAACATATGTTATTATAAACATGAGATTGTTTTTGGTATTAGTTGGTAACATATTTTAAACCAATATATAAGAGGCTAGGTACCACTCAAACAAAAATAAGTATAAGGTAAGGGATTTGATCTCAACTTACTTACTATTGAGACTTATGTATGTTAGGTACTAATTCACTCTTATATGGTGTCTATAATTACTCATGAAATGTTATACAATGAATATAATTATTATCATATTTTTATATGTTTCATTTAATTCAAGATGAATTATTATTTAAATATTTCAATGTGTTGTGGGACACATTGGATGGTTCAAATATTATTTTCCCCTAAGATTGTTTTAATGTCAATAACCCTTGTAGTTAATTTTCCTTCAATGAGGTATTATTAATAAATATGTATCATATATTTAATATGTATACTTTTTATAAGGAATGTGTTTCATGAATATGAGAAATTATTTGACCTTTTACAGTATCGGTGAGGCCCGATTATCGATATTCCATCAATGCATTGGTAGTCTCTTGATATGAATCATTTAGCCAATTAGATGGGTTTTTACCCAACATTTTGTAAACCATCATATGGAAGGTCTTGAAGGTAAATGTACAATGTACATAGGAAATATGGCATCCAATAAGTAATCATTAACCTTATTTATATGATTTTATTATTCATCCATGAGATATTGCGTCGACATATCTTTGGATACATATCATTTTCAGGATTTAGTTATTATTCATCCATGATAAATTGTATCAACATATATACATATACATTTAATTTTCAGTTCATTGATTAAATGGATTGTTTTTTTTTGTTTTCTAAATTTCAATATTGATATTTTTTATCGATTTATTTAAATGGAATGTGTTTACAGTTTTTCACCTTGTCATGTTAGTTTAATTCGATAGATTCATTGTTATTTCAGCTCTACATACCCTTACTGATCATTTTAGATTACCCTTTTTATGTTTTCCTCAGGTTATGAAGAAGACTGTTTTTATTAAGCTTTTAAGGATGTAGTTTATGTTCTTTTTATATGTATCATGTATGTATTTTTTATTCCCCAATGTATTCTGGGCATCATTTATGTAATCTAGCTTTCCAAGAATGAAACACTGAATGTTCCTTCGAGAATGTGTTCCTTGTAATAATGTCAATATAATGTAACAATGTATTGGATCTAGGATTCCGGGGCCATGGCATTACATTTGGGGCAGGCCTATATTCTCAAACCTAAAAATTAGAAATGTTAAGTGTCTACTTGTGTATGATAACATAGATCCCATATTGAACATGTTGAATATGTTTAGTTGAGTTGAAAATGGGAAATTGATATTTGTTCCTAGGGTTTGATAATAGAATGTGGGGTTGTTTGGCATGGCATGAGAAGGGCTTGTTGGGTTAATTGATATTGTGTCCAGTGGTTTATAAATTATGTTGAAATGTGTTAAGGTATTATTATGTAAGGAAGTATGAACATGTTAAATTGGAAATGTATTACGAATTGAAGAACATTTAAAAGGGTTTTCATAAGAGAATTGTGGAAAATTTTGAATGGGTTAATATATGATAATTATGAGGCATAACTAATGGGTTGAATGTAATAAATTGTTTCTGCTATGTGATAAAATAATTATAATTTAAATTCATAATTTTTAAAATTCTTTAAAAAGCATGAATGGGATAAATGGGATAATGTATGTTAATTGATGAATATTGGACAATCTAAGGTTGTTGTCTAATATAGTTAATGGGTTTCAGATTGATAATGTAAATTGGGATAAACATCTATGAAATTGTGAATGGAAAATGTGTACATGGGTCATGAAATAATATTAATTCCCATATATATTATTATGGATTATGATTGTTAAATTTACTGGTTGTGTTCTGTTATAACGTAGTTTGTGTGTTGTAAATGGAAGAATAAAAATGTTCACATGGCTTGAGGTGTGGGATAAAGGACCAGGGCTCCTCCCATGGGTCCCGTTTTACGGCTTCTATAAGTCTTCCCATAATGCACGGGTTAGGGAAGAATACAAATCCCTATTTCCCTAACTGTTGAATTCTACCAAGATATAGGCTTCGTGGTGCGGATAATGTATTTTTTGTGATTTAAATTTCTCCCGATCTGATGCATCATGGTGAGAACAATGTGTTCGTTATGACGTGTCATCCCTAGTGATAGTGTGACATAAATTATTCCCTCACACATAGTGATGAATTCCTTGATCCTTGTTTGAATGCAGAAAATGTAAAAACTATGAAACACATGTTGATAATTTATTATGTAAGGAAGAATATGAAAATAGGAAATTTGGTACTAAGATTATAAATGTTTAAAGTAAATATTGTTGACTAGAAGTACCTGAGTTTCCCTTTTTTTACATGTCATTAAATTTTTAATCACATGAAATATCTATGTTCACATTTTATTTTGTAGACACCCTTGCTATTGGCCTACTGAGTTATACTCATACCCTGCTTATGCTATTGTTGGGTACAAGACCATATATCATGGTTCTAGGATGGAAAAAATGTAAAATCTCATATGATAAGGAGTTGGATTTGGGAAAATCATTGTTTAGGATCTGAACATGGAGTCAATAACTTTTTTTAGGATTCAACTGGTTCTCCTAATTTTGTATTTCCTTTAGTTTGGAACTATTATTATGACATGACCTGGTTATTATGGTTCATATTTTGTAACCAATTATTGGGAGATGATATGTTATGCATGTTATTAGTATTTTATATTTTTTCCACTATTTCTTTTTTTATCTAGTGTGGACTACTCTGGTAAAGAGGGTATAGTCTTCCAACTTTGATTATTAGACCATCTCCACTAGTTAAAAACCTATGGTGTATGGTGAGGTGAGATTTGGGTCATGTGATGATCATCTTGGGGAACCATTTTAATGGCTCCCAGGTCTGGGAAATTTCAGTAATGTAACATCAAAATCAACCCAAAACTGAATTTAACCTTTTAATTGTTGATTTATGTAAAATGATAAAAATAATTCATTTTGTAGAATAAAACAACACATAAGTTTAAAAATAAAAAAACACGAGTTTCTAAATTTAGATTAAGAGTTTTTAAATAATTTATTTCACTATAGGAATACAATTTATATGGGTAAAAATGTTTCATATCATCTAATTAATTATTATATTATAAATATGTCTTAAAAGTGATGATATTAATAAAAAATATATTTTCCATTATTCACCTAAAAATAGACTATTGTAGAAAAATCTTAAAGATTCACCATAATCTAATTTTGATATACTGAATTAAACAATGATGTTAGTTTCATTAAATTAAAATTATAAAATATATAAATCTTTTTTAAATGAAAATATTAAATATAAATAAAAACAACTTTTATTAAAAAATTACATATTTATTCATTAACTGTTCATAATCTCATTTCATATCAATTTATAATTAATTTTGTGTTAATATATTATCTCATAATGTGAAGTATTTTTAATGTGATAAAATTTTTAAAATACACAACACAAAAAAATAGTTGATTAAAAAATGACCCTATTTAACATTGAATTAGATAATTTGTATCAGTTTATTTTTTTATCTTCTAATAATTAAATTTCATTAATCTGAGGAAAAAAATAATTCAATTTAAGTATCATAATTGATTACTGTGAATATATTTATTTAGGTATTTTTTATCTTAAAATTATAATATGTTTCGAATCATTTTAGTTTTATTTTACATGTGTTACAAGCTATTAAACCTATTATTTATTTAAAATTTTTTTTTTACTAAAACCATATGGTGTTATATTATCCTCCCATGTCTAATTTTCATCATCAAATTCTATTTTATTATTACCATAATATATTTATATTAACATAGGTATAATCATGGATGTTAATTTTACATTGATATGTAATTCCTAAGTTAGTTCCCTGAATCTTATTATTTTATAATTAAATATTTCTAATACCACACATATACCTTTATAATACCAACACAAATGGATGAGTTTTATAGGCATACATTCATCACTGTGGGAGAATTCCCACATTAGACTTGAAAATTATATCTTCCACATGGTGGAGTTTGAGGAATTATTTTACCATTGAGATATAGAATATAAGAAAATGCACTTACATAATTTATTTACATTCTATAATAATAATTTCATTTATTAATTGTGTTTTTACCAATTTACCATCTTTTATTCATATATTATTTTAAATGATGAACAACCTTGATGAAATTTTTTTGACTGAAAAAAATTAATTGATCATAAGATCCACAAATAAATGATAATGTATAAATCCAATCATTATCCAATTAAAAAATTGAAAATTGAGATTTTGAGTAATGAAAATATCCAAATAAATTATAAATTTCAAAATACTTTTTAAATAAATACCACTAAATCAACATTAATTATTTCTTATATTATTTAATCATTCCTTAAACATAAAAACTAATTAAACTCCAAAGAAATGAGATTACATCAAATTCAATCATAGGTATACCAACAATGTTTGTAACTTGGGAATAAAATCTCATCTTAATAGAGACTGTCAAATATATTCTCATTGTGACCAGATTACTTCATGGGGTATTTATTAGAAAATCTTTCCTTAGTATGTCAGGTATTAATGAAACATCCTTGAAAAATATAAAAGACTGTATGGACCAAAAATATATTTAATAAAGAGTTAATAATCAATGTTTCTACTATAACAACTTATGGTACTACAACATCAGTAGTAATAATTTAATAATATTGTAATTTCTCTCTCAACATTAGCAAAAGTAAATTCCCTTGCTGATTGGGGAAGTATTCAGATATATTCTCATCAACTTATAGATAAGTCACTAGATACTTAAGGATTATTTTTTTCCATTGCATTAATTAGCTAGATTGTTTTTATATATACACTTGTAACAGACTCTTATTTCATTTTTTCAAGGAACATGTTGTTTCCTTCTACATTTATTAGATATTGGATGTTCTGTACTTCTCTGATCCTTCACCTTATTTCTTTTTATTAGTTATCATCCAATGTATTTTTCATTTAATTGTTTTTGAAATATATGACTTGGAAAATGTTTTCTAAATCCAGATGGAACTTTACACTATATTATCAAATGATGATTTTTTTTATAAAATAGTTCCTTTCTTAGGCCTAGATTGTTTCCATAAATGATTCAATCAATCATACATTGTAGATTAAGTATACCCTCTATAACATACATTTCTAATCTCATAATTTATTCCTCATACTTTGAAAACTATATCCTCTTCTTTATGTCTTAATTAAGTAATTTATTTTCCTTATCATCTTTTTGAACTAGAAGAAAATATTTCTCAATTAACACTACATATAATTTAGCCCATCCCATTATTTATATCTCCCATCCATTTTATTTTTATCCAATAAATACCATTGATCTGAAAAACACTTTAAAAATTAACTCAAATACTATACATCCCCCTTTAATTACTTCTCAATTGTAGAAATATATTTTCAAAGTAATTGATCCACTATTAAACTATAAATTGATGAGTGGTTCCATTTAAGGATGAATGTTTCATCCACATGAAGTCGTCCAACATCATTTCATCATACTGTGAATTATCAGTTTCTTCCAAACATAAATTTTATAGGTCAAAACATGATTTAACCAATATAACATAGACAAATTCTCTTATCCTCTAACACTATATATATAGAGTTTCATAGAAGAAAAAAACCAAAATCTACTTTTAGTGTTTATATATTTTTTGTTTCATACACAATGAAGAATCTCTAAATAATGGAATACATATAACTTACCCAAATCATTAGGCATATTATCCATAAAAAAATACCTAAGAACGTAATAAACATTATAGTAACTTATCATATTTACCATGCCAGATATTACATTCTAAAATTTGTTTGACAATGTTCCTACTAAACATTCATTTATAGAAACTAAAACAACCCCTACTTTGGCAACCCTGATTTAAGGTTTACATTATTACATCAAAATAAGATACAATAGATTACATATTAAAGGAAATCATAGTTTACCTAACATGGTAGACCTATTACGTACATGGTTTTCAAATTGTATCAGAAACATAATCCCTAGATTTTAAACATTTTGATAAAATTCTTATTACTTCATGTACTGTAATTACTTGACCCTAGAAGCCCAGAGTTGGTCCTTACTTAATTACAATCATATGATTACAAGGAATCAAATCCTAGAGAAATAAATAGTTCATAAGTATTGGAATACCATGTTACATATATTATACTCATATTACCTTGTTAAATGTAAAATTAGGCTTGATATATAATAAAATTTAATGAACTGTATCCTTGAAAGCTCATTCAAATATTTATTCTTAATATCCTTGGGAAAGGGAAAAAAATAAGGGTGAACTAAAATTCATTGTAATGGTTATGTATAGTGGAATCAATGATGAATAAAGAAGCATAAGCATCAGTTAATGTTAAATAACTAATCACACATTAAATATATATATTTGCATAAGGCATAATCAATATTTTACTGTAGATAACTAAAGAAAATTCTTTTTAATAAAAAAAATAACAATGAAATTCATCCATATATAATGTAAAATAAAAAACATAATAGATAATAATAATATCATAATATTTAGGAAATTAAATTATGAATTACTAGACATCATGTTTTCCATGAACATGATACCTTTATCATCAAGAACAATTCTCAAGGTAGTTTTAACTATCATGATTTCGGCTACTAATTCGTCTCATTAGACTATTGTTGCATCGTCAGGATTTCATTTACAGGTTACCACCTATAGTGACTATGAAAATTATTCATCATATATTAAAAAAATAAATTTTAATGATAAACAATGTGACTTATCAAATATACATATTACATAAATAATACAGTTTTATCAATAATTCGCCAGTAAATCAAAAAACTGTCACAATGAACAAAATATTTATTAACTCCATAAGGTTTAATAAATAATAATTTACATTTAATGATAATATAAAAATTTAAGATAAATTTGAAGTACAAAAAAATTATTTTATGGAATCGATTTTTTCAATATAATGTGAAAAATTAGAAAAGAATGTGATATTGCATAGATAATTTTTACCACTTGGTAATTTTCAAGTCAAAATCCCTAGAGTGGGATAGTTAAAGGTGAAAAATAACATAGCATGAACTATGAGTTATTCCTGATATTAAATAATAACGGGAAATTATATACACTATATGAAATTTAATTGAATTATAATAATAAATAAGTCTCAATAAAATGTAAATCGAGACGAAATCATCTATAATTGGGGTAACATCTGAATCAGAAACCCCAAAAGTAATCATCTCCTAATGAAAAATTTATATACAATGAATATAAAATAATTCATGATATAATATATCAATAGGGTCATTATATACAACACATGAAGGAACTATGTGGTGAATATGAAATTTATCTCGTAGATTTTAAAAGTTTGATAAAAATCCTATACAATGCATTTTCTTTTGAGGGATGTGTTTTTTGAAAAAAAATAATGGTTTTAAACATGTTATTAAATTTTAGCAAAACCATATTCATATTTATATTTTAATATTTTATATTATTATAATACCATATTATAATATCTTATTACCTGTTTTTTAATAATACTTCATTATTTTTTCTATTTATGGTGTTAATTGACTTATTTTAAAATTTGTTTTAACTTGTTATATTTTTATGAATAATTAAATAGTATTTACATAATCTATATAATAAAAAATATGATTTAAATAACATATATATTTATTATATATGTATTTATATTAATCCCTAAATTTTAGAGATAAGAAATGAAAAAGAACTATTCATGGTGATTGTATTCTCTATGTATGCATAAACATTACATCATTTTCATTGTAGTAATTAATAAGTAAGTGATATATATATATTTTATAATTATAGTATAATATTTAGGTCATATATTTCCCATATTTCTTTCAAATAATTTATAATACATTTAATGAATAGCATGAATGAATCACGTTGTACTGAGGAGGCGATAGTCCACACGTCCACATACGAATTTATTATATTCCCAAAAAATGAAAATAATAAAGGTACGTGATATATAAAATATGAATAAGAATAAAGAAATAATAAATATCATATATATTACATATAAACTACAAATCCATCATTATCCTAAATTTTAATGGTGGTAATGGAATAACAAACAACATCGGTTCTCAATGTTGTAGACCGCCATACACATAAATATTGACTAAGAAACACATTAGATGGATTTGTGTGAAATTATAGGTAAAAATTATAGCATAAAAATAACTGTGTATATTTTACATTCTAAGTTTATTATATAATCATGATATAGAAATAATTTTAGTAGTGGGAAAGTAAATGAAATATGTGTGATTGTTGAAGAACTTACCTTTTATTCTGGTAACTCATTTTGGATTATACCAAAAGACTTGGTTAGATTTATTCCGAATGTGATACTTCTAGGAAGATATTTGGGCTGCTGGGGAGTTTTTTTGGTTGGAATTGGATTATCCCAATGGTTTTAGATTTCTCAATAATTGCGGGAGTTGGGTTCCATACATAATGGAGGAAGAATGAAATTATTGTAAATATAAAAAGTTAAACACTATTAAGAGGTATCCTTTAAATCATGTTATAAAAATAATGAAAAAATAGTTAAAATGGAGTATAAATTCATAATAAGACCATAAAATAGTTTTTTATATGTTTTTATTTCATTTTGGCCATAAAATTTATGGTTTAGTCCCTTTTTATAATTTATTTTACAATAATCGCTATAATTAATTTTAACTATGTTCATTAGTTTTTTTGCTCAAGATATAAGTTTAAATTGCTATAAATTTTAAATTATACTAATCTAAAAATGTAATCCAGTATTAAAAATTTGAATCATATAATTGTCAGAACATAATTTAAATTAAATCTCACAGATTGGATGAGAATGTAGGTTTTTAATGTAAAAAGATTCAAAAGTTTGAGATGATTTTTAAATCAAATTTCATTGAGAAATTGATGCCAATACCTGAATTGGACTATGTTTTAAATAATTGGTCTAATTTTATTTTAAATCAATTTTATATTATAATTTATCCTTATAAATATATTAGATGAAAAATAATTTTCAATTAAAATTATGTAATTATGATTATTCATCAAACAAATGGAACTTATAATCAACATAAATAAATAACCCTAGTATAATTATGATGTTATTATTTGAAAAATTATGTATATATTGAAAACTATTCTCTATATAGTGTAATAATTCTCTTTTATAATCGCTTATCCATTAAATTTTGATAAAACTTCCATTAGAAATATATAGCTTTTATGCATGAAATTGGACTAGTTCTTAACATAAGCCTATAAAATCTATTGACAATTTTGAAAAATTATTTGATTTATTATATATTATATATATTTAATTAACATCATCCAATTATAGTAATTAATTTAGTTTATTATGATAAAAAACCTTTAGTGCATAAGGTTTTTTATGAATTCATTCCATTAATATTCATTTGGTTTTTATATTCATTTCTAATTTATTAGTAACTTATTAATTCAATTAAATATTTTCATATTTTATTAATCCAATTCATAACCAAAAATATAATAGCTATGATATAGTTTCCAATTTAAATAAAAATATTACTGGTATTCTTTATGATTCAATCTTTCATGTAATGCAAGCCATCTTAGAAACTCATTGTGTACAATACAAAATAAAATCAATGTTGCCTGGATTTTAGTATATAGAAAATATTTAACAATTTAAAATAGTAAATATACTTTAAATAAATGGGATATTATATTCCCTTATACTCATGGTGTTTTGTGTCATGCACACAATGAAATAAAATTTCATTATTTTAGAATTTTTTGGTATAACATTATCCCCAAATTAAATAAATTATGTCCTTTCAATTTAATGTTGATCTCATTAATTTAGTATTAGATATTTTAAAATACTATTTTTCAAAAACAATTATCATAAATAGGTTCAATAACACATAATATTAATAATATGGAAAAATCAATGTGATGTCCACCATAAAAATAAGAATTCAAATAAGATAACATTATTAAAAACATTGACATGGAAGATAAATATAATATCAAGTTATAATGGAGGGTGTTAGAGATCCTTTTCATGAGAATGTTTTTGACCAGATATCCATGAACTAGTGCTGTGAAAATGGGATTTGATATCATCAAAAAATTGATAATAAGAGAACAATTTTTTTCATGACCATTTTATTATAGATGAAGAGTTTATAAAATATATAACATTGTAACAAAATTTAACTTCCTTATATTTTCTATTTCATAAGAATAATATTATCATTTCTTTGTGCCTTGAAATTTTTGTACTTCTTCTCTTAGTATATGTTTAATTATATATTGATTTAATACATCACTATCTTAATCTACATCCAAATCTCAACTTAAACCATTTCAACAATGGATAACCTTTCCAAAAGATTATGATCCAACACTTTTGAATCATTTACATGGTAGTTATTACTATCTTAATTACTTTATCCATATCAATAATAACTTTATACGTCATCATTATCTCAACACCATAAACATATCAAGGCTTATATTTCCCTTAAACATGTATTATCCAAAAATATTATACTCTATAGATTCACATTTCATGGCATCATTCAACATGTAGTCAAAAATCTATTATGAATTAGTAATTTTGTATAATTACTAAATATATCAATAATCATATTGTGATAAAATAATCAATAAAATAATTTTACAACATATTGAAAATATTTATATAATGAATTACATTAAAATTCCTCTTATTTGGCATCAACAACATATGGTTGACTTTGATCCCTTAGCTTCTACAAAGGTATATTCTCTTGACTCATGGAAAATTCCCTTGGATAGTACTCTATATCCTTGAGGTTATAACACATAATCACATCATTTGTGTCCTTCCCATTACATTATTTATCTAGAAAAACCTTATCTCAACACTTATAAAATACCCATATTCCTTATACTAATGTATCAAAGTGTTCTTTTCCACAGTTATCAGATGTGGTAAAATCATTCCTTCACATCATTCCTTTATCCATTATTTTCTCAATCATCCTCTTCTTCTATTTTTTATTTTGAATCTATATGACTTGGATAATGATTTTTTGATCATGATATCACATGAAACCATTTCATTATATGATGAAAAATATGGAGAAACCAGTACCATTTGGAGAATTAGCATAATCCCTTCAATGAAATAGTAAATATTTCATTCCCTGTTCATATGAAATATACAGAATACCTTTATAACATTATAATGTTAGCTTCATTATCTGGAGAAATTTCTTATTCCATTTTCTCTAAACTAAAAAGCATTATCTTCATCTAATTTTGTTTCTCAGGAGGGAAATATTTTTCAAATAATGTATCCATAAAAAAAATTTATTCCATGAGTTCTATTTCTGCATCAATTCTATTATTCTGGATCAACGACCGCCATTGATCTATGTACCCATTGAGACAATACAATAAAATTAGAACCTTTTACTTTTCACCACATCCCAAAGCTATAAATATATACACTAAATAATTGATCCATTTCTTAGCTTCCACAGGACCTGTAGTCCCACTAAATTATGGAGGCCTTTGTCACATAAAGTGGTCCACCATCAAAAAATCTAACTATGGAATATGTTTTTTCATTTTGAAAGGTTATTATTCACAACATGATTAGGCTTCCCTAATAAATCCATCACTTTTGTAGTACCAATACCACATATATTGACTTTCACAATAGGGAAACCTCAACATTTTCTATGATTATTTGCACCTTTCTTCCTTATAGGCGCATTATCTAAATAATGGTAAATTTTGGATTAGTTTAAAAACTTATGAAATTTATATAATTATAAATGTAGCGTAAAACATAACATAAATTGAAACAATTATGCATATATAATCTCAAGGTCGTAAAATGTTTTTGTTGGTGAAATATTTAACTTTTTAAATACTTCAAAATTACTTGCAAAGAAAATTTGAATTGTCCTGAGCGTATACCCTAGGATAGTCAAACTAGGTGCGTGTTAAAGAATGTTTTCATGTATGAGGTTACACTTTATTTAGTCTCAATTCACCTGTTTAGTGTATTTACACCTATATACATTTTTTTTTATAATAATGTACACTTATAGTATCTATACAACTATGTATTTTTAGTAAGTCCCGCATAATATTTACCTTACAAAAAATTTTGAAAAGTTATTTAATAATTATCTTCAAGGACTACCATAAGATTATGTTATCAAATCTATGTTTTACTAAATCTATTTTCCACGGTTTCAATTAATCATCCTTTTATACCAACTATAATTCCATGACCACATAATCTCAGTATGAGTGCATTATTTTATGACATAAGCATGATTATAAGGTATCATAAAAAAAACCTAACAATTTAGCAGTGTTAGAAAACCAGATTACATATATTTTACCAATATTATATTGAAAAAAAGAAAATAATACATGATTAATTATAAAATGTAATAAAATTCATCCTTGAAAGTTCATTCAAATATTCTGTCATCATATCATGGGGAATAGAATAAAAATAAGGGTGAGCTCAAATGATGAGAAAGGGTGTGTATAATAAAAGAAAAAATGAATCAATGAAAATAACCATCATGTAAAGGTAAATAATATATCTCACATTCAATATAAATATCTTGATTAGGAATAATAAATAGGTGATGGTATATATGTAATACACAAGCCATTTAATTAATAATTTGAACAGGAAATGCATTAAATGATAATGTAAAATAATATCATGGAAAATACTAATAAAAGAATTTTCAATAAAGGAAATGATTAATTTTTTGAAATCATGTTTTCTAGGAACATGATTCCTTTACCATAAAGATCTATTCTCAATATAGTTTAAACAACTCTTATTTGGATAGCTGATTCATCTCACAAGAAAACTGATGTGTTATGGGGCTTGCATTAACTAACAGCTAACCCATAGGGCTTACATTAACCACCCACCAACCCATATATTGAATGTATAAATAATTATTAATTTATTGAAATAATAAATTTGAATCAAAAATAATTTTCCATATCAAATATCATCACTAATTGATGCATATTTACCAATAATTACCTAGTTAATCAAAAAAATGTCAGAGTAAACACAACATGTAAATATGTTATATGGTTTAAGAAATAAAAATATTCATTAAATGAAAATTTAAATATTTAATATAAATTTAATGTACAATAAAAATTATCATAATAAAGTGATCATTTCAGTGGAATGTTAACAATCAAAAATGAAATTGATATTATAAAGATAACTTTTATGACTTAGTAATTTTCATGTAAAACCCGATTGATGATATATTTCAATATGAAAAAATGAAATACCAAGAATTATGATTTAATCTTCATTTTAAATAAAAATGGGGAAGTATACACACCAAATTAAAATGAATTGTTGTGTTAAAACCAATAAGACTCAATGGAACATAAATTGAGATAAAATCCCTTTCAACTATGGTGCTATACGAATTAGAAACCCCAAAAGTAATCATCATCAAATGAAACATCCAAATACAATGATTATATAGTAATTCATAATATAATATATCAAAATATTTAGTATATTCACCACACAAAATAAGTAAGTGGTGAATATGATATTTTTATCATAGATTTAAAAATTGTAATGAGAATCTCTTACATTTTATTTTTATTTGTGTGAATGTAGATTAACTTCATCTGAAATGATTTAAATGATGTTATTAAGTTATAATAGAACCATTTTCTCTTTTATAATATACTATACTATCTTTTTAATATATTTTATTACTGTTTTGTTTATAATCTTTCGTTATTTTAATTATTATTATTGTTAATTGCTTTATTTTTTGAGTATTGATTGACATTTTATTTTTGTTACAATTAATTAGATCGTTATTTCATCATATACAGAATATAAAAAATGATTTAAATAATATATATAATTATTATACATGTATTTATATTACTTTATAATATTTGGAGATAGGAAATGAAATGCACAGTTTCTGGAGATCGTAGGTTGTACATACGCATTAACGCTACATCCATTTCATTGTATTATTTATAAAGTAAGTGATATATATATATACTATCATTAAAGTATAATTTTTTATTTCACATATTAAACATATATTTTTTGAAATAAAATTTAATACAATTAATTTATTAAATAAATGAATCACCTCAATTTGAGGCAGTATTAGTCCAGAACTCCACTAAAAAGTTATCGTATTCCCATAAAATGGAATTCATAAAGGTATGTGGTATATAAAAATTAAATAATTATAAATACATCATAAATATCATATATATTAGATATAACCTATATGTTCATCATTATTACAACCTTTAAAGGTTGTAATGGTAGAATGAATGGCATCGGTTTGTGAGGCGGTAATCCACTATATACATGAATGATGATTGGTTATCCCATTTGATGGATGTTTTTGAAAGTAGGTAAGATTATTAACCTAAAAACATCATAGTATATAGAATATATTTATATTATTATATAATAATGATATAAAATTTATTAAAAAGTTGGAGAAGTAAATAAAACAAAAGTGATCGTTGAAGAACATTACCTTTTATTTGGGTAAGTACTTTTGGTTTATACAAAAAGACATCCATGGTTGGATTTTTTTATCAATGTTGTTTTTATATGTTCATTTCTGCATTTTTGGGATATTTTTAGGATGGGTTTTGATAATCTGAATGTCTTGAGAGGTGTGAATAATTGATAGGGGTAAGTGCCTTTTCATAGTGGAGGAGGAGTGGAATTTTTGTAATTATACCAAGATAAACACTATAGAGAGGTCTCCCTTACATCATGATTCTCCAAAAATAAAAAAAATGATATGAAATGGTGTATAAGGTTTATATACCATCATCCAATTGGTTTTGTTTATTTTTATAGGTATTTTTCCCCATATTCTTATGGATTTTTCCCTTGTAAAGCTTAATTTAATCTTATTCGCTATAATTTATTTTAAAAACATTGACTAATATTTTTGTTAAAAATCAAATTTTAACATTATAAAAATATAAATAATTATCATTTTAAATATTGAATCGATTTTTATAAATTCCAATCAAATAATTTTTAGAAATTAATTTAAATTTAATCCTAATGATATGATGAGATAGAGGGTTTTCAATGTAAATTTTTTTGAAAGTTTGAGAATGTTTTATATCTAATTTCTATGTGAAATTCAATAAAATTAACTAAATTGAATATATATAAATATAATTGATATAATATTACGTTAAAACCAATTAAAATATAATCCATCCTTATAAATAAATTAGTTGAAAAATTAATTTTCAATTAAAATTCAATATTCTTCACAGTTCATCAAAAAATGTAACTTCTCAAAAAAATACCCAAATATCAATCTAGGATAATTTTGATGTCAATATTTAAAAAGTAATTTTATTTTTAAAATTATTTTTCAAAAAAGTATCAATAAAAGTATTTAAAATATGTTTTTAAATTTGAAGGAAAAAACTACCTTTAGAAAAATATAGATTTTCTGCCTAAAATTGGTGTTGTTCTTACCATCTAACTATAAAATCTATTTGAAAATTGTCAAAAATAATTGATCAAATAATATATATATATATATATATCATTAATATCATCCACTAATAGTTATTAATTTTATTTTTTATGATAAAATATTCTTTGAGCATAAAAATAGTTATTTTATAAAATCATTCTCTTTATATTCATTAAGTTTCAATATTCATTTAAAATTAATTGTTAACCAATGAATTTAACTATATATTTTAATGTGTCAGTTAATGGTATTCATATCTAAAAATTTAATGTCAAGGAAATCATTTTCATTTAAATAATAATATTAATAGTCTTCGGTAAGATTCAGTCTTGTTTGTAACTCATGTCATCGAAGAAACTTGTTGCATATAAGAGAAGATAAAATAAAGGTTTCATTCATTGAAATATATATAATATATTTTAACTATTTAAAATATAAATATACTATAAAATATTGGGATATTATATTACCTTATGAAATTGGTGTTGCGTGTCATACACGATGTCAAATACAATGTCATTATTTTATAATTTTGGGCTGTTACCAATACACCTTAGAGGTTATTAAAAAATATTTTCTTTGTTCCTAGGTAATAAAAAAAATTGTGAGATCAAATTACTAGTAATGGGTGGCATAAAATGAAATATATCATGGATGTATATGGTATAATTAATATAGAAATGTGAATAATTAATCAATACACCATAAATTCAATTACACGAGCATGAAATATAATGATGGATAAAAAATGAAATGTAAACTAATAACTGGTTTCATAATTATGGAATGTATATTGCTAGAAATATTAATACTTGATCAAAGTCATCATGATATTAAAATGAAGGCCTCACGCCAAGTCATCATACATTCTATTACGGCTGCATGCCAAGACATCATAATTATATTGGAAGACATACACTGTCACGACCCAGCCCCCATGGCCCATATCGTGACTACCCCAAGCTCACCTTCCATTGGCCAGGGGCTGGAGACTAGCACTAAAGGCGTAATTCCCAAAAACTGGAAAGGCATTGCCTTTATAATTCATAAACACACACAACCAGAGTACAAGAGGAAGAAAACACTATGTAAAAGCTGTTAGACAAGGGTACTGAAAGTAAAGGGGTCCAGAATACAATCCCAACTGTAAAGATACAACTGAAAGCATGTATAACTGAAAAAGGGACAAACAGCCAAAAGATGAAAGCATCTCCTGGATCGTCCTTCGGGGTTCCTAGATGAAGGGTAGGTAAAGATGGCCTCCACATCACTCCACGTCCATCAGACTCCACCGTGTAGCAATACATCGTAAGGTCGTCTTCCAGGCACCGTCCAGTCCTGGCGCTCTCGGCCTCCGTCAGCACTGTCTGACATCTGTGTCCAACACAACGAGGTACGGGCATAGCGCATGCAAGGGTGGGTATAACGATACTCAGTAGGGACCCCAAGACCCTGAAGGTCTCACAAAATCCAACATGGATAAACCACAAAGTATGAAATCTGCGGATAACCATTACTTAGGTATATGCCCATACATATAACTAAGTTATCAAGTAACCCAACTCAATCATGAGTAAAATCAAAAAGGTCATTGACTCAGCTCAAACTAGGATTTTCATTATCGAAACCACAGCAGCTGGAGAAATCATTCTCTATCGAGAACAGTGGGCATGTCATGACACTAAGGCGATTCTCACTAACCTTGGACTAGTGAGGTACTCCTCCTGTCGAGCACCGCCGATCTGCTTCCAAATACCGGGCGCTCCGTCCGCTGTGGGTCTGCCACCAAATACCATGCACTCCCCCTAATAGACTATAGAGGCACTCGTCTGGTTGTGTACTGTGGGTCTGCTGCCAAATACCAGGTGCTCTGTCTATCGTGGGTCTGCCGCCAAATACCGGGTGCTCCCCACTAGGCTAGTCGAATCATTCCGAGTTGAATCGGTCAAGCAGTCGTCAGGTCTGTCTGGTACTATGCCTCTGCACTCTGCCTGCTCATCTCTAAGAGGATCCACTCCACGAGCTACTGGTCGATAATCAATGTTTCATGAAGTATAACGTGGATGTATCGCAAAGGACCTCCACATCATATGGGTCTCAACGCAAGAGATGGCGTGCCAATAGGACGCCCGGTCTGTGAGTTATTAGCCTTTTGTCTCAGGGCCCGGTTGGTTTTGTGTACGAACCAACATGAACGTATCTCAAATATATGATGAACTCTCTTGGGGTATTCTCAAAGGGATGGATTCGTTCCGAGAATGTCGGTACCGCTGGCGGTTCATCAAACGGACGCTCGTGGCCCAAGATATGGCTGAAAAGGTGTAAACGAGTCTGATTGGTTCGGGTTCGGTCCGACCTAGTTACACCAACCCAAACCGGACGTGAATCTGACCTAGCCCGAAGGAGTGACCAAGCCCAAAGGGGCAGCCCAACCTGAAGTACGGTCCAGCCCATGGGGGTGACCTAGCCGAAGGTGGCCCGACCTGAAGGGTGGACCGACCCGAAGGGGTGGCCCAACCCAGTGGCCTGGTGGCGGCCCGCATTGCCTCGTTGGCCGGCCCGTGTGGCCTGGCCGGTCAGCCCGCGTGGCCTGGCTGGGCATGCATGGGAGGGGGGTTCCATGCCCCCCTTTGTCCGAAACAGCCAGCACATGGCACCTGCCCCTTCCGCCTGCAACGCGCACCGGCGGCCAGCTGAGTAAACCGCCCTCTCTTATCCATCGCGGCCTAAGGTCGCGGTCCTTCACCACCGGTGCGGTGTGACGAGACCGCACCCTTCTTCCACGGCATGCCCTTTCCGCGGCTCCCTACTACGCCGTGCGGCGCAACGGCGCCCCACCACAGTCTGACCACCACGACCCTCCTAGCAACGACCCCTTTCTTCCGGCACGGTGCGTCGGTACCACGCCCCTCCGGCACTTCCGCAACCCACCAGGTTGTGGATCTGTTCACTACGTGGAAATACGGTGACCCGTCCTTGTGGCGACCTAGCGGCCTTGCACCGCAAGCTTTCTTTACAGCCGGCTCATTGTCGGTCGTCGTGTATACCACCTTCGTCGTCATCCAACAAGAGCCAAAAAAGGTAGGGTTGGGCTGTGTTCATGTAGTCCGAACCCTCTTCATTACGATGATATCATTCGGTTCTCATACTAGAAATATGTACAATGAATAACAAGTAAAAAATTCAAACCCCTTACCTCGATTGTCTCTTATTGATGATGTTGTAGGAAGCAGACGTCATTCTATTGACATCGGGTAAAAGATGAAGAAGTCGAGGTGGAAGGATTCAGGGAAGACGAGTCGAGATGACATTGTCGGTGTTCTTCGTGGGTGGTGGTGTTTCCTCTACTTGCTCCGATTGAAGAGGGAGAAGACGGTGCTCATCATTCTTCGGTGGAAGGAGCGTTTTTCACGTTCTTCGTTGAGAGGATCGAGTTCTCTCTCAATTCCCACCCAAAATAATTTCCAACCAAAAGAAATAATAGCGTGGTCTATTATTTAATCATTAGCTTGAATTCAAGAGAATTTAAAACGACCTAATTAATTAATTGCAAGGGTTTAATTAATTAATTTTGAGAGTGTTGGAAAATTAAAGTAATGGGGAAAGGTGGAGAGTTTAACCCACATAAATGGGGGGTTAGATGTGTTCCAAAATTAATGGGGAGTTAGAAGAGTTAAGAAACTCGTGTGGGCCCCACTAAATAAAATTCTTCCAATGGAGGTTATGTGCGGGTGGCCCCACCACTAACCTCAACTTGGAGGTTTTATCCACCATAAAATAAAAATAAGTTAAGTCTTATTTTTATTTAATTTTATTTAGAAACCCCAAAAACTATCTTCCACTCTCATTAAAACGCAACTGCGGTGAAGGTATCACTAGGAAATCACTGACGCTGTGAGTTCAGTAGTGCCCTCAGATTTAAATTCAGAGTACTGGTTCAGAAGATATTAAAATCCTGCTCATAGGTTTACTGAATGTACCCGAAAAAAAACTTTAGAAATTGATTCTGGGCACACCGGGCCTCAGAATCAAGCACCGTCAGAAACCGCGGACTAGTAAAATTACCATGTATTAAAAAAATTCCATAGGAAATACAGTTCTTTACATACACCATGATATCCATTATAGTCAATCCCATGAGACCTATTAGGTGAATTAAAGGAAAATGTAATACACCCACCACCAATCACACATGTCCAATGCAGTCTACAACTGATGAAACAATTGTACAATTTATAATAAATATTCCTCAATAATCAATAAATAACTATACTAAACATAGTATAATAAACATAAATATTTAAGAAGTCAATGGAATGAATTTCTTAGTAACATTACATCAATTAACAACATATATAAGATTTGTTATATGGTTTAAGGAAGATTAATATGATTATAAATATATCCATTGTATAAAATTATATTGACATGTTAGTGAAAAATAATCTCAAAATAATTATGGTGAGTGATAGAGACCATATACATATGTATTATTTGTAAAATGAGTTCTAAACCATAAATAAGTTAATGAAGAATGGTGAACATAAAGTAGTAAAAAAATAATATTTTTTGGTTAAATAATGTCTATTGATAAATTAAATTGTAAAATCAAAGAGAAAATATGAAAATAAATTTCTTAAGAGTTTGGTAACGAGTCTAAATTTAATATTTAAAGAAACATCCAAAAAAAATTCATGAGACTTCAAAAATATTTTTTATAATATTATTTGAATAGTTTTATAAAAAGAATTATATGAAATAAACTATTCTTATATAATAAAATGTTGACTAAAAGATAAAAATACACATAGGTGATAAGAAATCAAAATTGATTTTTTTAAATAGTACCATTAGAGGTTAAATAGAAATGGAAATAACTGAAATAATTAGAAAATTATTTTATTTTAATTTAATATAGTATCATGGAATGAAATAATTATAATGAATAATGTTCATGATGGTGGGAAAATTCAGTCACACGCTAAACATTAAAAGACATTTTTTCTTATCTTTATAAATAAATTATGAAGTGACCCATGCAAAAAACTGTTAAAAATATACCTTTTTAAAATGTTGTAAAAATGTAAAACATATTTTAAAATTACCTTAAAATATCATATTGTTATATATTTAAAATATAATGATATAAAATAATAAATATGGAGAAGGAAGGAAAATATTCCTAACTTGAAAGATGATATTTGGATGGTTTTTCTTACAAAAAAATCTTTCATTATTTTTAAGTAACAAAACAGTGGAAAATGAAAATAAAATAAGAAAACATAAAAACCCATAGGGAAATAAAGTGGATCATATTTATGTTATAATTATAAAAAAATTACCATAATAGAAATTAAAAATAAACATCTCCATATTCAAACGTGATTGTAAAATAAAGCCTTACATTGAATTCACAAATGGTCCAACATGTTCCAAAATCTATCATAACGAATTTATATTTGTTATTAATTTATATAAAAAATATATTTTCTTATCTATGTTTATTTATATCAGTTATTCCTAAATTCTTTTTACCAATTTTCTCTTAATTCATTGTTAAAATCAATTATTTAGGTGTTAGTAGTTCTGTTTCTCACACAAGTTTTGAATCGACGGTTCGAGTCCTTTCACATTGTTTATGGTTTCATAAACTCTATAATTTAAATCAATATATATATATATATAATATGAAATAATTAAATAATATTTTTTAACCATCTATGTAGGGTGGTTCTGAAAAATGATATATGTTATATATGGTGGTGATAGTCCACACATACGCATGAGTGATGCCTTCATTTTTCAACTTATGGAAATTATTGTAGTTAATAAGTTATTTATCATTAAATAACATTAATTATTTCATAAATATTAATTTTTTTACTAAATCCATCTCAATAACCATCCATTTCTGGTGGTGAAGAGAAAATAAATATGTTGCTTCATAGAGGCGGTAGTCTGAAAGTACACACAAATACCATTTTTTTCTTGGATGGAAAGAATATATAAAATGAATATAACATTGACCTAATACAATTTATGTAGATTAAATACACTAATATAATTATATTATTATGGATATAATATATTTCAAAGAGTAAAAATAAAAATGAGACTAGAATGAACTAGGATAAGACCTCACCTCTTCCTTGGATATCGTCCATTAGATTACAACTTAAGCATTTATAGTTTTTATTTTGATGTGATAAATAAATGTAAGATATGTATTGGGGATATGAGTAGTATTTTAAGTAGATTTTGGGCAATATAAGGTGGTAAATCTATGTGAATAAAGGATGAGGAGTGAGCCGCATTTTATAAGTAAGGGGTGTGTCACTATTGTAAATAGTTATAGTCTAAACTGACATAAGTAATTTTCAAATGAAATAGGAAAAAAATTATTCTAATTTCAAATATATAGAGGGGAAGTTTAGAAATCAGGATATCCAATGAAATTTAATAATGCTTTAGTAGTTTCTGAGTCTTTATCACTTAGTTTAACCCCCCCAGTTAACCCTTTTAACCCTTATTGTGTTACAAAATTTTAGTACGATAACTATTCATATTAACTAAAAATGAAATGTTCCATATTCAACAATATGAATATTTTAATTCAAAATATGAAATATATTTTACAATATATAATTTATAGGGTTGGTAAATATTAATTTCAAAGTATATTTTCAAAATATAATAAAGAAAATTCATATTTAGTAAGAATTTATTTTAATGACTAAAAATATATTACACTAAAATATAATTTACAATGGATTCTCCTAACAATTATTGAATTATTAATAAAAAAGTGAGGTATTTGAATTTTAATACATAACAAAATATTATTTTATCTTTAATTAATAATTAAATAAATGTTTAAAAATTTGTTCTTTTATTTCAATAAAACCACACTAAGGGTCTAAAATGGAAAATATGGGTTTCTAAATTAAACCTAACAATTTTAAATAATTTATTTCATAACAAGAATAAATATTTGAGAAATATTTTTATAAAATTGTTATTCATTATTATATTTGGATTATGTATTAAAAGTGATGATATTATCAAATATAATATAATTAAATACTCAACTAAATATATATAATTTCAAAACAAACTCAAAAAATAACCCTAAGATAATTTGGACGTGATAAATTTAAATATTATTTTTATTTCATAAAACTAAAATTATATAATATTTAAATATCTATTAAAAATGAACAAATAAAATATAAAGCGACCCAATTTTATTAAAAAACTATCCTATTAAAATTCAAGTGTTATTAATTATTTTTAATATAAATTTATAATAAATTGAGTTTTAATTTAATTATTTATAATTTAAAATATTTTTAAATTGGTCAATTTGTTAAAATAATCAATACTTACAAAATAGTTATTTTAAAAATAACAATTTTATCATTGGATTATTTTAATCAAATCACATTAATTGTTTATTTCATAATCATTAAATTTCATCAATTAATTTGAAAATGATATAATATAAGTATTGGATGTGATTATTATATTTCTATTTGTTAATTTTTTTAATCATGGAATTGTAATATGAAATGACCAGTATTACTTTTTTCTTTTTTTAGTTATAATCATTAATAAATAGTATTTATTTAAAGGAAACCACAAATTAAATATTTTTATTCTATAATAGTCCCTTTTTATCTTAAGTAGAACTCTTTAACTTCTTCCATAATGATGATGGGAAAATTACTTTTAGAAATAACTATTATTTCCTTTTATTAATAATTTTTAAATTTGATTTATTAAATCCTCAAATATATGACACTTGTCTGTTATCATCATGAGTGAAACCCCATGATCCATTGTACATAATACAATGACCATTTTTATCTCCTTCCTTGGGAGGGTGTGTGTTTCTCATTTTTAGTCTTTAATTCGATCCAACCATTATTGTTTTCTCAGAAAGTTCTCTATATGAGTAAATATATACATCAATCTTTTGTAAACTATATATAAGTTAACTCATTACCCATAAAGAAAATTCGTCAACATATTCCAAGAAAATAATATATATTTCAACTCAATATGAATTGCTAGATAGTTCTTTATGGGTATTTAATTCCATGATACACATAATAAAAATTGATCATTTTCCATAAGGACACAAGTTATTATTTTATTCAATAAATTTATATATATATATATATAACATCGTTTCCAGAGGGTAATTCAAATACCAGAACATTATTAAATCATTTCATTCATGTCTCAAAGACTTCATCACATTTCTTTGACCATGTGAATTCGACACCTTTTCATGTCAAATTGGTTAAAATATTTTCTATTTGGGTAAAATTTTCAACAAATCTCCAATAGAAACTAATTAAACAATGGAAACTATCTCATTTATATTTTGTGGTGTTTTCCATTCATTAACATTATTTGTGTTTGAGGGGTTGACTAATTTTCCATACCTGGAGAGAATATTTCCAATAAAAGAAACTTTTTTATTCCAAAAGGATAACATACTGAATTTCCCTTGTATGTCATCCTCTTTTATAGTTTCAGTGAAAATCCATAAGTTATTAGAAACCCACATGGACCACTGTTGATCCTGGAACCCAATTTGGCTTTTGACATGACCCGAGGGGTGTTAATATTCCCCTGGGCTAGAAAAATGAACCAATGCATTGAATATTAACTCAGGAGAATTAATTTTTCCAATAAATATACAATAAAAGGACAAGGTATAATCATGTAGACATCCAGCATGAACCGTCCAGATATTAAAAGTCAAAAATATAAGATAAAAAATTATATGGTAATTACACAACCAAAAATGAAACATGAGAGAAAAAATAACTCATTGAAAAACTAAAATAATAAAAAATATCATAAAATGATAACTGAAAATCATAACCATGGAGGGGAGGCCGACATGGATGATGAAAAATATAGATAACAACATAATAAGAGAAATAAACTCTACCCAAATACCTCCTTGTGTCGAGTGAATGATATAATTTCATAACACCTCCATCTATCCCAAACTAAAAACATGAAAATAATGGTCAAATCCAATCATAATATATTTTATGCTTTAAATATGAGATGTAACCTTCTGGAATTTTAAAAGGAAACATTATACCACATCGAGCTTAATCGAACAACCAAATATTATCTTTTAAAATGTGAATATTATAAACTAGAATTAAAGTTTTCGAGTAAGAATTGGGATAACTGATTTATAATACTAATATAATTCCCTAACAAAATTTTAATTTATTGCTATATTATTATAAAAATAATAATGTAATGTATCTGTAAAGTCATTTTAATAATTTGGAAAACATTTTATTTGAAATTTCTTTTTATATTTTATTTATAAATATTAAAATTAATTTCTAGATATTTTAGAAAATTTATTTGAACAAATTATTTCATTTTTTAAATCATAATAGAAAAATTATTCTATGGTAAAATTTTGATAATTTTCTGAACAAGATAAGTTATTTTGAATAGTCAAAATAGTTTTTTATAAAATAAGATATCTTTTATGATATCAGAATGATATAATTATAATATAAAAGATTATTAAACATATGTAATAACAATATTATGATATTATAATTGAAATATTATAAAAAAGATATTTTAGAATATGTAAATTATAATTTATTTCAGGACAACTATAGAAACATTTTTCGTGCCAATGCAATTATTGTGCATTATTGGAAAAATCAAATATGGATCCTTATAGATAAAAATTGACTTATAAAAATTATTTATATGAATTTTTTTATTAATTATTGTGTATAATTGATGTTTTTGGTTGATATTTTATTATTTTAGAGTAATATAATATGAATCTCATCAAAAATCATGTGCAATTCCTGTGTAATGAAAGGAAAGTAATTAAATAAAATAAATAACCTGTCTTTACATGGGTCTGTGTAAATATACATAATAAAAAATATAATGTATTATTTAGAATATTTTTCACTGATTTTTATTAGAGTTATTTGTTTTTAGTTTTATTATTTGTAATAATTGAAATTAGTTCTTATGAAACGTCATTGTAGTGCTTATTCAAGGAGAAGAAAAAACAATGAAAATATTTTAATAAAAATTTATAGAACTATTAAATGTACCAAAACAGGGATTAATCTTATTAATTGATTATATCTCAACCATGTTTTTCTAATGCTTGAATTAATGACCATTTGGAGACACTTGAATTTGATTATGACCCCTATAGTATTGTATTTAAATGAATGTAAAATGGTTGACATAGTAGATTTCAATTCTTGTAATATTTTATTATATTTTTTTGTGAAATAGATATTAGACTATAAAAAATCATTTAAAATTTAATAAATTTATATTTTTTATGCAAATTTAATTTTAGATTTTATGAAATAAATAATTACCTTAATGGCTTGCACAACTATGATGCAGTAATAATTAAATTAATGAACTAATTAAATATATGAAATTGAAAATATTAAAATAAATATAATTTATGAATTTTAAGGTATTAAACGAATTATCAATTTGAATATGATTTTTATAGGATAAAATAAAATAAATTATTTCAATTTTAAACATTTTTTATGTATCTAAATTTATAGTGATGAATAATGTTAAATTTGAAAACAATTATATTTCATTTATATAATATTTTTTAAAATTATATAAGAATCAAAAAAATATTAAATATGCCAATATGGGATAATATTCTTTCAAAAATTCTATCCACTTTATATTTTTAGCCCATTTTAAAGTCTTTATTTCCATAATATCCTTATTATTTTTTAGTATTTTAATTACTTCCAAATTCACCCTCACCTCCATTATAATAAGGGACTCTTTTTTGTACATAAATGTATATCCATGAACATTATTGATCGACTATACTCTACCTAATTATTTTTTAGACTTCCCTCTCCACATTTGATATGTCTTAGTTTAGTTATAACACTATCTTTGGTGGTCTTAATGTGTTAGAAAATTGATTTTCTAAATAAGAGGAATATATAGAAATGTATGTGATGAGTAGACTCAAAGTAAGGGGGTTATTTTCAAAGAATTGTTTTTATTAGATAAATTTAAAATTATTAATTAAAATATTTTTTTGTTATTCAAGATTATAAATATGTCCAAAATCTATAATTTGTATTAATATTTTATGCATTTTAGAAAAATGTTTTGTTTTAATTTCAGAGAGTTCATGTTCATATATTTTAAATATAAGTAATTCATTTATGTAAATTGGATTTATCCTAAAAACAGTATTTCTATTTATATTAGAAGTCATAAATTATTCTAATTTATGAAAATAATATATTTATTATTTTTATAAGTTTTTAATTGGATATGAATTTAAGAAGACAGATTCTTTAAATTTTTTTTATCAAATATTCAACACTTGGATATCAAGTGGGATGCTATGGTATGGGGAATGACCCCGAGAAAAAAATGTGGAAATTGTCTTGTAAGTGGAATCTCATTGAGGCACCATGGTTTTCATTAGATATTCTATGTAACATTTTTATCCAAAATAAGATTATTATATTCAAGTTACTTTACTGATAAATCTAAGTACTATTTAAATGGTATTTTGGAATGGTTTTAAAAATGGAAAATATATTTAAAATGTTCTGAAAATTAATTTTTCAGAAAAACCATATATTATTATTTTTAAAAATTATATAAAATAATTTTCATTTTATATAAAATGGGTTGAAAAGAATTTTCAAAGTATTTTTCACTCCTTTAAAAACCCCTGAAATTGAAATTAAATGCCTTACCCCATGTTTTAATAAATTTTATATTGATTTATTATAAATTAAAATTAATTTTATTTCTTATAAGATGTAGTTAAGGTGTATGAAACTGTATATTTTTTTGTATTACTTATATATTTTTTTTGTATCTCGTAATCTCTAAAACCTAGACCATAAAAGATCATAGAATGTAAAATGTTCTGTGTATTTTTTAGTTATGTATTAACAAAATTCAACACATTCTTAGTACACAATATAGAATTTCTGGTTCATGTACTTACAGTTGTTATTAGATAAATAGCGTAGAAAACTTTTGACATTAGGCGTTTTTATTTTAAAAAGTCTTATTGATATAATTTTATTTCATCGAAACATCTTGACAATTGAGTTTTATTAGAAATATAGTATTCCAGTCCTTCGAATTGCAAAGATGAAAATTGTGAATTTTATTATGTCTAAAGAATGAATTTCTAAGGAGCAATTAATTTAAGGATAGGGGTTGGGGGATATACCAACCATAAATTTTAAATGGAAACAAAATGGGGCATCAATATTAAATGAAAAAAAAATTATTATTTAAATATGACCTATATGACCTCATATTTATGATTGAAAGGATGAAAATGAATTAGTGATTTATTAAATTAATATAAATTTTAAACTCGATATGAATTTATTCATAAATTTTTATAAAATAATAACAATTTTTTTTGTAATGTCATTTTAATCTTTAGAAATACATTTTCTTCAAAAGAGATGTTTATTAATTTTAATGCTCAAATATAATAAATAGTTTATAGAGATTCTATAAAACATATTTAAAAATTAGATATAATTTTTTAAATCATAATATAAAATTTTTTATATGGTAATATTTTGATAATTTCCAAAGAAACATAATATTTGTGTGAATAGTAAAAAATACATTTTAATTTTTTTTAACTTTTTTCATATTGAAATGATATAATTATGGTATAAAATTTTATTAATCATATATAATGACTAAATTATGATATTATAATAGAAATATTGTATGAAATAATTAAAAATACTTGAATTATAATTTATTTCTTGATCAGTACAAAAATCATTGTTTGTGCCGACCAAATGCATGCATAGTATTGGTAAAGTCAAATTTGGTTCATTGTGGAAAATAATTGAGTGATAAAAAATATTTCAAACATTTTTTTATTAAATAAATTATATAAAATATGTTTTTTATGATATTTTTTAATTTTAGTGTAATATTACATGAATCTCCTAAATATTTATGTGCAATGCTTACACAATGAAAGAAAAATAAATTTAAAAAGTAAATAACTTTTATTTACATGGATATGAGTAAACACACATAATGGGAAAATATTTAGGATTATATTGAACATAATTAGATTATTTTTGTGATCTTGATTTATTTTTAATTTTAATATTATAAATAATTTATATTAATGCTTATCAAATAATAATGTAATGCTTGTGAAAGCTGAAGAAAAATAAATATATTGATTTTTATTAAAATTATATAATCCATTAAATGACCCCAAATCATTGATAAATATTATTAATTGATTATATCTAGACCATGTTTTTCCGAGGTTTAAATTAATGACCACATTCATCCACTTGGATATGATTAAGACCCTTATAGAATTTTTTTAAATGAAAGTCAAACTGTTCATACAGTAGATTTTAAATAGTGTCATATTTTAGTATATGATTTTCTAGGATATTTATTCAACCATAAATAGTCTTCTCAAAGATAAAAAATGTATATTATTCATATATTTTTTTTACACTTTATGGAAAAAACATTTCCATATAGTCCTGAAAAACTACGATTTAATAATTATTTGATTAATGAAAAAAATAAAAGACATTAAAAACACTGAAATAAATATAATTTTAAATTTTAAAGAGGATCCACTAATTATTTTTAAGAATATGATATTCCTAGGATGTAATAAAATATTGGATTTTAAATTTACAGTTTTTTATGTTGTTAAAGTCATAGTAATGAATAATGTCAAATTTGAGTAAACTAATATTTTATGAATATATAATTTTCTTAAATTATTTAAAAATAAAAAAAATATTGAATAAGGCCAAATGGGATATTATTTTTTGAAAATTTCATTTATGTTACCTGTTTAGGCCTTTTGTGCGCCTTTAACCATATAATAGCCATATTTTATTTTAATGTTTCTTGTAATTCATAAATTACCCCTAACCTCAATTATAAAAAGGGACTATATCCTTATCATAATTACGTCAACATTAGACTTCTTCTTCGACTATCCTCCAACAAATTCTTTTATCCACATCCCTATCAACATTATTTAGATATCAATTTAGAAAAAACTTCATCTTTTGTGGTCTTAAGGTGTTAATCGATGCGATTTTTTGAAGAAAAAGAAGATAAAGAAACATATGTGTTGAGTCAGACTCATAGTAAGGAAATTATTTTGAATTTATTATTTTTATCAAATAAATTTATATTTATAAATTAATATAATTTTATTTAATTCATAATTATAGATATGGCCATCATCTAATTTTTTTTATCATTTTAAACATTTTCATACCAGTATTTGTATGAATTTGAAGGCATTTATGTTCATGTCCTTTAAATGTATGTAGTTTTTTAGAAATATGTATTTCCTAATGAAATTATATTTCAATCAATAATTTAATTATTAAATTATTTTCTTATATGAAAATAATATATGTATGATTTCGATAGGTTTTTAATGGGTAATGAATGAGAAATGTATATTCATTAAAAATAATTCCTTAAAAATTTGGAAGATGGGTATCAAATGAGATGATATGGTATGGGGAGTGAAACCATGACCACTATGGGGAAGCATTCCTAGAAGTGATATTTCTATGTGGACAAATTATTTTCATGATATTTGTAATGTATAAATTTATCTATAAAAGGATTATTATTTTCAAATGGTTTTAACGATGAAATCCAAGTATTTTTTAATTGGTATTTTTCAAGGGTTTTCAAAATGATAATTATTTATAAAAGGTTTTGATAAGTAATTTAACATAAAAATCCATAGATTATTATTTTAAAAGGTGATATCCAATAGTTTTTTTAATTAAAAAGTTTTTCAAATGAATTTTCAAAATACTTTTCACTAGTTTTAAAATGCCTTAAAGGGAAATTTGATACTCAAATAATGTTTAAATATAATTTTTACAGTTCTAGTAGAAATTCAAATATTTTATTTTTATCATAAAGTGGAATTTATTCTAAAATAAATTTTATACTTTTTTATACTTTTTCGATATTGTGTAATTTGATTTTCTATTCTCCAAATCCATTATAGAAAAATTTCATGGAATGTAAAATGATTTGTGTATTTTTCAGTTATCAAATATAAAAAAAATACATAGGATTATTAGTTGTAACACCCTGAACCCAGTTACCCAGATTCAATGAATTATTTTAATACATGGGCATGTTTACAAGGAATCAAGTCCTAATGGGCCAATCAGTTTATCATTCTTGGAAAATAGATTACATATATGAATGTTACATTACAATTTATAAAATAAAAATACAACATAAATATTCCTTTTAGAATACAATTATTCCCCCTATATTAACCCAAAATATCAATCCTAATACACATTTCGCATCTTTGAAAAAATAAAACATAAGAAAAGGCTGATCTCATATGCTTAGTAAGGATAACAATATAACTGAAACTATTATAAATAAGCATAAATATTTAAGGCAGTGTATATGACAAAAAAAGCCTTTTAAACATACAATTCAGAATAATATGGAAATTATAAATCAAATAATTCCATTTAATTAATCATAGTTATATTCTACTAGTCGAATAATTACATTTATATCAATATCTAATTTCATAATGATGGAATTCATAATGCCGGGAAACATAACCACATAGTCAAGGCCTCGTGCCAATACTACAAATAATTTCTGTGAAGGCCTTGTTCCACGACACTAGTTTTTCTCATTAGACCTGTTAATGCATCGAGGAGTTATAGCAGGATACACTCATCACTTACTAAGTCCAATGCATTCTATATATGAAAACGTTGAAACATGATATAATCATTCATATTAAAAATAGCATACAAAATGTTAATACTTTAACCATAAACCATGAATGGTATAAAAATAGAACATCCTTAGTCAAAAATATCATAACTCATTTAATACAATATGGAGGATTTTATTATAGTAAATCAACCTCATTTAAGAATAATATCTAATGAAGGATGATGACATAGTTGAAAATAATCAATAAAACTCTTTTAGAGAAATACCCCTTTTCAAAAAATCATTTAAAAGTTGCACAATTTATAAAGGAAGTCATTTAAAATAGATTTATGTATAAAAGTGTTCCATACCTATTTGAAATTTGTAACTAAATCAAAACTTTAAAAAATCATGTCTATGTAAATAAATCCTTAAAATTATTTTCAAAACATGAACTTTAATTAAAAGATTTAGAAAAATAATTCTTTAAAAACATTTAAAATGATGATCTAGTTAATGAGTCACTTCTTTAAAAATATAAAATATTAAATTTTAAAAAAATTTAATTAAACATGGACAATGGTGATAAATATGTCCCAGTAGATACTTACAAATAAATAATCACCGATAATAATGAGATTGATGAAATAACCCTTACCTTCTACATTCATTTGGTCGAGGGTACAGTTAACCTCTTGTATAATGACCGTAGAATGTTATTAAAATTTACCATAACCATATTCATATTTATGATATCATAATTTCTTCATTTACGGATTTATACAACCCATTTAATAATAAATTCTATGTTAAAATAATATTTTGGGTAATAATCACATTCTCTATCGTGCATGTTTTAACATTTTATTCATGATCGTATCACTTATTTAATGATTTAATTTGATCCAGAATATAAAACATTATCTATGTATAATATATATTCAAAATTTAAATATGTATAATAGATAGATATATGAAATGGAAAACACCATTTATGAAGATAGTAGGTTGTACATACACATAAACATTGATTCCATTTTCATATCGTATTGAACGGAAGTAAGAGAATGAGATATATGTAAATATATATATATATATATATATATAAATATATATCCAATAACATTATTATTTCATATATTACATAGTTTTTAATAATATATATTTATATAATCATCGTTGAATGGTGAACGTGGAAATGAATCTCATTGTGCCGTGGAGACAGTAATCCATACGTATGCACGAGCGATGATAAATTCTATTAATAGTGAAATCATATGTAATTGGATGTTATATAATATATAAAGAATCATTAACATGTTATATTTACTATTTACATCCATTATACTCATTTTTATACCCATCCAAATAATGAAGTGTTGATCAATAAACTACACCACAATGTGGAGACGTTAAGCCATACGTACACACATATGCGGACTTTTTCATTAATAATATTGATAGAATAGTGAATATGGTTGTAAAATATCTGTAATAACATCTCAATATGTATAAGGTACTGGAGTTATTATTTTATTATTGAAAAAATCAAATAAATTGGGAGTGGAAGAAGAAATAAAATTTGAAAGAGGTGATGAAGTAATTACCTCTTCTTCGGGTTCTTCCATTTGATTTGATGAAAAGGGATCCCTAGGTTGGATTTTGATCGAATTAAGGCCTATAGGATTAAGTTAGGGTAGTTGAGAGAATATTTGAGTTGGGTTTGGCGTAGACGAATGGATTTGGATGTGTGGTTTTGAGAGAAGGGGATGTACACTTTTATAATATTGGTGAGGGTCACTTAAGGAAAATCTTGATAAATTATTTTATTATAAAATCATTTTCAATTTTTTATGTCTCAAAAAAATATTTATTTGAAGTATAAGATGTTTATGGGTCTAAATCCTCTCAATCACTAGGTTTTATACTAGTTTATGTAACCATATTAACCTTATATTTTAGATTTAACTCTTAGTTAAATAGTTTAACTTTTACAATGTATTCTTGTATTATTATATTAGATGGTTAATAAACATATTATAAAATGACAAGGGAACCTCATGTGGTTCATTAATGACATATATATACAAATATATAAGTCCTTTGTTGGAACCTTATATCATTAGGAATATTATATCATTTAATAATATATTATTTTAAAAAAAAATCATTTGTGTTAATTTTGAGACTCTTAAGTATTTGGTTTTGGTGAAAGTCAAAAGAACTTTATTACATAGAAAACAATAAATTAAATAAACCATAAAAAGAAATATTAACCTATAATTTTTTTTAAATGCATCAAAAGTCTCAATTTAAATTTATTTTGATATTTATAATATCCATTATTTTAATCTTTCATTAATAAGGTAATTACTACATCATAATTGTGTTGTAAATAAATTTAATTATTTATTGCATAAAAATTATAAATTAAATAACATGATGTATGAAATATTATAATATTTATAATGAATATTTAGAGTATAATTTATCTTACGTATAACCATATATTAAAAATGGTTTAGTTATTATACTTTGAATTTAAAACTTTTAACTATTCTTTAAATAATAATAAATGTCTTAATCTCATCCAAGTTGAAAAAATTGATCATATTTTATTCCAAAGGTTCTTGTTTGTCGAAATACCCTTATCCAATAAAATTAGGAGATGTGTTTGGGTAATTATTATATAATTTTTACCTTTAATTACCTTATTTACTTTTAACCGTAGTAAATAAAATTCTTGTTACTATTCACCAAACATTATTTTCATCCTATTGAACAAATTTTACTTACTTATGTCAACGGTGTCTCTCATATTTTCGAAATTCAATTCATAGAAGTGGTAAAATTATGTTTTTTTTTCAATTTACAAATTTTTTTAGAAGGTCGGAAAAAGACTTTAAAATTTTCAATAAAATTTTATACTTATAATCATATTATAAAATGACTACAATGAATTAAATTGTAATAATATATGTATTATTTATCTATTTTGACTTTAAAATAAATTTAAATAAATTTAATAATTATTTAAATAAAATTCTATTTTAAACAATAAGAGAGTGTTTTTCACTATTCATAAAAAATTGAAAGTTTTCAAAAAATACTAAAATTTAACCCTAAGATAATTATGTTATTTTGAATCTAAAAATGTTGTCTGTTTTACCAAATTCAAAACATTTGAGTTTCATTAATTAATTTAAAATTAATTCCTACTGTCCAAACCAGAATGTGAGTTTTTAAAAAGTAAAAACTATCAAAAGATTGACATGTTTGTATATGCAATTTAATTGTGAAATTACATCCAATGTCCAAAATTATATTAACTTATAAAAATATAATCTAATTATACTTTAAAACCAATAAATTTCATAATTTAATACTATAAATTATTTTTATTTAAAAAGTTGTTTTCAATTAAAATTTCGTATTTTTTACTATTCATCAAAACATAAAAGTTATTAGAAAAATACCAAAGTTTCATCCAAACTAAATTTTTTTGTCCTGCTTATAAAGAAAAATTTAATTTCCTTAAATTGAATATATAAAAGTGACAAATATTGGATTTTAAAAAGGTTCTCCATTAAAAGGCGGTAAACTTTCATTTTTTTTAAAAATACTTATTTTAACTAAAAAATGAATTTTTTTATATTATGTATATGAAACACATAATATATATTCTAAAATTATATGGTGTATATAAAATTCAAAATTTAGTTAATACTATTTATAATTTCTTTTTTAAGGCCTAGCTTGGTATGTCATGGCGCACTCGAACTCGGTGTGGCGTGTAGCACAAGATTTTCAATTACATTAAAGAGATAATGTACTGTACAATCATGTGGGGTTGCATTTCCCCTCCTTTAATAAATTGAATCCTCACAATTTGAAATTGATCTTCAAAAAATAAAAGGTTTAAAATAGAAAATACCTTTGTGGAAAACCCACCTCGGAAGTAGGGTTAATAAAATTTAGTGTTAATAAGAGGGAACGAGAAATGAAAAATTCACCACCAAATTAGGGTTTCAAATAGAAGAAAATTGGAGGCAATTATAGACACATAATTTAAAGAAATAAGTAAATATTTAAACGGAGTGATTGAGGTCATCAATCACAAACTAGTGAACAATAAATGAAAATTTTAAGGCTTCACAGTCATAAATTTATGATCTGTTTAAATATCATTGGTTCAAAAAAACATAAGGTATTAGGGTAACATATTTTTGGTTTTGATATCCTTTCCCTAATGATTATATATTAATTTCATCATATAATAAGAAAAAAACTTATCAAGTAGAGTTCCATCCATTAACTAATTTCTATCAAAAACGCATCTTTCACTTCAAAGGATAATAGAACTAAAAAATATTCTATTTATCCTAATAATATAGGGCTACAAAAAATATGAATTTATAATTCATCTGTTATAAATTTTAAAAAACCTATCTCATAAAATCTAGGACATCATGTAGTCCATTGTTAGGTGATTTACCATGGTCGACCTTCGGTTGCAGGTTAATGTCTCACGGCCTAGTCGGACGCGATAGGTTGTCAGATGACTTCTTAATTGTACTTTTTATAAAAATACCCAAATAATCTTATGAAATGATTTAACTATAAATAAATATGCATTGTCAAACATAATCAATTCCAACCATTAGAATTATCCAAAATACTTTTATCGGAACTCACAGTCCAAAATTTATAAGGAAGGTCACATAATATACATGTGAATACCATCATTGTGTATTCTTTTAAAATGGGGTAGTAAAATGAATTACTAGAAAACCATATTTGAATAGGTATATACATAGTTATTCATTCTGTAAAACATAGAATAATTTATATACTCATTAAATCCAAAAATTTTGTAATATCTAATAATGATGGAAAAAATAAACCATTAATTAGTTCCAAGGTATTCAATAATATCCAATATAATTTATCCAAATAATTCATCTCTTATTCCAAAATCAATACCTCTATATCAATACCATATTAAGGTTTATATTTATTTCAACCATGTATTTTATAGAACATTTAACTTGTTATTGAGTCACTTTTTTTTGGTACCACACAATCTCAAATCTTTAATATAACAGTACTGTAGTACAATCCTTTTAATCATTATAATTCTTGTAATCAGTACATCATTGATACAACACTCAAATGACATAATTCCTTAATAAAAACATAATAACACCTGTCATTCCTCTATATCTACGGTAGTATCATAACTTGATTATTATCCCACAACATCATTTGTGTTATACTCTATTGATTGTGACATTGATTCACTTAGTTTCCAAACTCATTACATATGAATCATTGTACATTTAAAACATTTCACTTAACCATGAAATCACGTACTTGGTTATATTTTTCTGCACAGTTATAAAGAAATTCCATTCCCTTAAATCATTTACCAAGGTGATTCTTTACAAAGTTTTCACATATGGGAAAATCCTTCTTTCTTTTCTCCCATTTATCCATATTTCTCTCTACCAGCCTTTTCTCCTCTGGATTCCCTTACAACCTGTAGGAAACAGATAATTCATTACATATCTTATTAACAAATGATATTATTTCTTCATATGATGATAATACATGTGAGAATATTTTTCTTCTAAATGTTAGATTAATATCGTGAAAGATACGATCCTTCTTACTCTTTGAATCAGGAGTATTGATGGAGTTCTCATTCTATCTATTGAGAACCATTTCTAAACAATGGTATATACAAGGTTAGTTTATGAATCAAAATGCATAATTTCAAACTTGTAAAATACATAACATAAATTGAATAGTTTATGCATATAATCCATAATCATAAAAAATGTTTTCATTGACAAGGTATTTACTCACAAATAATTCATTATGGTTTTTAAATATTATGTGATTATCTTAAAGATATCTCTAGGTTGTGTGCTAACCAAGAGTGTAGCAAGACCCGTTGTTATGTGCCAGTATACTTCGGGTCAAGCCCGAAACTCCATTTTAAAATTTTCACTCCTAGGTACATTTATGCGAGATCTATCTCTACCTACTCGTATCCAGACAAAGATGTATTGCTGGGAAAATTCACAAAATCTCTACATTACCATTATTCTAGGAAGTTATTATATACTAATCCTCAATTTATATCTTAGGGTAATGTTTTAAAATCATATTTTATGTAAATATATTAATAAGGTTGTTGCTAAACTTCCTCTGATACTAACTGTAATGCCCTAACCACAGATACCATGAGTCGGGGCATTATTTTAATATATTGGCATGATTACAAGGAATCAAGTCCCAAACGACTGATCAGTTTAGCATTCATGGAAAATATATTACTTATATAAACATTAAATTGTAATTTAGGAAATAAAATACAACATAAATAATCTATTAAGAACACCATTATTCTTCTTGCTTAATCCTAAATATCAAACATAATAAAATTCATCGCATCATATGAAAAATAAAACATAAGAAAGGGGGCGCTCAAGTGCTCAGTAAGGATAAAAATTTAGCAAAAACAATCCTAAATAAGCATAAACATTATATGATATTCATATGACTAAAACAAAAGCCTTTTTAAACTTAAACTTCTACATAGCATGGTAAATATAAATAAAATAATTCCATTTACTTATTCACATGGATATTCTACTAGTAGAATAATCACATGTAATATCAATAGTTTATTTCATAATGAGGGAATGCATAATCTTATACATAATTACCACACAGTCAAGGCCTCATGTTGAGACTACTAAAAATATTTTTTCAAGGCCTTGTGGCAAGACACTAGTTTGTCTCGTGAGACCTACCGATGCATCGAGGAGCTATAGCGGGCTACACCCATCACTTACTATGTCCAATGCATTCCTCATACGAAAAGGTTGAAACATAACATAATCATTCCTATAAAAACTATCAAAAAAAGTGTTAATACTTTAACCATAATCCATTAATGGTTTAGAAATATCACATCCATAGTCAAGTATATCATAAATCATTCAATACAATATGGAAGATTTTATTATAGTAAATCAACCTCAATCAAAAATAATGTTCAATAAAGGATGTTGACATAGTTGAAAATAAACAATAAAACTCTTCGAGAAAAATACCACTTTGCAAGGAATCATTTAAAAGTCACAAATTTTATAAAGGAATTCATTTAAAAGATATTTTTGAATCAAAGTATCTCATACCACTTTGAAACTTTTGAAATAAATTAACACATTAAAACAATAATTTCTACTTAAAAAAATCCTTAAAATCATTGTGAATACAAGGACAATAATTAAATGATTTAGACAAATATATCTTTAAAAACATTTAACATGATTTCTAGGTAAATATTTCCTTCCATAAAAACCTAAAATAATTCTTTTTAAATTTTTTAATGAAAAATGGACAGAGATAATAAATATGTCCCAGTGGATACTTAGAGGTAAAAAATCTTGGATAATAATGAGATTGAGGAAAAAACACTTACCTTGTACTTTCCTTTGGTCTATGGTACATTTAAACTTCTGTATAATTACCATAGTATGTTATTAAATTATAACAATATCATATTCATATTTATGATATGACACTTTATTCATTTATGGCTTTATTCTACCCTTTTTAATAATAATTTCTATGTTAAAATAATATTTCGGGTAACAATCTACTTATCTATCATACATGTTTTAACTTGTTATTATTGATCATTTCACAAAATTCATGTTATAAATTCATCCCAAATATAAAAAATTATTTATGTATCATATATATTACGAATATAAATATGTATAATAGATAGATATATGAAATGGAAAACACCATTTATGGAGATACTAGGTCGTACATATGCATAAACATTGTTTCTATTTTCATATCGTATTGAACGGATGTTAGTGAACGAGATATATGTAAATGCATACATACATACAAACATAAATATATCCAGTAGCATTTTTATGTCATATATTACATACTTGTTAATAATATATATTTTAATAATCATCATTGAATGGTGAACAAGGAAATATATCTCATCGCATTGTGGAGATGGCAAGTCGTACGTACGCACAAGCGACGATATCATTGTATTGATGGTGAAATAGTATGTAATTGAATGGTATGTTATTTATAAATAATAATTAACAAGTTATATTTATTATTTACATCAATTATACTCCTTATTATAACTATCCAAATAATGAAATGTTGAATAACAAATCACACAACGAAGCGGAGATGGTAAGTCGTACGTACACACGTATAGTGAATTTCTCATTAATAGGATGAATAGAATAATTGATATTTCTATAAAATATTTATAATAACATCTCATTATGTATAAGATACTAGAATTTTTTTTTAGTATGGAAAAAATCAAAGAAAGAGGAATTGGAAGAAGAAAAGAATGTTGAAAGAGGTTTTGTAGTAATTACCTCTTCTTAGGGTTCTTTCTTTACATTTGACCAAAAGGGCTCCTTAAATTGTCTTATGATAAGAGTAATGACTCTAGGATAATGTGAGGTTTGTTGGGAGGGTATTTGAAAAGGTTTTTTTTGAGACAAATGGATTTGAATGTGTATTTTTGAGAGAAGGTGAAGTACCCATTTATAAGATAGGTGTGTGTCACTTTAGGAAAAGCATGAAATATTATTTTATTATAAAATCAATTTTTATTTATAATGGATAAAAATGGATTTATTTTTAATATAAGGTTGGTATGGGTCTAAATCCTCTCAAATAATAGGTTTTAGACAAGTTTATGTCACCATATTAACATTATCTTTTAGATTTAACTCTTAGTTAGATTGTTTAACTTTTACAATGTCTTCTTGTATTTTTATATCACATGGTTAATAAACATATTATTAAACTTAAATAGAATTTCAAGTGGTTCCTTAATGACATATATATCATTATATAAGTCATTTGTCTGATTCATATATTTTTGGAAATATTATATCATTTAATAATATAGTATTTTATTTAAAAACTCATTTATGTCAAATTGAACAGTATTTAGTATTTGGTTTTTGTGAAAGTCAAAAAAACATGATTACTTCGACAAAAACAAATTAAATAAACCCCATCATGTCTTATGTACCAATAAAATTCATATAATGCATTTAAAGTCTCATTTTACATTTATTTTGATATTTATAATATCAAATTTTTTAATTATTCGTTAATAAGTTAATTACTGCATCATTATTGTGTCATAAATAAATTTAATTATTTAATATCTAAATATATTAAATAAAATACCATGATGTATAAAATAATCTCATATTTGTAATTAATATTTATAGTCTAATATGTCTTATGTATAACCCTATATTAAAAATGGTATAGTTATTAAACATTGAATTCAACACTTTTAAATCTTCTTTAAATTATAATAAATATCTTAATCTAATCCATGTGGAACAAAAGTATCATATTTTATTCCTAAGGTTGGTTTTGGTCAAAATAAACTTATCAAATAGAATTAGGACATGTGTTAGGGTAAATATAATATCATTTTTATCTTTAATTACCCTATTTACTTTTAACCGTGGTAAATAAAATTCAAATGTTACTATTAACAAAAAAATTATTTCCACCCTATTAAACCACATTTTTCTTACTCATGTTGACTATGTCTTGAGGTTTTTTGAAATTCAATTCCTAAAAGCTGTAAAATTACATTTTATTCAAATTTGTAGTGGTGCCTAGAAGGTGGGTAAAAGACGTTAAAAATTTCAATATAATTGTATACATCTAATCTTATTATAAAATGACTCCATTGAATTAAATTGAACTAATATAGGTATTATGTATTATTTTTTACATTAAAATATATCTTAAAAAAATTATTTAAATAAATGATTGTTTTAAACAATAACCCAGTGTTTTCACTATTCATCAAAAATTGAATGTTTTCAAAAAAATACCAAAAACTCACCCTAAGATAATTTTTATTTTCTGAATCCAAAAATGATTTATATTTTAAAAAATTCATATCATATGAGATTCATTAATTAATTTAATATTAATTCATGTTGTCAAAACTAGAAAGATGGTTTATAAGAAGCAAAAACTATCAAAAGATGGACATGTGTTTATGTACAATTTAAATGTGAAATTACAACCAATGACCTAAATTATATTCAATGAAAACAATATAATATAATTATACTTTAATAAAAATGAAATTTATAATTTAACATTATAAATTATTTCAATTAATATTATGTTTTCAATTAAAATTTAGTATTTTTCCTTATTCATCAAAATATAAAAGTTATCAGAAAAGTACCAAAAATTAATCCAAACTAAATTTTTATGTCCCAATTTTAATGAATAATTTAATTTCATTAAATTTAATATATAAATGTGTCAAATATTATATTTTAAAAATGATCACTATTAAAATGCGGCAAAATTGAGTTTTTGAAAAAATACTTCTTTTATCAGAAAAAAATGAATTAGTTATTATATTATGTCTAATAAACATATAATAGAGATTCTAAAATTACATGGAGTATATAAAATTCAAAATAAAGTTAATAATATTCATAACCTCTTTTTGAACTACTAGTTTTTTTAAGTCATGATGCGCTCGAACTTGGTATTGCGTGTAGCACGAGCTATAGAATTACATTAAAGAGATAACATACTAAAAATTCTTAGGGTGTTACACTAGTACTGAATCTAGAATTGTAGATTCAAAGATTTACATAAATTACCAATCATGAACCATCCTAGTGGGGCACATTTCAGGACTCCCCAACCCTGCCTATAATAGGCCAGGGTCTCGTGACTAGCACCAGGTAAAAATATCACTAGCATGGGAAGAATTTCTTGTGTACCTATACACATGCAACCATCTCCAAAACCATAAAATTATGAAATGTAAAAAAATCCACTAATTAAACAATTAATGAATACAAATATATCCCAACCAATTTAGTACGACATGAATGTAAAATAACATGAAATTGGACCAAATAAAATCCCACCAAAACGATTCAGTGACCACATTTCAACTTGTAAGAAAAGGTACCAGGACTGCTGTCTGTAGCCATAGAAACACACCTCTGTATACCTGATCTCATAAGGGTACATTTGTTTTTGGTTTTCTTAGGACTTGGTCAAATGGTTGCTCTTCGGCACAAGACAAGACTCGTGCATGAAAATCCTGTATAGGGGTATGTAAAACAATACTTAGTAGGGCACCCCAAAACCATAGATAAATATAAAACTATAATGTAAAATCATCTCTACACAAGTATATCTCTACATCTCACATAAGAATACCCAGATATACTAAAACCAGGACATAAAATATATTGGTAAGTCTCAACTACCACATACCAACACTAGATATCTAGCTCAAATATTACACAAAACATTCATCTAAGAGAATAGACTCTTGAGTCAGATAGAATTGATTATGTCTGTGTGAGAAGTAATATTTGTCATCTTCCATTAAGAGAGGAACACACTGACAGATCTAAAGAGAGATATATGATACATAGATGAGGATCACAGCTACGGCTATGGGGTGATACCAAAAACTAAATTTTTATTAATACTCTATGTGGAGGATCAACCACCTATAAATATGGTCATATAAATATTGAAGACACTTCCTAGGAATGAATAATGAATATAGAATCCTGCACTAATCCTCATCGTGTAATCCCACAGCTCTATCTATGAATTACAATGGAAGGGATCATACTCCAATGTGTTGGAAATGATTTTCACCATCCATTAGGGAAACGATCAATGGCACACACCCTATAGAAACATGTCCAATATATGGTAGACAATATAATAAAGCCATGTAAAAAAGGGGTACAGAATGTAGTAGGGTCACATTCTGTTTCCCATGACCCCATGTTCTGGTCATGTAAAATGGCCCATATCATTATAACATGTCATATAGAAGATGGGTACATGACGTGTATAGGGAGTCACATGCCATATCCTTCAATCTAAAGTCTATCTATGTTCTTCGTTTCTGTTCCAGTACACATTGTCAACATATGTGCCTCTTCCCTTATTCTAGTACATTAACTAGTCCATGTACTTGGTCAAGAACAACTCGTGCGGTGGGGTACAATTCATGTAAGAAATTTGGGTACTCCACCCCTTGTCTATGTGTTTTACGAGATACACATCATGTTTATGAGTGGTACCTAAAAGATTTATGATTGGGGTCACACACCATGTGATATTTAACTATTCCCTAAAACCCTAGATTCCACTCAATGGCGGACCACATGTCATTTATCCTTGGGTTACACTCTGTGTTCAATTGGTGTTATCAGAAAGTCATTTTCTTCCTCCTAATGCTTTGAACGATCTCATACTATTTGATTCTTCCGGTATGTTCACATAAAAACTCTGGATCTAAGCTTGTTTCATCACTCTAAAACCTTATTGAGGTTTTTTGGGCCATAAATCGTCTTAAACAATGTTTAAATCGATTACAAAGTAAACCACTTTATGACCATTTTCTTCTAATTCACTCAGATTCATCCGTCATTTTCACCGTGACACCTCTATTAGGTCGTCCTGAGGTCGGATATTTGATTTTGAATCATTTATTCATGAAATGAAGGTGAAATGATTATTCATTCATAAATGAAAATAATAATTAAGAAAACACTCTGAAAATTGGGTATATATAAACACAACGAAAAAATATGAGGAATGATCCTCAATCATTGTTCGTTTCGGCCTTGTTCTTTTCCTGTAAGAATGATCACAAAATAAAATCAATTCTCAAATAATCAAACACCCTAAATACATAAATTAAACCCCTACAACAAGTAATGATAAAATGGTGGATCAAAAAATCTGTTATTCGGTATGTCTTCATCATTGAATTCAATACAGGGAAGGAAAATATAAAATAATGCGTCCTACATGGTAATTGGATCTCTTGTTGTTGAAGATAGATTGTCCTTAGTGCGATTTGTCAAGAAAAATCTTTGATCCAATTCTTTTTCTTCACCACATAGAGAAATATCTTGGGTTTCTCTCTAGATCCTCATGGGAATATTGAGGGGTATGATCCTTACCCTATATCCTTTCCAAAAGAATTAATTAAAAGAATAAGGGTTGTTTCATCAAAATAATGGATAAATAATATATATATTCAATTTATTTTATTTAATTATAAATTACTAAAATTACATTTCACATCCAACTAGTATTATCTAATGTTTGGCTACACATTAGGTAAATCCTCTACTCTGAATGCAACTATACCCTTAGATTTTTATCTACGCACCCTTTAATATTTATTCCACTTTTTTTAGAAAAACTATGTTTGTGTGTTATATAATACTTTAATATATTTTAAAACATTTATTTATGGAACATTAGACCTCAGAATCACATGTCATCTTCGTTCCTAGTCTTCAAATTAATCCATATAATATTTAAAAATAATACGTAGAAAATTTGAGACATTAAATTCTCCCCACCTTAAGGATTTACATCCCCAACAAAACAAAATAATTGTAACTCAAAAATATGAGGGTATTGAGAAAAAATTTGAGACTCTCACTGCCAGGTTCCCTCATGGAGATTCCTATGCTACAACCAGAAACATGTAGGTTCTGGGCGCAGCGGAAGTGCATTAGTGTGTTAGCCCAACTTTAATTTTAACGTTAAACACCGTTAAATCCGAGATCTGTCACGATATAAAACGCCGAATATTTAGAATAGAACAAATAACGAAAAGAAAAGAAGAGTCCTGGAACCCTTGAGTAGGATCGTCATATGTTGATTATAATTAATTTAATTAAGGTATAAGAATTAACTCGTTGGAATTATTTCTTCGTTGATGTGTCCGGTCACGATTCGTTGATCCATCGTTGCATTCTAGAATCAAAGTGTAGGATTCCTCTAGTGGTGATCCACACATGTGTCACGTATCTTCAGACGTCGCCAAAGGGGTCTCCGGGTGCTAGCGCAGAAGAACCATCGCTTGCGATGTCCGCCTTCGACCACCTTGATCCGGTGGAGGATCTGGCTCTCGTAACTTGAGGGCGTTCTTGGTGGAAAGGGAATTCTCTCTTGGCTTGAGAGTATTTCCAAATCCACTATGTACAACAATGGATCAATAAAATGTTGGGGTTGCGAGGATATTTATAATCGGGTTTGAGGTTAATAGAGTTATGACAATAAATAAACGTGTTACACATTTTATTTAATTCATTTACTCTTATTGAAAACCCCCATGTCGAATTATTAAGTCTTTGACATGCGCCCACGCTGATTATAATAAATATCATTTAATAAAACAATATTAAATACTCAAAATCTCAACAGGAAAAACTACACGGCATGTAATTATTAATACACGCCATGTACTTGTTTTCCATAAAACTACACTACGTGTATATTTAATATACACGGCATGTACTTTTATTTTCCATTTTTCTCCACCACATTTATTAGACCTTTAGTAAGGACTATTTATTTCATAAATAAATTTAACTTCATTACTCGCTAATAAATATATTATTTCATCCACAATATATTCTCTCGAATAACTAGTGTCAAAATAAATGCGATCAGACATCCTTAAATAATTATTAAACCACAGTCAGGAATAATATTTATTTAACTTGTTAAATTAATATTTATCTGAGATACATGGACACACTTAGTGTGTGACCCCTTAGGCCTCTTTCTCAGTGGCATTAGGCTGATCATGCCTAAAGTCCAAGGTTACCATCTAGAAACACACCAAGGCACCCATAGAGAATGATGTTAACGCCGCAATGACATGTCACCTCCTACGAACGCTTACCATGTAATACAATCCCTTTGTCTCGATATCTCTAATCAAGCAGGTTGCATGCTAGTGCCATCAAATCATGTGCTTGATTATTATTTCTTTGACTTCCCAGAATTGAACATTCCCATACCTTACCATGGCCTTGGATTTATCTAGGCTATATCAATTCCCTCAAAGGGCCTGAGATATCTACTTCCATTATGGAATGGAAGGGACAAATCCTTTCTCGCATTATCTATTAATGCGGTATTACTCATGACACACCCAACGTATCCTACCTCGCTACGAACAGTGTGTCGTCACATTTTTCGTCAATAAATCTATGTGCGCGAGTTGTAATACCCATTAATAATAATCTTAAAGTCTAAGGACCAATACACACGTCCGCAGATAGGAACATCCAATGACACTATGAAATGTGGATTTCTACTGGAAGGTCTCGTTCTCATAATATCTTCCTGGATATTACCAAGGGCGCACACCATGGGAAGGTGCCTCAATGGTTTATGAATCCTCACCCCTAATAACCTGTATTATTTGTGTCTCTCAAATAATATCATCCGGACATATAACATACATTCAAGAATAGTGTTATGGCACTTACGAGTTCTTATCATAGCAGGGATCCGCTATGACCCTTTAATGCAACAGCTGTCCTTAGGACATTATCACATTACATGTCATGCAGAAGAACAATCAAGATATGATAAAGAATTTATTTAATGAATAAAGTACAAAGTAGTTGGTTCTAGACCACCAAATACAAAAAACTCCCACTTGGACTAGACCCAACTTCTAACAACCTTTAACCTGCTAGCTCTCACATGATATTCATGATTCTGCTGAGATAGGCCTTTAGTCATGGGGTCTACCATGTTCTCTTCCATGGAAACTCTCCTCACTACAAATTCACCCCTTTGATAGAAATACTTCAAGAGGTGATACTTCTAGAGTATGTGCTTTTTCCGTTGATGTGACCTCGGTTCTTTTGCAGGAGCCACTGCTGTAGTATTATCACAATACAATGTATTGGGAGCTTTACTGCTAGGCACCACATCAAGCTCCTATACAATGTTCTGAATCTAGACAACTTCTTTGGCAGCATCATAGGCCGCTATATACTCAGACTCCGCTATAGAATCAGCGATAACTGGATTTTTTGAACTCTTCCAGCTCACAGCTCCTCCATTGAGACAGAAAACATATCCAAATTGCGACTTCAGATCATTCTGATCTGTTTGAAAACCATCATCAGGATACCCTCTGATGACAAGCTCCTCGTCTCCTCCATACACTAGGAACATATCCTTAGTTCTTCTCAGATACTTAAGGATATTCTTAGCAGCTGTCCAATGTTGTTCTCCTAGATCTTCTTGATATCTGCCTACCGTGCTCAGTGCATAGGCAACATCAATCATTGTACATAACATGACATACATGATGGATCCTATAGCCAAAGCATATGGGATCTAACTCATCATATCATTATCATGTTGTGTCTGGGGACACATTTTCATAGAAAGATGTAAGCCATGTGACACTGGAACCAATCCCCTCTTGGATTTTTCCATACTAAATCTCTTTAGTATCTAGTCAATGTATGTACCCTGACTTAGTCCAAGCAGCCTCTTGGATCTGTCACAAATGATCTTGATCCCTAGAATGTAGGCTGCTTCTCCTAAGTCCTTCATGGAGAAACACATGTTCAACCAGCACTTAACTGACTGTATGGCTGGTACGTCGTTTCCAATAAGCAATATGTCATCAACATATACCATTATGATGCTGAACACATTTCCATTAAACCGCTTATAAACACATGGCTCACATTCGTTCTTAATGAAACCAAATTCCCTTATGGATTCATCAAATCGAATGTTCCATGACCTGGATGATTGTTTTAATACATAAATGGATTTCTACAACTTAAAAACCCCTTTGGCTTCACCTGGTGTCACAATACCTCTTGGTTGTGTCATATTGACATCAACCTGAAGGTTCCCGTTAAGGAATAATGTTTTGATATCCATCTTCCAAATCCCATAGTCATGGTAAGCTGATATGGAAAGTATGATTCATATGGATTTAAAAATGGAAACTTGCGAGAAGGTTTCATCATAATAAATTCCTTGATGCTGTCTGAATCCTTTAGCAACTAGCCTTGCTTTATAGGTGCTAACTTTACCTTCAATGTCCATCTTTCTTTTGAATACCCATTTGCATCTAACAGGCTTTACATCAACTGGATCATCAACTAGAACCCAAACTTGGTTCTGATACATGGAATCCATCTCATAATTCATAACTTCTAGCCATCTTACAGCTTCTGAGATTTCTACTGATTCCTTGTAAGAGAGAGGTTCATCATTGTCCAACAATAATGGTTCACCATCATCAGTGACTAGGAAACCAAATCTCTCTGGTTCCCTTACCTCTCTTGAGCTCCTACGCAGTACTTGTGTTTCTGGAACCTCTTCCATGGGGACCTGTGGAACTTTTTCCTGTACCAACTCCTGTGTATCTTGAGCATCAACTTCGTCAAAGTCAATCCTGCTCCCACTATCCTTCATGAGGATGTGCTCCCTCTCAAGAAAGGCGGCTTTCCTAGCGACAATCAGTTTCTTGTCTTGAGGGTTATATAGGTAATATCCTTTCATTTCCTTGGGAAATCCTATAAAGATACACTTCATACCCTAGGGTGCTATTTTGTAGCCTGAGAAGGCCTTAACAAATGCCTCACATCCCCATACACGTGTGTGCGACAAAGTGGGTTTCCTTCCATTCCACAACTCGGATGGAATTCCATTTTCCGCCTTAGTTGGTACTCGGTTTAATTTGTATGCTGGAGTTTGTAATGCATATCCCCAAAAGGATAATTGAATATCCGCATCACTCATCATCGACCTCACCATGTCCAACAAGGTGCGGTTCCTCCTTTCACTAACACCATTCCACTGTGGTGTATAAGGAGGAGTGAGCTGAGATAGAATCCCAGACTCCCGTAGAGGATCGATGAACTCTTGGTTCAGATATTCTCCACCTCGATCTGATCGAAGCTTTTTATCTTCTTACTAATATGATTCTATACTTCATTCTTGAATTACTTAAATTTATTTAAGGACTCTGACTTATACCTCATTAAGTAGAGATACCCATATCTACTCAAATCATCAGTAAAAGTAATGAAGTAAGAATATCCTCCTCTAGCTTCTACTAGAAATGGTCCACACACATCCGTGTGTACCAATCCTAGAAGCTCTGTGGTCCTTTCACCTCGTCCACAAAAAGGAGGCTTGGTTATTTTTCCTTGTAAACAAGCGTGACATCTATCAAGTGGTTTTAGCTCAGTAGAGTCTAAATAGCCATCTTGGCAGAGCTTTGTCAAATGCTTCTCATTCACATGACCAAGGCGGTGATTCCATAACTGGGTGATGTATGAGTCACGTGAGTTTGTTTTGTTATCAATTGCCAACACTTGGTTTTTGTAATTCAATACATAAAAACCAATATTTAAATGTGCCATACCATAACATACATTGTTTTTATAAAAGATACAACCCTTACTTCCAAATTTGAATAAAAGTCCATCCATATCCAAAAAAGATACAGAAATTATGTTCTTGGTAACACTATGCACGTAATAACAGTTATGTAAAACCAAAATCATCCCAGTCAGCAATGAGGGGTGGTAGTCACCAAGAGCCAACACAGCCAGCCTTGCGCCATTGGCAGCTCGAAGATCCACCTCTCCTCTGAAGATCTTTCTAAATATACTTGGTTCATGCATTTGAATACAGATGTGAGCCCCACAAGCTGTATCTAGTACCCAATGTGTTGAAATAGAAAGATTGCACTCGATAAAAACACACCTTTAGCATCTCCGCGCTTCTGGGTGTAGTTTCTCTTCAAGTGGCCCTGCTTTCCAGATGCAAAACACACTGCTTCTCATTCCTTGCCTTGCCTATGGATCTTCCCCTTCTTGGAGGGATGGTGCTCGGGGGCTTCGGACCATTTATAAGTCTTTGGCCCCTTTGCCGTGTCCTTCCTTTTCTTGTTCACCGTATGGACCGCAGGTCTGTCATGCCCCATGAACTTATCTACCTGGAAAATCAAGGTCAGAAGCTCTGATAGACTCTTCTCATTGGAGCTCTTGTTATAGTTGACAATAAAGCTAGAGAAGGTCTTGGGCAGTGATGATAGGATGATATTTGTATGCAACTCATCCGGGAATTTAATCCCTAAGATGACCAAGCATTCAATGTAGCCAATGAGCTTGACTATATGAGGCCCAGCTGGCATAGACTCTCTAAGCTTCATGGTAAACAATTCATTGGAGATCTTATACATCTCATGTATTGCCTTCTCTTGGTAGATATCTTTAAGGTGAGACATCATGTTATACGCGTCCATGTTTTCATGTGGTTTCAAGAGCTCATTAGACATGGCCGATAGAATGAAACACTGGACATTTGTGGCATCATCCATGTGTTTCATGTAGAGAGATAATTCCTCAACACTTGCCTCTTTCCTAGGCGCAACTAGAATAGGCTCTTCTAGCACATATAATTTCCTTTCGTGGCGAAGGACGATGCGTAAACGCCTCTGCAACACATGGAAATTGGTGCTAGTGTGAAGGTTTTCTTTTTCGAGTATGGTGCGCAATGATATGTTTGAATTCATTTTCTTACCATTTATACAAATTAAGATGAGCAATGCTTTAGTACTTTATTACAAAAAATTGAGACAAATAAATAAATTATTACTTATTAGTCTCTCACTATTTTATCGAAATCCAATAGCCCTCACCATTGACTTCGGAATATTCTGTTGTGTGAATATTCTAGTGGTAAAGATCCATATTGCCCTTCGCATTACCCCAACAAGTGTTGGTCAAAAAACTTGAAGGGTTTTTGGTAGGAATTTAAAATTCCAACTGCATTAACTCAGAGCTCCTTGATCCGCTGAGTGGACTCCCCAATCCTGAAATCATTGTTGGATTTCCTCAACCTTTGCCTCTTGGTCATACCAAGTCCTGCTGTGGCAGCCAACCCTTGATGCGAACCAAGTCAAGTCAACCCAAAAACTTGAATTAGAATCCCCCGATAATTCAAATCACCACAACTAGGGTTGGTCAAGCACTTTGAACTATGGTTCGATTCTAACCATGATTATGGAAGGCTATGCTGACTTAATATTTATTTTGAGGAATTTTATCCTTGTACGTAAATTTCCATTTTATTATCTTTGATTACATGCTTGTTAATATTATGTGGGATATAATTAAGTGATTAACCATGTCTATGATAATATTTATGTATAAGCCCGTTTTATTTTAGTTCCATCTTGCTTGCTCGTTTAATTCATTAATTGTGTGATCGTGACAACACACCACAATAAATAAACCATGCAACTGACAGAAATAAAATAAGTTGTATGATCATGAGCTTTTCTATTGGTTATTTTATCTAGCTATTGATAAACAAACCCAAGACCTATGGTAGAAACACCATGAACCTTTAGGGTTCGTGTTTACAGCTTTCCACCTGTCCACCTTTGTATCTCCTTGGATTGGTTTCACCTTGGCTCTTGACATGAGACGCCTCCACTAGCTTGGGAGATCCATCCATTATATATGCATTTATCTCACAGGCAGGTGAGGGGTAAAATGGGTTTTTACATAAAATAATCCTTGGGCGCACATGCCCTACATATTAATGAGGAGATGGCTCACAGGCCAACAAATTTAATTTACATAAATAAATTAAAAAACCATTCACATACAAAGGTCTTAGTCTATCTCATGATCCTCCATACATGCAATGATATTTATACATAAATAAAACTATCATTAAAATCATTAATCATTCTTGTTTAAGATAAATCACGCTCGAATCAATTAATTTTCTTTAATTAATCAATCCTTTTATCTTAAGTCCCTTTTCTGAATTTCCTTGAGATTCTCATCCATCATAATTTTAAACAAATAAATTCATTTAAAATTATCCTTGTACGTAACATGTCCCTTGGAGGCAACCCGGTGAATTCCCATTTATTATGAAGATATTAAGTTAAACATATATATATATAACACCTATCACATGTTGTGCATCAGCTTTATGCCTACACCATGGTACACGTCTCAAGGGTTTGTATAATATAATAATAAATTTTAATAAATCTGCGTAATTTGGGTTAGTACACGGCGTGTAGTTCTGACTACACGGCGTGTACTTTTCGTCACCGTCCATTCGGGGATTGGGCGTGTTAATGTACTTCAGAAATTTTCGGAGTACACGGTGTGTACAGTGGGACACATGTCGTGTAGTTTCCGCGTTACACGGTTTCCAGTAGGGTAGGCCGTGTACGGAGTACATGACCCAACCCTGAACCAAAGGGACTACATGCCATGTTCATTGGACCACATGGCGTGTATTCCAGAAACCATGTGCCACCTGTTTCTGGTTAACACACGGTGTCTTAAATTCTTAGAAAGAATCCAATACACGGCCTGATTTGGCAGATCAGTCAATGCATTGAACCTAGACTACACGTTGTGTACTTCTGAATACATCCCGTGTATTCTGGTGTTATAAGGCCAGAAATGTTTGGCTCCTCCAGATGAGTTCCTCTATTTTATTTTAATCAAAATTAAAAGAAAAAATAGTTTCTGTGAGGTGAACGAGAAACGATGGAGGAGGAATAGATCTCGATATTCAGATTTCCAGAATGATTAAACTTGAATTGAAATAACTAAATTATTAAATGCGTAAATTACCAAGGAAAACTAAATAATTATAATCAACGATATGACCGCTCTGATACCACTTGTAGGTTCTGGGCGCAGCGGAAGCGCGTTAGTGGGTTAGCCCAACTTTAATTTTAACGTTAAACAACGTTAAATCCGAGATCTGTCATGATATAAAATGCCGAATCATCGAAATAGAATGAAGAACGAAAATAAAAGAAGAGTCTTGGGACACTTGAGGATCATCATATGTTGATTATAATTAATTTAATTAATGCATAAGAATTGCCTCGTTGGAATTCTTTCTTCGTTGATGTGTCCAGTCATGATTCTGTGATCCGTCGTTGCGTTGTAAAATCCAAGTGTAGGATTCATCTATCGGTGATCCACATGTGTGTCACGTATCTTCGGAAGTCGCTGAAGGGATCTTCGGGTGCTAGCGTGGATGAACCTTCGCTTGCGATGTCCGCCTTCGACTGCCTTGATCCGATGAGGGATTTTGCTCTCGTAACTTGAGGGCGTTCTTGGTGGAAAGGGAATTCTCTCTTGGCTTGAGAGTATTTCCAAATCCATTGTGCACAACAATGGCTCAATACAATGTTGGGGTTGCGAGGATATTTATAATCGGGTTTGAGGTTAATAGAGTTATGACAATAAATAAACGCGTTACGCATTTTATTTATTTCATTAACTCTTATTGAAAACCCCCATGTCGAATTATTAATTCCTTGACATGCACCCACACTGATTATAATAAATATCATTTAATAAAACAATATTAAATCCTCAAAATCCCAACTTGAAAAACTACACGGCGTGTAATTATTAATACACGGTGTGTACTTGTTTTCCATAAAACTATACGGCGTGTATATTTAATATACACGACATGTACTTTTATTTTCCATTTTTCTCCACCACATTTACTAGACCTTGTGTAATGACTATTTCTTTCTTAAATAAATGTAACTGCATTACTCGCTAATAAATATATTATTTCATGCACAATATATTCTCTCGAATAACTAGTGTCAAAATAAATGTGATCAGACATCCTTAAATAATTATTAAACCACAGTAGGGAATAATATTTATGTAACTTGTTAAATTAATATTTAACTGAGATACATGGACACACTTAGTGTGTGACCCTCTAGGCCTCTTTCTCAGTGGCATTAGGCTGAACCTACCTAATGTCCAGGGTTAGCGTCTAGCAACACGCCAAGGCACCCAGAGAGAAAGAAGTTAACGATGCAATGACGTGTCACCTCTTACGAACGCTTACCATGTAATATAATCCCTTTTTCTCAATATCTCCAATCAAGCGGGTTGCATGCTAGTGCCATCAACCCATGTGCTTGATTATTCTTTCTTTGACTTCCTGAAATTGAACTTTCCCATACCTTACCATGGACATGGATTTATTTAGGCTATATCAATTCCATCAAAGGGCCTGAGATATCTACTTCCATTATGGAATGGAAGGGACAAATCCTTTCTCGCATTATCTATTAATGCGGTATTACTCGTGACGCACCCAACGTATCCTACCTCGCTGCAAACAGTGTGTCATCACAGTTTTCGTCAATACATCTACGTGCGCGAGTTGTAATACCCATTAATAATAATCTTAAAGTCTAAGTACCAATACATGCGTCCGCATATAGGAACATCCAATGACACTATGAAATGAGGATTTCCTACTGGTAGGTCTCGTTCTCATAATATCCTCCTGGATATTACCAAGGGCGCACACCATGAGAAGGTGCCTCAATGTTTTATGAGTCCTCACCTCTAATGACCTGTATTATTTGTGTCCCTCAAATAATATCATCCAGCTATAGAACATACATTCAAGAACAGTGTTATGGAACTTTCAGGTTCTCATCATTGCATGGATCCGCTATGACCCTTTAATGAAACAGCTGTCTTTATGACATTATCACATGACATGTCATGCAGAAAAACAATCAAGATGTGATAAGGCTTTTATTTAATGAATAAAGAACAAATTAGTTGGTTCTAGACCACCAACTCCAAAAAAACAAACCAATGGAATCGATCACCCATGAATGATCATGGGTATAAATAAAAAGTGTATCCATAACCGATTTCCATCTCAACCTAGTAGATGAAGTGATATAGGTCATGTGTGTACCTCCTCAACTGGGATACATGATCCGCAAGATCTACGCCTTTTTGTAGTAGATCACACCAACTCTGGCCCATGAGTATTCACTCAGCTAGGTCAGTGCAGCAATGTGGTGAACAAGAGGGCCACATGTACAAGCCCTCTAATTGGGCCATATCAATGGTGGAATGGTTTATTTTGTTTTATTGGAACTAAATTAGTAGTAATTCATCCTCCAAACTATGGGCTATGTCCAACATGAATGATCCAAACATGTCCTCCAGGTCCTAATATGTTTGGTCTGTCTGGTCATCTTTTTATGGGTGAAAAACCATGCTCCAGCATTATTGGGTCCCCAGATCCTTTTTTAATCCCTTCCATAAATGGTATATAAAATGATTATCATAATTAGAAACTATTTTCAATGGTACTCCATATAGTAAAACTATCTTCAAAATGTATAGATCTATAATGAACTATGGTATCAAATAGCGAGGAATTGGTATTACATGTTGAGCCGGTCAATGATCACCCATATAACATCATGTCCCCTCGATGTACGTGGTAAACCAGTCATTAAGTCTATCGATATACCGTCAAACTGTTATTATGGAACATTACGGGGATGAGCTAAACCTATTGGAACATGGTGTCTAGCTTTCACTAACTATTAAGTATGGAATTGAGAAACAATTCTCCGACTCTATTCTTTATCCCTGGCCACCAAAACTAACATTAGAGGACCTAGTACATCATTGACGCAGTAGGATATACCACCAAATGGGACATACGAAACTCCCTCAAAACCACCTCCCTCAATGTCAATATTACTACTACGTGTCCACTGAAAAGAAATATGTACACCCCTCATTTCGAATATCTATCACAAGTATCCCCTATGGAGATATAAGAACGTTGGGTATTGTAGTTGGTATTCTAAATATATTCCTCCCTAAATCATTGTAATAGTGGAGGGGTAACAAACATTGAATATAGGTAATATTATCCTTCCCCATCCATAAAATATAATAGTGATGAGGCCAAATGCTCTGAACTCTCATTCAACAATTATGAAATAGATCTTCTTTTGAGAGAATCTACCACCATGTTCCCTTTCCTAGGAGTATAAAAATCACAAAGTCATAGTCTTGGAATAACTCTATCCATTTCCTCTAACTCATTTTCATATCCTTTGGATAGAATATATACTTGATACTCTTACGATCGGAGTAGATAATAATTCGATATCCCATCAAGTAGTGTCTCTACATCTTCAATGCAAAGACTACTATAGATAACCCACGTTCTTAATATATTCATTTCTTTTCATGTGGTCTAAACTATTTCAAATCATGGGAATTCACCACATTCCTTTCTATTAGGACACAGCCAAGCCGAGTTCCTCATGCATCGTAGAACATAACGTTCTTGACACCCTCCTACCTCAATCTCACGATTAGAGAAATCATCAAAATCAGTCTAAACTGATGAAATGCCTACAATAACATTTTTTCCCATATTAAAGGATTCTTATTTCCAATCAAATATTTCATGGGTTCTAATATCCTAGATAAGATAGGAACGAAAATATGGTAATATCCCTCTAGCCCAAAAAAGCTCTGCACCTCCACCGTTCTCTGAGGTGGATCCCCATCTAACACTGCCTCGAGCTTGACTAGGTCCACTTCCAAATCATCTAATGAGATAACATGTCCCATAAAGTTGATTTCATAAATCTAGAACCGATACTTTGAGAGTTTCCCATAGTGGTGGTGCTCTCTGAGTGTATTGAGAACCATCCTAGTGTGACTCACGTGCTCCTCCTCAGCAAATTTGAACACAAAGATATCATCGATGAAGACTACCATGAACCTGTCTATATATGGCTGAATGATCCAGTTAATGAGTCCAATGAAGACTAATAGGGTGTTCATCAAACCAAAAAGTATCGCCATGTACCTATAGTGACTATAGAGACATCTAAAATCTATTTTTGGTACATTATTATTATGTACTCGCCACTACCGATAACCTGATCTAAGGTCTATAGCATCCCACCTTTTTATCACATAAACTTTCATTTCATTTTACAAAACTGAGGATCTTTAAGGTTTAGTGTCTTGGAAACCAGGAACTTAAAACATGAAAACATAAAAAATTCTTCTTAAACACTTGAAAGTCTTATCCTCATGTTCATCCTAGGTTCATTACTACATCTCGTAACCTAGGGACATACATCAAACGAAAGGGTGAGTAGAAGGCCCAGTAAGGGAAACAAGAGAAACATTTTATATGTGAACTTGAGATACTTCAATAAGGTCATGAAAAGAACTTTAAGGCATGAGAACGAAATCATGAAATATATCATAATAAAAATAAAATTTTTCATAACTTGAAGAAGTGGCTACAACATCAAATATTGGCAATCATTTCGTTTGACCAAGGTCTATCCCCAAGGTGTCATTAAAAATTACCAAGGTTATTCACCAAGGTATCAGTTTAAAAGGTCATCTCTAGAGATTAGGTCTTTACCCAATGTATTGGAGCGCTATTAGGGTGAACCCTTGACATGTCATTATTTTAATGTGAGACACATATATCATAATCAATCATTTCATAAACAAACCATATAGCATAAAATGAATGGGTTTCATTTTATAATCATAACGCTTTAAAAACTTCTTTAAAGACATGACCTTTGTGTCACTTTAAAACCCACAGAAAAGGAAGGAGGGTCTCATGTATGTAAATCCCAGAATTTAAAATATAATGTTTTGGTATATATGTGAATACCCGTATAGAAGAGAGATCTTTGAGTATTCACTTAATAAAATAAAATAACTTTAGAAAAATAGATAGACATTTGGAGACGGAAATTCTGCAGCATAACGACTATGTTTTGGGGTTTTAGAAAACATTTAAAAGAGAGGAGACATGGGTCAAACATTCATAAATGACCCATAAAATAGTAGAGGGACAGAATATAAAGGATTTAAGAACATGGTAGTGAAATTTGAAAGACATACCATATGAAATGAAGAACATGAAAGGAATACAAAAATAAGATTTCTCTTATGAAAATTCTGCAGCCTAACGACGTCACTTAAACTTCAACAAAAAGGACTTGACGAGATCAAATACGGTCTCTCATAATATGAACATAAAATTTCAGTATGATAGATATAGAGATCATACCCAAAAATTATAAAAATGAACATGAAAGACTTGACATGAAAGTAGAACTTTGAAAAAAGAGAAAGGTGAAAGAATTCCTTACAAATCTGGCAGCCTAACGGCGCCACTTAAATTTCAAAAAAAATGAATTGACGAGATCAAATAGGGTCTCTAATTATATGAACATAAAATATCAGTATGATTGATTTAGAGATCATAACCCAACATAATAAAAAGGAACTTTAAGTACTTGACATGAAAGTAGAACATTGAAAAATGAGAAAGGTGAATGAATCCCTTAAAAATTCGGTCGCCTAACGACACCACTTAAACTTCATCAAAAATGAATTGACGAGATAAAATAGGGTCTCTAATCATATGAAAATAAAATATCAGTATGATATATTTTGAGATCATACCCCAACATAATAAAAAGGAACTTTAAATATATGAAATGAAAGTAGAACTTTGAAAAATGAGAAAGGTGAAAGAATCCCTTAAAAATTCGACAGTCTAACGACGCCACTAAAACTTCAACAAAAATGAATTGACGAGATCAAATAGGGTCTCTCATAATATGAACATATAAGATAAGTATTATATATTTAGAGATCATACCATAACATAATAAAAAGGAACTTGAAAGACATTACATGAAAGTAGAACTTTCAAAAATGAGAAAGGTGAAAGAACCACTTAAAAAATCGGCAGCCTAACGACGCCACTTAAAACTTCATAAAACGAAATAATGAGAGTAAGAGGGGATATCTCATTATATGAACATAAAAAGGGAAGTAAGAGTAATATAAAAGAACATCCTTTAACATAAGAACATGGAGCATAAAAGAAATGACATAAAAGAGATTACTTGAAAAGAAAGAGAGAGGTTGGATCCCTTACCTTAAAATGTAACTCTTAAAACTCAAATATTGGGACCTTGAGGGATTGGGGGAACCTTGGGAGGACTCCATGGGAGTTAATGAGACCAGAAATTCCTTGGGGGAGAGTGGGGAGTCGAATGGATGATAGGATTTCTTGGTATTTATAGGGAAAGTGAGGGGACATGACATTAATGGCCAAGGGACACCTCATTGGTGGTTTTGGAAAAACCATGGGCTTGCCCATGGTATTTGCCCATGGTATTGGACACTTGGGACACCTCATACAATAATTCATCCCCTTTAGTCGAACATCCTTCAAAATATCTCATGGAATCATCATGACGCAGATATGATGTCATTAAACATACTGAAACCCTAAAACTGTATTTTTACAATTCACTGAAAATTCAACTTTCTGAGAAAAATCCCAAAATTTCACATTAACAAAATATTAATGGTCTAATTTCAAAAATGAACTCCATTTTTAAAAAATAATTTTCTAAATATTTTTAATTTAATTATTAAATAAATACATTATTCACCGAAAATTCATTTTTTCAGAAAAACCCCAAAAATTACCTTAATATAATATCGATGCTCTGAGTTCAAAAATGAAATCCATTTTATAAAAAATAATTTTCTAAATATTTTTTATTTAATTTTTAATTACAAAACACTATTCACCCGAAAAAACTAATACTTGAATAATAATTTATGAAATCGTTATTTAACCATTTATTGAATCACATTACTTAATCAAGGTGCCTAGATTATATTAATACTTTATTTAACTGATATTTCTAATCCATTTGGTCACATTACTAATCCTACGCATAAAATCACTATTTATAAATTACCATTCATCAAAAATCAAGTTGATCTTATTAGACTCTAAATTTCGTACTGGACATAATTGTAGAAGACAATTTTTTGAATATCATTACACGTTTTTAGTTATTTAAGGTTTACATTAACTTTTTTAAAATATCCTTTTTCTAAAATTCATCAAAAATATGCATACCATATTTATTCGGTCATTTGAAAATTCATAAACTTCATCATAAGAAGAAATCCCAATTTTTATTTAAAACAAAGGATTACACAAGGTAGTTATGATCTCCTTACATAACCCCTTATCACAACAGCATAGGATCTAAGTGTAAGGTGTGCTAAGGTGAGAGAATCCAAGGGAGACTCGGCCAATATCGCACGAGTAGTAATTTCTATCAGTTTGAACTTCTCACAATGGCGATTCTGTTCTAGCTTCACATGATGAAGTTTGGCTTGGGTTTGGTCTGGATCGAAGCCCAGTGGTGCTATCTCTTTCCCAAGTTCTGTTAGATGGTCTTCAATTGGTTCAAGACTACTGGGTGAGGCCATCGAATCTTTTTTCTATATTAATTAACCAATATCACTTGTATTTAGAGACAAAAATCAAAATGTTTAGTTCACAGCGGTCATATTGACCAATGGTCATATAACATTCAAAACCCAACAGTCTCATTTTAATTATAATCTTGTAATCAAATGAAACATTTTTGTTGAGTATAAAAATAAAATAAAATAACACACAAAATTAGGAAACAAGATTTATTCAATATTTTGGGTCGTGACAATCTTCCCACTTTAAGAAATTGTGTCCTCACAATTTTTAAAATTGGGTTTTGAAATTTCATTGAAAGTACCACATCAGAAAAGGAGTCAGTAAAACTATTGCTTTAAAATATAGAAAGGGAAGTACAAAGGTCACCTGAGTGAACCCACACTAGGATTCCATGTAGGAAAACATGGACATGGAGTAGAAAACAAAGGGTCAAGTTCTGAGGGAGAGTGATAGAAAACATGATTAGGAGAAAGTTAACCATAAGAAAATCCCAAACTTATGATGTGTGTAAACGGTCTTTGATTACCTAGTAGGACACGTAAACCAACAACATTTTTGTTTTACATTCCTTTTTATAATTTTGAGGAATTAATTTACTACATAGAACAAAAAAATAAGAAAATATACCTAACTTCAAGTAGAGTTTCATTCTTTAATAAGTCTCTACCAAAACTAATCTTTTCTCCAAACAATGAGAATTAAAAAACACTTGGTCTCATCAAAAGCACAAGAGTCATCTTCTAGAGAATCACATAATCAAAAAAATATTAACTATCTATTTCTTTTACCTTTAAACATTATCCCAAAAACAGAAAGGGTAAGGTAAAACAACTCTTCAAAAAGAAATAATCCCATAGGAATAAAAACTACTTTTAAATCTTCAATGTTCCATGGTGCTACCCAAAGTTCATCATAGACCATTCCATAAATAATGGTCCTTAAAATTCCTTAAAATAAACCAAACTAAGATTGAAACCCTAATACATGAAGGATTTGATAACATAGTCTTCCAAAATAAACTTCACTGTTCATCTCCAAAAAACATCAACCACTCCTAACATCTTATAACAAAAGTAGCTAAACTAAACATATTTAAACCAAGATAGGTTAATCATTCCCATAAGTAACCTAAATTACTATAATTCCACCTTAAATTCATCGATTCTTCAAAATACAAGTCAGCATTACTCGTCAATGAAAATATCATAGTAATCTAATTACCTCGATCATATAGGGTCCCCAAAATAGTGAACGTCTTCCAAAATAATAATCATCTTGTAATCCCCTAATCACCTCTGTCGTATTAATATGGAAATCGTCGCATTTCCTATCACATTGGTTGTTGGGACATGTTCTTCCATTTCCCACCATTTACTAAGAAGAGAAAGTATAATTAGGGGCTTAAATACTATGCCAATAATCATGAAAAGGAACTTAAAACATATAAGGATAACTTGTAGAAGAAAAGTATACCATCACTTTTGATCCCCTAGGTTCCCATATAGGTTATCCATGATCATATATTATTATGTGAATCTTTATTTTATTTTTTCTTTGTTCCTTTAACAATGGTTCATACTAAACTTATGAATTTACCAAAGCATATCCCCCAGGAGTGTCGTAACCAAGAGTGCAGTAAGGCCCGTTGTCGTCTAAAAGTTCCCATTAGAGTCTAGATCAAAGCGGTGTTTTCGGGTTTTACATCTATGTATATATGTGCCAGAGCCACATCTACCTGCTCGTATCAAGACATGGATGTATTTTCTTGGAAACCGATTACTCAATACTAACTAAAAAACCAGGAAGATTTCCTATATATAAACTTTTATATAGGCTTCTTCCTAAAGTTTTCAAATCCTAATTTCCATAAAAAACTAAACCATATTTTGATACCAACTATATCATCCTGCCTTTTTATCACATAAACTTTCATTTCATTTTACAAAACTGAGGATCTTTAAGGTTTAGTGTCTTGTAAACCATGAAATTAAAACATGAAAACATAAAACATTCTTCTTAAACACTTCAAAGGCTTCTCCTCATGTTCATCCTAGGTTCATTACTGCATCTCATAACCTAGGGACATAAATCAAAAGAAAGGGTGAGTAGAAGGCCCAGTAAGGGACACAAGAGAAACATTTTACATGTGAACTTGAGATACTTCAATAAGGTCTGAAAAGAACTTTATGGCATGAGAACGAAATCATTAGATATGTCATAATAAAAATAACATTTTTCATAACATGAATATGTGGATAAAACATCCAATATTGGCAATCATTTCGTTTCACCAATGTCCATCCCCAAGGTGTCATTAAAAATTACCAAGGTTATTCACCAAGGTATCAGTCTAAAAGGTCATCTCTAGATTTTAAGTCTTTACCCAATGCATTGGAGTGCTATCAGGGCGCACCCTTGAAATGTTTTTATTAACATGTGAGCCACATATATCATCATCAATCATTTCATGACCAACCCATATATCATAAAATTAATGGGTTTCATTTCATAATCATAACGTTTTAAAAACTGCTTTAATGACATGATCTTTGTGTCACTTTAAAACCCACAGAAAAGGAAGGTGGGTCTCATGTATGTAAATCCCAGATTTTAAAATAGAACGTTTTGGTATATATTTGAATACCCATATAGAATAGAGAGATTTGATTATTCACTTAATAAAATAAAATAACTTTAGAAAAAGTGATAGGCATTTTGAGATAGAAATTCTGCAGCATAACAACTATGTTTCAGAGTTTTAGAAAACATTGAAAATAGAGGAGACATGGGTCAAACATTCATAAATGACCCATAAAACAGTAGAGGGACAGAATATAAAGTATTTAAGAACATGGTAGTGAAATCTTAAAGACATACCATATGAAATGAAGAACACAAAAGGAATAAAAAAATAATATTTCTCTTATGAAAATTTGGCAGCCTAACGGCGTAACTTAAACATGAACAAAAATGATTTGATGAGATCAAATAGGTTCTCTCGTCATATGAACATAAAATTTCAGTATTATAGATATAGAGATAATACCCCAAAATAATAAAAAAGAAACGTGAAAGACTTTACATGAAAGTAGAACATTGAAAAAATAGAAAGGTGAAAGAATCCCTTAAAAATCCGGCAGCCTAACGGCGCCACTTAAACTTCAACAAAAATGAATTGAAGAGATCAAATAGGACCTATAATCATATGAAATGAAAATATCAGTATGATAGATTTACATATCATACCCCAACATAATAAAAAGGAACTTTAAAGGCTTTCCATGAATGTAGAACTTTGAAAAATGAGAAAGATGAAAGAATCCCTTAAAAATTCGCATGCCTAACGGTGCTACTTAAACTTCAAAAAAAAATGAATTGACGAGATCAAATAGGGTATCTAATAATATGAACATAAAATATAAGTATGATTGATTTATATATCATACACCAAAATAATAAAATGGAATTTTAAAGACTTGAAATGAAATTAGAACTTTGAAAAATGAGAAATGTGAAAGAATCCCTTAAAAATTCGGCAGCCTAACGACGCCACTTAAATTTCAAAAAAAAATGAATTGATGAGATCAAATAGGGTCTCTCATCATATGAACATAAAAGATAATTATTATAGATTTAGATATCATACCCCAAAATAATACAAAGGAACTTTAAATACTTGACATTAAAGTAGAACTTTGAAAAATGAGAAAGGTGAAAGAACCACTTAAAAATTCGGTAGCCTAACGGCACCACTTAGAACCTCATAAAACGAAATAATGAGAGTAAAATAGGATATCTCATTACATGAAAATGAAAAGGGAATTAAGAGGAATATAAAAGAACATATTTTAACATAATAACATGTAGCATTAAAGAAATGACATAAAATAGATTACATGAAAAGAAAGAGGGAGGTCAGATCGCTTACCTTAAAAAGTAACTCTTAAAACTCAATGGATGGGACCTTGAGGGCTTGGGGGAACCTTGGGAGGACTCCTTTGGAGGTAATGAGATCAGAACATCGTTGGGGGAGAGTGGGGAGTCGAATAGATGAGAGGATTTCTTGGTATTTATAGGGAAAGTGAGGGGACAAGGCATTAATGGCCAAGGGACACCTCATTGGTGGTTTTGGCAAAAACATTGGCTTGCCCATGGTATTTGCCCAAGGTATTGGGCACATGGGACACCCCATACAATAATTCATCCCCTTTAGTCGACCATCCCTTAAAATATCTCATTTAATCATCATGACATAGTTATGATGTCATTAAACATACCGAAATCCTAAAACTGTATTTTTACTATTCACTGAAAATTCATCTTTCTGAGAAAAATCCCAAATTTTCACATTAACCAAATATCAATGCTCTGATTTCAAAAATGAACTCCATTTTATAAAAATAATTTTCTAAATATTTTTAATTTATTTTTTAAATAAATACACTATTCACTAGAAATTCATTTTTTCAGAAAAATCCCCAAAAATTACCTTAACATAATATCGATACTTTGAGTTTAAAAATGAAATCCATTTTATAAAAATAATTTTCTAAATATTTTTGATTTAATTTTTAATTAAAAAACACTATTCAGCTGAAAATACTAATACTTGAATAATAATTTATGAAACCGTTATTTTACCATTTTATTGAATCACATTACTTAATCAAGGTGGATATATTATATTAATACTTTCTTTAAGTGATATTACTAATACATTTGGTCAAATTAATAATCCTAAGCATAAAATCACAATTCATAATTTACTATTCATCAAAAATCAAGTTGATCTTATTAGACTCTGAATTTCGTACTGGACATAATTGTAGAAGACTATTTTTTGAATATCATTACACGTTTTTAATTATTTAAGGTTTACATTAAATTTATTAAAATATCCTTTTTCTAAAATTCATCAAAAATATGCATACTATATTTATCCGGTAATTTGAAAATTCATAAACATCATCATAAGAAGAAATCCCAATTTTTATTTTAAACAAAGGATTACACAAGGCAGTTACGGTCTCCTTACATATCCCCTTATCACACCAGCATAGGACCTAAGTGTAAGGTGTGCTAAGGTGAGAGAATCTGAGGGAGGCTTGGCCAACATCGCACGATTAGTAATTTCTATCAGTTTGAACATCTCGCAAAGGCAATTCCATTCTAGCTTCACACGATGATGTTCGTCTTGGGTTTGGTCCAGAGCAAATCCCAGTGGTGCTACCTTCTTCCCAAGTTCTATTAGATGGGCTTTGATTGGTCCAAGACTACTGGGTGAGGCCATCGAATCTTCTTTCTATATTTATTAACCATGATCACTTGTATTTAGAGACAAAAATCGAAACGTTTAGTTCACAGCTGTCATATTGACCAATGGTCATATAACATTCAAAACCCAATGGCCTCATTTTAATAATACTCATGTTATCAAATGAATCCTTTTTTCTGTGTAAAAAAATTAAATAAAATAACACAAAAAATTAGGAAACAAGATTTATTCAAAACTTCGGGTCGTTACAAGGTCAACCTTCGATAACTATCATACCCCTATCAAGAAAAAATGAGGTCCTCAATCCTCTATAGGGGATATTTGTTATTCATGGTCAACTAGTTATTGTTCCAGTATTCCACACAAAACCACAATCCCCCATCTACCTTTTTGGTAGAAAACACTGTGGCCCCCCTAGGTGAACCACTATGTCTCATGAATTCATTCCACTGCAAGTCCTCCAACTGCACCCTCATCATGAAAAGATTTATCGGATCCATCCGATATGATGGTGCGTATATTGATGCTATCCCATGGTGTACATCAATGCAAAAGACTACATCCCGGTGGGAACGTAATCCTAAAACAACATCAGGAAAGACATCCTCATAGTCTTCCATCAATGATGGAAACTGGAATCTCATTACATCTACTGCACCAAGGGCCATGCTAGATAACTGATGAGTAATAAACATCACCCAACTATGACTTATTCCATATTTTACTATCCGTATTTACCTTTAATCAAGAAAGGAAAACATTGTTCTATTGATGTGTACACACCTCACCCTTTCCCTAAAACATTCAATCTGGGCATGATCTGTAGATAACCAATCCATTCCAAGAATGACATCATGAGTCTTCAATGCTACCACCAAGATATAAAAACAAAAACTATTTCCTACAAGGGTTGTGTCACACTATAGTCTTATGTCTGTGATCACAGTGTCTTCTCTAGTAATTGTCTCCAATCGTAAGGGTCGATTCAATAGTTCAACAAGAATCTCTAGGTCTCAAAAAATATATGTGATGAGAAAGGAATGACTAGAATCTGTGTTTATAAATAATTAAGCTAAATTATAAAAGATTCATATCACATATTAAATCGTTTCAAGATCCCTGTGGTCATATTCCTCGACCACATATAGTTATCCCTTCCCATGTCCTCCAACTCCTTCAGCCTGGTGTGGACCTCCTACGGGTGGTGGTGGAAGTAAGTAAAATTGTAAACCACCTCCTGGTACTCTCCTAACTCTTCATCCATGTCTTCCACCAAGCGGATATTCCTTCTCCAATTGTTGTATCTTCCCAAGTGGTTTCATCCTCAGTCTACCTATCATCATCATGGAAGGTTGAAAAATGTAGAGCGATATTTCCCATACTGTCACATGAATAGAAAAACCTCTCCGAAAAAAACTAGACCCACCCTCTGATCCCTGAACAACATATCCTCTATCCCAGGGCCTCCTTCTAAAATGTCTCCCACATACAGTTCCCTGGGACTGATGTCAACTCCCTACTGTCGAGGTCACCGCTCCTTCTCATCCTCTATTGAAAATCGCTATTTGTATCTACTCACCCACGTAGCTTTGAACCACAAAATCTTTCTCAAGAACCCCAAAACAATTCAGAATATATATAGGAATAATGTTGGATCAGATGTATCTATGAAAACCTCACTCAAAATTTGGAGCCCTAAAATACTGATCTATAACTTTTTCTATCGAGTACCTGAAAAGGTTGGTCAACCTCAATAAATAATCATCCACTAAAATGATAACTTACTGGAGCTGAAGAATCTCTTATATATAAACATCTCTCAACACAAATGGTGAGAAATAATCTCTAAAGGAATAATATAACTCTATCCATAAAAGATTCAACTCATCTTGATTCTGGATAGACAAACTCTACATCTCCCTACTAAGTCGTGTAGAAAGCTCGCTTCCAAATCCACCATCTGATCTGCTAGTGTCTGGAGTAGGTGGAAAACTCGGGACACAACCACAATCCATTCCTTAACATCCTATGGGTCGCGTTTTCCTAAAAACCTAAGGGTTCATTGTATCCATAACTCATTGAGAACACTCATCATGTTCTCCTCATATTTTGGTAATGTGGGTACCACATGCTGCTCAACAGGTGGTAGTGTAGTTGGTGCACCTTATAAAGGTGACATCTGGGAATTGGTCATTGTATCAAAGCCTCATCCCTGAGGGGGTCATCCATGTGGTCAATATAAATATTCCTAGATATTTTTTATTGCACGGTAATACTGTAAGAAAATAATATGTACCATGTTTAGTGATTATATTTAAATAATTGACTCAAAAAGGACATGGAAACCACAACCAATTATTATATAATGCATGAACTATTATTTTCCATGAAACTAGTGTTTTCATGTACCAATTAAAAATGATGGTTATTGAAGTCCTAGTGTATGAATATGTTGGTGTCCCACATACGAAATAGAGTCCCTAACCTGAATGGAAAACTCGAAAAACTTAACACTGTTTTCACAAACAAATCTCACAGACTCCCAGCCCTAATGTAGAACTAAACTACCTCTGATACCACTCTATCACAACCTTTCCCTGTGGGGTCTAAGTCATAACTCCCCAATCTCTACTCCAAAATTCCAGGGGGGTGGTGACTAGCATCGAGTAACACTAGTAGAAAAAAATTTTAACATGTAGGCATTTTTCAGGTCGGTTCTATATAACCGACGTGCGAAGCTGTAAAAATCGATTTATCAGGTTAATTATTGTATAACCAATGTGATAAACCAGTGAGAATCAGTTTTTTATGTCAGTTGTTTTATAAACGACATAAAAAATTCTATGATTAGATTTATCATGTCAGTTATCTTATAACCGATGTGGAATATTGAATTTGGGCGATTTATCAGGTCGGTTATAAAATAACCGACGTGATAAAGCACCATTTATAACGTCGGTTATAAAATAACCGACAAGATAAATTATGTTCTACTTTGTTTATTAATTAATTGATCTTATATACATAAGAAAAATAAGTTTATAATGTTGGATATTAAATAAATGATGTGAAAAAGCCTTTAAATGATTAATCTCACCCTGTATTCAGATATTCTGTTTTCTTCGATCGGGTGACCTGCGACTCGTCTCTCTCATATGGAAAACCTATAAAGGATTCTTCTAAGTGGTTCCCTCCAGCTTCATTTTTCCAACATCATTCATCAGCTTTATTATCACAATATATATCAGGTTTACTCACAACAGTCAAGTAAGCCTCAGACAGGTGAGTTTCAATTTTAATTTTTCACGATGCCCGAAACTAATTTTTTGAGAAGTTATTTTTCTACCACTGTTCTTGCTATCAGGGTAAGTTTCATAATGTTTATTTATACCATAAAAAATTCGTTTCTTGTAAAATAAACCATGTAAATGATATCTATAATGTTTACAATTTCTGTATGTTCTATCATGTGTGTGTGCACGTACAGGGGGTGTCCAAGGGGGTGGGGGCTGCCAAGTGGGTGGGGCTGTCCAGGGGGTGCGGGGGCTGTCCTAGGGGGTTGGGGATGTCCAAGGGGGTGGGGGTGTCTATGGGGGGTGAGGGGGATATCCATGGTGGGAGGGGTGATTAGGGGGTGGGGGTGTTGTCCAGGGGGTGAGTGGGAAGTCCAAGGGGTTAGGGGCAGTCCAAGGGGTGGGGGTGCCCAGGGGTGGGGGCTGTTCAGAGGGGTGGGGGTTGTCTAGGGGGTGGGAGATGTCCAAACGGGTGGGGCTATCCAAGGGGGTGGTGGTGTCCAGGGGTGTCCAAGGGGGGTGGGGTGGTGTCCAGGGTGGGTGAGGGGGATTTCCAAGGAGTTATAGGTGTCCAGGGTATGTGGGTGGTGTCTATGGGGTGGGGGCTGTCCAGGGTGGTGGGGTGTCCAGGGGGTGTCCAAGGGGTAGGGGTGGGGGTGGTGTTTCGGGGGAGTTAGATGTCTAGGGGTGGGGATGGTTTCCAGAGGGGTGAGTGAGTTGTCTAAGGGGGTAGGGTATATCTAGGTGGTGGAGGTCCATGGGGTGGGGGTGTCCTGGGGGTGCGGGCTATTTAGGGGATGGGGGTGTCCAGGGGGTGGGGTGTTGGTGTCTAGGGGGTGAGTGGCTTGTCCAAGCCAGTAAGGGCTGTCCACGAGGATGGCGGGGTGTCTAGGGGGTGGGTGCTGTCTAGAGGGTTGGGGGCTATCCATGGGGTGGGGGCTTTCCACAGGGGGGAGTGTCCAGGGGGTGGGGGTAGTCCAAGGGGGTGGTGGTGTCCAGTGGGTGTCCAAGGGGTGGGGGTGGTTTCCAGGGGAGATGGGGATTTCCAAGGGAGTAGGGGGTATCCATGGGTGCGGGGGTCTAGGGGGTGGCTGTGTCCTATGGGGTGGGGGCTATTTAGGGGTGGGGGGATATCCAAGGGGGTGGTGGTGTCTAGGGGGTGTCCAAGGGGTGGGGTGGTGTCCTGGGGGTTAGGGGACTTTCCAAGGGGTAGGATTGTCTAGGAGTGGGGGTTGTGTCCAAGGGTTGATGGGGTTATCCAGGGGGTGGGGTGTAACGCCCCAGTTCTGGAAGTTTCCCAGAGGTGCCCAATACCCTGTTTGTCATAAGGCCCCAAGAGCATTTCCCCTAATTCCAGAGGCTGTTGACTAGTTTTGTGAGCCTTGGGTGTGATAGTGGGGAAACTATTTCATCATTGTAAGAGTAACACAGTGGAAGAGAAGTAGATAACAATTTCAAAAGTAGTAATAAATTCGTACAATAGTAAATAGTGGAAGACTGAAAGTAATAAGCAGCAGGAGCACATATATAACGATGAATGATAAATGTGTCTAGTAAAGTTGAAAAACATGTCACAATGCTAAAATACTGTACTAAACCAAATTATTAAAGAAAATAGTAAAAAAATCCTCATCATCGCAAGCCTCATCTTGGTCCCACGCTCTCCACTTCCGAAATTTGTCAAGTACCTGATGTAGAAGGATTCTTTCCCTTATCTATACCTGCAACAATATAATCTGTTTGGGCCCAAAAGAACGATCCATACTGGGTGTGATACTAAATCCCATTATGCAACCATCAAGAGATTTGTGCCAAATATTCAGTGAATATATATAGTAGGTAAGAAGCAAAAGTAGTAGTAAACAAAGAAGTAATCAACAGTAATTATTCCTACAGTTTCAAAGAATTCAGACACCACATATCAAGTAAGTATATAATCACAAAAAGGTAACCCTCTAGGACTTTCATATAGGATAATACCCTATGGTCCTACCTAGAAAACACAATAAACACTCTGGGAAGTACACACAGTCTATCCCCTTTGGTTCAGCTTTAGCAGAGACTCTCGGAGGAAGCACTCACCATCAATTCCCCATGTAGTCTCATATTGATAAATAAAAAGAGGTATGGGGAAGCACTTATGTATCATTCCCCCTATGTCCCATGTATAGGAACTACAAACACTCTGAGAAAGCACTTACGTCAATTCCCCCTATGGTGTCACATCATAACAGTAATTTAAGTCCTTCTAGAGAATCCCTCATGTCCATTCTACCTATGGTCTACTACAACAGGTTCTCACACCCCTATGTAAGTCAAACGAGCACAGAAAATACATGGAAGCCAAAGTAAACCTCAAGAACAACTTGGCTAAAAAATCTATAGTAGAACACCATGGCAGAAAAAACACTCCATCCAAACAATAACTGGCATGGAAAACAAAGCAGCAACCGAACAGGTAAAAATAGAAAAAAATGGTAAAAATAATAAAACATGGGAAAAACCTTTATATAATGGCAAAATAAAACCTATTCAAAACATATAACCTATATAAAATCAACCAAGGTATAAAAGTAAAAAAATTAGTGCTAAAAACATAAATACGCAATAACCTGTTCAAGGGTGTTGATCACTATTTAACATATAATTCAAGGAATAACTTCTAAAAGACCCAAACCACCTACCTCGGTGTTGTAGGATCGCTATACTTGAACATAAAGCCTTGAATCTCCCAAGAACACTATAGATCTACCAAAATGTGAAAACCTATCAACCGAGGATAACTCTTGAAAGAAGAGGAATCAGGAAACGAATGTTTAGATGAATGAAGAGATTACCTTGTTGATCCCAATGCAATCGATGGCAATCGAATCGGAGAATAGATGCTCGATCGGGGGCTCGAGGAAGAATCAAGGCTGTATGGGTGATCTCGGTCGAGTCATACGAATAAGAAGGTGTTTCTATCAATTAGACCCAACCCCGATCTGTTTAATGAAAAAAAATTACACGGTGTGTACTATCCCTTACTGGCCCCCCGTATTTGACTATCTCCAGGTCACCACACATGGTTTTTTGCTCATCTATTACACGGCCAGCACACAGCTACATGTGGAAAAAGAGTACACAATATTGAAAAATAATTACATGGTGTGTACTTCAAAAATGTCCAAAACCTCCTATTTTTCTCAAAAACACCAGAAAAGAGAAAAAAATACCTGAGAAGAAGATTAGGGTTCTTAATAATGTCCCCCCTTAAAGAAATTCGTCCCTGAATTTCCCTAGCAAGGTGGAGTAGAAGAAGAATCCTTGAAAATCTCTAGCCACTGTGATCGTACATCAGCCTCCCTCTCCGAGGTCTCGTCTTGTACTCGTCTTTGCTCCTATAGCACTCATACCAAAGGAACAGACCGACCAAAGAGAACATTCATAATTCATTCAAAAATCCATATAAGATGATCCTAGAATGAGTAATCCACCTTTTACTCAGCCTCATCGGGTTGAAAAACATGAGATGGGTCTGAGAAGTAATGTTGATGCTGAGAAACATAGGAAACATCATGCATAGTGTAGTACCTCTGAGGTAACTGCAACCGATAGGAAACTATCCCGACACTCTCCAACACCTCAAATGACTCATCATACCATGGTTAAAGCTTACACACGCCATATAATCCTCTTGTGTCCCAACCGTTGTGTGACATGCATGAAAAGATGATCTCTGACCTCGAACTCCAGAGGTTGTCTCCGTCGATCATCATTAGATTTCTGTTGAGACTGTGCAGTATCCATACTCTTCCAAATCAACTATATCTTCTTCGAGGTCTCCTAGACAAGATGAGGTCCCAACATAAAGGCCTCTCCTGCCTCCTTCCAACATAAGGGTGATCGACATGACCTACTGTACAAATCCTCATAAGGATCCATCGGAAGAGTTTCTTGAAAACTGTTATTATAGGCAAAATCCACAAGAGGTATGTGCTTCTCCCACGAACCTCCAAAACCCTGGATTCAGGCTTGAAGTATTTCCTCTAGTACTAGAATCGTACGCTTGGACTAGCCATCTGTCTAGGGATGGAAATTTGTGCTCAAAAGTACTTGTGTACCCAAAGCTTTCTAAGGCCCCTTATAGACCCCAGAAGTAAAACATGCATCCCTATTTGAAACAATGGAGTGCAGAACTCCATGTAAATTCACAATCTCTCGGATGTAAAACATTCTCATCTCATCAAAATTGAAGGGCTACTTGATTGTTAATATGTGAGAAACCTTAATGAGTCTGTCAATGAAAACCCATAAAACATCATTCACTTTAGGAGACCTCGATAAACCTATCACAAAATCCATCGCGACATCATTCCTCTTCCACTCGAGAATGGGTAACTGCTAAAAAAGACCTGCTAGTCGCTGATGCTCCACCTTCACCTGCTGGTTGGTGGAACACCTCATGAGAAGACTAGAAACATCTCTCTTCATACCTATCCACCAATACTGATGGTGTAGATCACGATACATCTTGGTCACACTAGGATGAATTTCCCAAACTGATGAATGAAAGTTTCACATCATCTCCTCATGTATGTGTGTTGGAACCCACATGTGTCCATTAATACTCAAGATCTCATCCTTGCCTATTGTTCATCTAGGAATAGGTTCATCACCGGACACACTCTCCCGTAAGGCCAGGCCTTCAGAGACTGATTGTTGCCTCATTCTCACATGATCAATTAGAGTTGAGGTAACCGCTACAGAAGAAAGAAAAGTCTTCCCCTACCTGTGTTCCACCTCTAGATGCATCTTAGAGAATAGATCCATAAGCTACCACTTACTTCTGGCCTCCTGAACTATCAGTATCTGATTCCTCCTTCTCAAAGTATCATCCACTGCATTGCCTTTCCCAGGCATATAGGCAAGCTCAATGATAAAGGACTGAAGGTACTCAACCCACCTTTGTTGTCTCAAATTTTGGTCATGCAGAGTGAAGATATACATGAGAAGTTTCTGGTCAACGAAAACAAAGAAATGCTCTGCCAAGAAGATAATGTATCCAACATCACATGTCATGAACAACTGTAGCCAACACGAAATTGTGTGTCGGGTAATTTCTCTCATGTTACCTCAAGTACCAAGACCTGTACGCAACGCCTCCTTCTCCCTGCATAAGCATATATTTTAGCCCGATACATGAAGAATCACAACATATAGTCTTGATTTTTTTAGGCTCTGTAAATTCTAGTATTGGTGTTGAAGTAAACTACACTTTCAAATCTTGAAAGGCTGAATCATAAGAATCTGACTAAAAGTACAATGCACCCTTCTTAGTCAGGCCCGTCAGTGGCACTGCTAAGCATGAAAAGTCTTGTATAGAACGTTTGTACTATCCATCCAGACCTAGAAAACATCATACCTTGAATACATTCTTCAGGTGATCCCAGGTAACTAATGCTCTCACTCTCTCTAGGTCTACTGATACTCCTTACTCTAAGATAACATGACCCAAGAAGTGAATTTGGTTCATCCAAAAGTGGAATTTTGAGAGCATAATATATAACTGATGATCTGTTAGTGTAATCAAAATGATCTAAAGATGTGTGGAATGGTCGTGTCGAGTGTGAGAGTATACACAGATATCATCTAATAAGACTATAATGAATGAATCGAAGTATAAATGGAACACTCGGTTCATTATTGCCATGAAAACTGTAATTGAGTTTGTGAGACCGAATGGAATAACCACATACAATTATAGACCATACCTCCTTCGAAAGGTTGTAAGGGGTATATCAGATGGTCTAACGTGCAACTGATGGTAACCGGATCTCAAGTAAATCCTTGAGAACACCCAGGATCCTTGAAGTTGATCAAAGAGATCGTCAATACATTGTAAGGGATTTCTGTCCTTGACCGTCAACTGGTTCAACTTCTAATAATACAGACAAATATCTGAGGGTACCATCGCCTTTCTTCGCAAATATGAGAGGTGAACCCCAAGGAGAAGTACTAGGTCGGATAAAACCCTTTACCGGCATCTCCTCCAACTACTTCTTGAGCTCCTGCAACTCTGGTGTAGCCATCCTATAAGGTGTAATGGACACTGATGCCACTCCTGGAACAAGATCAATAGAAAATTCCACCTCTCGCTTTGGAGGAAATCCTGAAAAGTCCTTTGGAAAGACGTCCCAAAAAAGATCCACTACTAGAGGAAAGTCCATCCATGAAGTCTCTAATTGATCCCAATATAGACTAGAAATCTGGGCTATAACATCTCTCATACCATGATGCTTAGGTCCCTCTCTGCTTGCCTAGACATCCCATTCTCCATTATGAAGAAACGATCCACCCTTTGGTGATGTGAAACTCACCCTACAGTGACAGCAATCGACAACTACCTGGAAGGGGAAAACCCTATCCATTATGAGAATGACATCATATCCTGCCATTTCCAATACATAAAGGTACCATGAGAAGTGATGCCCACCAACCTTTAGAGGTCACTCCTTGCACTGACGTACAGTAGCTGTTCTATTCCCCAATGGACTGTCTAGCATTAAGATATCAGTAAAAGAAAAGATATAAAGATCAAGGCTCTCCACAACAGAAAAAAATATAAATGATATGGGAAGCCCCTGTATCGAAAAGAGGAAAAGATAAAACGGAGACAACTAGAATCATACCTCGAACTATAGAGGGTCTGAGATCCTGCTCCTGCTGAGTCTACTCCACTACAAAAGTCTGACCAACACTGTAGCCATGTGATCCTACCTGACCACTCTAAGATGATCCACCGTGTCGTCGTTGAAAGCCTGGTGACTGGATACCATGTACCATGACCTCCACCATCACCTAAATGGCCGGAAGAACTCTCGTTCCGAAACTGGTGAGAAACTGGTGGTGCTGATCCCGAACGAGGGGTCATAGAAGAGCTCATGTCACCAGCTGTTAGTGTGAATATTTCACAGAAGCGCTGAGGGTGACCCATCTTTCCACTAGATTGACACTCCACTGGGTGTCATATACCCGCTCTTCCCGCACTGGTATCACACCACTTAGATACCATAAGAAGTGTCTTTCCTCCTTGGATCACCACACAATGACCCCTAGTGGCGCTTCATGATGTCATTAAGAGGGATACTAACTCGAGATGTCGAACCGGCCTAGCTCACAACTTGAGAATTCCTCAGATTTTACTCTGTCATCAGCACTTGGTTGATTATAGAAGTGATGGAAGTCAACCTGAAGATATTCACCTAAGATCAGATGTCGTACACGAGACCATCATTAAACTTCCTTACCAGAAATAACTCATCATCTCCTAGAATAGGAATGAATTACTGCATCTCTGTGAAGTGAGAAGAATACTCCATAATGGAAAGAGTACCCTTCTCCAGACTCATGAACTCTCAAGATCGACCGACCCTCAAGGTTTCGAGATAAAATTAATCATAAAAGTCACACTGGAACTCACTCCAGGACATAACCTGCTGGTGTCCCACCTGTGAGATCACATCCCACTATATCTTGGTGGATTCCCAAAGCATTTATGTAGCGAGTTTGACCCTCCTCTTTGGAGGCATCTCCAGATGCTCTAAAATGGAAAGCATTGATTCTAACCATGACTCTACAGCCTGATGTCCTCCTTCCCCATTGAAAGTGGGAGGTTGATGTTGATGAAAGTCCCACATTAACTTTTACATAGAAGGGGTGGGATGTTTTACTCCTCGGAAGGTCTGAAAGAACCTCATGAAGCCCTCTCGAAACTATACATCAGTACCTGTGTCTGGAATGACAGCTGGTTCCAAGACTAGCACAACTGGAGGATCAGCTAGAAGACCTTAATCAGCCATATCTGGTGTCTGATTGATTCCCTATAACTGGCGTACAATAGGAGGACGTCTCAATGGAATGACTCTGTAAGGTTAAGTCCACACCATAGATCAGTATTAACATGGACAGAAACATAGAAGTGTGAGAAGGGAACAAGAGAAAGAAAGCATCCATGTATTTCAAAACATTGATACATGAAGTGTATAAAGCCTATATGGAATATTACCCTAAGCCTTCACATGGCCATGTACATCTACCAACCCAGGTTGTGTGACACCCAATGCACATGGCGTGTTGTCCTTGCATAAAGCGTGTACATTAATCCTCTGCCCCTGCCCAAGTTCTTCTACATGAATAACCCACATGGTTCTCCTAGAACAAGACTACACATTGTGTTCATGCCAGACACGACGTGTACTATATGAGGTTCACTAACCTGTGTTGTTCATGACATGGCCAGATACTCAGTTTACACTACACGACGTTTTTCAGATGGACGTGATGTGGTATTAGGAAAATCTTAACCGACTTGTGTTGTTAGTCAAATGACTGGTTATACGGCTCTACAAAACGGTGTGTACATCCTGTACATGGAATGTCCTACCCGATATTTCCTAACCCCATGTCTCTACCCACATAGTCTATGACACGGTTAGAGACTATACTATGATTACATACAATACATGGCCTTTACCTAAGAAAAATAGTTTCTTCCTGAACAGAAGAACACATGCCATGTATTCTTCATTATACACCATGTATCTTTGGTTCTTCTAGACAGTAAGCCTTAGAAACAATTAGAGAACCCAAAAAAAACACAAAAAAGATCAATAAAGTTCCATGTTATGATCCTTGAGGGCCAACACCCCCTGTGAACCAAAGTTTGGCCTCTCATACATGTCATAAAAAAGGATAACGGTGCAATGATCCACCAAGTTTCGGTTCATGAGGGCCCATAACACCTCAAGAACAAAATTTTATCATCATTCAAACAAAAAATTACACAATTAAATACCCTATCAAAAGTAGGTATTCTATCAAGGAATCTATCACAATAGCATGGATATCTAGCACAACAACTATCACAACAACATGCAATTACTAATGCAACCTAAATTGCATGGTGGGAATGCATGAAATGTGATTTTTAATAAGTGCCTATATGATGCATGAGATTGAATACCCTCATCTCATTCGGTTTCAACAAAAATTTAACCTCAACAATATCAATAATAAAAGTGAAAAACATGTGAATCACCTAAATGGTGAAATCAAATCAACTTTAATAATTGAAAAACCTGAAAATTTTCAATAACAAGGTAAATTAGATTTTCCCTATACACGGGTTAGCTTCTCCTGGGAACAACTTATTACCAAGTACATATATCTTTCTATCCCTGGATATAATCTCCAAACAGTAAATCAAGAAGAAAAGAACCCCTCTGATACCACTTTGTAATGTCCCGGTTCCAGATGCCTCCTAAAGGTGCCCCGTACCCAGTTGGGCACATGGCCTCAAGCCCATTTACCCTAATGCCAGAGGCTTCCGACTAACAGTGTGGGCCTTGGGTGTGATAGTGGGGAAACTATTCCCTAATTGGAAGAGTAACACAGTAGAAGATAAACAAATAACAATAGAGAAATTAGCAATAATGACATACAACCATAAAGAGTGGAAGACTGAAAGTAATAAGCAGCTGGAGCACATATATAATGGTGCATGATACATATGTCTAGGAAAGCAGAAAAACATGTAACAATGCTGAAAATTAGTACCAAACCTATGTAAGAAAGAAAATACTAAACAACTCCTCCTCATCGCAAGCCTCGTCTTGGTCCCACACTCTCCACCTCCCAAAGCAGTCATGTACCTAAAGTAGAAGGGCACTTGCCCTTATCTATACCTGCAATAATATAATCTTTTTAGGCCCAAACGCATTACCAAAACATGGTGTGAGACTAAATCCCATTAGGAAACCACCAAGAGATCTGTTCCAAATAGTTTGTGGATATATATGGAAGGTAATAAGCAATAGAAGTAGTAAAAAAAGAAGTACTCAACTGTAAACATTCCTATAGTGTCAAAGCATTCAAACACCACATATCAAGTAACCATATAATCACAAACAGGTAACCCTCTGGGATGTTCTCCCAACATAATCCCCTATTTTCCTACCTAGAAAACACAATAAATCCTCTAGGAATTACACACATTCTAACCCCTCTAGTTCAGCTTTATAACATACTCTCTGAGCATGCACTCAGCGTAAATTCCCCCTATAGTCTCGTATCGGTAAGTAAAAGGAGCTATAGGGATGACCATATATCTCATTCCCCCTGTGGCCCGCATTGAGGAACTACAGATACTCTAAGGAAGCACTTACGTCAATTCCCCCTATGCTCTTGCATCGTAACAGTAAAAACAGACCCTCATGAGAAGCCCATGCATCCATTTTCCCTATGGTATACTACACCAGGTTCTCATGTCCCTATGTAAGTCAAATGAGATTAGAAAATACATGGAAGGCAAATTAAACCTCATGAAATGCTTGGATAAACAATTTACAGCACAACAACATGTCAGATAAAATACTCCATCCTAGAAATACTAGGCATGGAAAACAAACCCACAACCTAACAGACAAAACTAGAACAACAATAAAAATAATAAAACATTGGAAAAAACTCCATAGCATGGAAAAATAAACCCTATTCAAAACATATAACTTCTATCCAATCAACCAAGTCATTGAGGGAAAACATTAGTGCAAAAAACATAAACACGCAATACCCTATTCTTGGGTATTGGGCACTGTTGCACATATAAGTCAAGGAATAACTACAGATAGGAAAAAACCACCTACCTTGTTGTTTTAGAATCACTATACATGAACCTCAATCCTTGAATATATTAGGAACCTTAAAAATCTACAAAAACTCTAAAAATTCTCAACTGAGGATAACTCCAGTAAGAAGAAGAATCAAGAAATGAATCTCTAGAAGAAGAAAGATATTACTATTGCGATCCCAATGAAATCGATGGTGGTCAAATTAGAGAATAGATGCTTGATCAGGGGCTAGTGGAATAATCAAGGCCGTACAGACACTCTTGGTCGAGTCATAATAATAAGGAGGTGTTTCTGTCGATCAGACGCGACCCCAGACCGTTTAATGAAAAACAGTACACAATGTGTATTTTCACTTACCGTCCCCCCGAATTAGGCGGTCTTCAGGTATCCACACATGGGTGTGTGCTCCGCCGTTACACGTCCAGCACATTGCTATGTGTGGAAAAAGTATACACGATGTGTATATATAAGTACACAACGCGTACTTAAAAAATTTCAAGAAACACCTCTTTTTCTCAAAAACACCAGAAAATAGAAAAATGTACTCGAGGAGAAGACCTGAGTTCATACATGGGGTTTTCCATGGGGGAGTCCAAGGGGGTAGGGGGTTGGGGTGGTTTCTAGGGGTGGGGTTGTCCAGTGGGTGGGGGTGGTGTCCAGGGGGTGAGTAGGTTGTCTAAGGGGTAGTGGTATCTAGGTGGTGGGGGTGTGTCCTAGGGGTTATGGGGTTTCTAGAGCGGTGGGGGTGCTGTTTAGGGGGTGGGGGTTGTTCATGGGTGTTTGTGTCCAGGGGTGTCCAAGTGGTTGGGTGGTGTCCAATGGGGTAGGGGTTGGACAACCCCCTCACCCCCTAGACACCATTCCCCCATCCCCTGGACACCAAACCCCCTTGGACAACCCCCACTAACCCCTAGACAGCCCCACCCACATGGACAACATGTACCCCCTTGGACATCCACCACCACCCCCCCTGGACAGTCTCTTACCCCATTGGACACCCCCATTATATATATATCCTAACGGTTTCATTGAAACTGTTGGCATATTTTAACTTTAGGTACTCAATACCAACTGTTCCAGTAGAATCTTTGGTTTAGGGCTATTGCAACAACCATCATTCCAATGGTGTGTGAAACCATTAGGGTATTCTATCCCAATGGTTTCAGTGGTTATCCCAATGTTTTAAAATCATTGGGATATGTTTAATTTTTAGTAGTAAATATATACATATTTTAATATTTATAATTCTTGTTTCTTTTTTACAGAAGGGTGAATTTTGTATACAGTTGTACCATGATGTATTATTTATGTACCTTAATAAGAAAGGATACAAGATGAATTTAAAACATTTATATCTAACTATACTTTATCTTTAAAATCATTTTCATGAACATATTTTTCAAATATGTATAGATTTGTTTTATATTTCAATTTTTTTTACTTTCAAATTAAGATATTTTTCATATAAATATAAAATTGGCTTATCTTAACAAGATGTATAATTTTGATATTTTTATAGGTAATAATGAGTTGAAGTTGGATTATAGAAATTCTAATCAGTAATAAATATGAGAAAGGTGTTGATTCTTTTTTGGAATATTCTAAATGAAATGTTTCAAGCAGTGACATGTTTTTATGTCCATGCCTGAAATGTTTGAACATGAAGAAGTTGAAAAGTATAGACATCAAAGATCATCTAATTTTTCATGGTTTTTATCCAAGTTATAGCCCTTGATTTTGGCATGGTGAAACTGGGAACATTTTCAGATATACTGATGATGATGATTTCTCAGATGGTAACTCCGATAAAATTGAAGAAATGATTCGTGATATTGTATCCGAACAAATTGAGATAGAACCGATAGTTGCAAGTCAATATGGTGATGCTGAAAAACAATTATAACCTAGTTGTACTGATTTTACTATTTTTTCGTCGATGTTAAGATTGATTAATCTGAATGCGATACATGGATGGAGTGAAAAAAGTTTTATAGAGCTACTTCCATTATTGAAAGACATTCTTCCCAAAGAAAATGATCATCCAGATTCACATTATAAGGCTAAGAAAATATTATGCTTGATTTGATTGCGATACAAGAAAATGCATGCCTGTCCAAATGACTATATGATATATAGGAAGGAATATGAATTTCTATTCGAGTGTCCTAAATGTGAGACATCACGGTATAAGTTGAAAGAAAAATCATTGGTTGATGTTGAGATTACAAATATCCGTACCAAGGTATTTTGGTATCATCCTACAATTCATCGTCTGAAATGTTTATTTTCTAATTCACATGATGCAAAATGGTTAATATGGCATACTGATGAGCGAATTTGTGATAGAAAATTATGACATCCAGCTAATTTTCTAAAATTGATAAAAATTGATGAGCAGTATTCTACATTTTGAAATAAAATTAGAAATATCATACTTGGGTTGTGCATAGATGGAATGAATCCATACAGAACCCTTAGTATCCCACATAGTTCATGGCCTATTTCATTGGTAATTTAAAACCACTCTCCTAAAGATTGTATGAAGTGAAAATATGTCAGTTTGAGTATAATGATCTCTGGTCCAAAGCAACTAGTAAATGATATTGATGTTTTATTGTCACCATTGATTGATGATTTGAAACTTTTATGGGAGGATGGTATTAGGGTGTATGATTCTTATAAAATTCAATATTTCAAACTGAATTATGTGCTTATGTTCACTATAAATGACTTCCCAGTGTATGGAAATGTGTTTAGATACAGTGTTAAGGGGCATAAATCACGTCCAATTTGTGAACAATAGACCTCATATTATCAATTGCATCATGGGAGGAAAATAGTATACATGGGTAATTAAAATATTTTACCTATGAATCACTCTTATATAAGACTAAAAAATTCATTCAATAGCTCACAAGAATTTGATATTGCTAAAAATCCTTTATCTCCTAATGCATATTTTGAGAGGGTGAAGAATCATGATATGTCATTGGGAAAGACACATAAATCTAGTAATGATAGACATGTTTTGAAGAAAATTTCAATATTTTTTGAGCTACCATATTGGATATATTGTGAAGTGAAACATAATATTGATGTCATGCATGTGGAGAAGAATATCTGTGGAAAATTGATTGGAACATTGTTAGATATTAAAGGAAAGACTAAAGATGGGTTGAATGCAAGATTTGACTTACTATCAATGGGAATACGTTTGGAGTTATATCTCACTCCTAATGGAAGACGAAAATTTCTTCCCCCATCTTGTCATAAATTATCCAAGAGGGTGAAAATTATAGTTTTTTAGTGTCTTCATGATATCAAAGTGCCTCAAGGTTATTCTTCAAATGTAAATTTTTTTGTCTCTTTGAAGGATTTAAAGTTGATAGGTATGAAATCTCATGATTTTCACATCATGATGCAACAACTTCTACTTGTTTCATTGCATGGAATATTTCCCATCTATGTCCAATAGACTATAATGAAGTTGTTTTATTTTTTCAATCCAATTTTTAATATGGAGATTGATGAGAATGCTTAAATTTTTTTGTAAAAGGATGAAATTTATATACTTTTTCAGTGGGAAATTTTTTTTCCTACATATTTTTTGAAATAATGGTGCATTTAATGGTTAATCTGGTTCGAGAAATAATGATTTGTAGACCAATTTATCTTCGTTATATGTATCCTTTTGAAATGTATATGAAATTATTGAACGGGTATGTTAAAAATCCATATCGACCTGAAGCCTCCATTGTTGAAAAGTATATTTTTGAAGAGGTTTCATTGTTTTGTATGAGCTACATGGATACAAAAGAGCACAAAGGATTGCCTCCATCTCACTAACAAGGAGTTAATAATGAGGTTAGGGGGATTCATGGCTTGAAAGTCAAATCGTTGTCAGCTAAACAGATGAAGAAGCTAGAATTATATATCTTGAATAAAATAGGTGATTCTCCACTGTATATCACATTGCATATTAATGAGTTGAAAAATTATTATCTAATAAAGAAAGAAATCTGTAATTTTAATGAGAACAAAAAAACATTTTTTCCATGGTTTAAAATGACCTTTCTTGGTAGATCAGATTTATCAGAGTCATTAAGATGGTTAGTGGGTGGTCCAAGTTTAAATGTGATAACATGGCCTAGGTATGACATCAATGGATATACATTTCATATGAAAGCTCAAGAAAACATAAGTGTGGTTTAGAATAGTGGTGTTTAGGTGTTTACAGAAGCAATGCAATTTTCGAGTTCTAAAGACAAAAACCCAATTTCTGCATCAAGTGCATACTATAGTAATTGATGAAATATGGGAGGTTGATTACTTTAAAATTAAAGTTCATGTTTTTAGCTGCAAATGGTTTGTCAGGAACAACAGTGTTAGGCATGATGAATTTGGAATGAGAGTGGTTAATCTGAATAGATTGGAAGACACAATATATTCTTTTATAATGGCATCACAGGCAAAACATATTTTCCGTATAGTTGATCAATCGGATATTTAGTGGTCTATTGATTTACAAGGGAAAAATAATAGTTTGGTGAGGATAATCTTTATGAAGATGCTGATTTTTGCTAGATCCCTACTTCCATGGAATGAATAGAAAAAAATAACGATGAGCTTGTTAAAGTCATGATTTGTGCCATAAGTAAAGATCATGATGAAGGACTTTGGGAAAAAAATCCATTTCTATATTCCTATTTTTATATGTAACATATGTTTATTTTTTCTTTACACTTGCTATGTTTATGAAATTTTAGATATTGTAATTTTTTTCTTTATTAAAACATATATTAAAACAAATAATTATATATTTTTTATTTTCATTTTTTTAGTTTTGTTTATCATGTTTACCATTACGTAACTTATATATCTGTTAGATTTGTTCAATGACAATTACATTACCATATTTACCATGTTTACCATGTTTACCATAGTTTACCATAGTTTACCTTTACATAACATATATATTTATTGATTTTGTTTAATGGAAATTATATTACCATGTTTACCATCTTTACTATGTGTACCATGTTTACCATGTTTACCATCTTTACCATTATTTAACATGCTTAAAAAATTTATCGTGTTTACTATTACATAACTTGGTACAGTTTTCTATTTTTTGTTTACATTAGTATTGTAACATTTAAATTTTTATAATTGGAACTAATTTTTAATTTTTTTTATTTGATGGATAATGACATATCAATCAATTGATCAACCACATGATTCTAGAGATGAGCATCATGATCATTCCTCTAAGGAGGAACATTCACAAGATCCTATTAATGTTCCAAAATCTTTTTCATGTGGTACCATAATGACAAAGAAGAGTTCCAAAGTTGTTAAATTTGGTTTCACACTTTTACCAAAATTATCACTATCTCAAAGCCTGGACTAGAGGATATTGGTTGGGTTAGATGAGAATGATATTCCTAGAGGTCCAAACAAAAAAATATTTTAAGAGTTTTGTATCAACATAGGGTAAAAGCAAAGTAAGTGTTTTGTGCGATGATTGGAGAAGTGTAGACAAAGCAATAATATCTCAGTTGTGGGAGACGATTTTTGTAAGATCTTTTGATACTATATGACTAATCATTAAATGTTTCTAGTATAATATGGTTTTCTTTATTTTTATCAGATGAAATTTGATATTCCTAACATTGGAGGAGTTAGGAAGAAATGGTTATCAATGTCTGCAAGGATATTGAGGGATTTCAAATCAACCCTAAAATTTAATTTCATTTTTGGTTATATAAATAAAGAAAATCCATGTCATATACATACTTTCATAGATGAAGACGCATGGAAGAAATTTTTGAAAGTAGAATAAAATATTCATTTTTTGTAAGGGAAATGTAAACTTTTATAAACATTATTATAAAAATGATATTATTAATGTTTTGTTAACAAATTATTATTCATAATATACAGCAAACAAGGACATATAATAAAGATATCCAATCTAAAAATGTATACCCATATAGTTTATTTTGGGATGGTATAAATTATTAGAAGAACAAATGATGGTGGGGAAATTACAAAAACTGATAGTTGAGTCTTCATGCTCTGGAGGGGTCCCCCCTCCATCCCCTCCATCGAGACATGAAAAATTAAAGAGAGCTTAGATGAGAAAAAAGGGTCTATATCATTTGAAATAATCAAGAATCCTAGCTGGGAGGATTGTAAGATATTTATTTTATTTATTTAACTTAATTATATTTTTTATATAATTTAAATTATTAAAGAAATGTTCAATTAATTAATACATGATTCTATTGAGAAGAAGAGCTCATAGGGGGTATTTACAGATTCTGGGAGGCAAGATGTTTTATCTAAAATATTGGGAATTCCCGAACACCTCGGTCATGTAAAATGATAGCCGACATGTGTATCTATAAGAAAAGTGTTTCCACTCTGCCACCTTAGTCTACGGACCCCATTTGTTATCCTACTCCTCCACCACATATTCCTACTTATTGTGATATATATTTCGATGATCCTCACCATCATATAGTTTCAAATGGGGTGGTATATTTTATTTGAGATACATTTCATCATCAATAGTTATATGTAGAGCATCATAGGGTCACTGTACAGTATATTATAAAATGATCAGCATGACTACTATTACCTGCAGATGAGGTGATGGCAGTTGGACATAGTATTATCCACCTTTTATTTTGGACATCAAGACTTCTTTGACTCATTACCATAGAGGTATGTATGTTATATATTTTATTTTATTTGTCATTAAAATTTTATCATATGGAAAATAATATATTTTTCTATTTATTTTTACAAGAATACATCAAAGGTAAAGAAATACTATATAGACAACAATAAAGAAAAATGGATATGACATCAGATACAGATTCTAGTAGTCTTGACCGATTTGGAAGATATTAAATTTTTTTGGTGGATCGTTACAAGTTTCCAATGGAAGCTCATGTTTGTGGACATGAAATCAATGTGGGGATTCTGAAAAATGATATCATGGAGCTTGTTACTGAGGGTAATTTGGCCATCAATATGGTGCAGATTTTTTCCAGGTAAGTCTTAACACATTTCCTTGTGTTATATTTATTAAAAATATATACTTATGTCTATTTTTTATTAGTTATCTTTATAAATTTTGTGAGAAAAATGAATAGACATATGTATATGGATTCATGGACCTACAATTGATTTCCCCTGAAGGACATGCATTGGATGAGGAACAAATAACACTTTATATTGTTGAAAGATTTAAATAGAATATAATCACACAATATTAGATGATGGATTCTTGTAAGGGGTAGGAAACATATATCTATAAAATTGTTCATTATATTTTAACATAAAAACCCAATAACCATAAATTTTATTTTTTTAGTGATCATTGGAATCAAGGTGTTTTTTTTCAAGGGAGAAAAACACTTTATTGGATATGATCTATCCATGGCAATGTGTGGGAATGTTTTCAGAATATGTTGGAAAAGTACGTTTCAATTTTTTAATATTTTTTAATATTGTAATTAATTTTGAATTTATCCCATTCATATTATTTTCTAACAAAGTAGGGGTTTAATTTTGAAAAAAACAAAGAAAATGTGTTCCAAGATCAAATATTTAAAAGTAATGGTAAATATCCATTTATAATTTTTACTTTTCAATGTATTATGTAAAAATGATATTTTGAATTGAAAATCATTTAAACATAATTTTCATGAACAATAAGGCATCATCAAATGTGGATATTATATGTTAAGATTTATGTATGAAATAATTACTACTGGAACACTTGTGATGTTTAACCTAGTAAAATTTCCTTATAAACATTTCCATAATATTTTATTTTATTTATTCATTATAAATGTTAACTACTATCATTTTAATTTTTAGATATTTGATGACCCTCAAACCTATAATGTTCATGAGGACAAAAACTTACAAGTGGAATGGTCAAATTATTTTACAGGTTTTATTTGATTTTATTTTGTTTGTAGTGTGAAATTTAATTCTGAATATTTTAATTATAGTTATGTGTTTGGTAGTTGTTTTGGTTGGAGTTATTTTTTTAGGTGAAATTTTAATGTTTGAATTTTATATATGTTAATGTTTAATTTTTCTTTGGTTCTTCTTTTTTAGTCCAATTTTGATGTTTTTATGGTTTGGATTCTGGTCGGGTTTAGGTATGCTTTTGGTCCGGTTTCTGCTTGTTTCATACTTTGGAAGTTCATAGTAATGGTTTGATGGGGGGTGTTTGGGGGGGGGGGGGTATCCAAGGGGTAGGGGTGTCTAGGGGGTGGGGTGTCCAAGGGGTTAGGGGGATTTCCATGGGGGTGGGAGGGAAAAGGGGGTTGGGGGGGGGTTGTCCAGGGGGTGGGGGTGTCAAGGGGGTTGGGGTTTCTAATGGTGGGGGTGTCTAGGGGTGGGAGGGGTTGTCCACGGGGTGGGGGTGTCTAGGGGGTCAGGGCTTCCAGGGGGTCGGGGTGTCAAGGGGGTGGGGGTACTATCCAGGGGGGGTGGGAGGCTGTTTAGTGGGGTGGGGTGGTGTCTAGTGGGTGGGAGGGTTTCCTAGGTTGAGAGGGGTTGTCTTGGGGGTGGGGGTGTCCATAGGGGTGGGGGTTGTCCATTTGAGTGTGGTAGGGTCCAGTGAGTGGGAAAGAGTCTAGGGGGTCAGGGTTTCTAGGGGTGGGGGTGTCCAGGGGGGGTAGAGGGTTTGCCCAGGGGGGGTGGGGGTGTCCGGGGGTGGTGGTTGTCCAAGGGGGTCGGGGTGTTCAGGGGTTGGGGCTGTTCAGAGGGGGTGCTATCCAGTGGTTTGTGGTGGTGTCCAGAGGGTGGGAGGGTGTTTAGTGGGTGGGATGGTGTTCAGGGGTGGGAGGTTTTTTAGGGGTGGGGGTGTCTAGGTGTTGGGAGGGGTTGTCTAGGGGGTGGGGGTGTCCAGGGGCGGAAGGTTGTCCAAGGGTGTTTGGGTGTTTTGGGGGTGAGGGTTATCTAGGGGTGGGGATGTCCAAGGGAGTGTAGGTGTCCATCAAGGGTGGGTGGTTGTACAGTGGGTGGGAGGTTTTCTAGGGATCGATATGTCTAGGGGTGGGAGGGTCTGTTTATGGTGGGTGACCAGGGGTTGGGTGTCGAGGGGGTGGGGGTGGGTTGTCCAATGGAGTAGGGGTGTCCAAGGATGGGGGCTATCTAGTGTGTGGGGGTGTTTCCAGGTGTGGGAGGGTGTCTAGGGGATAGGGGTGTCCATGGGGTGGGGGGGGGGGCTATCCAGTGGTTTTGGTCTGTTTTTTTTCTTGTTTCAAGTTCTCTTTGGAAGCACACTATAATCGTTAAACTATATTATTAAAAAAATAAAACTGTTTTTTAGATAAGTTGTTTTATAAACTTATTAATAAAAGCATGGGGATGATTTTTTATGTTGGTTTTTTAATAAATTACATAGTATATATGTTTTCATGATGGTTATTTTTTAACCGACGCAAAAAACCAATTCGCTGACTAGTGTCTCACGTCGGTTATGAAAACAACCGACATGATAACCTTGTTTTTCACGTCAGTTATTAGAAAACCAATGTGAATTTTTTTTGGAGGTGTTGTTTATTATGTAGGTTATTTAATAACCGATGTAATAAACAACATATTATGGTGGATATTTAAAAACCAACGTAATAAATCATGACTATGAACCATTTTCCATGTCGATTTTTAGGAACTGACGTGAAAATGGCGTTGGATTTCTATTTTTTGCATCGATTTTAAAATAACCAATTTAAAAAAACAATTATTATAATATCCCCTTCTATAACATCAGACCTAATCATATATAAAAAATGAAAAATAACCGACGTAAAAAAATGTTTTTTTCACTTGTGTAAACATATAACTTACATGGGAGGGTTTTCTTATGTACCTATATGCACACACCAATCTCCATGACCAAAAATGCATAAATTTAAAAAATTACTAACTAAAAAATGAATTCATACCACTATATTCCATCCAATTTAATATGACAAGAAAGTATAGTAACGTGAAACTAGGCCAAATACAAGCCCACCTAAATAATTCTATAACCACAATTCCAACATGTATGAAAAGGCACCGAGACTGGTCTCTGTAGACATAAGAACACACCACATCTAGCTCGATCTCAAAAATCACTATCTGATCCTAGTTCTCCTAATACTCTATAAAAATATCTCTCATCTTTAGAAGACATGACATATATGGGGAAATACCATTCAAGGGTCAGTATAATAGTACTCGGTATGACACCTCGAAATGAAAAATCAATATAACAAAGTGATGTAAAATTATCTATACACAAATTTATGACTACAAAACCTATAATAATATCTTTATTAATCAAAGGAAGGCACATATTCAAGAGGTAAGTCACAACTACCTCATACCAACACCAGGTATCCAGCTTGATGATTCAACACAGTACCCATTCGTGAGAACACACTCATGAGTTTGATAGAACTTGTGACATCCATCCAAGATATACAATTTTTTAAGAACCATAATGAGAGAGATATACTGATATATCTAAATAGGAGATACGATACACATATGAGGATCATATCTAGGGCCATGGGGTGATAACAAAAACTCAACCTAGATTAATATGTTATATAGAAGATCAATGCCTTCTAATGTTGGTCATTTAAATACTGATGACTCTAACTAAGAATGAATAATGAATAGAGGATCTTACTTCAGGCCTCTCAGGGGATTCCAACAACTCTATCCTGGAAGTCCTTTTGAAGGTATCATACAATTATGAGTAGGAAATGATTCAATCCAACCATCAGGGAAATTATCAATAACACAAATCTTAACGAAATTTATGTATGATATGGTAGAAAAGATAATCAATCCATGTAGAAAGGGGTACACATTGTGTAGTGGTGTCATGAATTGTGTACCTTAACCCTGGGTGATACCTGTGTACAACAACTCATGTCTTTAGAACATGTTCTGTAGAAGATGTGTACACACTATAAAGATGAAGTCACACACAGTTTCCTTCCATCTGAGGTTCACCCGTGTGATATGTTCATCTTCCGGTATGATGTGTCAACCCATGTCCCTCTTCCCATTTTCCAGTATGTGAAGTAGTCCATATATTTGAGCCAGGCCAGGCCAAGTCATGTGGTGGGGTACAAGACGTGTAGGAAACCTGTGTACTCCACCCCATTTTTTGTATCTCTTGATATATATATATCGAGTCTCCAGGGAGTACCTACACACCGTGTGATTGGGGTAACATGCTATGTGTTATTTATCTATTCCCTGAAACCATTTCCATTGCTTAGGGGGGAATACACATTGTCTAGCCCTGGGTTATACACTATGTCCATCATGTTATTCCATAAATATGTGTTCATCCTCCACATGATTTGAAAAATCACCCAATTTATGATTATTGGGTTCATTCTCTTAGACACTCAAGATATTTGGTAATTTTTTTACACTAACACAAAATAGATGTGTTTCAGGCCTTAAATGAGTTCAAAAAAAAGATTAAATTGATTCTTACACAAACTTCATGAAGAATAATTTCTTGGGATTTTCTCTGATACGTCCATCTTCATCACTGTCAGACCCCCATTAGGTTGTACCAAGGTTGTATTTTCAATTTTAGATCATCATGCCAAGAAATGAAGGTGCAATGAGAATTCATTCAGAAACACAATGATTAATGAAGAACACATGTAGAAAACATGGGAGGGAGAAAAATAGGGAAAATCTATGGAATGAACCTCAACCATTGTTCATTCTAACCTATATTTTTTTTCCATAATAATGATCAAAAAATAAAATAAAATATCAAATAATCACACCTCCTAAAATCCACAATTAAACTCATCCTGTTAAAAATGATCAAAAAACGGATCAATCTGTTCATTGGTTGGTCCATGATCATCATTAAATTCATGAACGGTGAAGTAAAATAAAATATAATGCGTCCTATCGGGGAATTGGATCACTTGGTATTGAAGATTGATTTTCACTGGTGATATACATCAAGAATGATCTTTGATCAAAGTCTATGTTTTTTCTACCGAGGTAATTCTCCAGGGTTTCCCACTAGAGCCTCTAGGGAATATCTAGTGTTATAAACCTAACCCGGCATCCCAACCAAAATGATTACTTAAAAGAACATGACTCACTACGTCGATCAAAATGATAAATAATATAAATATTCAAATTATTTTATTTCTTAAAAAACTCTTAAAACTAATTCTCACAGCTGATCCATGCCGACCGATGTTAGGTCACTCCAAAAGTAATGTCCCTACTCTGAATGAAATAGTTCCCCCAAATTTATGATCTGGGAACCCATTTAGAAGTTAATATAATTTTCTAAAAAAATGCATTTACGTACAATATAATATTTTAATATATGTTCAAACATTTATTCTAGGAATCAGAATCACATGTCATCTCAATTCTTATCCTTAAATGTAATCCATATAATATTTACAAATAATACACATAACAATTGGGGCATTACAAAATTCCCCCATACTGAATCAATAACATATAAAATAAAAACTATTTCATGATCATCTGAAATAAATTAAAAAAAAACCATTTCCATATGATGTAAAAAATCACATTTATTTGAAAATAATTTATTTACACCAAAATCCAAAAACTATCAATCATTAGATTAATATTTCTTAAAATACTTTTTAATAAACATTATCTTATTATTGACAGAGTAAAAAAGATAAAAAATTAGTTTTGAAATAAAATTTTATCATTTATCTGAAACAAATTATAACCATGGTACTGTAGCACTCTCACCGACATTGAAATAAAACAAACTCAAGCATCATGGGATCCTAAGAGACATGGGAAGGATATATAACACATATTTTTTTTAGAAATTGTTTCCTTATGGAATCTTTCTAGGGAATGATCATACACTTAATCAATAAGTGAACCAAGGTCTCCAACTTAGCTACCCATTAAAACCCATGAAATATAAATGGACGTGAGAAAGTAAATTATCAAAAATTAATTTAGTTATATAAATCAAACAATATGATCACCCTCAACACTAAACACCCTTCAATGAGAAGACACCTTATTTTTTATAATGATCAAAATCTAATTTTATTATCCCCACTATGGGGAAATAACTATATTAACAACATAATATTTAACATTCTAAGATACATTAAGAGGAATTATCCATTAATATAACATATATAAAACCATTTAGTTCGGTTCCAAATGAAATTTTGAACACCATTTTGGAATTAAAATTATAAATGAATTATTTGAAAACTAAATCACAATATAATAATAAAATTGAAAGAAATTAATGTATCTAAAACACATTTTTATGAAATAAACACACCATTTTCAGGACATAATTCTTTAAAAAAATTTATTAAATGACCAAAAATATTATTAAATAGAGGTATTAAATTATAATGTAAAATAAACTATAAATCAAACATTTTTTGTAAATATAATTATAAGAAAATCCACTTTGAAACCAAGTGGAAATTCTATTAACATCCAATGAAACAAAATTAGAACTAATTTCCATTTTATAAACATACTAAGAATACATAATATGATATTTAGAAGTATGTGTTTAAAACCAAATACTAAAATGATTTTATGTTTAAAGGCCTAGAAATGGGAAAACCTACCTCAAATATATTACCTTCATATGTCATTATCCAAACCACCTCAGGAAGGCATGAAAAATAAATTAAGAATTAAAGTAACCCTAATAAGAGAAGAAACTCCTTTAAAAAAATTATAAATAGGAAATAATAAGTTTCCATGACATTGAAAAAGAGATTAAAGGAATGAAGAAGAGTATGAAAGATGGTTGGGATGAATTTACCTCGGGGAATTAGCCTGAAACCATTAAAAATTTCCAATATAAGAGATTGATTGGAAGTGCGAAATAGGGGAGATGTGCACCTAGTCATGGGGGTCAAGCAAGGGCTGAATGGGGGAACTAGGGGAACTATTTGAAAGATGGTAGTTTTTGAAAATACAAAAAGCAAACACCCATCTAGGTCACATGATATACCAAACCATTTTCCAACAATGTGAACAACACTGCACAAAAATATACGCACCACACTATTTGTCCACAAAATAATAAAAATTATTCACTAAATATGTAAGAAACTCCAAACATAGAGACACAAGTTTTATTTATATGACCAATGGTTAGTACTAACCTTTAATATTCTTAGAAAGACAATCTATATCCGAAATATAAGGATGTTATTTGGAGATTAAACCAAATGTACTTGAACAAGATTGAAAGTAAATAAATAAATAAATTGAAAAGGAAAATAGCAGTCATGGTGGGATAATTATCCACACCATTACACTTTATGCCTTTAAAGTGTCTTGGGTGAGTATTTAAATGATAAATGAGTAAGGATTATCTTTATTATCTACTAAATGGATTATTAAACCAAGGAACAAAGATATTACATAAAATAATAGGCAATAATCTAGTATCCTATCATCAAATAGAATTTTTAAAAACTATGTATTCATGTAAATAATAAAGGAAGGATGAGAAGGACAACAAAATATTGATCATAAATGCCAAATAAACTTCTTGAGTCTGACAAAAAAACAATGATTAATACTCTTCCTTTGGGTGAGAGTGATTATGTGAAGAATTAGAAGACAAGATCCCAACCAAATATCACAACTTCCTAATAAGATAGAGGATCACATATAGGATCAAGGACTAAAATAATCTATAATTTTTACTTATGGTGGCCTCTCCATTATATTTAGAAAATCACAAGAACACCTATTTTCTAAAGATACCCACAAATCCTTTGATCTAACAAGATAACACTCATTACAGAAGGATAAAATCCAAATAAGAGTGATAAGGTTCACAATGAAAACTATTGAAAATTTTAAAATAACACATTTCAAGTCCACATCTAGTATTTTTTTAAATATTCCATAAAATAAAAGAGATGATTATAGGTAACCCATAAAAAAGTAAAAACACGATAGACAAGGTAGGGAAATATATTACATGATATAAAATACATAGAACAAAATATACATGATCCATAAGAAGCATTACAAACCTTGAGGTTAAGGATAAAAATGAAAAATCTTTTTAAACACCAATGGAACACCAGATATAACAACCCTGACTATAGAAACCAAGAGATGGTTCATATTTTATTATATTTCCTTACATAATAGAAGTAAAATCCAAAATGAACAATCATTTTTTCTATATTTGAGATCCAAATACAAACATGATATATGATTTACGTAGGAAATATAAAGTAAAAAATATTAAACAATGATATAAAACAAACTTTATCCCATAAAATTCATTCAAATATTACTTATTTGTATCCTAGGGAAAGGAAAAAACATGGGTGAGAAAAAAGTGATGAATATGGGTTATATACAATGGAGGATATCATAAATCAGTAATGAATAAACAATAATGTAAGGTAAATTACAAAAAAGCACATATAATATAATCAATAACATTCTATCATAATTACATAAGTAATAATATATATGTAAGGGTAAATAACTTAACACTCATATTATTTAATCAATAAAATGATAATTAAATGCATCTAGATATAATATAATTATGAAAATATCATAGATAATAATAATATAAATAATGTATAAGCTTTATTATTAGACATTATGATGTCAATAATCATGATACCTTTATTATGAAGACCTTTCACTAGATGGTCTAAAATAAACAGTAGATTCATAATTAATTTATCCAACTCATTTGACTCTAGATACAATTTGATGCATTGAGGTGTTATATAATCATGCTCCCCACACATCACTGCATTTTTAAAGCATTACTCATATATCTAATAATTAATTTGACACATAAAAAATGTTCTTTATCATAATATATATATATATTTTAAAATAAACATATTTATCAATATTCCATTGATAAAAAAAACATTACAAATAAACGCCATATATAATAATGGTATATGATATATTAAATATACACATCGATGATAAAACATATTATACATAACCTTGAATTGAAATATTATCCTAAATTAACAAATAGGTATTCATATTAAATACATTAATTGAAAGTATATACACAACATGAATGTGAAAAGGTGAATAATAAAAAATATTTCTCTATCGAATAGAAATTGAGAAAAAATCACTTACAGTGATCACAACGTTTAAGTGAGAAGTAACCAACGAACAGGTTTTATGTCTCAAATGTTAATCCACATAGAAAATTGGAAATAAAAAATAAGATAATAAAAATTTATTAAACACATAATCATATAATATCAAAGTAAAATGATTAAGTCATATAACCCAATGAAAAGAAATTGATTTATAAAATTATTTACCACATGGTTTCATTCATGTAAAATATTATTAGATAAAATAATTCAAATAAATAAATAAAATACCATGAACAGTGAAATATTCATGATATTACATGTAAAAGGTGACATATTTATACTATATAAAAGCCATTTCACACTTAATAATATAATATATCTCAATGAAGGGCAATTGAGAAGAATTCCCTTACCCTGTGATTTCCACTAGTAAATATACATTAACCTCATTTATATTGGTTTTAATAATGTTGTTAACTTATAATATAACCATTTTATTACTTATAAGAAAATATATGATATTATTATTACATTTTACAACCTATTTGTTAATAAAATTTCATTATTTTCATTGTTTTGGGTGGTAATTACCTTGTTTTATCATGCGTTTTTTATTGTGAAAGTTCTGGTAATGGTTTATAGGATATATATAAATAATATATAGAATATATTAATTTTATAATTACCATATTAACTAATTATATAAATGTTTATAAATTTTCTTAAAATTTTTAACTAGGGAAATGAATTGCATCACTTCGTGAAGACGGTAGGTTATATGTACATATGAGATATTATATCAACACATTGATGGGGGAATGGTTATGGGAGTGGATGATATAATAATTTTATAGAATCAATATCATATCCTATATATAACTTATATTATTTTATTTTATTTTATTTCATTCCATGTAATGTGTATTTGAAAATCGAATCAAATTCTTTCAAGAGGTGGTAGTCCACCATATACACCAGCAATGTAATCTTATTTTAAATGTAATGGAACATAAAAAGGTATATGTTATCGAAAAATAATTGAATTATATTAATCAAACAAATAAAATAAAAATGTTTCAAATAAATCAATATATCCATCATTTTATGATTTTGATGGAAATTGAATTATATCAGTTCATGAGGTGGTAGACAACAGTACACTTGACCGACAGTTTCATTTCCCATATTTTTGAAGAGGATAAATGACACAGATCGAATTTTTTAAAAGAGATGTTTAAAAAAAATTTTAATGAAAAAATCAACCTTATTGGGTAATTATTGAACCACATAAGTCATATAATTCATTTAATGGCATACAATGTGTTTTTGGAAAATTTTTAGGTCAATTTAATCACTATCTTTTCAGTTTATTACCTGGTAAATAAGTTTCACCCTAACCATACTAATTAAAATTTACTAGATTTACTATTCTATATGGAAAAATATTAAGTTAAAAAATATTATATAATATAAATATTTTTTATTAAAAAAATGAAATCCATTTTCCCAATTTCAATTCACTAAATTTTCAAAAAACAATATATAATTAGACTCACAAATTTTATAAAAACTATGCTTCCCTTGAGAAAATTATAATAATAATGTAATGTTTTTATAAGGAAATTAATAATAGAATTTATCCCAATGAAATAAATTAGTTAAATTGAAATATAAATTGTCTATTTTACTTTTAATCCAATTTAAAATTTATTTCACATTGTATGTAATTTAAACAAAAAGGAATTTTTTATAAAAAAACAATGTTTTTTTACTATTTATCAAAAAATAAATCCTTTTAGAAGCTTCTGAAAAATGAACCATTGGATAAATTTGATAATATTATCTAAAAAATGTGTTTAGTTTTTTCAAATAAATTTTTTAATAGTTCTAAAAATTAATTCTACAATAAGTTTCCAGGAAGAAATGAACCATTTTTTTAATAAATATTTTTTTAGAAAACATTTATTTTACATTAAAATGATTATTATTTTTTATTTATAATAATTAGATAAACAATTGATGTGTGTAAAAAATATATATTTCCATATTTTTTTAATTTAATTTATACCCAAAAATTTAACAGCCATGTAATAGTGGACATGTTAAAATAATATTTTAATAGTGTATCATTTTCTATTTAAACCAGTGTTGGGTGCATCACAAGATATTAAAGAGACTGAATTTTTTAAAAATTAAAAAAATTATAAATACTCATGTTGTTTTATTCGTCCCTCCTTTAAAAATTTAATCCGCAAAATTTTATGGATATTACCTTCTATAACGACCCATACTTTACATGCATTGTTATTACTTCAGAATTCAAGGACACTTATTACAACATATAACAAAACCAGGAAAGGACCGTATAAGTATAGTGTCTTTCGAAGCTGGGAAACATAAACAACTGGTTCATAAATCATTTAGAGTATCTCCCTTTTATTCCATCATATCTAGAGTCCCTTTTGGCATATCCTACATAATATCCTTCTTCCTGACATGGGGAAAGAATACATACAAAAGGGTGATCTCAAATTCTTAGTAAGGGTAAACAAAAGAAATATCAATCACATCATATTAATAAGAACATAACATTTTGGAAATCTTAACATGCAAAAGAGATCATAATTTTATAACATGGGATAAATCATAGTTGTGAAATGTAATCACAATAATAATAACATAAAACATGAAACTTTTTTTCATACACACATAATCATAGAGAATCATTTCTTATTAGTCAAAACTCATTTCCAAGACTATCTTAGCGGACAAAGTCCATTTCTGAACCGAGTTCACTCATCGTTTCAGTCCTGTTTCACTGAACCAGTTTAACCTGCCATTCCAGCCATGTCTATCTCATGAGATATAAAAACTTTACCCAATGCATTGGAGGGAGATATAGGTCCCACCCATCTCATAATGATACCATTCTTATGTGTTCCACAAAATCATAAACCATACATCATAGCATAACCCATATAATAAAAATGAGAATCATAAACATCGTGACATCATAAAACAATTCATATAAGATAAAAGAATTCATAAAAATATGTCCATCACAACATGATAAAATAAATGTAATAATAGGGATAGAAACATAACCCTATATTATCTTAGATGGAAAATAATTTTGATAAAACACTTGAACTCCATTCTTGAGGAAAATATCCTTTCTACTTGAAAACCATTTTTCCTTTCTTAACATGTAAAACAATTTTAACCTAAATTATGTTTATTAGAAACAAAATTGAAAACATTTAAAGGAATATTCTTGGAAATAATGTTTGAAAAATCCAATCATGCCGTATAAGTTAAAAAAACATTCTTCTCGTACCTATGTTGGAAAAGTCAAAAAGTACCTCGTACGAAAAACGACAGAAGATTCATTTCATATCTTTTAATAAAAACTCACTAAAGGGTAAAATTGGAATTAAAAAATTGTATAAGGATATAAATATTACATCTTGAGGAAACATGGATGTGGATGATAAATATTCCCCATTAAATTCTGAAGTATAAACAATCTCTGATAAAAATTGAGATTGTGAGATTTTCCCTTACCTTAGGTCTAATTTGCTTCGTAAGTGTCCGAACCTCTTGTATAATGATTTAAATAATGTTATTGACTTATTACAGAATCATATTTTTTTTATGATATCTTATATGGTCATATTCTTAGCTTCTTATTAGTAATATTTCATTGCAATTTGTTATTCGGGTCTTTATTACTTTTTGTTCTTATGTGTGTTTTGTCAAATAAATTATTATTCCTCTCTTTAGGTTATATATCCTCATTTCAAGAATGGTATTAGTGTACTATATATCATATTTATTCATTAAATTCAAATATATTATCATTATGAAATTAAGATCATGTAGAACGAGTTGCATCACATCGTGGAGACGGTATTCCGTACATACGCCTGAGCGATGATATCATTCCCATGATTGTAGAATTGTATTGGAGTGTATGTATAATACTTCAGAATCAATACCACTTTAAAATAATCATATATAGTTATTTATTTGAACCATTATACCCATCCATGTAAGGTGGTGGTGGAAAATAGATTACACCACGGCGTGGAGACGATATTCCGTACGTACCCACGCGCGGTGATTTTGTTTTCTGTAGGATGGATAGATAGTCAAATAGGGTTGTTTCATGCTTATAATAACATATCAGTATATGAGTGATACTGATGTTATTACTTCATAATGAAACAACTAAAGAAGAAGAAGTGGAAGAAGAAATAATGTTGAAAGAATCGGTAACAGACATTACCTCTTCTTTGAAGCGCCTCTTTGAGACTTCCTTTTGGGGAACTAAAATTGGTCTTTGAAGAATACCATGTCCTCTAGGATGTTTCTAGGGAAGTGGAGAAAAAAATTTCGTAGGGTTTGGCAGAGCATTAAGGCTCAAAGTGGTGTGACGAAGAGAGGGAGGATGTGCCCTTTTATAAGGGAGGAGAGGGGCACCTTTGGAAAAACCAAAAATATTATTTTATTATAAAGTCATATTCGGTTTTTAATAGGTCCAAATTGATTTATTTCTAATATAAGGTGGGTACATGTCGAAATTCTCTGATCCAATAGAATTTAGACAAGTTTAGGTTTCTATTTTAACCTTATCATTTAAGTTTAACTTTAAGTTAGATAATTTTACTTTTACCGTGTCTTCTTGTTTTCACACACTATAAGGTTAATAAACATACTATAACAAGACAAACGAACCCCAAGTTATTTATTATTAATATATATAACCTTATATATGTCATTTGGCCGAACCATATATTTTTAGGAATAAAATAACAATTAATAATATAATATTTGTTTTAAAAACTATTTTATGTCAATTTTGACACTATTTGGTAATTGATTTTTGTGAAAATCATAACAGAAATATTAGTTCGAAAAAATTTAATAAAATCAATCATAACTTGTCATATTAACATAGAAAATAAGTGTAATTCATAAAAAGTCCCAAATTACATTTATTTGGGTATTTATAACATGAATTATGTCAATATTTTATTAATAAGATAATTAATGCATCATCATTGTGTCATAAATTAATTAATGTCTAAAAATTATAAATAAAATTCCATTATGTAGGAAATATTTTTATCTTTCTAATTATAGTCGAATTAACTTATGTATAACCATATATGAAAAATGATTTAGTTATTAAACATTGATTTTAACTATTTTAACCCTTCTTTAAATAAATTAATAATAAATGTCCTAATCTAATCCAAGTAGGCCTAAATGGTAATATTTTATTCCTATGGTTGTTTTTTGTTGAATTACACTTATCCAATAAAATTAGGACATGTGTTAGGGTAATAATAATAACATTTTTACCCTTAATTACCCTATTTACTTTTAACCGTGGTAAATAAAAGTAAAAAGATACTATTCACCAAAAATTATTTTCATCTCATTGAACCACATTTTACTTACTGACATCAACCATGTCTCTCGGATTTTTGAAATTACATTCACAAAAGTGGAAAAATTATGTTTTATGTAAATTTGAAAATTTTCCAAGGAGGTGGGTAAAAGACGATGAAAAGTTCAATAAAAATTTGTATATATCTAAAATTGTTATAAAATGACTCCAATGAATTTCATTGCACTTATATAGGTATTATGTATCAATTTTGACCTAAAATAAATTAAACAAAATAAATAATTATTTAAATAAAAAGTCGGTTTTTAAATAGTAACCCAGTGTTTTCACTATTCATCAAAAATTGAAAGTTTTCATAAAAATACCAAAATTTCACCTTAGGTTAATTTCGATATTCCAAATCCAAAAATGATGTCCATTTTCAAAAATAAAATTTATAAAATTTCAAAACGGGGTTATTACTATTCATAACGGCTAGTTTTAATAATAGTTTAATAGCATATCGTTGTTTAGTAGAACTCGGTATTGCATACAACGCAAGATATCGAGGAAGGCTGTGATTGTGTGTAAAGAAAGACAAGCTAGTGTTGTGTGTAGTAAAAGTTTCCTTTGATGATTTATAGAAAAACAAAATTTTTCTCTTAAATGTCTCGGGTGTTACATTCTACCCCCCTTAAAATGAATTTCGCCCTCGAAATTCATCACTTTGTAACAAACAGATGAGGATACCTCTATCTCATCATATCCTCAATCTCCCATGTAGATTCTTCTAATTGGTGGTTCCTCCATAAAACTTTCACCAAGAGAGTGGTCTTATTTCGTAGGACTTTTTTGCTACGATCCAGAATCTCTATCGGTTGTTCTTCATAAGAATGATCTTGCTCCAGCAGTACAACATCTAAGCTGAGTACATGTGAAGGATTAGGAATGTACTTTCTTAGGGGAGATACATGGAACACATCATGAACTTGAGAGAGATTCGGTGGAAGCGCCAATCGGTAAGCTACCTTCCCAACATGATCCAGTATTTCAAAAGGACTGATATATCTAGGGCTTAGCTTTCCCTTCTTTCCAAATCTCATTACTCTCTTCCAAGGAGATATTCATAAGAACACTTTATCACCCACTTCAAACTCTAAGTCTTTTCTTCGGTTTTCAGCATAACTTTTTTCTCGACTCTGAGCTTCTCTTATGTGTTGTTGAATATATCGGATCTTTTCTGCCATCTCATCAACAAGATCAGGTCCTAATAGCTTTCTTTCCCCAACTTCATCCCAACAAGTTGGAGTCCTACATTTATTTCCATAGAGAGCTTCATAAGGAGCCATCTGAATGATGAAGTGAAAGCTATTATTATAAGAAAATACCACCAAAGGTAGGTATTGATCCCAACCACCTTTGAAATCTATAGAGCAAGCTCTCAAAATATCTTCTAGAGTTTGAATTGTCCTCTCAGACTGACCGTCTATTTGAGGATGATAAGCAGTGCTGAAACTCAACTCTGAATCCAGAGTATGCTGAAGACTTCGCCATAACTTCAAGGTAAATCTTGGATCCCGATCAGATATAATGAAAAGTGGTACTCCTTGCAATCTTACCACTTCTTTTACATATATCCTGGAAAGCTGATCTAGAGAGAAATACTCTCTAATAGCAATGAAGTGTGCTGAATTTGTAAGACAATCAACTATGACCCAGATAAAATTATTGCCTTTGGATGTTTTAGGAAGTCCTCTGACAAAGTCCATAGAGATATTTTCCCATTTCCATTTGGGTATGGGTAATGGTTCTAACATCCCCATAGACTTCTGTCTCTCAGTTTTAACTTTCTGACAAACCAAGCATCGAGAGACACATTTAGCAACATCTCTTTTCATTCCATACCACCATAAGTACTCTTTCAGGTCCTTATACATCTTTGTGCTTCCAGGTTGAATAGAGAATGAAGAACTATGAGCCTCATCTAGCAGCTCCTTTTTTAATTTTGGGATGGGAGGAACACAAACCCGATTCATAAACTTTATTATCCAATCACAATCAAGGTTTAATTCAGGAACATTTCTCACCTTATTTTGTAACTCTACATCTTCTTTTTGTTCCTCTTTAATCATCATGTGTAAAGATGGTTGAACATTCATTTGTGAAAGATAATATTTCTCCCCTTCCATTATAATTCCAAGATCCATCCTTTGTAAATCCATAAATTTTGGAACTTTTTTGATCCTCATCATGGATAAGCTGGCATGGTCTTGTCGACTTAATGCGCCTTCTACCTTGTTTTCTTTCCCAAGGTGGTAATGAATTGACCAGTCGTAATCCTTAATCAGCTCCAACCATCTTCTTTGATGCATATTCAGCTCCTTTTGTGTGAAAATATACTTTAAACTTTTATGATCAGTATAAATATCACACCTTTCACCATAAAGGTAATACCTCAAAATCATTAATGAAAAGATTACCGCAGCTAACTCCAAATCATGAGTTGGGTAATTTTTCTCATGGATTTTCAACTGTCGTGAGGCATAAGCTGTCACCATATCATTTTTCATGAGAACACACCCCAGTCCCTTCTTGGATGCATCACAATAGATAACAAACCTTTCTCCACTGCAAGGTAGTGTGATCACAGGTGCACTGGCTAACCTTATTTTTATCTCTTTGAAATTATCTTCACATTCCTCCGTCCAAACATTCTTAACTCCTTTTCGAGTCAACATGGTGAGTGGGTTAGATAACCTTGAAAAATATTTCACAAAACGTCAGTAATATCTAGCCAAGCCAAGAAAAATTTAGATCTCAGTTACTGTTGTTGGTCTCGACCATCTTTTGGTAACCTCTGTTTTTTCTGGATCCACAGATATCCCCTCTTTTGAGATTATGTGACCCAAAAATTTAACTTTTGGAAGCCAAAATTCAAAGTTGGTAAATTTGGCATAAAGAATATCTTTTCTCAGGGTCTTTAATTTAATTATCAAGTGATATTCATGTTCTTATTTGCTCTTTGAATAGACAAGAATATCGTCTATAAGGTCTACCACAAACTGATCAAGATAGTCCCTAAAGACTCTATTTATCAGATCCATGAAGATAGCAGGGGCATTACTAAGACCAAATGGCATCACTATAAATTCATAGTGTCCATACATTGAACGAAAAGCTGTCTTTGGTATATCCTCCCTTTTGAACCTTAATTGATGATACACTGAACGAAGATCAATCTTGGAAAAGTATTGAGCTCCACGTAGTTGGTCAAATAAGTCATCAATGCGTGGGAGAGGATATTTGTTCTTGATAGTGATCTTGTTAAGTTCTCGCTAATCAATTCAGAGTCTCAGTTATCCATCTTTCTTCTTAACAAAACGAACAGGTTCTCCCCAAGGTGACACACTAGGACGTATGAATCCCTTATCAAGATTCTCTTGGAGATGCTTCTTCAATTCTTGCAACTCAATTGGGGCCATTATATAAGGTGTCTTTGAAATAGGTATAGAACCTGGTACGAGTTCTATTGAAAACTCAACTTAACTATTTGGTGGAAGACCCGATAATTCCCCTGGAAAGACATCATCAAACTCTTGTACAATGGGCATATTTTTAATCGTGAGTTTCTCTCCAACCATTTGAGATAAATAACCTTCATTTAGTGGAATCAAGACCAATAATATGGAAGAAATTTCCACTGGAAGGTTATGTTAATCCTTGCATTGATAGACGATCATAGATTGATCTTGAAAATGAAATGTGACTTCCCTTCTTTGGAAATTGATATGAGCTCCATATAGAGAAAGACAATACATGCCAAAAATCACATAAAATTCCACTATAGGAAGGATCACAAGATTTTCAGGAATCACTTTCCCACAAACATCAATCAGAGAAGAATTATAAACTTTTGATACGACTGTTGGGCCATTAGGGGTTGTCATAGCTAACTCAACATCTAATTGTTGAGGTAATATGGAGATACCATTAGAAAATTCTTCAGAAATAAAACAGTGTGTCGATCTAGAATCAAATAAAACATTTGTTACTTTAGAGTTGATGGTAAGTCTACCTTTCACAACTTCATTATCGTACTCCACATCGCTGATAGAAATTGCATGTGACTTTCCTTTGTCTTTAGCCTTAAGAGTTTGTTGGCGTCGTTCATCATCAACAACCCTTAGATTAGGGCATTAATTGGAATAATTCCCCATTTCCTTGAACTTGTAACATTGAAGTGTAGGAGGTGCACTCTATGCGGACTTTTCTTTGTTTTCATCACTAGACATCTTCTTTCCATCATTGCAGCATTCAAATGCCCGATGAGCTTCCTTTCCACATTTGAAACATTTACTTGTCCCTTTAAGACAACTCCCTCCATGTTTCTTTCCACATTTTGAGCATAAGGGAAAAATCATCTTCTATTCCGGTTTCTCTTTAGATTTTCCTTTGAATTCCATTTTCCTCTTCTTGTCAAGCCCATATGACTGATGGGTTACTCCAATCTACATCTCAACCTTGAGAGCACATCGAATTATTTCTTCGTAACTATTGAAGTCCCTTATGGCTAATGCCCTTTGAAGACTTGGTTTTAAGCCACTAAAGAATCGATCGATCATACTCTCTGGATGGATAATAATACCATAAGTGTACCTTGAAAGTCTTGTAAAATTTGCTTCATAGGTATCAACAGATTCATCATCCTTTTTCTTCAGTTCAAGAAACTCTTTCTCCATCTTTGTTCGAATAATACGAGGGAAGTACTTATTGAAATATAAGTTCTTGAACTCATCCCATTCTATGGACTCAATTTCATCCCTTTGCCTCGTATTCTTAATAAGATTCCACCATTGACCAACATCACCTTCCAAACGATATACTGTTAAGATGACTTTATCATGATCATAACATTGAAGAATTGAAAATATCTTTTCAGTGGCACTGATCCATCGTTAAACCACTAATGGATTAGAAGACCCACTGAATGAAGGTGGACGCTTCCTCATGAAGGATTCAACAGAATGTTTCTCCATCCTTTGCTCGTTTGGAAGTCCTGCATGATTCATAGATTGAGAAATTTGTGTGATCATGGCTACAAGATTCTGCATTCAAGCTCCCATAACGTTTGGTTGCTCTGGGGGACAATCATTTCATTTCCCGTCACATTCCGTATTAACACGGTTCCTTCGGGTTCCATCCATTGACTAAAACCAAGAAGAATAGTGTGAGAAACATTAATTATAATAAGAATCCCACATAATCAAGAAAAAAATTTCACACTTAAGGTATTATCATAGGTTATTCATGGCCATTTCTAAAACACTAAGATTGTGTTCTATGCTTAGACTTATCCTTAGGGTTCTTACTAAGGCTTTCACATCCTAGTTTTCAAAGGATGACTATAACTTTCCTCTAATACCAACTATAACGACCCATACTTTACATACATTGTTATTACATCAGAATTGAAGCACACTTATTACATCATATAAAAAAAAAGGAAAGGACCATATAGGTATAGTGTCTATAGAATCTGGGAAACATAAACAACTGGTTCATAAATCATCTACACTATCTCCCTTTTATTTCCTCATATCTAGAGTCCCTTTTGGCATATCTTATTAAATAACCTTCTTCCTGGCCTGGGGAATGAAAACATACAAAAAGGTGATCTCAAATGCTCAGTAAGTGTAAACAAAAGAAATATCAATCACATCATATTCATAAGAACATAACATTTTGGAAATCTTAACCTGGAAAAGAGATCATACTTTTATAACATGGGATAAATCATCGTAGTGAAATGTAATCCCAATAATCATAACAAAAAACATGAAACATTTTGGAATACACACATAATCATAGAGAATCATTTCTTATTAGTCAATACTCATTTCCAAGACTATCTTAGTGGGAAATGTCCATTTTTGAACCGAGTTCACTCCTCATTTCTGTCCTGTTTCACTGAACCGGTTTAACCTGCCGTTCCAGCCATGTCTATCTCATGAGATAGAAAATCTTTAACCAATGTATTGGAGGGAGATATAGGTCCCACCAATCTCATAATGATACCATTCTTATGTGTGCCACAAAATCATAAACCATACATCATAGCATAACCCATGTAATAAAAATGGGAATCTTAAACATCGTGAAAACATAAAACAATTCATATAAGATAATGGAATTCATAAAAATATTTCCATCACAACATAATCAAATAAATGTAATATTAGGGATAGAAACATAACCTTATATTATCTTAGATGGAAAATAATTTTGATAAAACACTTGAACTCCATTCTTGAAGAAAATGTCATTTCTACTTCAAAAACATTTTTCCTTTATTAACATGTCATAAAATTTTAAACTAAAAGAAGTTGATTAAAAACAAACTTGAAGAATTGTAAAGGATGATTCTTGTAAATAATGTTTTAATAATCCATTCATGTCGTATAAGTTAAAAACATTCTTCTCGTACTTATGTCGTAAAATTCAAAAAGTAACTCGTATGAAAAACCACAATAGATTCCTTTCATATCTTTTAATAAAAACTCACTGAAAGGTAAAATTGGACTTAAAAAATTTTATAAGGATATAAATATTGCATATTGATGAAATATGGATGTGGATGATAAATATTCCCCAGTAAATTCTGAAGTATAAACAATTTCAGATAACAACTGAGATTGTGAGATTTTCCCTTACCTTAGGTCCGATTTGCTTCGTAAGTGTCCGAACCTCCTGTATAATGATTTAAATAATGTTATTGACTTATTCCAGAATTATATTTCTTGTTATGATATCATATATGGTCATATTTCTAGCTTCTTATTAGTAATATTTCATTGCTACATGTTATTCGGGTGTTTATTATTTTTTGTTCTTATGCGTGTTTTGTTGAATAAATTCTTATTCCTATCTTTAGGTTATAGATACCTCATCTCCATAATGGTATTAGTGTACTATATATCATATTTATTCTTTAAATTCATTTATATAATCATTATTCAATGATGATCATGTAGAACGAATCGCATCACATCGTGGAGACGGTATTCCGTACGTACGCACGAGCGATGATATCGTTCCCATGATTGTGGAATTGTATTGGAGTGTATGTATACTATTTCATAATCAATTCCACTTTAAAATAATCATATATAGTTATTTATTTGCACCATTATACCCATACAAGTAAGGTGGTGGTGGAAAATATATTACACCACGGCGTGGAGACGGTATTCCGTACGTACGCATGCGTGGTGATTTCATTTTCCATAGGATGGATAGATAGTGAAATAGGGATGTTTCATACATATAACAACATATAAGAACATGAGTGATACTGATGTTATTACTTCATAATGAAAAAACTGATGAAGAAGAAGTGGAAGAAGAAATAAAGTTGAAAGAATCGATAACGGACATTACCTCTTCTTTGAAGCGCCACTTTGAGACCTCCTCTTAGGGCACTAAAATTGGTCTTTGAAGAAGAACATGACCTATAGTATGTTTCTAGGGAAGTGGAGAAGATAATTTGGTAGGTTTTGGCCGAGCTTGAAGGCTCAATGTGGTGTGAGGAAGAGAGGGAGGAGGTTCCCTTTTATAAGGGAGGAGAGGGGAACCTTTGGAAAAACAAAAAATATTATTTTATTATAAAGTCGTATTCGGCTTTTAATAGCTCCAAATTGATTTATTTTGAATCTAAAGTGGGGATGGGTCGAAATCCTCTCATCCAATAGAATATAGACAATTTTAGGCTTCTATTTTAACCTTATCATTTAGATTTAACTTTAAGTTAGATAATTTTACTTTTACCGTGTCTTCTTGTTTTCTTACACTATAAGGTTAATAAACTTACTATAACAAGACAAACGAACCCCAAGTTGTTTATTATTAATATATATAACCTTATCTAAGTCATTTGGCCGAAAATTATATTTTTATGAATAAAATAACATTTCATAATATGATATTTGATTTAAAAACTATTTTATGTCAATTTTGACACTATTTGGTAATTGATTTTTGTGAAAATCATAACAGAACGATTAGTTCAAAAAAAGTTAAAACAATCAATACTAACATATCATATTAACATTGAAAATAATTTTGATTCATAAAAAGTCTCAAATTACATTTATTTGGGTATTTATAACATCAATTATGTCAATATTTTATTAATAAGGTAATTACTACATCATCATTGTGTCATAAATTATTTAATGTCTAAATATTATAAATAAAATACCATTCTATTGGAAATATTTTTATATTTCTAATTATAGTAGAATTTATCTTAAGTATAACCCTATATTAAAAATGATTTAGTTATTAAACATTGATTTTAACTATTTTAACCCTTTTTTAAATAAATTAATAATAAATGTCCTAATCTAATCCAAGTGGGGCTAAATGGTCATATTTTATTCCTAAGGTTGTTTTTGGTCAAATTAAACTTATCTAATAGAATTAGGACATGTGTTATGGTAATAATAATATCATTTTACCCTTAATTACCCTATTTACATTTAATCGTGGTAAATAAAAGAAAAAAGTTACTATTCACCAAAAATTATTTTCATCTCATTGAACCACATTTTACTTACTGACATCAACCGTGTCTCTAAGATTTTTGAAATTCCATTCACAAAAGCGGTAAAATTATGTTTTATGAAAATTTGGAAATTTTCCTAGGAGATGGGTAAAAGACGGTGAAAAGTTCAATAAAAATTTTTATATATCTAAAATTGTTATAAAATGACTCCAATGAATTTCATTGAACTTATATAGGTATTATGTATCAATTTTGACCTAAATTAAATTTTAAAAAAATAAATAATTATTTATATAAAAAGTCGGTTTTTAAATAGTAACCCAATGATTTCACTATTCATCAAAAATTGAATGTTTTCAGAAAAATTCAACAATTTCACCTTAGGCTAATTTTGATATTCCAAATCCAAAAATGAAGTCCATTTTGAAAAATAAAATTTATAAAATTTCAAAAAGTGGTTATTACTATTCATAACGGCTAGTTTTAATAATATTTTAATAGCATATTGTTGTTTAGTGGAACTCGGTATTGCGTACAATGCAAGCTATCGAGGAAGGCCATGATTTCATGTAAAGCAAACCAAGATAGTGTTGTGTGTAGTGAAATATTCCTTTGATGATTTATATAAAAACAAAATATTTCTCATAAAAGTATCGGGTGTTACACCTTCTGAAATTATCATGGTTGTTTTACATCATTACATCCATTGGTTCCTTCAATGATTCCTCCGTTTTCTGATTTCTCCAAACTACCAATACTAATCAAGTCATATGATTACACAATAAATAATGACTTGTATCAAGAATATATATGGGTTCTTTACAGTGAGATAGATCAAGCTCCAATTCAATTTCATTAGAGGTAACCACATGCATTAGGTATGTTGTGTATCTTCTTAAAAATGACATATAGAACACATAATGTACTTTTTGTGGGATTAAGGGAATTCTCAAATGATAATTCTCGACTCCAATTAATTCTAGAATTACCAAGGTTCCAATATGACTAAGAATCAACTTTCCCTTCTTTCTTAACATTATGAAAATATTCAATGGAGAAAATTTAATAAAAAATTGATCTCCCACTTGATATTCTAAATCCTTCTTCTAATTTTAAACATAATACTTTTTCGTACCTTGAGACACATTAATTTGAGAATAAATAGTATTTACATTTGTTTTTTTTCTCTTCAATAATTTCTTTTCCTATAAATTTCCATTAACCAACTTCATCCCTACATGTTGGAGTACAACATATCTTTCCATATAATGATTCAAATGGCTCTATCTAGGTTCATTAATGGAGACTATTATTATAGGAAAATTATATAATTGGTAAATAATTATCCCACATAAATTTAAAATCAAGTGAGAATAAACTCAACATGACTCCAATATTTTTAATAGTTATTTCGGTCTACCCTTCTGTTTGAGTATGGTCGGCCCTGCTCAGTGAATTTTAGTATCAAGAGACTTCTAAAGACACATATGAAATTTCGATGTAAAATAGGATTCCAATCAAACAAAATCCAAATAGGTGAACTGTGGATTCTTACAACATCATTAATATAGATCATTTTGAGGCATTAAAGTGGTAAATCATCAATTATCATGAGTATATGTATAGATTTTGTTACATGATCAATAGTAACTGATATTTAATCATTTTTTCTTGAAGTCTTTGGTATTCCTAGAACAAATTCTAAATTTTATATGACCTGGGATTAATATTAATAGATATTGATTAATTTTATATAAATGTTCAGTACATTATAGAAATACATTCTAAATGATAGTAGTAGTTTAGTTTCATTGGAATTTGGTAACACATTATTTTATTGGGATAAAAAAATTCAATATCCCTTTTAAAGATATTCCCATTTTGGTACCTCTATTTAAAGAAAATCTTCATATCCTGTGGAAACAAAACATAAGAAAGCTTGAGCTCAAATGCTCTCAAAGTGTAAACAAGTGTGATATATAATCATAATCAGGAGCTTAAGGGTATGGGAAAAATATCATAACATTCAAAGATCATTCCTTAAATATCATCGATCATAATAAAGATTCATGAAATAAATATTGGCAGTTAATAAGGAATGAATCATACACAAATCAAGATTATAATCCATGAATTAATAACATAGTAATAATACATGGAATTGTGAATAAATATATGTATATAATTTTATTTCTATATTATTCTAGTTTTAATTCCATGTCCATATTAAATTAGTGATTTCACTCCCCAAACCATATTAGTAATCATGGTTCACTCCCAGGACCATCTTAAGAGAAAATTTTCTTTGATAAACTACATTAACTCCCATTATATTCATGTATAAATCATGAGAAATAAATATTTACCCAATTAAATGGAGTGAGGTATATGTATCTCTTATCTCATAATGAAACCATACATTGTGTTCTATAAGATAATATACAATAACCATATCATAAACCATGAAACTAAAAATTGGTCTTATAAACATATCAACATATCATAACCTTTGGAAAAGAGACATGATTAATAATCATTTATTCATATAATAACCTATGAAAATAAGTGGGTTTGATATGAATTTTTCATGTTATTTGCCGTGGAAGAGATATAGGTTTTATAAACTACATGTAATCAAAAGCATAACCATTCTGAGAAAGAATAATAACGTTATCCTTGGATCATAACCCTATTAAATAATAGTTCAAATAAATAAATTTGATCTTATATATAAAATTATTTTTAAAATTATTTTGAAAACATTATTTTCGGATAATATACTATATTCTTTGAAAAATTTTCTTTATAAAAGAATACATTTTTTAAATACATTTCTTTTATAATAAATCTAAAAACATATAAATAATGATATGAAAATAAATTTGGAAATATTTTTTTTAAATATTATTTTAAGTTACCTTTTCCTTGAAAATTCTCATTAATTATCATTTAAAAAAATTTAAAACATGTTTTTAGAATGAAATAGATTTCCAATCAAAGGGGGAAATAAGTACATATTTTGTTAAAAACACATTCTTATTTATCCTATGTAACCTAAAGGGTAAAAATGGTACCAAAACATGAATATATCGTGATAAAATAGAGGATAAAAAAATTATGATAACTCTCGATTTTTTTCATAATATTTCATCAATGGAATAATCATAAAAAATCATTAAAATTGATTTGATTGTAGTAATACACCCTTACCACTTTGTTAAATTTGAATCAATGTCCTGATGAAATAAAAACACCAAAGGAAGCATAAAATATCATTAATATAATTTTATTAAATATATAAAATTTAAAATTTCTTTATATATACCTCTTAAAATAATATATGTTCAAAACAAAACATGTTTTTCAAAAAACTAAAATTGAGACAAAATTACCATACCTGTTTGTTAACTTTTGAACCATAGAACCCCCGAAAATAGATATCATAAAATTTCAATGATATTAAATATAAATTTTAGGATATGAGTTGTTAAATACATTCATGGGAAATATATACACCACACAAAATATATGATATGTGAATAAGGCATAAGTCTCGCTTAAATAAAAGTGAGATTAGAAATCCCCTTACATATTATCTTGAACCTCATCATAATTTTTGAAAACTCTTATAAAATAAATTTTTTTTTGTAAAATTATTATAGAACCATATTCAATTAAATCATACAGTATATTATTTACTTATGAATTCATATTACCCATTTATTAACAATTCCATGTTAATGTTATGTTTTGGGTAATAACCGCTTTGATTTTTGTACAGGTTTTGAAATTTTATTCAAAATCCTTTTGATTAGTTCATTATTTACTTAATTAAAAAATGCAAAACATGATATAAATATCACATATATTTATTATACATATATTTATAAAAATATACAAAATGTAGAAATATGAAATCAATTACACCGTTCATAGATGCAGTTGGCATACAGACATATGAACGCTGCTTTAATAATCATATTGTATTAAAAGAAAGAAAATTAATTTATATATACCTATTATCATTAAAATATTGTATTTTTTCCAAATATTAAATCTCCTAAATAAACCCATATTTAATACATTCCATACATATAGTGAACAAATCACATCGCTTTGAGAAGGCGGTAGTCCACACATCATTAAATGATGACATCGTGTTCTAAAAAATTGAAATAATGAAGTAATGTGCTATATAATAAATCTAGAATAAAAAATAAATCATAAATTTCATATAATAATAGTATTTACATCATTATTATTCTCCTATAATATTGGAAAATAATGAATGGATGACATTAGTTTGTGAGGCATTAGTCTGTTGTACACACAAATGTTGATTGTGTATCATGTTTGATTGAAATATGAATGGGTGTATGTCACTCCCTTAAAATACACAAATAGTATATTTCGGATAATAATGTTATTATATAGTCTTGTAATAAGAATAATATAGGGGTTTTATAATTAAATAAAACTGAAGTTCTTGATGAATGATGTTACCTCTTCTTTGGGTAACTGCATGGGTTTCCACCAAAGGGATTCCATGGTTGGATTTAATCTCAATGTGAAGCCTCTTAGATTAAATAAATTAAGTGTGGAGGATATTTGAGAAGACTTTTTTGGAGCCTAAGGGCTTTATACGTGTGAATATGTGAGGGGGTGAGTTCCCATTTATTATGGAGGTGCAGTGGCATTTTTATAAATATAAGAAGGAAAATACTGTTGAGAGGTCTCCCTTACATCATGTGCCTCTTACAATGGTACAATTTTCATAAAAGGGTGGATATTTAGAAATATTTCCATAAAAGTTATTTGGTAAATTTTTTCCAGTTTATTTGGATCTTTAATTAAAAATTTATCCACTATATAAACTCATTTTTTACCGTAATTGCTTTAACTTATTTTAATTAAATTTCTTATTTAATTTTGTAAAAATTTGCCTTCAAATTATTAGAAATTATAAATTATGTTTTTTATAATTACTTATTCCTTTTTCCAATTGATAATGACATATGTGGAAGAAATTTATTCAAGCCAAATCCTACATACAAAATGTACTAAAGAAAAATCACCTCATAGCGGTGGCATTTTTGGATATGGAGGTGGTTTAAACCACCGAAATATGATGCTACGGTGGTATCAAAAATCCACCGCCATATTGTGTTTTGGCATACAATAATTAAAGGTTTATTCAATATAGTGGTGTTTTATGGCATCTATCTTATTTAATATATTTCGCATTGGTTCTCCCAGCGTAAAATTATTATTTTTTCATTGTTGTCTAAACAGACATTAAATAATAATTTAATATTCTCCAAAAAAACCACCAATAAAACAAATATAGCATCCATGAAATGATTATAGAAGATGAAAAATATGTAGAATAGGTTAAAACAGATGATATAGTATTTAATTTAGCAGTGTTTTTATCTACTGCCAGTAGTAAAATTCAAAATTATAGCGGTAGTTTTAACCACAACTAATGATAGATTTACAGAAACAAACACAGCTGATTCTATAGCCCCATAACCTATTCCTTGAAAAAAAAATCTAATATTATATGTACATGCATAATATATTCAAAATAATAAAAGTAAACCAAAATTTTCATAAGAAAAAAGAACATTCAAATCCGCACACACTTGTCTGAGTATCACTCAATGCATGGTGTAATAATCCGGACACCAAGATCATCCATGTGTTTCCCCTTAGGAACCAGTATTACTCAAATGAAGCTAAGTAACCCAAACAGTGTGATCATCCATGGAATAACAAGTTTCACCTATGATTTACAATGTATCAACATCTTATTATCCCATCCTTAGTATTTGGTAAAGAGGAAAAAGGTATCTTTCAAGGTGTGACTAATAAATTGACTTTCATTATGTTTTAAATACTAATGATTCCATGTGTAGATCCATTCCATCTTATAAATCAAGTGATTTTAATGAGGTTCACACCCACAATCCATTTCAATTATAATGTCTTATGGGACATGTACTAATCAAGCCATAACTAATACAATTTCATTTAATTAATTAGTTATTCCATTGCATAATTAAAGATTTATAAGAGTTGATTGAAATTTATAAGTCTTTGTGGATTTCCCATGGAAGTTAAAACCATACATGAAATGGTATGTGGTAGGCCATGATAGCATGCATTATATATGTGAAAATCTTGTTTTCTCATTAATACATCAGCCCTAACAACCTAAAAGAGGTTTTGGTCACTAAGGCATACATAGGGGGTTGTCACGTCCTCCAACAATTATTCTGAACTTCACTTTGATAGTTTAGAAATAAATTCACTTAAAAGGGGGTTTATTAGAAAAAACTAATTATATTAATTCATTAAATGATTACACCATTATGTGTGGTACAAATTTTATGTTCATGGTCCTTAATATGGCCAATTTAATAAACAAGGGATACTAATCCTAATGAACTATGTTCAACAAATTAAACATAAAATTCACAAGTATCTGCATGGATGTCCCTCTAGAAATCATAGTAACACAATTTATAAAACATTATAGAAAGAAAATTCAATATACCATCTACCAAATACCATGGATGACCCAAATGACCAATATCATGGCATGCTTCTATCCATATTAAGAGAAATTCTAAAAATAGATGAATGCCTTGATAATATGGAGAATTTATTTTCACCAAAATAATTCATCTAAAGAAGAGATAAATGTATAAATAATTGAAGAAGATTTCTAGAGTCACTAAGTGATATACAACTCACTTGGTAAGGGTCAAATTCAACACCATATAATGGGGATCAATCCAACCATTTGGGAGGAGAGGATAAAAGGAGCATGGGCGGGAGCCCCCTTGGGTAGTATTGATCTAAATAATAAAGATAAAGTGAGTGAGAATAATACAATCAATCACCTAAATGTGACAAATTAAAAGTTAATAGGGAATAAAAATTATTAATTGGACTCCAACACTAATTCAATATCCCTCTCAATACTGATAATATCCCTCAATGGATCCTATCAATTTGTAATAGAGTGTAGGTTCATATATGATTGGGTTATCTATTAGAAGTTTAATATATATTTATTTATTGATGTTTCTTTAATGATTTATGATGAATTTTAGTTTTATATAATAATGATTTCACTTAGATCAGAATTTAGTTTCTTCCATAACATTGATAAATATGAAAAATAAAGAGAATAATGAAATTTTATAGATGTACCTATTGAGTAAAGAATATGTTTCTCCGAAATATAATGATAAATTTGATAGATCTATTTTTTAAGGAGAAGTGATAGTGTTATATTCTACTTCAAATGATGTGGAAAATCCCACTACCTTAAGAGGGTTAAGACACTCAAGTGTTCAAAAGATATTTGTAAATTCTTATCAAAACTATTTTTAATAAGAGGAATGAATAAGTGGGAGCGATCACATGCCAACTATAAAATATGATAATAAAATACTATAAAATTTGAAGAAGGAAGGGATATCCAATAAAAACAAGTTTAAGGGAGTTAAAAAACTTGATATTCCCAATAAAATCAACAAGAAGGTTCATCCTTCATCCTTGGGTAACAAGCCTAATAAATTTAGAAAAAATGAATCATAAAAAATGATTCATGAAAACAAATAAACCTATAATATTCAATGTGGGAAGTCCAAGAAGGATGTAAATATACCTAAATTTTTTTTAATGATTTTAGAAATAACACCATAAATATCATCTTAATCCTCTAAACCATAGAAATAAAATCCTAGATATTTTTTCACATTATTATATGATTTATAAATACAAATTTCCATTAATAATACATAAGGATTGTAAATTCCTAGTGTATTTGGAAGACTGGGTACATAATACATAAAACAAAACAATAAAAATCAAGAAAAGTTTAGGTCATGAAAATATTGGTGGAAACTCTGTGTCAGACATGATACATATACAAACCAATTGTTACCATCTTTGTCCAAAAGATCAATAATACAACTAATCATCGTCCAATGATGAACACATCTCATCACCCCCTCCCCATCAATATATAAATCTTGTTACCACATATAAAAACATTATATTAATAAAATTACTTTTGTATATTTATATTTAAATTTAAAACCAATAAATGTTGGAAAAATAAATGATTTTGAAATTTTGTGATTTACCTGCACTCCACCAGTCGATGCAATACCACCAGGGGCAGATCTATTCATCTTCAGATATAAACCAGTCAATTCATTCTTCAAAGCGGATATCTAAGCCATTATTCTTAAACTATTTTTAGAGAAACAATTCTTATTTGAGTATCTAGGGGTATGGATTGACTAAAACCTAGAGTAGATGCAACTAAAATCCCCAATGGCTTGCCAAAGACCTCAGATGGTACGAGTCCCAAACCCATACTGCGCACTCTACCATGATGATTATTCTCAAGGACATTAGCAACTGGGTCATCCAAGGAGACTATATAGGACTACGTATGATTTTCATCCCATAGTACTGTGATATTTACTTTAAATAAAATATTTTCTATATTTAAAGCAATATATATTAATATAGTAACAACTGATAAAAAGTTCTTATAATAAAAATGAGTTTATACCCCAACTTCTTTGTCATTCCCATTAACAAAAATTCCATCATATGTTTTGTGAACATTCATCCACACTTCCGTTTGGGATGCATGGTTCCCTAAACTCTATGACTTTTTTAAGAAAATATAAATCAATATATTAATATATTAAATATATAATATTTACTTATAAATATTTAAACTAATTAAAAGATCACGAGAGTCAATTGGCTTTTATAAAAAACTCTTTGACCCTGTAGTGTGAGCGATGACTTGCTTAGCCTGGTTAGATGCATTAATCCTTGAAAGATTCTAAAATAAATAAAACTAAATTTAATAGGAATGTATAAATTTTCATCAACTCTTAATATAAATGTTTAAATGTAAAAAGATATTAATATAATAATATATATTTAAATACAATCTTATTCTTATCCCGATGACTGTCAACAAAAACTATCCATTCCTCTTATTTAGACTTCCTAGATCTCCAATTGACTTCCATCTAGAAGAATAACATTTTTTTTAATCCTTTCTACATGAATCCTCTTTCCAATAAAGCATACAATCATTGGGACACACATAAATTTTACTATAATTCAGACCAAGCCTGTCAACAACTTTTTTATATCATAAAAAAGAATCAGGGATGTTTTATTTAAGAAATAAATCACTAAAAAATTCCAATATCATCGAGATTTCATTGTATGTAATTCCTCATAAATATTTGATATGGTATAACTTTATCAGAAAAGAAAGTTTTGAATATTTAAAACATACCCTATAAAACTCTTCATATCCATCAACAACTAAACCATGAAACATATTTTCCTTAGTGAATTTTTCTCTTAAATTAGTATCCAAAGAATCAAGAGGAAGATCTAATTATGTGTTAAAATCTTGATATGGTTTTCCAATAGTCTCAAAAACATCACTTGTCACATTGCTATTTGTAGAACCCTCATCTAATTTTTTTGATATGTTTTGATGTTGATAGTGGGGACTTGCAATTCTGAATGCATCATTTAAAAGGTTTTTTCATTTCATTTTCCATTTTCGAAGAAGTTGGGAGCTCATTATATAAATTTTCATTAGTGTCCATCCTTTCTGTAACATTGGATTCTCCATGCCAAATCCAAAAAATATATTGAGAAAGGAATTTCTTCATTATTAAATATTCATAAACTTAATCTCTATTCAACCCCTTTCTAAATTTACATTTAGGATATTGAAATTTTATTCTCCCTTCAATGGGTAGATGTGAAATTGAAATTCTAAAAACTCCTCCAAACCCTTAGTATACTGATGTGTGTTCCTGGGTATTGTGATCGGGATTTTATCCATGTATATCACAATGTGCCTACACAATATTAATAAAAATTAAAACACATAACTATTAAAAAATAGTGAAAGGGATTCATATATACTAGTTGAAAAAATTTATAAATATGTTAATTAATTTTTTTATATAAATACATATGGTAAATAATGAACCCACCCACTAAAAAACAAATGCATGTCAATTAAAATGATCTATAAAATAATAGAGATATAATAAAAAAATAAATAACGATATATCAAATGAACAATATACTACCTATCAAAGAATTAATACCGTAATTAATTGAAGAACCAAGGAAAAAAATATGTTGATGAAAAAACTAATAACTATAATGACAATGAATACCTAGATAATAAGAATGAAATTGATGACATAGACCATAAAAATGGAAATTATGAAATAAATATTTTCAATTATGCCAATGAAATTTAATACATCTATAATACAAACAACATTTGTCACACCTATGAGATGAACCATACCGAATAAACTATTGAAACAAATAAAACATATGAAACCAATGACTCTAAAGAAATTGAGGACACATATCAAAATTATGACACTTATTACCCCGAGCACATCAACAAAACCATATACGATTATGAATATGAAAACACTAATGACATTAATGATATAGATGACCCAAACAAATATCTGTGAAGTAAAACTTAATCAATATAACTAATTTTCATGACATAAGATTGTTAATAAGAAAAAAATATATGTTAGGTTTAAATTAATGAATGAAAAAACTAAATATATGTACTAAAATTTTTATTAAATGAAAAAAAACAAAAAGTTTATCTAAATAAGAATGAAATTATACTAATGTTATAATATGTAGGTAATAGGAATTCTAGGAAAAAAATATCTATTAAAAATATGTAATCATTATCATTAACTACACAATTAGAAAAATAGATTTTATAATCATCAAGTAATTACTTGTATAATAATAAAGTTAAAAAAATATAGTTTTAGAAAATAAATATTTTCTCAATTAACCTTAATATCAATTATTTTGGAAAAGAACTAAAATTTCATATTTAACATTATTGGAATGTTTTAATATAATAGTATTTCAATTTTTTAATATAAATATTCGTAAATCTAAAAAATTATCTTTTAAATGAATAAAAAATATTTAAATAAAACTACCATTATTGAAAAAATGATTTTTTAAAACATTATGTTTCCTAAATATTATTTCATATTAACATGAACTTTAAAACATATTAATATATCACTTCATCTATTATAATAATTAAAAAGTGTTCAATTTAAATTAATAGTATAAATATATAACATTTAAAAATAAAGGTTTTTAAAAAAATTTATACATTAACATTAAATAATAATTAATAAATACGACTACAATTAATTATTTCTAATGTAAAATTTTAGTTTTTCCAATCCATTAAGGTCAATATCATTCGTTGTATATCATAAATATATCATATCATACATTAATTATAATAATTAAAATGTGTAACATATAAATATCTAAATATTTATAATATTTTAGCATTGCATTTTTATGCCATTATTATTATTATTGAATTGTATTATTTTTAATTTACTACTAAAAATATGCCATAATAGTATAACTATTTCATACATGTATGTCAAAAAAACCATATGTTAAATTAAAATATATATAATGACAAGATTATTTCTTATATATGGCCTTAATAAACTCAATTATTACATTAAAACTTCTTATAATACACTTTTTAATTGAATATTTTTCATTTTATAACTCACAATATACATTTCCCCTTTCAGGATGTTCTTCCTCGTTATGGGTTTTTAATTACCTTGGTGATCCTCGAGGGTAAATATCATATGGTATATTTCCTACCATTGATGATTTTAATCATTTAATTTTATATCTTCTTTTAGTTTATGTACTTTTAAATGGATGGAATAAGCTATAGTGAGTAATTAACCATTTTCTATAATTCTTTATTTCATGTGCTTTTATGGTAATGTTTTAATATCAATGTATAATGAATTGTTAGTTTAATTCATATATTTTATGGAATATTATCTATTATATATCAATTCCATCGGCCAAATAATTATCAATTAGATTAAAAAAATTAACATATAGTTTAATAAAATGATTTTCTTCCAAAAACACTTATGGAATTACATTCTCCCCTATTAATCAAATTATGTCCTAACATTTTTAATAATCAATTAAAAATTAAATAATTAATTATATGTAATGATACTCATGACATGAGATATATATTCTAGGAGATACAAACCTTTTTATATCAGATAATACTGGGTAATATTTATTTTCCATCATAATAGACATATATAATGATTCTCAACCTTGTATTCCAAATATATCTCTACAAAAATATATTTGGAGTTTCTAGGGGAATTTCTTACCACAAGAACCTATTGATAACAAAATTATAAAAAAATGATATAAATAGTATTCAATATAATTATAGTAAATGAACATATGAATATGAAGGCTGAATACTATGAAACTATCTTTATGACCCAATAATTTCCACAGAAGACACATTAAGTTCAACTATGTAGAACTTGGTTCATCCTATAATTATCTTAGTTAAACTTATGTTTTTTATGTTCTGTTCCTTAATTAATATTTACATAATTATACAGTGTAATTTAAAAAAATTAATGAAAAAACATGGTATGTTCATCAACCAATCACCCAAAATCAATCTATTACATAGATGAGGTGCATTCTCGATCACCATAGGATGAAAAATAGTTGTAAGGTCTCCTAAAATAATTAGTATGAATGGTTTTAGCATAAATAGAAAGAAAGTTAAATCAAATAAAAAAATTTAATTTACATTAAGAAAAAAAAATAAAAGGACACATTCCATAGGTATACTAATCATCAAAACATAATGAATAAATGAATACATAAATAAAACTGAATATACAACATGGGTGGAGCTAACAACCTTAATTAATATTATAACATAAATGAAACTGATTGTGTTGATTACCTAAATTACAATAACTAGACTGATGAAACTAATTATATAGATGACCCCAACTAATGATATAGTTTAACTACATCCAGGGTTTGAATGTATCGTGAGGGTCAAAGGGGTTGCCAGGGTCATGGGCTCCTAGGGCTTCGGGGGTCGTGGGGGTCGTGAAGGGTTGCAAGGCACGGTGTGGGGAAGATATGCACAATGAGATTATGGGTTCGTTGGGGTTTCATGGATTTCTGGGGAACTAGGGATTCGGGGGGTGGTGGAGTAGGTGGGTTCGAGGGGGTCAGGCATGTCGGGCGTGTCGAGGGAGTCGAGGGATTATGATGGGGGAGTGTCCTTATTGTAAAAAATAACATTTCATGGAGATTTATTTAAAAACAAAGTAAATTTATTTTTAAAAAATATCGGTGGTTTATTACAGTACCGCTAAAAAACCACCACTAAGGGAAAACAATGTTGTAGTGTGTTGATGAAGAGTTTTTTAATTGATGAAGCTAAAACGTTTGAAATGACTTTATATCCAATTTCAATTTTGTTCCAATAATCTAAATTGGAATAATTGAGGTATAATTGGAATAATTATTCTTTAAAACAAATTTTAAATATTACTTATCTATATTAATGAATTATATTAAAAGTTAGTTTGGAATTAAAATTCAATATTTTTCAATATTCATCAAAAAATTAAAGTTCTTAGAAAAAAAATTAATCCAATGATAATTTTAATGTTTAAATTTCAAAAATAATGTTTATTTTTTAAAATAAAGTTTATTAATATTTAAATATTATGTTTTAAAATTAGTGCAACATTAAACGGTGGTAAAAATAACTTTTTAGATAAATAAAATTTTTAAGTGTAAAATGGGATTTATGCATATAATTTGTATAGAAAACATAGACGATAAATGATAAAGAAATGAATTAATATATAATATATTCATGTCATAAAATTCATTTAAAAAATTTTTTATAATGAACTTTTTGAAGAAAAACTTATTTCATTAAAATAGCTTCTAGACAGTTATTTCATATAGTTTCAAAGGGGATTTATTTAGATTTATAGTTAATTAGTCACAAAATTATTCTTATTATATACTTATTTAAACCGTATTTTAATAAATTATTTAATCTTATACATAACATCCATTCAAATTTATAGGTCAAAATTATCATATTTGATAATAATATTTTAATTATATGTCATTTTTTATTTAAACTACAGGTTTTGTATAACTCATGCTATGCTTAGTGATGTGTTATATGAAATCTAAAATTATTATTTTGTGAAACACTATCCAAAATAAGTGTTGTGTTCACCACATGTGAAACACCAGGTTACATGTTGGGAAATTAAAACATATATATTTTATATAACTCAAGATATATTCACTGTTGTGTGAAATGAAAAAAAATCAAAACAATTAAAATAATTTGGAAAACATATTCCACAAAATCCTAGGGTCCTACATTATACCCCTTTTAAAATGATATTCACACTCAAAATTTGTCTAGGTCATCTAATGTGCAATACTTCAAAGTTCAATTCATATAACCCACACCATAAAAATGAAAACTAATAATTCCTTTTAAAGAGAAATATTGGTAACATAATTGTTACCCAATGTAACTCATAACTAGATTTCCACATATAAGAACATATGTGAAATTTGAAAAATGGACTCGGTGGAAAAATATAACTGTCACGTTCTGATGGATAGTGATAAAGAACATTTATCCAAATAAAATGGGTGATCTAGATAAATTTAACCATCACAAAACAATAAACTAGAGAGGTAGAAAAAAGGTTATTTTTATCTTCAAAAATGATGATAAGAATTGTAATTATTTACATCCTAATAATTTTTCAAAAATTTGAAGAGTTTTTAAAAGAAGATATACTTAATTGATTTTATTCCATTTTATTTTTATATTCTATCTCTTTTTTTATCCCATGAATAATTTAAACATCATCTATTACTCTAAAAAAGGTGATGTTTTTATTCCTTAAGATCAATATAATCTTATGATAAACAATTAAAATGAAAATTCATTTATTTTATCATCATTTATCACCAAAATAATGTGGTCATCATAGATTATCCAATATCAATAAATATTCCTATGGATATAATAGACATTGAAATTTAAAACCAAATTCAATTTTCATAAAAATTCATTTTATAAATGGTTATCCTTTTACCCTTCAAATAGAAAAAATCCAAAATATTATAAAGAATGCAACTAAAGTTATTATAATCATCTTGACAATAATACCCCATATATAATAATGTAGATCTGTGTTGTCACATACCAACAATGTGTATAACATCATCATGTTTTATCTTGAAACATGGTAATAATAAATTACCATAAAACCATATTGAAAGAATACCTGTTTCTTCATTCATTCCGTAGAAAATATATTATTGGTTATATTTCTTAAATCAAAACTGGTTGAAACTCTATCTATAAAAGCATGAAACACATTGTCAAAACAACCTTATTTGATTTCTACGGTAATCAGTATTGTCCAATTTACTTTATTATTATCCAATATCTACATATCCAGAATAAATTCCATTTTCTCATCATTATAAACATTTTAAGGGTTACCTTTCCTTAGACATGTGATTTCCAAAAAATATAACCTTCACATTAAATAAATTTTCTATTTCAATTGAACAATTCAACACATTATTTGAAATTCATAGTAAATAAGATAAACTAAACAGTCCTTATATATATTACTACTCATATAAAATAATTCATGAAAATAAATATATAAACAGTTCAATTATTCCACTTCATACATAAGAAATTAACAAGGTTTCCTCATCCTTTTCCTTAATACATATTTCCTTTCATATTTCATCTATATTATATTTATTATCATCAATATATACATTAACCCCACCATATTGATAATTATTCTCATGATATTTCTACTTAGTACATTGATTTGCATGATTCCCATTATTTTCATGTATACCTCATTCAACCATTGATGATTTCATTGGGAGGAAATTATTCTCCTCCATTATAATAATTGATATTTTCATTTTCCCTTTTCATTTACATGATTTGTTTCATTATTTTCCTTAACCAAATATTCTTCTCACTTTTCTTAGATATTAACTTTAGTGATTCCATCCACCTTCTCAACACAACAAAAAATAAATCTTCTTATTTCATGGGCTATTTTATAAAAACTCTTAGGGAAATATTTCATTTTCTATGTTGGTGTTTGTGAGAGTTATTTGAGGTACACATTTTTCATCATGTTTCATGAAATCTATTTGGGCATGATCATGAAATATTTTACTCTAGTGATCATCCCCTCTGGTTCACATAAACAAGTTTTCCATCACAATTAATGTTAACCATGTTCCTTCCCATTTCCCCCATTGATTGAAACAAAAAATTGTAGTGTGAGTAACACTAATCATAGGGGAAAACTACATTGTGCCAAACAAAAATAATTTTAAGATGTTTAAATCAAGAGGTTTTCATTAATCAATGAATCCATAGTTTCATCCAATGTCATTCAAATACATTTTACCATTAAATACATTATTATGGTTTGTAACAAGTATGTTAATTTCCAAATCAGATCCCCCAGGAGTTTCAAATCATGTGTGTAGCGAGGCCCATTTTCATGACTAGATATTGATTAAGTCTAGCTATATACAGTGTTTTTGAGGATGTTTCCCCTATGTAAATATTTAATATATATACATGTACTTATAGTATATAGATAAAGATATATTTCAAGGAAACTGCTCACTCTATCTTTTACCAAAATTCATTGATATTTTCTTACACATTGAATCATCCTTACAATTATCCATAGAGACATTTTCATATGAATGTCACTAATGTTTTATCATCCTAGTTTCCAACGGTTCAATAATCCTTCCTCATAAAAAAAACAATAGTGACATGGGATTAATATAAATGGATATTTAATCATTTTATATGAATATAATAAACTTTATAAAAGTAAATTTTTTTAGACCATAATAGTTTAGTGTCTTTAGAAGCTGGGAATACATTATTAAAATTTTGTTAAAGATATTAACTATCTTCAGTTAATATATTCCCCTTTTATAACTTATTCATTAATTACTTCTTCATAAACTCAAGAAGGGAATCATAATTAAGGGTGATATCAAATGCTCTATAATGATAATCAACTGATACATATAAGTATAATCATGATCTTCAGGTTGTGGGTACAAGATCATAACATTATAAGATCATACCTTGCATATAAAATACCATAATTATGAGTCATGGATTAAATATTGGTATTTAATAAGACATGAATCATAAGGGAATCAATAGTATAATCCATGAAATAAAAACATCGGAACAAGACATGGATTTTTGTAAGACACAAAACAATATAAAATGACTCCAACAGTAGACAAGGCTCAATTCCAAGGCCATATTTGAGGAATGGGTTCACTCCCTAAAGATTCTTTGAAGTAAAGGTTAACTCCAAAGACCATTTTAGAATCCAAGGTCCATTATTGAGCTAACCTCACTCCATGTTACAACCATGTATATATCGTGAGATATAAATCATTACCCAATGCATTATAGGGAGACATAGGTCCTACCCGTCTCATAATGAAATCATATATATTTCTTCCATGAGATCATAAATACTCATTATATTATTACCCAAGAAATATAAAATGGATATAAAAAATATTTCATTATAACATAACCTATGGATAATAGACATGTTTCAAACTCATTTCATCATAGAATATCTAATAAAAATATTTTGTATTTATATGTATATATCATATTATAACCCATGGAAGAGAATATTATTTCATAAACATTTCATAAAAACTATAACCATTTATAGAAAGAATAAGAATGGTACCATTAGATCATAATCCTATTAAAACATAGGTAGCATCCACAAATGTCATCATAGATAGAAAATATTTTTGAAAAATATTTTGAAAAAATTTCATGAGGAGAATATATTTTCTTCTTTGAAAAGTTATCTGTAAAAGCTAAAACATTTGGAAAATAGTTTTCTTTAAAAATAATATTTTCAAATTATAAGGGATGATTTTAAAACAATTTTAGAAACATTTTTAAAATATAAAAATAAAATTCAAAACATTTTTCCTTGAAAATGAGCATAAAATATCAATGGAATTTTATTTGAAAACATGGTTTTCGAATAAAACATGTTTTTTACCAAAGAGATAAATAAGGTAATAAATTCATTAAAATACTTTTTAAATTATCTTAAATACCATAGAGTGAAAAAATTATAATAATAAATGAATATATCAATAAAAAATGAAGTATAGTAAAAATAATGATAATTATTTAGTGATGGATCATATGATTCTATTAATGGATGTATAATCATATACAATGCTGACAGATGTTGAGATTGTAGAACTAAACTCTTGAAACCTTTTTAAATTTTAATCAAAGTACTAAAGAAATAATAACATTAAATGAAGATTAAAATTTTATGAATATAATGATATTCAAAATATAAAATTTTAAATGGAATCATATACATCTCGACAAAGAATATATGTTCATAACAAAACATGTGTCTCAAAGAAAGAAAATCAAGACAAAATTACTTAACAAACTTGGTATTCATTGAACCATAAAATTCTAGGAAATAAAAATGATCAAATGGATATGTAAAAACCAATAAATTAATGGATAATAATCATATAATACATTCATGTAATGTATATACACCATAAACAATTACTGAGGGGCGAATAAGGCATGCGTATTTCCGAAAAAAAGTGTGACTAGAAATCCCTTTAACTTATGTATTGATCTTCATCATACTCATTCAAACCACATGTATAACAAATATATTTTCGAAATAAATCTATGAAAAATAAATATTAATTCTTTTCAGACCATATATGATTTAACTATGACTTAATATTAACATTTTATTAACAATTTCATGATAAAGATTTGTTACGGGTAATAACATATTTTGTTTCTTAAATATTTTGACTTGTTATTCTTGGTAACCATGATTAGATAATTATTTCCATATTTAATGAATGTAAAAAACTATATTAATATCATATATATTAAATATATATGTATTTATAATAATATAAAAAGTATATAAATAAAAAATTAAATACATCATTCTTAGAGATGGTAAGCCATACGAACTCCTAAACGTCGTTTCAATTTTATTTACAAAATGGAAGAAAGAAAAGTATAAGATTTATATATTTATAAATAATATAATTAAATTATCATTATTATTTAATTAATATCACATATGTTTAATAAACCCATCCTTAATACATTCCATGAAAAACATGAACGAATCACATCATTGTGATGAGACGGTAGTTCAGATGTCCATAAACACAATCATCATAATATATCAAAATTTAAATCATGAAATTATGAGTTATTTAGTTCGTAAATTAGAATAAATAAATCATGAATATCAAATATATATTATAAAAACTTTAATTCCATTATTATTCATATATATGAAAGGTGGTAATTGGAGACCAATTGGCGTCAATTCTTGAGGTGGTAGTCCTCTGTATAAACAAACAGTGACTGCATGTCCCATTTTATATAAGTGTGTGTGAGTGTAGGTCATACCATTAAAATAAAAATAACTTAGTATATTTAGTAAGTTGAGTTTATTTTATAATAATTGAATAATAATATCTGAGTGGGTGGAGAATAAAATAAAACAAAATTCATTCTTGAGGAATCATACCTCTTCTTTTGGAAACTCTTTTTGGTTTACCTCAAAGGGATTCCTTGGATGGATTTCTTCCAAAAGTTGTTTATCTTTTAGTTAGGGAGTTATTTTTTAGTTTATTTTGATAGGGTTCTTCAGAACAAAGGGGATGATTGGTGTGAATATGTGAGGGGTTTCAGCGCCCTTTTACAGTGGGTGAGGAGTGACATCCTTGTAAATATAAATAGGAAAACACTATTGAGAGGTGTCCCCTACAAAATTTGATTATAGTAATAGTCAGTTTTTTTAGAAAATGGAATATATGATCAAAATAGGTACTGAAAATGGATTTGTCACATCTTTCTACATTATTTAGACCCATCAGATAAAGTTTAACCAAAAATTAAACTCATTTTTATTTTAATCGTTATAATTAATTTTAATTACATTCCCTAATTATATTGCAAAAAAATTGTTTTGAAATTATTAGACAATAATAATTATTCTTATTCTGAATATTAAGTCCATTTTTGCAAATTCTAATCACAAAATTGGTAGAAATTATTTTAAAACAAATCATGTAGACAGGATGGGGCAACGAGTTTTCAAAGTCAAGAGCCCAAATTTTTTGGAATTTTTTATATCAAATTTCAAAATGAATGTTGTTCTGAATATATAAATTTGATTAAATGATTTTTAATTTAACTATTAATATTTTAACAAAAAAATAAAATATAATTTAACTATATAAATTAACTAAATTAAAATTTAGTTTTCAATTAAATTTCTGGGCTTTCAAAACGAATAAAAATTTAAACTAGTCACAGAAATTCCTAAAATTCAACATAATATAATTTTAATGTTATTAATTCAAATTTGTTTTCCCAATATAATTTATTAAATTGTAAAAAACCCGATTTAAAAAATTCTCCATTAAAATGTGTTAAAACCTCTTTTTGGAAAAATACTAATTTTATATGTAAAATTGGCCTAATTGTTATATATTTTTTATAAAACAAATAGGTTGAATATTAAATAATTGATTTAATATTATATATATATATATATATCATTAAGATATTTTATAAAGACTATTTTAATTAATATATTGAGGTAAATTTTATTGATCAAAATATTTTTCTAGAAAATGATTTTATATATTTTCAAATTGGTTTTATTTACATTTATAATTAATTAGAAACAAATTATTCATATCCTATACTTTTGTAAACCATACTTTCTATATTTATTTAATATTATTCATAACTTACATTCCAATGGTTGGGATATAATTATCATATTAGATAATACTATTTTAATAATATGTCGTGATTTATTTAAACATTGTTTTATGTTTAACTCAAGGTAAGATCACTGTTTCAAGTAACCCAATCAAAACATGTAATTGTGTGATACACAATACAAACTCATTATTTCATGTATTGAATGAAAAACTCATGTAGTGCATTCCAAATAGGGTACTTTTTTTAACACAAGATATATTAAGTGTTGTATGAGATAGAAAATATCAAAATACTAAATTAATTTGAAAAACATATTTCACAAAGTCATGGTGTGTTATAATATTAATTTCATCCCATTTCGACTCAATAATATGAAGAGGTTGAAAGAATCCTCGAGGATTTTATCTATATTCCATGACCAATGGAAAAAATCACACATCTTGATACATAGTCCGCAATTTCCTACATCACTTCATCCAATCAAAAATGTTCCCTCAATACCCTATAAATCAGGGTTATACCATGGTGTATAATAAAATTAGACCAATGATCATCATCCAAAAATTCAATTTTTAACTCAATTATAGATGAAACTACTATTCTTATTCAAAATTTTAGGATTCCATCATCAAAAGAAAATTATTCCAAATTCCTAATATTCATAGATATAATTTTTTTCCAAATATTACAATCATTAGAATGAGAAATATTTTCTCCTTCATAATAAATATTGTGTCCAAACAAATTATAAAATTAGTGATGTCACCCAATAAATATTAATTTCAATATCCAACTTTAACGAAACCCTGAATATATAATCCCTCTCAATCCTAATTATGCTCATAACTCAAGAATGATTCATACTAAATGCACCCCTACATTATTTTTTTCATGTTTGTTTTTTTATTCAATAAACATAATCCTTGAGTATAGCAATCGATCTACTTTTTTCTATATTTATCCCTTCATATAATTTTTTTTATTTTATTATTTTATGGTCTATATATATCTCTCTTGTTTACCATAGAAATAATGAAACTATATCTTAATGAAAATAATACAACTACCAACTCTAGATTAGGGGATATATAGTTAGGTTAATGAGTCCTAGTCTACCTTTATGAATATGAAATATATAATAATTCTTCACAAGGGAAAACCCATTATATTCATAGATGCATCACAATATTTTAACAAACCCATCATTTTGATATGGTAATTTCAAAAATGAAGATTTAATCAATCCCATATTCAATTTATTAAAACATTCTTCACATTCTTTTGTCCAAATAAACATAATACCTTTATGTGTATTTCTTTTTAATGAATTACCCAATCACTGAAAATTGTGACTGAATTACTAATATTAACCAACTAAACAGTTTAAACAACATACTTTTATTATTTTCATTGATGCAGGACATTCTATGGCCAATTTTTTCATCATGAAATCAATTATGATTCCATCATCAGAGACAATATGGCTATGAAAAGAAACATTTTGAAGCCCAAAATCAAACATATTAAATTAACCTTATAACTATTACCTTATAAGAGACTCAATATAGTACTAGAGTGATTCACATAGTCATCATAGAATTTAGGAAAAAAAATACATCTTCAATGAATACAAATAAATCATCAATATATTCCATGAATAATATTTTTTATATATCCATAATAATGGATGGTGTCTTAATCAATCCAAATGGAATTACAATAATTTCATAATTCTTGTACATCATTATGAAATTTATATTCAGAATCTATTCTTTATTTATTATGAATTTATGACACCTAGATCAAAGGTAAATCATTGAGAAATATTGAAATATGTGAAGATGATCAAATAAATCATCCTTATGAGGAAGATGATGTAGGATCTGAGCACAGTGGAAGAACCGTAGGGGAGGATCCCAACTTTTCTTTTTTCCATTATCAATGATTAATCTGATATCAAGTGACAATAAAATCCATGATAAATGGATTTGATTTAAACAAAAATCTTGTGTTATTAACCCAAAAGCAAGAGAGATGATATCATCACATGTTATTTACAATTAATTTAATTAAGTAATAATTTCCTCCATGGTTATTCTTTCTTCGTTTATGCATTTGACCATATATTTATAGTGTGAAGTTTGGTGTTGTAGAATCTATCTATAGAATTCCTCTATTTTTAGTTCACATGTGCTCCACAAATATTCGTATGTTTCCAAAGGAGTCTCTGGGTCCTAGTTTGGAAGAACATTTCACTTGAGATGCCCACCTTTGATTTTCTAGAGAACCTCTTCCAAATAATTCTTCTTGATCTGGTGGAGGAGGATCTCTCTCATTCCTGGGAGCATTCTTGGAGAGGGATGAACTCCCTAGGATTGAGAGATTCTCTCCAATCCATTGTGCATAATGATTTTCATTGGCTATGGTTATCACAATGTAAGTATAATTGAGAATATATATCATTACAGTTAAAATAAAATAATTGAACAAGTGCCCTTATTTATTCTATTAACCCTAGAGATACCCCATTTCAAATAATAATAGTATTGTTATTATTTTTTCTTGAAGAACACATAATTTTTTCATTATAATTAAATATTATTTAATAAATTAATATTCAATATTATTATTTCTCATATTACCTATGAACTCAGTCTTCCAATACTCCACCATATTTATTTGACTTTAAATAGTGTCTATTTATTTATTAAATAAATGTCACTGCATTATTCACCAATATATTTATAAATATTGTATTCACTAAATATAAAATATGTATGTATTAAATATTTATCCCACAATATATTCTCTTGAATAAAGAGTGTTGGAATATATAGGATCAGGAATCCATGAATTATTATTAAACCAAAACTGTGAATAATATTTTTTTTCAACTTGTTTAATTATAAACAACATATCTTATTATATTAAGATACTAGATACACTTAGTGTGTAACCCTCTAGGCTCATATATCAATGGAAATAGGCTTAATAGAATATATTCCAAGGATAATGATAAGAAACATTCCAATGAAACTGTTGAGAAAGAATTTAATACCACAAGGACATGTCACCGCATATGAATACTCACCATGAAATATAATCGCTTTATCACAATATCTCAAATCGATCAGGTTGCATGCAATTTCCATCTACCTATATGCTTGATATCTTTTTCTTTGACATTCCAAAAAGATAACACACCTTTAAAACACCATGGAAATGTACTTATTTTGGGTACATCATTTACATAAAAGGACACAATATATTAACTTTTGTTATAGAACATAAGGGATAAATCATTTCTTAAATTATTCATTAATGAAATATTACTCGTGATGAACCCAACATATCCTTCCTCGTAGAAAAAAATCTATCATCATGGTTTTTGTTAGTAGATATATGTATGAGACTCATAATAAACATTAATAATAATCCTATTTTCTAAGGACCAGTACACACATCGGCAAATAATAACATCCAATGACATATATAAAATGTGGATTTCCTACCGGCGGGTCTTGTTCTCAGAAAATCCTCCTAAACATTACCAAGGTCGTACACCGGGATAAGGTTCCTAAAAGTACTATGAGTTTCCACCTATGATATCATGTATAATTTGTGTCCTATATATAGAAAATATATTCACAAATAGAGTCATATCACGTCCAGTTTCTCATCATAGTATGGATCTGATATGACCTTTTAGTGTCACAGTAACTCTTAAGACCTTATCACAATCAACGATACATAAAATAAAAAACATGATATGATAATGAATTTGTTAATATTCAAAACCATGAATATAAGTTATCATAATGTACAAAACATGTTCTATATAGGGGAAAACTCCAACATAATCCCACATGAACTAGAGACAACTGCTAATAACCTTCAGTCTTCTTGCTCTCACATTATATTTATCAATTTGTTGTGATATACCTTAAATAAATGGGTCCCCCATATTCCCCTTTGTGGGTACTCTCCTCACTACAACTTCACCTCTCTAATAAAAACCCCTCAAGAGGTGATACTTCTAGGGTATTTGATTTTTACACTGATGTGACCTTAACTATTTTTTAAGATCCATCACTCAACTATTACCATAATATGATGTGATATGGTCTTTACTTATAAGTTCCAAATCAAGCTCTTAGAAAAAGATCCGAATATTGATGGATTCTATGATTTCATTAGAAGCTGCAATGTACTCAGACTCCACTATAGAATCCTCCACAATTTTCTTCTTTGAATACTTCTTGCTCATAGCTCCTCTATTGAGATAGAAAACATATATTTATTTCCACTTTAGATCATTCTAATCTGTCTAAAACCTAGGATCATCATAATTACAGATGACAAGATTCTCTTCTCATGCATACACTAGGAATATATTCATAGTTCTTCTTACATAATTATGGGTAGTCTTAAAAACAATACAATGTTCTTCACTTTCATATTATTGATATATTACTTCAATCTTTAGTGAATTGGAAATATCAAATCTATTACATAACATGGTATAAATGTTTGATTTTATTGATGAAATGTAAGGGATATTACTCATTCTATCTTTCTCCTATTGTGCCTAGGGACACATTTTATTAGAATAATGTAAACCATATGACACAATAACCAGTACACTCTTGAATTGTTTCATACAAAAACTCTTTTGTATATGGTCAATATATGTACGTTGGATTAGTCCATGAAACCTCTTGTATCTATCACGAATGATCTTGATCTATATAATTTAGGCTTCTTCACCTAATTCTTTCATGGAGAAGAACATATTCAACTAGTCCTTAATTGACTGTAACACTAGTATGTCTGTTCCGATAAGTAATTTTTCATCAACATAATCTACTAGGATAATGAACACATTCCCATTAAACTTTTTATAAATAAGTGACTGACATTCATTCATAGTGAAACCAAATTCACATGTGGCTTCATCAAATTGAATATCATATGACTTGGATTCTTGTTTTAATCCATAAATGGTTCTCTGTTACTTGAAAACCATTTTGGCATCACCTGGTTTCCTAAAATCTTTTGGTTGTGTCCTATATAAATCTTCCATAAGGTTATTGATAAAGAATGTGGTTTTGACATCCATATTCAAAATATCATTATCATGGTAACCTATTATTGAATGATGGATTCTTATTGGACAAAAACATTGAAATTGGAATAAATATTTTCATGATTATTAATTCCTTGATGCTGATAAAACCATTATCCTCTATAATTTCATTATAGCTACAAAATTTACCTTCCATGTCATGTTTTCTGTTGAATACCCATTTACAAGCCACAAGATTTAACTCAAATGGTGCATCGACCAGAACCCAAAAATTGTTTTAATACATTGAATCCTTCTCCTAAATCATATCTTAAAACCATCATGTAGCTTCTGAGCTCTCTACAACCTCTTTGTAAGAGAGAGGTTCATCATTTTCCACAAATAAAGAGTCACCAAACACAGTGACTAGAAAACAGTATATCTCTAGTTCCCGTACATATTTTATAATCCTATTTTGTACTCGTGTTTGAAGAACAACTAATTTAATGGGTACCAATGGGACATGTTTACGTACCAACTATTGTTTATCTTGTGCATCAACTTCATCAAATTCAATCTTGCTCCCACTTTCTATTTTGAGGATGTGATTCCTATCAAGAAAGATGGATTTTTTTAAAAACAGTCACTTTCCTTTCTGAATGGTTTTATAGGTATTATACCATTTTCTCCATCAAATACCCTATAAATATACACCTCATCCCTTGGGGTACTCATTTTTTCTCTGAGAAAGCCTTTAGAAATTCCTTGCGACCACATACACATGTATGTGACAAAATGGGTTTCATTCCACTCCATGGCTCAAAGAGAATAACATTTTCCACATTAATTAGTATGTAGATTAATTTTTATACTACAGTTCTTAATTCATATCCCCAAAAAGATAATAAAATATCTGAAAGACTCATCATCGACCTTATCATTTCCAAAAATATCCAGTTCTTCCTTAGGCTAGGACCATTCTATTATAGTGTATATGTTATAGTGAGTTGAGAGAGAATCCCATACCCCCATATAAATTTGATGAATTATTGTTTAATATATTCACCACCCCGATCAGATTAAATATTATTTATCATCTTATCATTATTATTCTCTAATTCATTCATGATTTCGTTGAATTTCACAACTGACTCATAATTATACCTCATCCTATAAATAAAGACATGTCAATTCCTTTCTTTAGTAAAAGTTATTATGTATGAATATCCACCTCTAGCATATACTGGAAATGGTCGACATGCATTAGTGTGTTAAAATTATAGAAGCTCTATGGAACTTTCACCATATCCACTGAATTGTGGTTTGGTCATTTTTTCATGTAAACTAGAAGGACATCTATCAAGTAGTTTTATCCCAGAAGTGTCTAAATATCCATATTGATAGAGTGTTTTCAAATGATTATTGTTTACTTTACAAAGATGGTGATTCCAATGTTGGGTGTTATATAAGTCATCTAAACTTTAGTTATTATCATTTTCAAACAATTGGTATTCGTAATTTAATAAATAAAAACCATTATCTAAAAGTTCTATACCATAACATATGTTGTCACTATAAGAGAAAAACCTTTCTTTCAGAACATGAAAATTAACCCATCTATATCTACACATGATACATAAATTATGATTTTGGTGATAGTAGGTACATAATAACAATCACATAAAATCAAAATCAACCCAATTGGAAATTAAATATGGTAGTTAATAATGGCATGAGTATCCATCCTTGCACCATTGGCAGCTCGTTGATCCATCCATCCTCTTGTAATTTTCCAAACACTACTTGGTTTCTATTTTTAGATAGAATTTTGATAAACATAAGCTACATCCAATATTGAATGTGTATAAATGGAAATATTTAACTTGATAATGAACACACCATTACCTTATCCATAGTTCTTGGTGCAGTTCCTCTTCCATTGGCCTGGCTTGCACATGAAAGACATACATCCTCCTTTTCCCTTCCCTACCTCAAGATATTCTTCATTATTGGTAGGATGATGCTCATGATCTTCAGACAATTTATAAGACTTGGGCCCATTTTCCTTGACCTTCCTCTTCTTATTCACCATATAGATTGTGGGTTTTTTACACCCTATGTCTATATCCACTTGGAGAATCATGGTCAGATGTTCTAATAGACTCTTCTCAGTATTTCTTATATTATAATTCAAAATAAAACTAGATAAGGTTATGGGAAGTGGTGAAAGTATTAGATCTGTATATAACTCATCCAAGAATTTATCCCAATGATGTATAAGAGTTTAATGTAGCTAATAAACATGACTACATGAGGCCCAGTTAGTGCAGACTCCCCAAGCGTAGTGGTAAACAAAGTATTGGAGATCTTATATGTCTGTTGTCGCACCTTCTCCTGATAGAGATCCCAAAAGAGAGTCATCATGCTATAGGAATCCATTTCCTCATGTTTCATTAAAATATCATTGGACATGGATGATATGATGAAGAACTGAAAATATGTAGCATCATTTAGATGTATCTCATATATATAGGTCTTCATCAGTTTCCTCATTTAGAGTCATAATTGGTAGAGGTTCTTTCAACACATGTAATTTCTTTTCATGGAGAATTATGACCTGTAGGAACCTTTTCTACTCCTGGAAATTCATGTTGGTGATAAGGTTTTTCTTCTTGAGTATGGATCAAAACAATATGTTTGATATCATTTTTAATTCTATTTCTACAAAAAATATAATCAGGGATTTAGTATATTATTTATAATTGTAGACAAATAACAAAATATTATATTTTTTAGTCTCGCAATATTCTATCAAAACCCAATATCCCCCACCATTTCCATTGGAATATCTTTTTACTTGGATATTCTAGTGTCAAGCATCTATATTTCCATTATAATTACCCCAACTTTGGTTTGTCAAGTAACTTGAATGGTTTTAGATAGTAATTCCAAATACCAACTGTATTAACTAATAGTTCCTTGATCTTTTGAGTGGACTACCCAATCCTAAAATCCTATAATTGGATTTACTCAGACATTTCCTCTCAGTTTCACAAATTCCTTTTTTGAAAATCAGCCCTTGATGTGAACTAACTCAATTCATCCAAAAACCTCATGTAATAATTCCCTGATAATTAAAATCACCCCAAATTTGTTTCGTCAAGTTCATTGAACTATTATTTGATTCTAATTAATGTAATAAAAGGATATACCTACATAATATTTTATTGAGGTATTTTATCCTTTATTCGTAAATTAACAATTATTATCTTTATCAAATTCTTGTTAATATTATGTGTGATTAGATAAGTTAGTAACCATGTTATTAGATAATATTTATTCATTAGTTATTTTATTTGAGTTCGATATTTCATTCTTGTTAATTCGTTAGTTCTATGATCATGATTAAACATCCATAATGAATAACGATACAACTAAAAGAAATAAAATAAAGGGTATGATCATGAGATTGATCGAATGGCTAATTTATCTAGTGGTTGATAAACTAACTGCTGACCTAGGGGAGAAATAACTTGAACTAACTAGTTTCATGTTTATAGCTTTCCACATACCCAACTCTGTATCTTTCATGGATTGGTTTCTTCTTGGATCCTAACCTGAACCATCACCACTAACATCATAGCACCATCCATTACATATGCCTTTACTCACATGTAGGTGATCAGTAAAAAAGGGGTTTTATAAAAGAAACCATTGGCACATTGTCCCTACATATTAATGAGTAGATGAGGATTATCGGGTGAAAATTTAATTTTATAAATAATTTTTATGATACCAATCACATATGATGGTCTGGTATAGCTCAGGATCATCTACTAGCATGCAATAAATTATGCATTTAATAAAACTAGAAATCGATTCTTAATGATTATTTATTAAGAAAAATTGTTCTTGAATTGATTAATTATTATATATCATTAATCAATCCATGTATCATAATAATTATTTGAATTTCATATAATATTTTCATCCTTTATAATTATAAAAAAATAAAAAATATCATTTATAATTAACTATACACATGACGTGTGCATTGCTGGAAATATGGTAAATACCTTTCAGATTCTTCTGAACATTTATTATACTCGTATAATATTATACTCTTATGACATATTTCATACGTGACTTATTGCATACATTCATGACGTGTACTTCACAAATTATTACATGAATTACATGAATTCTCGGCAACATGTTATGCTTCAATGCACATAGAATAATAAATATAATACAACTCATACATGAAACTCCAATCTTGATCATTATACCTATATTAGTTAAACATTTAAGTATTTATTTATATTAAAGCCTATATGATGGTATGTCGTATATTTTTGACCACAAGAAAGTACAAGTCTCAAGGATTACATAGTAAAACAAATAAACTCTTAATATAACTAATCTGGTAATATTAAATGACATGTAGATCCAATCTAGACAGTTTGTACGCCCTTAAATGTCTGTACAAAATATATTCCTAGGGACATGGAATGTAAGGCGTACTTTGGAAATTTCATAGTACACGGTGTTCGCAGTGGTCCACACACTGTGATGAATCCATGTTAAATGGTCACCAGTCAGGTAGGTTGTGTATGGAATACACAACATGACCGTAACCCAAAGGGACTACACACTATGTCCAATGGGCCACAAAGTGTGTAGTCTGGTTGATCATGTGGTATTTAATCCTAGCCAACACTCGGTGCATTAATGATGTAATTAATTCCCCTATCAAAACCGCAGTGTAGTAATGATGTAATTAATTACCCAATTAATGTAAAATATATAATTGATTACCAAACCCATCTTCATGAATTTAACATGTCTACAGAATGCGTAATTTTGATTCCATAGCTTATAGTCTAGTGTTTTATGGTTATGACCAATGGAACCTCTAGATGAGATCCTTAGTTTTATTTTTTTTCATAAAACTAATTGTTTATATTAGATCTATGAGGAATGATTGAAGACTAAATAGATCTTGCAATTCATATTTGAAGAAAGATTAAAAATGAATAAAAAAACTAAATTATGAATGCATAAATCACAAATGAAACTAAATAATTGTAAAAAACAATGTGCCCACTCTAATACCACTTTTAGGTTATGGGAACATCATAAGTATGTGAGGGGTGAACCAAACCATTTATTTTTTCCATTATATGATTAATATAAGATAAATATATGATAAACATCGTCATCAACAAATTTGAATTAGAGAACAAGTAAGGATTAATAAACTGAAACCCACAGAGAGGAGACCAGCACATGATGTTTAAAATTAATTTAATTAAATAATAATTAACACCAAGGTTATTCTTTATTCATTGTTTGACTCAGCCATTGGTCTATAGTGAGTTGCCATTGCATTGTATATTCCTAGTGTATGGTTCATCTAGTGGAGATCCACATGATCTCCAAGAATCTTTTTATATCACTGATAGAGACTTTACGTACTATCGTGAATGATCATTATGTTTTAGATGTTTCCCTTCGATCACCTTGAGAACTGATTCCAATGAATTCTCCATGCTCTGAGGGAGGAGGATCTCTCTCTTTCATGAGAGAGTTCTTGGAGGGAGATGAACTCTCTAGGCTTATTATATTTTCTCCAATCTATTGTGCACAAGGATTTTCATGTCTAGGGTTATTGAAAATAATCGTAATTTGGAATTCATATCACTAGCATTAAAATATAATAATATTATAAGTTTCATTATTTATTTTATTAATCCTAACAAAACTCCATTTCAGATAATAATTATACTATTATTATTATTTCTAGACACATGCCTAACCTATGAATTATAATTAAATATTATTTAATGAAATAATATTCAACATTTTTATTTCATATCGGACCCTTGAACTCAATCCTCAAATCCTACATCAGTTTTATTGGGCCATGAATAATTTCTATTTATATATTTCATAAACGTCACTAATTATTTTCTCATAAATTTGTAAATATTATATTCACTAAATATAAAATAAATATTTATTAAATATTCCACCTACAACATATTCTCTAAATTAACTAGTGTCAGAATAAATGCAATTAGGAATCCATGAATAATTATTAAACCACAACCAGAAATTATATTTATTCAAATTTATAAATAATAAATAATATATATTATTTAACTGATAAACTGAATGCACTTACTGTGTAACCCTATAGGCCTCTTTATCAAGGGCATTAGGGAGAGGATCCTAATGTCCGAGGATACTATCCAACAACACACTAAGGAACCCATATAGAAAGAAGTTAATGACACAATGACATGTAAACTCATTCGAATGATTACTTTATAATATAATATCTTTACCAAAATATCTCGAATATATCTGGTTTTATGCAAGGTCCATCAACCTATATGCTCAATATCGCTTTCTATGAACTTTTGGAAATTGAACTTTCCAATAGAATACCTTGGCCATTGATTTATTTAGGCTATATCATTTCCATTAAAGGGCTTGAGATAGTAGCATCTATTAAAGAACATAATGGATAAATCCTTTATTGCATTATTCATTAAGGAAATATATCTCATGAAACACCCAACATATCCTACCACCTCTCGAATATCTATCATAATAACTTTAATCAATGTATCAAAATACGATGCTCATAAAACTCATTCATAATAATATTATAGTCTAAGGACCAATACCCACATCCGTATATTTTAACATTCAATTAGATATATAAATAAGGATTTCCCACTGGTTGGTCTTGTTCTCATAATATCTTCCTGGACATTACCAAGGGTGAATTCCTAGAGAAGGTGCCTCAATGTCCTATGAGTCTCCACCCCTGATAGACTATTTGATTTGTGTCCCTCATATGATATCTTCCAGATATAGAAAACATAATAAAAAAATTGTGTCGTAGCAGTTCCAGGTTCTCATCATAGCCGGCATCCACTATAACCTTTTAGTGGAATAATTACTCTTAGGACATTATCACATTCAATGTCACGCAGAAGAAAAATCATGATGTGATAAGTAATTTATCAATATTCAAAACCATTAATATAAATTATCATAATGTTCAAAATAAGTTGGTTCTAGCTCACTAACATTAAGAGAGGATACTTATTCATTATCAAAATGGAATATATTTCCTTATAATCAATGCACAAAATCGTGGATCTATCTTTCTTCTTAATTATGATAATAGGGGCTCCCAAATAAGAAAAACAATGGTATATAAATACCTTATCACATGTAACCCCTAGTTGTTTCTTCAACTCTACTAAATCCATAATGGCCACTCCATAGTGGGTGATTGATACTGGTCTTTCATGTAACACCCCAAGCTTCCACGGTATGCTTCTCTTTGAATAATACAGTAGCGTGTGTTGTACGCAACTTCAAGTTCTAACACACACCACAACCAATCAAACCAGTCATTATGAATAGTAATACACACTTATTGAAATTTTATAAATTTTATCATTAAAAATGGAACTCATTTCTGGATTCGGCATATCGAACTTAGCATAGGGTGAATTTCTGGTATTTTTCTGAAAACATTCAATTTTTGATGAATAGTGAAAGAACATCCAGTTATAGTTTAAAAACGATTTTTTTTAATAATAATTTATTTTATTTAAATTTAATTAAGGTCAAAATAGATATATAATACATATATATGTTCAATTTAATTCATTGGAGTTAGTTTATAATAATTTTAGATATATAAGAATTTTATTGAAGTTTTCACCGTCTTTAACCACCTCCTAGGAGAATTTAGAAATTCCCACAAAACATAATTTTACCACTTTTGTGAGTGTAATTTCAAAAATAAAATTGACATGGTTAATATCAAGGAGTAAAATTTGGTTTAATAAAATAAAAATAATTTTTGGGGAATAGTAACTTTTTACTTTTATTTACCAAGGTTAAAAGTAAATAGGGTAATTAAGGGTAAAAATGATATTAATATTACCCTAACCCATGTCCTAATTCTATTTTACAGGTGTATCTTGACCAAAAACAAACTTATGAATAAAATATTGTCATTTAGGTCCACTTCGATAAGATTAGGACATTTATTATTATTTAATTCAAAGAAGAGTAAAAATAGTTAAAATCAAAGTTTAATTACTAAAACATTTTTAATATATGGTTATACATAAGATAAATTCTATTATAAATATTAATTAAAAAGATAAAAATATTTACTACATAATTGTATTTTATTTATAATTTTTAGACATTATATAATTTAATTTATTAATGACACAATCATGATGCAGTAATTGCCTAATTAATGAAATATTAAAATAATTGATATTATAAATATCAAAATAAATGTAATTTGAGACTTTTTATGAATTCCAATAATTTTATAGGTTACTATGACATATTAGGAATGGGTATATAAATTTTTTTCGAAGTAATAATGCTGTCATGAAATTATCAAATACAGAATACCCAATAGTGTCAAAATTGACATAAAAGCGTTTTTAAAACAAATATTATATTATTAATTGGTATTCTATTCATAAAAATATAATGATCATAAAAAAGACTTATATAATGATAGTTGTCTCATTAATGGACCACTTGGGGGTCTTTTGGATGTATATAGTACGTTTATTAACTATATAATACAAAAATACAAAGAGACGTGGTAAATGTCAAACTAATTTCCTGAGAGTTAAAACTAAAAGATAAGGTTAATATAGTCACCCAAACCTGTATAAAACCCATTTGATGAATTCTTTTGGACCTATAACCACCTTAAAATTAAAATAATCCACTTTGGATCCATTATAAACCGAATATTAATTTATTATAAAATAATATTTCTAACATTTCCTAAGGTGCCCCTCACCCCTCTAATAAAAGGGAACTCCCCCTTCTCTCAAATTCATACCTTCAAAGCCTTTGGGATCGGAAAAACTCTGCCCAAATACCCTTTCAATTATGCTCCCTTAATCCTAGTGTCCTTCATTTAGTCATAATGCCAACATAAGGAGACCTTTCGATCAAATCAAACTGAAGAACCCGAAGAAGAGGTAATGTTTGCACCACCCTCTTTCAAGTTCCTTTCTTCTTCAACATCTTCTTTCAATATTTTTTCCATTCTAAAATAATAACTCCAGTATATTATATATAATGTGATTTTATTATAAATATGTTACAACCATATTTAGTATTCTATCCATCCTTTGAATGACATGTCACAATACGTTCGTACGTACGGCTTACCGTCTCCACATCGTGGTGTAATTGTTATTCAACAAATTATTATTTGGATGGGTATAATAATGATGCGAAATTCATGTAAATAATAAATATAACATTATATTGATTCTATATATATGATATACCATCCAATTATATATTATTTTAATACCAAAAAAATGATATTATCGCTCGTGTGTACGTACGGACTAACGTCTCCACGAACGCGATGAGATTAATTCCACATCATATCCATACAAGACTAATTCTCTTTAAATGAATAAAAATAATGTTTATGGACTTTATATAATTCTGAATATGAATAATATACAACCTATCCCTAACAAACATGGCTTATGTAACAAAACTTATAAATAGAAAATGAGTAAGTTAACACCCGAAACAACGATAATAATAAGATATTATTATCAAAGAAATGTTAAAAGATAATATATGATATCATATTAATTTAAATGATTCTTGTATAATTTAATAACAATTATTTCCCTATTATACAGGAGGTTAACCTACCCTCGACCAAGGAAAAGTACAAGGTAAGGGTTTATTTCACAGTCTCTTCATTATCCGAGGTTCTTTATATTTAATTTTCTACTGAGACTTATTTATCATCCACATTCATGTTTCTAAAAAATGTATTTCAAATCATTTTTACTATTTTATAGACTATGGTTTAAAGTCATTTATACCCTTGTTGAGTTTTTATAAAAATTTTATAAAGGAATCTTTCTATCATTTTCCAAACAGGTTCCTTTTTAACCTTTTCGACAGAATTAAGCTAAGAATGTCTTTTTTAACTTATATAGCGGGTGCGGATATTTTACGCCATTATAAAATCGTCGAAGCATCCCTTACAATCTTATAAGAATAATATCAAAGTAACTGTTTTCTTTTATAATTATGTGAATTTAAAATGATTTCAAAAAAGAGATATTTCCCTCAAATAGTTATGATTTCATCTATTCAACATCCTTTGATGGATTTTAAGCATATTTGAAGCTGATTTATTATGATACAAAAATTCTATATTGTATTGAAGGTTTTGTGATATGTTTTACTGCGGATGTTTTATTTTAATACCATTCATGGTTTATGGATAAATTAATGACATTTCGTATGCTACTTTTAATATGAATGTTTATGTTATGTTTAAACCTGTTCATATGAAGAATGCATTGGACTTAATAAGTGATGGGTGGAGCCCGCTATAGCTCCTCGATGCATCGGTAGGTCTCATGAGAAAAACTAGTGTCTTGGCACATGTCCTTGACAAAATCTTATTTGTAGTCTTGGAACATGGCCTTGACTATGTGGTTATGATATTCTAGAATTATGCATTCCATCATTATGAAAGTGGTTATTGATATTGCATGTGGTTATTCGACTAGTAGAATATCCATGTGAATAACTAAATGGTGTTATTTCATTTTATTTCTTCCAAATCATGCTTAAGTTCAAGTTTAAAAGGCTTTTGTTTTAGTTATACACTTCCTTAAATGTTTATGATTATTTATGAAAGTTTTCGCTATATTGTTATCCTTACTAGGCATCTGAGCTCACCCCTTTCTATGTTTTATTTTTCCCAGGATGTGAAGAAGTATATTATGAATGACCTATAGGGATAATGTGAGGGGATTTGAGTGTGGACTATGGAGTCTATGTTTTTGTAATTTTCATTTTATGATGTAATTTAAACTTTATTAATGTATCCAGTGATTCCAAGGCTACTAAACTAATCGGTCTTTTGAGACTTGATCTATTTTGATCATACCAATGTTATGTAATAATGCACCGACTCTGGGTAACTTGGGTTGGGGTGTTACAGTTGGTATCAGAGGAAGTTTAGTACAAACCTTGGAAGCTATATTTAGATAAACTCTGATTAGAGCGCATATCCTTTAGATAGACTTTGAGGATTATTATAGAAGAACTTCCTAGAATTTGGGTATTGTAGAGATTTTGTGAGTTTTCCGGGAAATACATCCCTCTCTAGATACGAGCAGGTAGAGGAGGCTCTGGCACAGATGTACCTAGGGGTAAAACCCAAAAACACCGCTTTGAGCTAGACTCGAACGAGAACTGGTGCACGACAACGTGCCTTGCTGCACTCTTGGATACAACACTCTCGGGGGATATACTTAGGAAAATTCTCATTTTCTATAAAAAACATTATGAAGGGTTTATGAGTATATAATTCCTCAAAGAAAACATTTTTTATGATTATGGATTATATCCATAAATAGTTCTATTTATGTTAAGTGTTTTACAAGTACAGAATTATGTATTTTGATTCATAAACTGATCTAGTTTATGCTATTTTTTAGAAATGGTGCCTAGTGGAAGAAATGGAAACTGTATCAATGCACACACACCATTTAGGGATTTCCCTCATGCTCAAGATAATTATAGTGGATCTGGTGATGCAATTGGTGTTGATCAGCTATTCCCTATACTGGGACAAATCACTCAGGTTATGAATAATAACCTTACCCGTATAGATCACACCGATCCGTAGAATGAAAGATCTATGTTAGATCACTTCATGAGGCAACAAACACCAATGTTCAATGGGATTACAAATACCTTAGTAGCTGAACAATAGATAAATTCCCTAGAGAAAATATTTCAGGCTTTCAGGAGTAGTGAAAGGGAAAAAGTTATCATGGTTGTTTATCGCCTCACTGAAGATGCTAATCAATGGTGGTCATTGATACAAAACACAAATGAAGATTATGAAGTATCAAATATGGAATAGAGGGAGTTCAATGCACTTTTTTTAGAAAAAAACTTTCCTCGTGTCCATCGAGTAGATATGGAAAGGCAATTTCTGAGTCTGAGGCCAAAGGAGGATGAGAATATTGCAAAGTATGAGGCTAACATTACAAGGTTTTTGAGGTATTCTGCAGATTATATAAGTATCCCAAGAAGTACGATTGATTATTTCATTTATGGGTTAAAACTTTTTCTCTATCAAGCATTAGTCTTACAAACCTTCTCGTTGTACGAAGATATTGTCTCATGTGCTATCAAGACAGAAAAGGAATTCTCTAAGTCTTATGACTTTAAAACAATGCAAGAGAAGAAGAGATCTTCTAATCACTCTAGAAATTTAAAAAAGGGGAAGAAGGGAAAATTTGAATATCCATCTTATAGTAAATGTGGTAATAAACACCCCAGTACTTTCTTGAAGAGAACGGGAGTCTGTTACATGTGTGGTGAAAAAGGCCACCAAGATCGTGATTGTAAGGGGAAGAAAGATGCTACTGATGTTCAATGATAAAACTGCAGGTATATGGGATATTATGGAATTGAATGTCCTAAGTGTCAAGGGAACAAACCTCATAAAAGGACAAGGGATCAAGGAAAATATTATGCTATCAATACTGCTGAGGTAGAATCTCTGAAAGACGTTGTGGCAGGTAATTTAATGTTTTCCCCAAGTTTAGAAAATGCATTATTTGATTATGGATCATCGCATTGTTTCATATCTTCCCAGTTTGCTAAGAAAATTATATATTTTCAATTTGATTTAACAAGGGAGTTGTTGGTCAAAACTCATAAGGTAAGTATCATTGCAACAGAGTTTTGTGAATCAGTCCCCATTAGATCACATAAATGTTCTTTATCTGCGGATCTCATTGTCACACCTATTATTAAATTTGATATAATCTTCTGTGTGGATTAGATTTCTGACCATTATGAAAAAATTTATTTTAAGAAGAAGGAGGTTCCTATTTTTAATGATTATGATAAGGAACACCTTATCTTTAGAGCAGAATCATCACCACCTAAGTCTTACCTAGATCCACCCCCAGTAGCTCAACTAAATTCAATTATTGGGGACGAAGAGAATTAAATAACTGTGCATAAGGAATGGAATTTTCAAATAGAATATGTACCTATTATGATAGAATATGTAGATGTATTTCCAGAAGATTCACCTGGACATACTCCAGAACGAGAAATTGAGTTTTCCATTGATTTAATTCTAGGATCAAGGCCCATATCAAAGACCCCTTATAGAATGGCCACCGTGAAATTAGTGGAAGTAATGAAACAACTAGAGGAATTGAGTAATAAGGGATTTATTCTCCCTAGTGTTTCTCCAAAGGCAGCCCCTTTCCTTTTTGTTAAGAAGAAAGATGGATCTATTAGGTTATGTATTGACTACAGGGAGATCAATTCTATAACAATAAAGAACAATTATCCCTTAACTCAAATTGATTTTTTATTTGACCAAATTCATGGAGATAAATACTTTTCAAATATTAACAATCGATCTGGATACCATCATTTGTGTGTGAATATGGTAGACATTCCAAAGACCACATTTAAAACTAGGTATGGGCATTACGAGTTTACAGTAATGCCTTTTGGGCTGACTAATGCACCCTCTGTATTCGTGGATCTAATGAATAGAGTTTTCAAGGAATATCTTGATGATTTTTTGGTGGTATTTATTGATTATATCTTGGTATACTCCAAAACCTATGAATATCATGAAAATCAATTCAGACTTATCCTAAAGACTCTAAGAAGACATGAATTATATGGGAAGTTTAGCAAGTGTGAATTCTGGATTCAAGAGATTTCTTTTCATGGCCATATTGTCTCCAATGATGGAATCTATGTTGATCCTTCTATGAACAAGGCAATCCGAGAATGGCCTGCACCAATGATTATAACTGAGGTACTCAGTTTGATTGGTTTTGCAGGTTATTACCAACATTTTGTCCAGAATTTTTCCCGATTGGCTAACCCATTAAAAAAGCTCACAAGTAGGGGGGTTAAATTTGTTTGGATAAAAGAGTGTGAAGAATATTTCGATGAATTGAAGATAAGATTAGTCAATGATCATATATTGACTCTACCTGCGGGGAATTATGGGTTCATTATTTATAGTGATGCATCGATGAAAGTACTTGGTTGTGTCCTTATGCGGAATGATAGGGTTTTTTCCTATGCATCACGACAGTTGAGAAATCATGAGAAAAACTATCCTACTCATGATATTGAGTTAGTAGCTGTGATTTTTTCTTTGAAGATATGGAGACACTACCTCTATGGTGAAAAAATGTGAGATTTATTTAGATCACAAGAGTTTGTAGTATATTTTCTCAAAAAAAACAACTAAACATGAGGTAAAGGAGATGGATTGAATTACTCAAGGATTATGATTGCACTATACACTACCACCCGGGGAAGGAAAATAAGGTGGAAATTGCTTTGAGAAGAAAAGATCATGGATTTTTGAACAATATGACAATTGAAAGAGATCCAATTTTCATAGATCTAGTGAATATGGACATTGGAATAACCGTTGAAGGAGAAACATAATGTCTTTTTCAAATGATTGCCAAACCATCTTTACTAGAAAGGATTAATAGTTCTCAGACCAATGATGCAGAATTTCATAAGAAGATTAAAGTAGTGAATGATGGGAGATTGAGCGACTTTGTGTATGAAGATGGAATTTTGAAATTTGGAAAGAGACTTTGTGTTTCCGATATACCTGATCTAAAAAGAGAATTGTTGGACGATGCTCATAGTTCCAATTTCCCTATACACCCTAGGAGCACCAAAATGTAAAGAGATTTGATGGAACATTTTTGGTGGGACAGCATGAAGAGGGATATTTCTGATTTTGTGTCAAGATGTATGGTTTTTCAAGAAGTTAAAGGTTGAAGGAAATATCCTGGAGGAGTCGTGTAGCCTCTCCCCATACCTGAGTGGAAATGGGATAATATCATGATGGACTTTGTCATGGGACTACCAAAGACTCCTATAAGGAACGATGCAATATGGATTATTTTTGATCATCTTACCAAGTCATCACATTTTTTTTCTATAAGAGAAGATGTACCACTGTAACGTCTAGAAAGACTATATATTAATGAAGTTGTGAGACTTCATGGAGTACCCCTATCGATTGTTTCTGATCGTGATCCCCATTTTACTTCAAGATTCTGGAAAAGTATTCAGAAAGCCCTAGATACTGAACTTCGTTTGAGCACTGCCTACCACGCCCAAACTGATGGAAAATCAGATCGAACTATTCAAACCGTAGAAGACATGTTGAGATCACGATAACATGATTTTCAGGGTATGTGGGATCAATATTTACCTTTGGTGGAATTTTCTTATAACAATAGCTTCCATTCAAGTATTCTGATGTCACCATATGAAGCATTATATCGAAAGAGATGTCGCACACCAACCTGTTGGGATGACATTTGTGAAAGAAAACTTTTAGGCCCATAACTGGTGGTGGAAACAATGGAAAAGGTAAATGTAATCTAAAACCACATCAAAGTAGCTCAAATTAGGTAGAAGAGCTATGCCAATAACCGAAGGAAGCATTTGGAATTTTAGGTAAGAGATCATGTTTTCTTGAAGGTATCTCCAAGGAAGGGAGTTATACGTTTCGGTAAGAAGGGTAAATTGAGTCCTAGGTACATCGAACCTTTCAAATTTCTAGAACGAATTGGGGCTGTAACTTACCGTTTGGCAATGTTGCCAAGTCTCTCCAAAGATCACGATGTGTTCTATGTATCACTGTTGAGAAAATACATGCCTAACCCAACGCATGTACTCACCTATGAGGAATTAGAACTGGAACCTGATCTATCTTATTACGAAGATCCCGTTAGGATTCTTGATACTAGAGAACAAGTGTTGAAAACCGGATGACTCATCTGGAAAAAGTTCTTTGGAGAAACCATAAGATGGAAGAGGCGATGTGCGAACCCGATGATCTTATGATAAATAACCACCAGATTATTTTAAACCTGTAGTATTCTAGAAATTTCAAGGATGAAATTATTTGAAGGAGAGGAGAATTTAATCCCCCAAGCATCCATGGTACGTTTCTCTTTGAATAATATAGTAGCGTGTTTTGTACACAACTTCGAGTTCTAACACACACCACAACCAATAAATCAAGCCGTTATGAATAGAAATACCCACTTTTTGAAATATTATAAATTTTATCTTTCAAAATGGACTTCATTTTTTAATTTGGAATATCAAAATTAGCTTAGGGTGAATATTTGGTATTTTTCTGAAAACATTAAATTGTTGATAGTGAAAAAACACAGAGTTATAGTTTAAAACAGTATTTTTATTTAAATAATTATTTATTTTATTTAAATTTAATTATGCTCAAAATAGATACATAATACCTATATATGTTCAATGTAATTAATTGGAGTTAGTTTAGAATAATATAAGATATACAAAAATTTTATTGAACTTTTCACCGTCTTTTACCCACCTCCTAGGACAATTTGAAAATTCAATTAAAACTTAATTTTACCACTTATGTGAGTGGAATTTCGAATATATGAGAGACACGGTTAATATTAAGGAGTATAATGTGGTTTAATAAGAAAAAAATATTTTTTGGTGAATAGTAACTTTTTACTTTTATTTACCATGGTTAAAAGTAAATAGGGTAATTAAGGGTAAAAATGATATTAATATTACCCTAACACATGTCCTAATTCTATTGGACAAGTGTATCTTGACCAAAAAAACCTTAGAAATAAAATATTATCATTTAGGTCCACTTGGAATAGATTAGGACATTAATAATTATTTAATTCAAAGAGGAGTTAAAAGAGTTAAAATCAAAGTTTAATTACTAAACTATTTTTAATATAGAGTTATACATAAGATAAATTCTATTATAAATATTAATTATAAATATAAAACAATTTCATACATAATGGTATTTTATTTATAGTTTTTAGAAATTAAATAATTTAATTTAATTATGACACAATGGTGATGCAGTAATTACCTAATTAATGAAATATTAAAATAATTGATATTATAAATATCAAAATAAATGTAATTTGAGACTTTTTATGAATTATATTAATTTTCTAGATTAATATGATATATTAGGATTGGTTATATAAATTTTTTTTGAAGTAATAATGCTGTTATGAAATTATCAAAAACAAAATACCCAATAGTGTCAAAATTGATATAAAAGAGTTTTTAGACCAAATATAATATTATTAATTGATATTCTATTTCTAAAACTATAAGGATCGGCCAAAGGACTTATATAATGATATAGGTATCATTAATGGACCACTTTTGGGTCGCTTGGAAGTATAGTGTATGTTAAATAACAATATAATATAAAAATACAAAGAGACATGGTAAATGTCAAACTAATTAACTAAGAGTTAAAACTAAAAGATAAGGTTAATATATTGACCCAAACCTATATAAAACCTATTGGATGAATGGTTTTAGACCTATCCTCACCTTAACATTTAAATAATCTACTTTGGAGCCACTAGAAACTGGATATTAATTTATTATAAAATAATATTTCTAGATTTTCCTAAGGTTCTCCTCACCCCTCTTATAAAAGGGCACTCCCCATTCTCTCAAATTCATACCTTTAAATCCTTTGGGCTCAGACAAAATCTACCCAAATATCCTCTAAAATATCCTCCCTTCATCATATAGTCCTTCTTTTAGTCATAAAGCCAACCTAAAGAGCCCTTTTGATCAATTCAGAAGGAATAACCCGAAGAAGAGGTAATGTTTTCACCACCCTCATAAAAGTTCCTTTCTTCTTCAACTTATTCTTTCTTTGTTTTTCCCATTCTAAAATAATATATCTAGTATCTTCTATATACTCTGATGTCATTATCAATATGGTACAACCATATTCAGTATTCTATCCATCCTTTGAATGACATGTCACCATACGTGCGTACGTACGGCTTACCGTCTCCACGTCGTGGTGTAATTGTTATTCAATAAATTATTGTTTGGATTGGTATAATAATGATGTGTAATTCATGTAAATAATAAATATAACATGATAATTATTCTTCATATATGATATACCATCCAATTATATATTATTTTAATATCTAAAGAATGATATTGTCGCCCATGCGTATGTACGGACTACCGTCTCCACGAACGCGATGAGATTCATTCCCCATCGTATCCATTCAAGACTAATAATCATTTAATGATTACAAATACTTTTTAAGTACTTGATATAATTCTGGATATGAATAAGATACAATCTATCCATAACAAACACAACTTATGTAACAAAACCTATAAAATCAAATCAGTAAGTTAACACCCGAAACAACGATAATACAAATATATTATTAACAAAGAAATGATAAAAGATAATATATGATATCATATTAATTTAAATGATTCTTTTATAATTTAATAACAATTATTTCCCTATTATACATTAGGTTAACCTACCCTCGACCAATGAAAAGTACAAGGTAAGGGTTTATTTCACAGTCTCTTCATTATCCGAGGTTCTTTATACGTAATTATCTACTGGGACTTCTTTATCATCCACATCCATGTTTCTCAAAAATGTATTTCAAATCATTTTTACTATTTTACAGATTATGTTTTAAAGTCATTTATACCCTTGTTGACTTTTTATAGTAAGTTTATAAAGTAATCATTATATCATTTTCCAAACAAGGTCCTTTTTAACCTTTTCGACAGAATTAAGCTAAGAATGACTTTTTTAACTCATATGGCGGGTGCAGCTATTTTACGCCATTATAAAATCGTCGAAGATTCCCTTAAATTATTATAAGAGTAATATCAATGTAACTGTTTTCTTTTATAATTATGTGAATTTTAAATGATTTCAAAAAAAGAGATATTTCCCTCAAATAGTTATGATTTCATCTATTCAACATCCTTTGATGGATTTTAAGCTTATTTGAAGTTGATTTATTATGATACAAAAATTCTATATTGTATTGATGGTTTTGTGATATGTTTGACTGTGGATGTGTTATTTTAATACCATTCATGGTTTATGGATAAATTAATGACATTTCGTATGCTACTTTTAATACGAATGTTTATGTTATGTTTAAACCTGTTCATATGAGGAATGCATTGGACATAATAAGTGATGGGTGGAGCCCGCTATAGCTCCTCGATGCATCGGTAGGTCTCATGAGACAAACTAGTGTCTTGGCACATGTCCTTGACAAAATCTTATTTGTAGTCTTGGCACATGGCCTTGACTATGTGGTTATGATATCATGGAATTACGCATTCCATCATTATGAAAGTGGTTATTGCTATTGCATGTGATTATTCGACTAGTAGAATATCCATGTGAATAAGTAAATGGTGTTATTTCATTTTATTTCTGCCATATTATGCTGAAGTTCAAGTTTAAAAGGCGTTTGTTTTAGTTATACATTGCCTTACATGTTTATGATTATTTATGAAAGTTTCCGCTATATTGTTATCCTTACTAGGCATCTGATCTCACCCCTTTCTATGTTTTATGTTTCCTAGGATGTGAAAAATTATTTTATGAATGACCTATAGGGATAATATGAGGGGATTTGAGTGTGGAAAATGGAGTCTATGTTTTTGAAATTTTCATTTTATGATATAATTTAAACTTTATGAATGAATCCAGTGATTCCAAGGCTACTAAACTAATCGGTCTTTCGAGACTCGATCTATTTTGATCATACCAATGTTATGTAATAATGCACCGACTCTGGGTAACTTGGGTTGGGGTGTTACAGTTGGTATCAGAGGAAGTTTAGTACAATCCTTGGAATCTATATTTAGATAAACTATGATTAGAGGACATATCATGAAGATAGACTTTGAGGATTATTATAGAAGAACTTCCTAGAATTTGGGTATTGTAGAGATTTTGTGAGTTTTTTGAGCAATACATATCTGTCTGGATACGAGCAGGTAGAGGAGGCTCTGGAACAGATGTACCTAGGGGTAAAACCCAAAAACACCACTTTGATCTAGACTCTAACGAGAACTGGTGCACGACAACGGGCCTTGCTTCACTCTTGGTTACAACACTCTCGGGGGATATAATTAGGAAAATTCTAATTTTCTATAAAAACCATTAGGAAGGGTTTATGAGTATATAAATCCCCAAAGAAAACATTTTTTATGATTATGGATTATATCCATAAATAGTTCTATTTATGTTAAGTGTTTTACAAGTACAGAATTATGTATTTTGATTCATAAACTGATCTAGTTTATGCCATTTTTTAGAAATGGTGCCTAGTGGAAGAAATGGAAACTGTATCAATGCACACACACCATGTAGGGATTTCCCTCATGCTCAAGATAATTATAGTGGAGCTGGTGATGCAATTGGTGTTGATCAGCTAATCCCTATACTGGGACAAATCACTTAGGTTATGAATAATAACCTTACCCGTATGGAGAACACTGATCTGTAGCATGAAGGATCTATGTTAGATCACTTCATGAGGCAACAACCACCAATGTTCAATGGGATTACAAATACCTTAGTACCTGAAAAATAGATAAATTCTCTAGAGAAAATATTTCAGGCTTTGGGGAGTAGTGAAAGGGAAAAAGTTATCATGGTAGTTTATCGCCTCACTAGAGATGCTAATCAATGGTGGTCATTGATACAAAATAGAAATGAAGATGATGAAGTATCAAATATGGAATGGAGGGAGTTAAATGCGCTTTTCGTAGAAAAAAACCTTCCTCGTGTCCATCGAGCAGATATGGAAAGGCAATTTCTGAGTCTGAGGCAAAAGGAGGATGAGAATATCGCAAAGTATGAGGCTAACATTACAAGGTTAGTGAGGTATGATGCAGATTATATACGTAGCCCAAGAAGTACGATTGATTATTTCATTGATGGGTTAAAACTGTTTCTCCATCGAGCATTAGTCTCACAAACCTTCTCGTTGTACGAAGATATTGTCTCATGTGCTATCAAGACAGAAAAGGAATTCTCTAAGTCTTATGACTTTAAAGCAATGAAAGAGAAGAAGAGATCTTCTAATCACTCAATAAATTTAAATAAGGGGAGGAAGGGAAAATTTTAATATCCATCTTATAGTAAATGTGGTAATAAAAACCCCAATACTTTCTTGAAGGGAATGGGAGTCTGTTACATGTGTGGTGAAAAAGGCCACCAAGATCGTGATTGTAAGGGGAAGAAAGACGCTACTGATGTTCAATGATAAAACTGCAGTTAGATGGGATATTATGGAATTGAATTTCCTAAGTGTCAAGGGAACATACCTCATAAAAGGAAAAGGGATCATGGAAAATATTATGCTATCAATACTGCTGAGGTAGAATCTCTGAAAGACATTGTGGAAGGTAATTTAATGGTTTCCCCAAGTTTAGAAAATGCATTATTTGATTCTGGATCATCGCATTGTTTCATATCTTCCCAGTTTTCTAAGAAAATTATATACTTTCAATTTGATTCAACAAGGGAGTTGTTAGTCAAAACTCTTAAGGGAAGTATCATTGCAACAAAGTTTATTGAATTAGTCCCCATTAGATCACATAAATGTTCTTTATCTGCGGAGTGTGGGTCCAACGGACAAGCAGAGTGTGGGTCCAACGATGTGTCAAGAAAATAAATGGGTTAACTTGCAAATCCAATGTAATGACATATTTGGGAAATTAAGAAGGTTCCTAATTTATGAGCCCCCATTAATTTCTTACATCATTACTTAACCTCCCCTATCATATATATATGGATCATGGGGAGCGATATCAGCATAGCTTCACCAAGCAACGAAGTGCTGATGGAGCACCATGATGCTAGACCCTTAGAGGATGGAGCTGATCCTAGCGGGAGGTGACCGGTGACAACGAACCACGAACTTATGGAGGATGTGTGAGTGTTGTTGTTGGGAATTGGTTACAGGAATGAATAAAATGGTCTACCTTCAAACCTGGATGCTCTCTAATGGGTTTTCAAGGTAGGGGGTTTATTCTTTTACGCACGTTAAACGATTCCTTATTCCTCATTCTGGAACTATATGAAGAACACAGACCAACTGTCTAACAGGTTGATCTGCGATTCATTCATTTTTGCGAGAGTTTGTTATGAGGTATATTTGTGGGGTTTTTTTTTTGTTTTTTAATACAATAAATTGTTAAACCCTTAATCCCCCTTATGTTTCGAGCTAACGTGGAGGGATTGGGCCTAACAAAGCCGGCTCAGACCCTTTTCTACATTGTTAAACTTGAACCCTCCATGGAAGACCACCGGCGCGATGGGACACCGACCTACTACAAAGAAGGTGTGTGTTGACGCACCCTGCAAGAGGAGGCCACGACACTAAGCTGTGACGATCATCGAAGCAGCTGACACTGGCTGACCGTGGAGAGGGTGTGGCGCACCGTCGTTCACCTCTGGTAAGGAAGGGGCTATGGATCATCAGTTCTGGGGGTCATAAGAGGCGTAAAACACATTGGCAGACTACATAAGGAAATGTGGGTGTGTTGTTGTGCGCCGCCCGTGAGCTGGAGGCCACGGTTGAAGCTGCAGTGGTAGAGGCCGAACACGCAACTCCCGTGGGTTCCACTGTGACTGAGAGACACCCACGCGATACCAATTCTTCTCATGATTAATAGCCTTCGAGCTGTTTGGGAGTCCGGGGTGTCACACCCCCAGTTCCGGCAAGGGCGGACCCCACATCAGACCGCTCTCCCCCTCAGACCGAGTTGCCGCCCTACCGGATCGCCGCCTTTCCGAGATGCCTCCTTTGTACCCCCCCCCTGTACGGGTTGTCTTGTACAATCTAGGACACACCCCTTGTGGTTCGGTCCAATCCTCGGCACAGTAGACCGAGCCTGCCACGGCCTAGCCCAGACTGGGTCGGGTTGGGTCGGTCGGACCGGGTCGGACTGGACCCGATCCCTACCGAACCCCGAAACACTAAAAGGGCCATATTTTGAGAACCAGATGTCTATTTGAGGAATTTTTTATGGAGTTGGGATCCTTGGATTGAGACTATCCTTTTTCATATAGTCCAATTTTGTTTTGGAGATAGTTGGAGTACAACCGGGATGGATTGAACATGAATCCAACAGGGCCCTCAGAGCTAAAACGCTTATAACTCATAGACCGGGTGTCCGATTGACGCATCGTCTGTTATGTCAGAACCCTTAATACATGGACGTAATTTAGGATACTATTTTATGGAGCTTAGTGGTGGTAGATTTATGACCTATATCTCAAGGGAAGATTCTACAGAACTCGAGCACACCATGTACAAGAAATCCAATGGCTGGCCGTGAGGCGGAGGTTGGAGACAGATCATATAGAGGTTAGTACCGAGCGATCATATGTGGGTCAGAACCTTGCAGTCTTGTGTGGATAAACACCTAGAGGTCCTAAGTGGATTAGCACCTAGTGGCCCTGTATAGATCAACACCATTTTTATTTAATAAGGAATGATAATATTAATGATGAATATCAGTAGTCGTACATAAGCAGAGCCAAGAAGGAAAATTGTCCAACCATTGTTGGTTGACATTGAAGGGGCCTGAGGCCACTAGCTGATGGTCCACATTGTTTTCTTCCCTTTTGGTAATGGATAAGGTGCATCAAGAGAATCCTTGGCGCAACGAGAAGATTCTCTTGACGATAAAGCCAAAGGCCTAGACTCTGGCGTCACGGTGGTTAATAGAATTGATAAGAGAAAGTCATTCAGACTCGATGATGATATCAGCCCATCCATAATCCATTGATAGCATCATCCCTGCTGGTATGGCATAGGCCTCATCAACTGTAGGTTCTCAGAAGGCATCATGTGGTTCATATTTTGCTGGAATGATCTTCCCTAGATGATTTTGATCCAGGAGGCCGAGAACGACATGCCCATCCTTGGGGAGAGAAGCATCCACGTTAAGCTTAAGAATCCCTTCCTTTGGGGGGGAGGGTCCAATGAGGAGAACAGGAGGGGGAAACACCTGGAATAAAGTGTCCTTTGCGGTATTTCCATCCCTCAATCCATGAAGTGTCTTGTTCAATCCAGAACTCAGGAGGATGATGAACATGGTGGAAAACCTAACCATTACGCCGAACCCAAATGGTCTAGGAAAGGGTTCAACGTGAGATTTCATTAGATGATGAACTAGAGGAACACCAGCACATCAGAAGATCAGGTAGGTCAGAGGCAATGTCTAGTGAAGCATCTGAAGCTGATACCCATTTATTCAAAATTCCATTGCCTCCTGGGGAGTGAATGATGGCGTGCCAAGGATTTTCAGGAATACTATGGCAGAAAGGGCATGATTCAGCACTGGCCATATATTGGTAAAAAATGAGGCTCATGGTAGGGAGGGTGCCCATGCACACCTTCCACCAAAATTGGCGTATTTTTTGGGGGACATTGAACTTCCAAAGCTCTTTCCATGGTCCCACATCATGGTCACGGGAGTGAATTCCGAGAGCCAGACTATACCAGAATCTCACCCTGAACTCGCCTGAAGAATCATTGGTCCAAAAAAGATGGTCTGGGCTAGCATTAGAGACCTAGGGGATGCTCAGAATAATTCTTTGGTCTCTTTCGTTAAACCATTCCTGGATCTTTTCACACACCATCTCGGGCCCTGGTCTAAAAAGAGGCAGTTAACAGTGGCGTATTCAAGACCTGGTTGGGCGGAGGATGTGGCCCGCACACCATCCTTATCGATAAGCCAGGGATCGGTCCAGATGGATCATAACCTTGCGACCCGATGAGGACCAGCCTTAGTGCGGACAGTAGTGGTTCATCGATATAGTAATCCTGGGAAGATCAGATTTTGTTTGGGTAATTGTAGGGGTTGGATACCTATCGACTCTGGGTAGGTCAGATCCTTTGGGGATCATTTTGGGGGTTAGTACCTATTGATCATGTGTGGGTCAGACTCGATGTGGTCAGAAGAAATGCCTCTTAACAGAATAAGATGATCTAGATTTGTAACTAATCATCTGTACTTTTATACTTCACTAAAAAACTATTTTGATATGAGACTATAATTTTGTTCTGTATATTGCTTTGTGGATTTTGATTGAGATCATGCCTTGTGGTTTTCATTGTCGAATTATTAGAGTCCTTCAATGGTATTGGGGTCTCTACTGGGAATTGTTTTACTAACCCTTACACGGGTTTCTCCCACACCTTTTTGTGTCTTCTGAAGACAATGAGATGATGGGATGAGGTTTGAGGTAGTCGGGACTGGACGATGCTTAGAGGTGGAACATTTGGCGTGATGTGAAGTGGGGACTACTGATCATGAGTTTTACCTACCCTTCAGGTAGGATCCATGGTGGATGATCCAGGAGGTACTTTTTACCTTTCTACAGTTTTGTACTTTTCAATTGTACTTGTAATTTTCATGTTGGGCATGTATTCATACCCCTTTATTTTTAGAACTCTTTTACTTCAATAGTTTACTTCATAGTTCCTTCTTGTAATGTTCTACTATGTTTGTTTGTATAATTTTAAAGTCAATGTCATCCCGTTTTAGGGATATGCCTTTCCGGCGCTAGTCGCCAACCCCTGGCCTATAGAAGGCAGGTTTGGGGTTGTTACGGCATGGGCCCTGAGAGATTGGTCATGAAAAAGTGGTATCAGAGGAGTTATGTTACACCAAAGAACTAAGACTCAGATCTTTTTTGTGTGGAAATATTTTTATGTGTCATGAGTGTGGTTTTCAGTTTGGGGAGTCCAGTGTTACTACGGCGGTCGACGTGTCCATACACCAGAACCCTTAATTCGAATATCTGACTCAGTGCACAAAAACATTGATTACGTGTGTTTTTGAAATGTTTTTCTTTTGATTTATTTGGAGTCAAATCACCTGGTATAAATTAATGATAGTTGCACACCTGTTATTTATTAGGATGAAGCCGCATAGACAGCCACCATGGATTCCTAAGAGTGTACGCAATGACGGACCATTGAGTGATGATTCTCTAGTGCAGGGCCCTCTTACTGTGTTGGCACCTTCGGGTGGTGTACCAGTAGCAGAACCACCCATTGGGAAGCAGTTACCACTAGCCGCACTGGAGGATGGTGCATGTAGACTAAGCGCATTGCACGAGTTCTAGCGGTAGATGCTTCCGAGTTTTTGAGGTAAGACAGATTCCCACGCATATGAGGACTGGTTGGAAGATGTGGCTAGAGTTTTCTGCCTAGATGACAAACTAGTAGAGCATATGGTGATCTTAGATACTAGTCTTTTCAAGTGCGTGACCATAAGGATGGTCTTCATGGTGATGAATCATAGGTACATAGACCGTTACCCGAGATAGTACCTTCGGGTAGTGTGCCAGCAATATCAATGCATGTTGGTCAGCAGTTACAGTCAGCGGTACTGGTAGAGGACACATGTAGGCTTAGTTCCTTACACATGTTTCAACATCAGATAAACCTTAGGTTTTGAGGCGAGCTGGACTCACATTCTGCTGAGGACTGGCTTGAGGAGGTGGCCGAGCTTCCATCTAACTAGGGTATCGTTCGATTAGATGGTGGTCCTGGTAGAGAGCCTTGTGTGTGGCCCAGCAGGATGATGATAGGGTTTAGATTACCCCTGATCTTGCGAAGAGGTGGAATTTTTGTTGACACGATTGAGAACCTTCCTCAAAGATGGGGATATCTTTCCATAAAGAGCTAAGGGATGAGAGTTCCCTAGAGCTTCTATAGCTTTAGAAGAATGACATGACTATAACTGAGTATTCCTCGAGGCATACCAACCATCCTAGGTACTCAATGAATACAATATGGTTAATACATCAGGGATTCATCCTATGAGTGAGGTGTGTTTCATGACATCCAAGCCAACACTATTCCTCTATGCATTCCTACTGATGTTAGGGTGCTAGAGAAAGCCATTGTGGTGGAATGTTTTTTGGCTAAACAAAAACATCTAGTGAATGTCAGCAGTGGGAATGTAGAAAAATGATGTCAGTATCAGAGACATGGGTGTGTAAAATGTTTCATGAAGAGGAAGTGATTAGGACAAATGAATCTGTCGGGCAGTAGACATGGAAGTGGATCTCGGAGAGCAGCATGAGGTGGTATACATTTCTACAGGTTACAACCACTACCCCAATGTGGTCCCCACCAGTCTCAGGGAGCTGAAGGATATGGGAAGGGAGTAGATGCATGCGGTCAAATATTGTGACCCAAGGGCCCCAGAAATGATTATAGGTATAGTCTGCGTCTACTACTAGCTATCATATTAATAGACATAAGTACCAATCATTCCTTCTTACCACGAATCTTGTTCAAAGACCTAGAGTTTCTGGTTAAACCAATAACTTGTCACATATGTTAGAAGATACCATTTGTAGGAGAATAAATAATCACACTTATATCGATGGTGTGATCTGACCCCGGAGGTGAGAGTTTTGGTAGGAACCTATTGGTGGTAGCGTTGAGGCCTTATGACATTATTTTGGGTATGGATTGAACAACTACTATTTTAATCATATTGACTGTATTGGGAAAAAAGTTTGCGGTTTACCTACAATGATAGAATGGGGTTTTCTATGGTTAGCGAAAAAGGGAATCTCACGAATTATAGGATAAACTCATGCAATGGATGGTGCAACCAATCACTATTGAGTCGGTCAGCCTTACCATCTTGACAATAGGAGTTTTGAGTTTTCTATTCCCAAAAGGAGTAGAAGAGTGCGGGGAAATCTTTTCAAAAGATGTTTCTAGTATTACCTCTCTAAAGGGAGAGGGTCTTTTACTTTGTTTGGGTACTACTAGAGTTTTGAACCAGACTTCTCTAGGGTAGCGACACCCTAGTTAGCTATGACATAGAAGGGGGAGAGTTTACTATGGACAGAGAAGTGTCAGTAGAGTTTTTAGAAGGACCAGAACATAAGACAATGAAGATGGATAGAGTTCCTCTAGGACAATGACATTGAGATAGTCTAGACTATTGGGAATGGAAATACGGTAGCATAAGCACTTAGTAGAAGGTTTGGTCTACAGCTGTTGAGTGCAGCGATAGAGCAGCTAGGCTCGTTGTAGATATTCTTCTTGGATATTGATAAAGTAGCATACCTCCAGTCTATGATAGTCACTTCCCCACTCCTTCAGTAAGTCAGGGATGGGAAACTTGGGGACATTGACTTTAAGAATTGACGCGCTCATGTACCCTTAGGATAGGTACCTGATGGATTTTATAAAGGTGGGGAGCACATCATCCTCTTCAGAGGATGTACCATAGTACAAGTTGTTCTATGGGAGGAGGTGTTGAGGGAGTTCAGTACGTCCCCTCTAGCGGTACATCTTGGTGTGGCGAAGATGTACCTGGACCTTCGGCATTAGCACTGGTGGCCAGCTATTAAGAAAGCACTGGCAATGTTTGTTTCTCGATGCCTCACTTCTCAGCATGTAAAGGCCAAGAATTAGGTTCTAGTAGGTTAAGCACAACCACTAGAGGTGCTGGAGTGGATTTGGGATGGAATCTCCATGGACAATGCAACAAGGCTTCCATGTACGTCCATGGGACATGATTCTATCCGGGTGATCTTTGACTGACTCCCCATGTCAGCCCACATCCTACCCATATGAGGGAAGGGATCAATAGAGGTCTTGGTATGCCTCTACGTGCAGGAGATTGGGCGACTTCATGGGGTGCTATCGATCATCGTATCTAACTATGACACATGTTTTACATCCTAGTTTTTGAAGGGATTACATGAAGCATTCAGGACTCAACTATGTTTGAGCGCTGCCTTTTATACTCATATGGATGGTTAGACTGAGCAGACCGTTCAGACAATAGAGGACATGCTTCGTGCATGCATCCTAGATTTTGGATGCAGTAGAGAGGATCACTTTCCCTTGTTGGAGTTATCATACAACAATATTTATCACTCCACCATTAGTATGGAACCATTCGAGGCCTTGTACGGTCGACATTGCAGATCACCTCTATGGTGGAAAGACCCTAGGGCGTCAGCACTTATGGATCTAGAGATGGCCTGAGCTACCACTGAGAAGGTGCATGTCATTCAGGAGTAGATAAAGATTACACAGAGCATACATAAGTCTTATGGTGATAAGAGATAAGGACCTTTGGAGTTCCATGAGGGGGACTATGTATTCTTGTGATTCTCCCCTCGGTAGGGACTACAAAGATTTGGTCGAGGCAGAAAGTTATCATTGAGGTTTATCGGACCACTTCTCATACTTCATAGGATAAGGGAGGTAGCATACCACTTGGAACATCCACCATAGATGGAGGGGGCATGAATTCATCCATGAATCCCAACTGACGAGATATGTGCATGACCCATATCACATCATTGACCACGTCGAGATAGACTTTGAGGATGGGGCGATGTTTACGGATATTCCAGCAAAGATTGGGGACCGATAAAAGCGGGTCCTTCATGGGAGGTCGATACCTCTAGTGCATGTTCGCTGGAATCACGAGAACCTCTAGGAGATCACATTGGAGAGGGAGGCTCCGATTTTCACTTAGTACCCCCACTTGTTTCCTTTTCCATTGATTTCGATTTTTGGGACGAAAGGCCCTATGGTGGGGTGAATGTAATCTCCTATAATTTCCATATAAATTTTCATTAATTATATGGAATTATTTCATGAATACAAAATCTAACTGCGCGTGATTCCGAGGCCTAGAATACCCGGAGTGATCCATCAATGTTTTTTTAAGCTTTAATTAGAACACATGAACAGTTTTCCTAAAAAGGTAGAATAACTCTTAAACGGTTTCCCAGATAAGAATTATAAGGGCACTATTGCATTCATGATGGAGGGTTTACCTAGGAATGAATTGAGTTTAGTTGGTGCATTAACTCCTCTGAGAAAACCCAAAAATTAGATAATTGTAAATAAAATAATAAAATAATGTTATTTTATTTTTCAAATTCTTATAACATACAAATAGAAAATCAGATTAAAAACCTGATACCACTGCTGATCTCATGAAGGTATGATCTCTTTAGGTAGAAACTAGCATTGGCCGGTGCGGGCCTCTAGTGAATGATATTTTTTGGCCATAAATAAAATTATTAATTGTATATTATTTTATTTTAAAGTACATAACTTCTGAACTTAAACTCGGATTTTAAATCAGAGAGTATCATTGAGTTATTTGGGTTTTTTTCTTAGGTGGAGCCTAATCTTGACCAGCGCGGGTCAAGGGTGAACGTTAATAATTTAATGAACTTTTCTGGGTATGTTCAGTAAACACATGAGTGAAGTTTTCTAAATTTTGAATCGTTTCTCGAATTAAAAATCTCATGGCAGCGTTGAATCTGTAGTGCCAGGATTCGCTTAAGGGATACTTTAATTTGAACATAGTTGGTCTGGATAAATGTTTATGTTTTGTGACTTTTTAAATGAAATGAAATGAAATAATTTTATTTTTTTATTTTTCATTCATATCCTCCAACTGAAAAGTGGAGTGTGGGGATAGTGATGTGTCAAGACAATAAATGGATTGACCTGCCAATCCTATGTAACGACATCATTAGGTAATTAGTAAAGTTTTTACGTTATGATACACCATTAATTACTCACGTCATTACATACCCTCCCCCTATCCAATATATATAGAGCTTGGATAAGGGTATCGGCACAACTTCACCTAGCAACGATGTTTTAAAGGAGAGATGCAACGCCGCACCCTTAGAAGATAGAGCTGATCCCAATGGGAGGTGATGGGTGACCCCGAACCACGAACCGAAGGATGACATGTGAGTTCCATTGTTGGAAACCAGTTGCGGGAACAAAGAAAACGATCCACCATCAAGTGCGGATGCTCTCCAATGGGTTTTTAAGGTAGGGGTTTTATTTGTTTACACACTTTGAATGATTCCCTATTCCCCATTCTGGAACTATACGAAGAACTCAGATCAAATGACTAAAGGGTCGATCCGAGATTCATTAGTTTTTGCAAGGGGTTGTTACAAGGTATCTTTGGGGGGTTTTTGTTGTTGTTTAATACAAGAAATTGTTAAACACTTAATCCCCAATTATATTTCGAGATAACGTCAAGGGCATGGGCCTAACAAACCCGAACCAAACCCTTCATTACTTTTTCTAACCTTGCTCCCTCCGTGGATGTCTGTCATCACGATGGGACACCGAATGACTAAGAAGAAGGTGTGTGATCCAGCATGCCCCAAGAGGCGGTTGTGACACAAATTCATGGGGGTCATCGAAGTGTCCAACATTGGCTAGCTGTGGAAGAGGTGTGGCACGTCGTCGCCTGTCCCTGTGGAGCAAGGGGTTGAAACTTCTTAGCTGTGGTGGTTGGAGGAGGTAGTCGGCCCTCTGGTCGGCTGCGGAAGGGAAGGGCTTCGTGCTGTCATGCACTTCCAGTGAGTAGGAGGACGCAGCTGAATCTGTGGTGGAAGAGCCCGAACCCATGCCTCTTGCAGGTTCTGTCGTGACCGAGCGGAGCCCACGCGTCGCCGCCGCTTTACAAACCGAAATTCCATCGGATTGTTCGGGAGATCAGGAGACCGGGGGGGGTCACACCCCCCGTGCCTTCTAGGGAGGACCCCACAGCAGGACACGCTCCCCCTCGTACTGGGCCTCCACCCTACTAGGCCACCGCCTTAGTGAGACGGGCCGCACCTTTGCCGGCCATCATATATGGGTCGGGCCTCCCTTGCAGGCTTCCCTTTTATAGGCCACACCCCTTGCAGGCCAGGCCCAAACTCGAACCAGCAGGCTGGGCCCGCCTTGACCGAGCCCAGACTAGGTCAGGTTAGATCAGTCTTGCCAGATCGGACCGGACCTGGGCCCAGAAACACTAAAAGTGTCATATCTTGAGAATCGAACGTCTGTTTGAATAACCTTCTGCGGATTTGGGATCCTTTGATTGAGAATATCCTTTTTGGTATACTCTAATTGATTTTTGTATAATGTTGGAGTATTCCGGATTGGATTGAACCTGAATCCAACCTGCCCCCCGGAGCTAAAATGCTTTTAACTCACAGGCTGGGTGTCTGATTGACGCACTGTCTGTCACCTTTGGAACCCTTACGACATAGTGGTCTTTTGGGTCACACCTTTTTGGATATTAGTTTCGGTCTATGTACGACCGATATCTTGAGGTCATATTTCATGGAACTCGAGTGCACCAGGTGTAAGGAATCTAGTGGCTCGCAGTGAGGTGGATGTTGGAGACAGATCATATGGAGCTAATTGACGTCTGTTTCTATGTGTGTCAGCACTGAGTGGTCCAGTGTGGTTAAGCACCTAGTGGTCCTTTGTGGATCAGCACCTAGCTGTCCTGTATGGATCATCACCTCCAGACCCGATGAGGGCCAGCCTTAGAGTGACCCATCATGGTTCTGCGATATACTGAATCTGGGCGGGTTGGATCCTATGTGGATCATTGTGGGGGTTAGTGCCTATCAATCCTATATGGGTCAGACTCTGTATGGTCAGAAATAGTTCCCCTTAACAGAATAATATGATCAAGCTTCGCGACTAATCTTCTATACTTCTATACTTAACAAAAAACATGATTTGAGTTGAAACTCTAATTGAGTTGTGTCTATTTCTTTGAGCGTTGTGATTGAGATCATGATTTGTGGTTTTCAATATTGAATTTTGAGAGACCTTTGGGGGTATTGGGGTCCCTATTAGGTATTTTTATACTCACCCCTACAAGGGATTCACCCGAACCTTATTGTGTCTTGTGTAGATGACGAGAAGCTAGGCTGAGGTTTGGGGGAGCCTGGACTGGAACATGCTCAGTGGTAAACCATTTGGTGTGAAGTGATGTGGGGAATAATAATCGTGACCTATACCTACACTTCAGGTAGGATCTGTGGTGGATGATCCATGACCTTCTTTTCACCTTTCAGTTGTTTTTTAATTTTCGGTTGTACTTGTACTTTTTCATTTGGGATTTTATTCTGACCCCTTTATTTTTAACACTCTTTTACTATATCAGTTTACTACATAGTAGCTTATTATTGCATTCTACTCTGTGTGTTTGTACAGTTTTAAAGGAAATGCCTTCCCATTTTAGGGATACGCCTTTCCAGTGCTAGTCGCCAGCCCCTGGACTATAGAAGGTGGGCTTGGGGTAGTCATCGCCTGGGCCCCAAGGGATGGGTCGTGATACACATTCCCTTAAATAATATTCAAATATTATAATTTTTACAATTTTTACATGGAGGGAATAAATTATTTCTCTCATTCTTCTATAACACATTATTTTTTCCCTAGTTCTAGGATAACCACTTTCGCTTTGTTACCCTTGAATATATATGATCAAGATAATTCCTTCTCTTATTTATGGAGCATAGAACTACTTAGTCATATGATGAATTTTTTTTAATGGTTTGAAACATCCAGAAACAAGGCATATTCCCTTCAAAGAAATGGTCAATATTGAATTCTATATTGTGTATGTAACCTATATCATGATTACATAACCTTGTACTGGTTTCTTCATACTTAGTAAAATATACTAATTCATTTTTTTCAGAAAAGAAAATTTACTTCATTTTAGTTACTTTATCATGAGTGGAATATTTTTTGGATAGTTCCTCTAAAAATCATTCCATTCCATTGGTTAAATTTATCTTTTCTCCATATTTTTATGAATCAATAACCACCTTTTATTTGCATCACCTTCAAAGAAATACATTTCAAGTGTTAACATTCCTTTTATATCACATTTTGGGGCCATATATATCTTCTCATTATACTTAATTTATTGTATATATAACATTAGATTAGTAGTCTCTCTAAATGATATGGCCCCTTTCTCATGAATCAATCTAAAAAGGGATAATCATTTGGGGGAACACATGTCTCCATCCAAAAAATGTAATTATTTATAACCTAATTAAGATTCCCTAATATGGTCATAATTTATTTGGTTCCATTATTAGCTATATTCTCTTTCTCATTAGGTAAATCTATACTTTCACCATGATTTTTAGTATCCTTATTTCTTTCATCGTCTATTTTTGAATATTTTCATATAATGGATTAGCTCATAAAGATATGAATTTTTAATCAAATATTATAATTCATAATTTCTTGTGACACCTCACATTATGTAAAAATTTTTCATTTTAAATCCCAGAATCATAAACATTATTTATTTGGGAATATATTTTTTATTAAATTAATTCACAATAGATCTTAAGGAAAATTTGAATTAAACGATCCATATCCCATATGAGTCGTAATCTAGCTACATTGTTAGGCCCATTTTCCAAAAGTAGGTGATAAAAAATTCATGCCTAATTCTCCCCTTTTAGGGTTCTTACCCAAATGTACATCTTTTATAGAACCCCAAAAACATTTATAATCAATACATGAATGTATTGTTAGGAAAAACGATATAATCTTTTCCTTAGGAAATCATTGAGACATTATTATATACTTATCCATAATTTATATCAAAAGGTTATATTAACTAATCCATTCTTTCAATAATCTAGTTCCCATGGTTTCTACAAAAATTTCCCTGATACCAACTGTGAAAACCCAAACTTCATAAAACCAATGTCTTTGACTATTTTATTACCTTTTCATAGATACAAGTTGGTTAAATCCCAAAGGGTTGATCTATTTAGAAGCTTTGGAGAACCAGATACATACATGATACCCATTATTCAATATAAATAGAAAACAAAACATAACACATAACAAAATATAATGAAAAAAACAATCATTAAAAAATCTTTTCAATATTTCTTCTTCATATCATGGGAAAAGGAAAAAAGTACGACAAACTCAATTCCCCAGTAAGTGTTACATACAATGTAAGCTTTCATGAATCAATAAAGAATAAAAAATAGGGAATTATAAATAATTTTTTACACATTAAATTTAATAAATAACATTTATATCATTATTAGATAAGGAAGACAAAATATTACATGGTAAATAACTGACCCACATTCAATTCAATCTATAAACATTGAATTAACTACATCATGTGATAATATCATTGAAAAAATATAATGGAAAATAATTATAATTGAATAATCAATGATTGAAATGATTAATTATTGGAAGTTAAGATATAAAGATTGATTATACCTCTACCATCCCATGTTTTTAACAAGACACTTTAAACTTATATGTAGAAACCCATTTAAATTGGCCAACTGATTTGACTTAGGAGACTTGTTGATGCATCGAGGGGCTATATAATCACCTCCCCCTCGGTCACTACATGTCCAAAGAAATTAATCATATATAGAATATTCAATTTAATCCATGAAAAATACACATTATCATAAAATATAAATATAAATTAAAAGATAAAAATGTATCAATATTTCTCCAGATAAACAAATAACATTCACAAAAAAATATGTAAATTTTTTGTATAATCTAGGAAATAATCAAATATATGAAACATAGAATATGGATAACCTTATATTGAAATAATAATTAACACAATAGAATTCATGCCAAAAACTTCAATGGGTGGTATATACACAACATGAACATGAATTAGTATATATTAACAAATAAATCTTTGTGAAATAGAAATTGAGACAAAATCACTTTTTTATCCTAAAATTTAAATGAGAATTAATCAATGAATAAATCATGTTTATCATATTTTAATCCACATAGAAAAATTGGGTATATGAAAAAAGAGAATAAAATATCAATATACAACAAATATTATAATATCAAATGAAAATAATGAAGTAATGTCAACCAATGTGAAAAAATTGAGTTTTGGAAATTTTTAAAACATGGTAAAAATCATTTCAAATCCTATTTTATAAAATAAATAAAATTATAACAAATTTTTTTACTATTGATGAATTATTCAAGATATTACATGTAAACATGGATGCATATACTTTATATAAAAGAAATTAGGTTCAAAATAACTGAATATGCCTTAATTAATGGAAATCGAGATGAATTCCCTTAGCTCACACTTTAATATCATTTAAGATGATTTAACCTCATGTATAATGGGGTTAATAATGTTATTAATTTATATTAGAGACATATTTATTCTTATAGTATCATATATATACCTCTTACTACTTTTACCTCCAATGTTTTAATAATATTCCATTATTTTAATTGGTTTAGGTTTTAATTTCCTTGTTTTCTCAGGTGTTATTTTTCATGAATAACCATGTAATTTTGAATAGGATATATATAGATCACATTAATAATTATATTAATGTTATTAATATCATATTTAGTCATTATATACATTTTTATAACCGTTTATGAATGTCGGACATTGGAAATGAATCGCATCGCTTCATGGAGATGGTTGGTTGTATTTATGCATTGGGTGACTATATAATTCCTTAAATAAGTGAATGGTTAAGTAAGTGGGTGATATATTCATATTATATAATAAATATAATCTCATTTATATCACATATATTCTCTAATTTTATGCTTATTATGTTCCATGTAATGCATTAGTGAAAATATAATCACATAGCTTCTTGAGGAAATAATATATTGTACACAAAAATAACATTAAAATATTTTAAAAGGAAAAAATGTATAATGTTATATGTGATTTAAAAGACAAATAATTATAATTATAAAATAAATTTTTTATACATTTTATGAATACATCATTATATTCATCCTTAAAAGGTGGTGATGGAAAAACAATTTAATCGTTTTGTGAGGAGATAATCTTCCAAAAACAAGGTCAATAGTTTCATTTCCCATTTGGTGGAAGAGAAGATCAATATAGTTCATGATATTAAGATAATACAGTATTTTTATATGTAATATATAGGTTTAATTATACTAAAATTACTGTATAATATTTGAAGGAGGTGGGAGAATAAATAATTTAAAAATACTCGATTAGGAATGTTACATCTTCTTGAGATATTTTCCATAGATTTAAACAACAATTCAAACTTTGATGGAATTATGAAAAAAACTAGTTTATAATATTATGATATAAAAGTAGGAAAGTGATTTTGTTATGGATTTGAAAACCCAATGGAAATGGGAGTGTGAAGAGGGGAGTAAATTGGGTGTCCTTTTATAAGTACGGGAGAAGACATATATAGAATATTTTGAAACAAATTACACCCACATTTTTGTTTTTAAATAAGTCACAAAAATGCATCATTACATACCATGATAGGATATATGGAAAAAATATTTTCATATAATTATTGTTGTGAAATTTGATTTGACATTTTAACCATTTTTTCTTTGTTTTACAAACCATTAAATTAATTTTTTCATTAATTAAGGTAATTATATTTTACTACTTCTATGATTCATAATGGTAAAAATATTAGTTTAAATTATTTTAAAATATAAATTATTCTAATTATAATTATTTAATCCATTTTTCCATATAAATTTCATATAATTTAAACAATCCAATTATAAATTACAACCACATTCATAAAGAAAAAACTAGTTTTCAATGAACAATTATCATATGTATGTAATTTTTTTTTGTTGAAATTGAATATAAAATTGATCCTCGTATAAAAATGTAATTAATTTTTACAATAATTTTTATATTTTATCTTCAAACCCCATTTAACATTTAATTTATCTTTTTAGATAATTTAAATTTAATTCACTTTTCCAACCAAAAATTAGTATTTTCACTATTCAAAGAAAAAAAATTCATAAAAATGAAAAAAATACCCTAATCTAATTTTTATGTGTTGATTAAAAATATTAATATACTTTTAGCCATTTTTTCAATGAATAATTGTTACGAACCAATGAAAAATATTTTGTTTGCAAAAATATAGTTTTTTAGAAAACATTTCTTTTTATTTCAAATTATTTATAAATTTATTTATAATCATTAGACGAGAATTTAATTTGTGAAAACAAAACAAATTTGTTATAATTTATATATTCTTATTCATACCATCTTATTTCAAGGCTAGATTATAATTCAAATTTTTTTACAATATTTAAATAGAAGAATGTATTTTGATTAAACCTAGTGTGGTGGGCATCACAATCTACCTAATAAATTTAATTTATTTAAAATAAAATATATATTAATGTTATGGAGTGTTACACTATATAACAGTGAATAGATCATAAAAATAAATACACATTCTAGGGAACAAATGATGATAAGAATGATAGTAATCGCTATTACCCAATACCGTGAAAAAAAATCTAATTGACAACCCCTCAAAAGTAAAACATCGCAATGATGATAGAATCCTTCTGAAACCACAATATAACTAATAAGGTAGGTATTTACTTATTTGTAATTATTAAAATTCCATCCAAAGAAATTCAACATAATTCCCAAAGATTCACACCATAGAAGAAACACTTTAGCATCTCCATCCACTGTAGACGAAACCAGAACAAGCCCCAAAAGAAATATGATTCTCCCTATAGATCAACCATATAGAAAGTCATCACCCATATCATCATGAAAATTTCAATAAGTAACAAATAAAATAAAAAATAGAAAATAAACCCAAAAAATCATAATTTATAATTAAAAAAGACATCTAAACTAAATTAAAGATCATGGATATAAATAAAACTGACGAATTCGATGAAACAATTGAAAAAAAATTACCTTAAAAAGAAACAACTCTATATCAAGAATTTTAAATGAGATTAAAAAATATACCTTTACAATGCCTCCCCTTTGAATTAAAAAACAAACCCAACAAAATTTACATCACATATAAAAATCCAAAATAAAAATAATATCTCAAATTCACCCAAAATTAACTCTTTTAAACCACATCACCATCATGTAATAAAAATAAAACCATCACCCTTCCCTAAGGAATAATTTTTTTTATTTAAAAGAAAATATAATTGAATACTTTTATGGATATAAAACCAATTCAATACCCATTTGTAATATAATAAGTCACCATTAAATTGTTAAATCCTCAAAACGATCCTTTGGAATCATTTACATTTTAAGTAAAATTAATAAAATCCTAGAAAATGTTTATATAAAGTATCACAAAAACATTTGTAAAATAGTTGAAAAGAAACTATATGAATTATTAAAACCCATTAAACAAAAAATAAATTTTGTATAGAACTAAATATCATTATATAAAAATAATATTATAAAACATTTCTTGATTTTATAATATTCCAATTCATTTATAAATTCCTATCAAATGTGGTGGAAAACACCCTAATAAATTCAAAAAAAATTGCATCAATAACCCTTATAAAACATTCCAAATAATCTTAAATCAATCAGTATAAAGAATAAATCCACTAAAAATACCAAATAAACCAAAATATCAAATTTTTTGAAAACTCCCCCTGACGTATCGTTTTTCTGCACAGTTTGGAAAACCATGTGCCAACTATACAAATCCTGTTAGAATCAATCCAAATTGACCTTTATAGTATATTCATGTTTTAAAAAACCATTTATAGTAATTATTTACCCCTATAAATCCCCCCAATTTCACCTATAATCATAAGTAATTCAAAAACACCTTATATTTTCAATTATAATAATACATACATATATGAAGAATAAACATACTGAAAAAAAATGAGTACTAAGATTTATTTAGGGAAGTATTAACTCTAAAAAACCTATAAACTCAAGATATAAATGATAAAAGTGTTGGATATACACACATTACATATCAAAACATTCATTTTATATATACAAATTACATCTTATATGATTAATATTAAATAAAAAACATTACAATACATGCCATACTCATCTAGGTGTATCATCCTTGGAAACTTGGATACATTAAAAACATATACATAAGAGATATAAATTTTCCCCAACACCATTATTTTATCATAAAACCCTTCATGTAAATATCATATATAGAATATTTCTTCTTATTATGGGGAAGGTAAACATAACAATTTATGTGATCAGATGACCATTAAGGTTATATATGGTCGATATCAATGATCGCTTAAACATAACATGGCCCTTAGGGTATGAGAATATGAGAATAATATTTGAAAACTACAACCAGCATATCATATCTCATATTCTTGAAATAATGAATATTACTTGTCATTTCATAAGACATTATCATAATGGAATCAATTAAAATGGGGTATGAGATCATAACACTATTATAAAACATATACTTTTGGAATACACATAAGAATTGAAAATCCATCCATTTCTTAAGGACCACTATTAATAAAATCACACTGGATTATGATATATCCCCCTACCATCATATACATTATGAAGGTTCACACCCAAGACAATCATTGTAGACAATTCCGTATAGTGAACTAGGTTCACTCTCAATTCCATTATATATTATCTCATGAGATATCCATCATTACCCAATCCATTAGATCGATATATAATTTTGTACCAACCAAACACATAATAATAATCCATATATATTTGTTACACTATATCCTAAATCAATATCCATATTCTATAACCTGTTCAAAAGAATCATGTTTCATTTACATTTCAAATATTCATCATAGCATAACCCATTGAAATGAAAATGGATTTCAAAAACATTTAAATAATTCACCATAACATAAAATATTCAAAAATAAAACATGAATCATCCACATCCCATCATTATATAAATAATCCATCAAGAGAAATAAAAAGTATGTTATCATTGGATCATATCACTAGTAAAATAAATGTTTCATTAAAGGATGATATAATATATGAAAATACCGTTCAAAAATCACTTGAATATGTCATTAGTAAAATACCCTTTAATTTTCAAACTTCTTTAAAATCATATATTTACTCAAATATTTTAAAAATATTTCTTTTAAAATAACATTGTAATATTATAAACAATTATTTAAATTACTGAGTGGTCACGAAGACTAAAAAATGCTTTTTATTCTGTTTATGTTAAAATAATGATTCCTTTCATATTTTTGTTAAATCTCCAAAGATTACTCATTTGGAAAACTACAAGAAGATTCCATTTAATATTTTCTTAACAATTCAAACATGGGTTAATAGGGATTTCCAAAATTATTTGATAGAGGTAAAAAATTTATTAAAATCATTTTTAACAATGATGGAGTTATGTGAAAAAGTATTTTTTGAATGAAAAGACAAATAAATATGGGTTTTCTATAAAAATAATATTTTAGCCTATTATGTAATTAATGAGATGAAAATGAAAGGAAAACAATAATTTCAATTAAATAAATATTTGAGGATAAAATTTATGATATTATTGAAGTTATTAATTGTAATTTCATAACAAAAAACATAATCATAAACAATCGTTATAAAGAGTGATCTTATAACATAAAACGCTTACAGCTTTAGTAACATTTGATTTATAAATTTCATTAAATAATAAATTAAATTGGTACATCAAATATCTTGAACATAAATAAATTCATGAAATAATATTTCAAAGGGTGTTACATATATCATATAAATTAATATACATGTATTACATAACATGTGTATTAAAGAATAAAATTGTAGACGATAAACCCTTACCTCTCATCTGAATTACTTTAAATGAAATATAAAATCCTATATATTAAAATATAAAGTTATTATAATTATATTAAAAAATAATTTATTTACATATAATATAATATATGTTCCACTTATATTATTTTAACACATGTTTATTAATAACTCCTTATTAAAATCGTCAATTCTGATGGTTAATTGATTCATTTTTCAAGAGAATCTATGTTTGGTAGTTTCCATTCAAATAAACTGATAATGGTTACATCATATTTATAATAGTAAAAATCATATAAATTATATATATGTTCATTAAATATATTTATTTTTATCTTTAAAGGATTTATATTGTAAAATTAATGAAACTGTTTATAGATATGGGATATCGTACTTATGTATGAACGTTGTATTCAGTTTTCAATGGATAGAAAAAAAGAAATTTAAATAATAATTTTACTTTTAAAAAATATCATATATTTTATTTGATATATAATCCTTAAATTTTACCCTTTTACCATCCATTAAATATTTAAATGAAACTAAATCAGATCACTACATGGAGGGGGTAATCCACACATATGCATGTGCGATATTATAATTTTTCAAAGGATTAGAAGGTACAAAAGTATATATGATATTATAATTATAGAACCATAATAATTTAATAAACATAATTAATAAATATTACACCAACCATAATACCAATGCAATAAATATGACGATGAAGAATTAATTGTATCACTATGATGAGGTGACCGTCTACATGTACTCACAAGCGACAATTTCCCTTACCATTTAATGGGGATAAGGGAGGAAAATGGTAGGTACATAGTGATAATAACATTTAAATTTATTAGTATAATAAATTTAGTAATTTATGAAGAATACAATAGTTTTATAGGTGGTAGCAGATAAAATAAATTTAAAGAGGTTGGGTATGGTGATCTTCGCATCTTTGGTAGACGTCCTTTAGATATCTTATTAAAATCAATTTTACTAATCCTTTGAGAAAACTAACCACTATAATTATTGAATATATATGTATAGAATATAATTTTTTAGGTATTTTTCAACATATATGTCTCAATTTCGTGTAAATAAAAGAGATAAGTGGTGTCTTTTTAGATGGGAGGGAATGGACTCTCATCCCCTTATAAAAGAAGGGAGGGAATGAACACACATAGAATTACTCAATTATATTAAAATAAATACATTTTGTATCATATATAATTAACAAATATAACCATTAATTTAATTTATAATATTATATTGTATAGATATAACCATAAATTAAATTTAGGTATGTTTTGGATTTATTGTTAACCTTAACTTTTTGTTTAACCCTTTGTTAAAAAATTATAACCATTATTATAGTAATGACATTTCCAATGTAAAATGGTTATACATTTAAATAATAGTTAAAAATTGTATAATAAATGGAAAAAGAATAAAATTTTAGAATATTAAGCATCATATTTATACTCGATGAATTTTTTTATGCTATTTAAATAATTTAATAAAATACTAATTTTTATAAAATATCAATAATTTTATTTTTGACATTATGCACATAATTTGACTTTTAAAAAATATTATAAAATGGAATTATAATATAAAACATTCACACATCCATAAATTAATAAATTTATTTTAATAATTTTTGGAAACATTGACTCCTCAAAAAAAGATTAATTTTATAATATTAAAAAAAAATCCTTGAATTGTTTATTGCTTACGTATGCACTGTGTCACTATTGAGTCTGTTTTAAGGAAATTATTTGTTCTCTAAAATTTAAAAAACAATTTACATGAATAAATTCCTCATATTTCATAGAACTTATTAAAAGAAAATTGTCTTCTTTATATGATTATGTTACATTTTTATAGGTATTTAATTTAATATGGAGACATTTTGGAATTTTCTTCACATTAAATATTATTAATGTAATTATCAATAAAACATTACATAAATAGTACATATATTATTACTTGGTAATGATACAGTATAATATTTACATTAAATTTGAATTATAGAATGTTTGGGAATGATTTTGAGACCTTATTTCATAGTTTTTACCCAATTTTATCCATTGTACCATTACTGATGTGACTGATATTTACCCTTTTTATTTTCTATAATGGAAAAAAATGGGAATATTTAAATAATTCAATTATCCTTTTTTCAAATATTTAATTCAATTTTCAAGATTTAATTTCTATATGATATAGAATAAACATTAAGAAAAAAAAAGGAAACAAAATCCATTTTTTCAAAAAATGCATTTTTAAGTATAAATTGTTTTCTACAGAATTCAACCATAAACATGATTCCAATAAAAAGAAATGGATTATTGATAAAATATAAGAAATAATTTAAATTATCATTTTTGTTTCTGAAAAATGTAACATTCAAAATTCTTGTAACAACAATAAAAGTTTTATCAAATTTTTTTTTTAATTATTCCAAAAAAAATCAAAATTTCAAAAAACAACCTCAAAAAACACTCTAACATTATTTCGAAAATTTTATTTATGAAATAATATTAGTTTTATAAAAAATAATTTATTAAAAGTAAAGAAAATGTTTTATAACATTATATTATAAAAATAAACAAAACAAATTTTTAGGAAAACTTACTTTGAACAATAAAATTAAATTACTATAAATATTGAGGGATTTATTCCTTAGAATTTATGAATAATTAATTTCTTTATTAACAAAATGTTATATATTTCATAACATGGCTACATATATTCATCCCCCCTAATATAATGGAAATGTTATTACCATCAATAAATAATAATATTTCATAGTTCATTAAAGCTCAGTGTTTCATGTTGTATATGTTATGAAATATAGTGTTTTTGTAAAATCTTTGGGTGTTTCAATCTCCCACCATTAATGAATTTAATATTTTAAATTCTAAGTTAGGCTACGAAATGAAGGGTTTTATATTTTGAAATTCATTTGTTCAAAAATCACATCATAAAATTCTTAATAAAGAATCCACTTTAAAATGGCAAAATGGGGATATGAAGGTAATATAAAGTTAACACAAAACTAGGATTCTTAATAGTTGAACATTAGTGGGGTTTTAAAGTCATTAATTGGTTGAAAAATTAATGTTAAAATTACTATGTATAGTTATAGAGAACATTGGTCATATGTAGGTGAAGGATCTTGAGAATGCCAATGACCAAAAACAAAAAAATGATGAGTTGGGAAAAATATTATCAATTCATCATAAATGAATGCAATAAGAAATTTTTTTGGTTTTGATATCCATTCCTAGAGTTGATTTAGAGACCCTATCTTAAAAAACATGGACATTACATTTATTTTTTGTAATACATAATACAGGATAAAAATAAATTCCCAAGGATCTTATTAGTTTAGTGTCTTGGGAAACTCAAAACATAGTATTCTAATCATGGTGAAATATCTTAAACATCTCCCATAAAGATCTTCCCATTTTTTCCTACCAAAAACATTTCTTTATATCCTATGGAGAAGATAAGATAGAAAGGGTGGTCTCAAATTCACAATAAGGGTAAAAATGGAGAATATAAAACAAACAATAAATATTTGAACATCAAAACATGTACATGAAGTTTAAACATCAAAATCTTGAGTCATGGAATAAATAATGGATGTACGTAAGGAATATGACATAAAGGAACATTTGCCATGAAAAAATAAGATTGGAATAAAACATAGAATTTTGGAAAACCATTAAGAACAAAATATCATTTCCATAGTTTCCAAGGCATTGTTTCCAAGACCATCATAGAGGAAAAATTCCATTACTGAACTGAGTATACTTGCCGTTCTAGCCATCTATCACTGAACCAGATTTACCTGTTGTTCCAGTCATGTCAAAATCCTGAGATATAATTATTTACCAAATTCATTGGGGGGAGATATAGGTCCCACCCTTATCATATTTATATAGTTCATACATGTGGGACAAATACATAAAGAATTCAACATAGCATAACCCATGTAATAAAATAGGATTCTTAAACATCATGTCATCGTAACATAATAAATTTAAGAAAAATGGACCTCATAAAAATAATCAAATAAAAGTAATCATAGGGATATAAATATAACCATATGTCATCTTAAATGGAAAATAATTTTTATAAAACACTTTAAATTAATTATTGAGAAAAATATCCTTTTTTTCTTCCAAAATGATTTCTTTTCTAAAAATGTCATGAAATATTTAATGAAAATAATTTAGTTGAAAATAAACATGAAATAGTGTGGAGGAAGCTTCATGGGAATAAGGAATTAAGAAGATGTAAAACTATATTCATGTTTTATAGGTTAAAAAAACATTATCTCACACTTTTATGAGAAAATACAAAAAGAAACTCGTATGGTAAACAAACAAATATTCCTTCTATACCATGTAGTAAAAGGAAAAAATGGATAAAAATGATTTTAAACATACATATAATAATAGTAAACATTTTATAAAAACATTTTTAAAAAAACATGGAAATGGATGATGAATATATCCCCTAAAAATACTTTTGTATAAACAATCTCGGATAAAAATGAGATTACAAAATTATCCTTTACCTTAGGTCTAATTTCTTCTTTACGTGTCTAAAACTCTAGTATAGTGGGTTTAAACATATTATTAACTTGTAAGAGAACCAATGTAATATTTATGATATCATTTATGATTAGCCTAACACTTTATATTACCCATACATTTTTCAATTCCAAGTTTTTTGTATGGTTCCCACTCCCCCACAAAGTGGTTTTGTATTGAAAATAAAAAAATTGATTTGAGGATTTGTCAATTCCATGTTAAAGATACGTTTTGGGTAATACTCGTTTTATTTATTGTACGTGTTTAGTCTTATTATTATTGATATTGTTGCATAGATCACAATTTAATGACATATAAAATTTAATAAATTATTTATATATCATATATATTCAGTATATAGATATATATAATAGATTGATAAATGGAATGGAATACACCGTTCATGGAGACGATAGGTTGTGTGTATGCATGAACGATGTTTTACATTCCTTATTAAATTGAATAGAACTAAGTAAAAGAAATATATAAATACAAAAATCCAATAGAATAATTATATCATATATTTCTTGATTATTTTTATATATACTTAATAATCATTCTTGAATGGTTAACATGGAGATTGAATCTCATCACGTCGTGGAGACGGTTAGCCGTACATATGCACGAGCGGTGATATCATTACCGTAATTGTTGAATGTTATTGACATGGATGGTGTATGATATTTTATAATTATTATCATTTCATAATAATCATATATAGTTTTTATTTTCAAAATTACACCCATCTATGTATGGTGGTGGTGAAAAACAGATTACACCACGGCGTGGAGACGATAATCGATATGTACTCATGCGCGGTGATTTCATTTTTTGTATGATAAATAGAAGGTGAAATAGGGTTGATTCATATTTAATATAAAATAAAATTATATTATTGATAATTATGTTACTACATTATAATGAAACAACTGAAGAAGAGGTAGTAGAAGAAGAAATAAATTTGAATGAATCGGTAGAAGAGATTACCTTTTCCTCAACACGCCGCTTTTAAATTTCCTCATAGGGAACTAGAGTAGGTCTTTTGAAAATACTAGAACCTCTAGAAAATAACTATGGAATTTTAGAGAAATGTGATGGGTTTTTCTGAGCTTGAAGGATCAAAATAGAGTGAAGATGAGAGGGAGGATGTTCCCTTTTATAAGGGAGGAGAGGGGCACTTTTGGAATGTTTCAAAATATTAATTTATTCTAAATTAAATTTCCATTTCAAATGGTCCAAAACATTTTAAATTCTAATATAATATGATTTTGGTTCTATTAACCATTATCAAATATTTTTTTGACGAGTTTGGAATATTTTTTTATCCTTATCTTCTTGGTTTTACCCTTATTTTACCCTTTTTATTCTTAGCGTGATATCATGTTATTTACACATTGTGGGTTAATGTAATTACCATATCATGTAAAGCGACCCATAAAAGTTATTTATGACATATTTGGACTTATATTAACCATTTGGACTAATCTTATATCTTTATTAATTTAATATCATTTAATATACTATTCTAGGTTTTAAGTTATGAATTGTGTCAATTTTGGATACTATTCATACTTAACTTTTAAATAAATTTATAAAAACTGTATTATATTGAAACAAAGGCATTAAATCAAAGATAATATGTAAATATAATCCATAAAATTAGTTTTTGACTTCAAAATAACCAAATTAAATTTGTTTTAATATTAATAAATTCATTTATTTGAATCATTCATTAATGAGGGAATCACTATATCATAATTGTGTTAAAAATAAATATATTTATCTAATGTATAAAAATTAAAAACAATACACCATGAAGTAGGAAATATTTTTATCTTTATAATTAATATTCAAATACATAGATATCTATTATATAACCCCATATTAATATTGATTTAGTAAAGCATATATGTTTAGGATATAATTATCTTTACTTTAAATTTATTCTTTTAAAGTATCATTTCCACATCCACGTGAATCCATGCAGTCCCAAAATCGATCTAAGAAGGAATATGGTCATAAATATCTTATCCAATAGGATTAAGGCATGTGTTAGGGTAGTTTAATATTATTATAATATTTTTTTTACCTTTATTTACCAGATTTACCCTTTAACCAAGGTAAATAAAATAATTACTGAATTTACTATTCATAATTTCGAAAGATAAAAAATTATGAATTACAAAATTTGAAAATTATGATTCAAAATATTGAATTCATTTTTCCAAATTAAAAAACATATAAGTTGCCGTAATTAATTTATATTTATTCTCGTTGTCGAAAAAATGATTTTTTGATTAAAGCATTGCAAAAGAATGAAATGTTTTAACATATGAATTCAATGTAAAATTAATGACAATGACTTAAATTGTATTAAAATATAAGAATATGTTATTTTTATAATTTAAAACGATTAAATAAAATATTTTAACCATATAAATTATTTCGATTAAAGTAGTTGTTTTTAATTAAAATTTTGCGTGTTGTCAGTATTCATCAAAATATGAAAGTTATCAAACAAAATATCAAAAATTTTACTAAAGTAATGTTTCATCTCCCGCTTCCAAATAAGTTGTTTATCTGGTTAAATATAATATATAAAAGTGTCAAAAACTAGATTTAAAATGGGTATGCCATCAAAAGGTAGTAAAACTACATTTTTTAAAAAATACTTCTTTTATCCGAAATATTGATTTTATTATCATATCATATGAAGTATGAATGATAATGTTATATAAAATAAAAAATGTGGTTAATAATATTCACGATGTCATTTTTATATAATATTTCAATCATATATCGTTGTTTTGTAAAACTTTTTATTCCGTACCAAGAAATATATCGAAGAAGGTTTCTCTTACATGTAAAGCAAGCCATGTCAGTGTTGCGTGTAGTGAAATATTCTTTTTATGTTACATATAACATAATCCAAACTAACTTCAATTATAAATTGAATAAAATATATATTCAGTGTTTTGGGAAATGAATTCTATAAAAAGAACTTGAAATTGTGTGAAACACATGCCAAGTATATTGTTACGCATATTGTAATCTAATATGTTGTTGTGTATAGCTCAAGATAACATTTGTGTAGGTTAAAACACCAAAAATACGTGATATTTAAAAAAATATACCTCATAAAATTTCAGGGTGTTACATTCTACCCCCTTTAAAATTAATTTCTCCCTCAAAATTCATTGGTGTTATAAATTTTTTTCTACTTGAAAATTTATTTCATGGAAACCCACATCATAAAAAGGAAGGCTATAACATAATTCTAAAATAGGAAAGTTGGAAACATAATGGTTACAGAAATTAACTCATCACTCAATTTCTATATAAGAGAACATATATGGGAAGTGTAAACATGGATATGGAAGAGAAATCTAACCATCACGTTCTGAGGAATAGTGATAGAGAATATGGTTTGGAGAATGTTAACTACTACAAAACCATAAATCTCTAATGATTTAAGGTACTATCTTATTCATCAGCTAAGAGGTTACTAGGATAACATTTTTTTTTGTTTTCAAGATCATTTTCCTATCGTTGAAGAATTTTTTTCATGAGAATAATTACTTACATGATTTTGATACTATCTCATTATTGTTCGTGCCTTGAACAATTTCCACTAAATCTCTTATTTAAATAAATAAATTCGAATTTTTCATTCTTGAAGTGTTAGAAGATCATGCAATAGAATGATAGGTCATTCCATCTTTCCCTATCATAAAAAGGTTAGAAGAAGTTAATAAATATACATAAGTCCATCAATGGTGAGAGTAATCATATATGGTTCAAAAAATGGACTTATAATTCATTTGTAAAAACACTTAAAATATAAAACTGATTTCAACTAACTATGGAATTCTTGTAGTCAAATGGTAGGCGATAAAGGCCTATCCCAAATTGGTTGTGGGTTCGATTCCCAAACCCTTATCCTACACGACAGGTTGTCGCCAGTCCTGCGGGTTGTCCTTTTTCTAAAACTATACTATTATAACATTCCAAAAATAATATAAAAAAAGTTCAATCCTTAAACAATATTATCTCATGTCCAACATAATCCATTCCAACCTATAGGCTTATCCAAAATACTTTTTTTAATCACACAATACAATGAAAAAAATTACCAGAAAGGTCATATAACAAGAATGTGAAGACCATCATTTATCCCGCATATAAATTTTTGGTCACATTCCAGAAATGTGAATACCTTAATCATGTATTCTCTTAAAAAATTAATTACCATATAACCTTTGAGAAAACATGAATTCTTTCAAAAGTTAACTCTTTCCATATACAAAAATCCCAAAAATTCTATATACTTAAACCATGATATGAATTTGTCATTATAACAATCATGAGCTCATTTTTACTAACAAATATTTCATTATCTCTTTCTCCATTCATTATGTGCATATAATTTTCCTTCCAAAAATATCTAAGTAACCTTTCATGGTTACCGGCACCATTCAGCATATACATTCAAATACTTAATGAAATACAATAGTGTATCAATCCTTAGATGTTTATTTATTCCATAGTACCATGAAATTACTTATACAACATTACTTCTTAAAAAACATGCAATCATTCCACTACATTCTTAAACCATTGACCAAGATTCATTGATTTATTACTCAACATTTATTTCATCTCATATATCATTTGTAGTCTTGTCATTATAATTAACATAAATACTAACCATATGACCAGGATGATTCACTTAACGATCTTTTCCCTTAGGGAATCGATTTGCATAATTACATTACATTCCACATTTAAAACATTTAACTGTTGTTTATGTCATAGTAATACCATTATACTTGTCTGTTTCAATAACAAAACTTTTTCTTTTATAATCACTTTCTTTGTTTCATTCTTTTCCAAACCGAAAACATCTTCCAGTCCCATTCAATCATTCTCCTTGATGTCTTTTCCAACAAGATTTACATGAGGAAAATTGAACTTTCTTTCCCCTATGATCATTATGAAACTCTTTCTTTCTCTTATTAGCTACTTCAACAAATTCACCAATGTTGAGATTATTTATCTTATTATGAGATTGCATATTAGGAATAATAATGATGTTTCTTATTCCAACTCCCATTTCAATTAGTTTCCAATGAATAATATCATTCCATTGTCCATCATATTCTCCATTAACATGAATCCTTCTATTTTTGGGAATTTTTATAAAACCCAAATAGAATATTCTGAGAGGAAAAAATTAAACTAGGAAAACAACATAATAAAGGGGGAGTACATTCAATATCAAACATCTTAGGTTAAATCCTAGGTTATTCATGATCATTATCATATTTCAAGAAAATTAACATGTACTTATACATATCCTTAGGGACATCCCTAGACATACATTAGAAATATATTTAGGGATATCACTAAAGTTTTCTCCTCCTAGTTTCCAAAGGTTAACTAAATCTTTTCTCTAATACCAATTTTAGAGAACCTATCTTGACATACATGGACATAACATTTGTTTTCTGGAATACTTAATACATCACACAAACAAATTCCCAAAGGTTGTCTTAGTTTAGTATCTTTGGAAACATGTAATATAATCTTCTAATCACGGTGAAAGATCTTCAACATCTCCAACAAAGATATTCCCCTTTTTGTTTTCCTACCTAAAACATTTCTTTACATCATGTGGGAAATAAAACATATAAAGGGTGAGATCAAATTCACAGAAAGCGTAAACATTGAGAACATAAAACAAACCATAAACAATTTACCATAAAAACATTAACATAATGTTTAAACATCAAAATATAGAGTAATGAAATAAATCTTGTTAGTATGTAAGGCATTGTCCGTAAAAGAACATTAAAAAAGATAAAATAGAATGATAATAAAACATTGTATTGTGGAAAACCATTAAGAACATAATATGATTTAACTAGTAGCCACGCCATTATTTTCAAGACCATCATAGTGGAAAAAGTCCATTACTAAACTGGGTTTACATGCCAATCCCACCTTGTATTACTAAACTGAATTTACCCATTGTTCCAGTCATATATATCTCATGATATATAATTATATACCCAATTCATTGGAGGTAGATATAGGTCATACCCATCTCATATTGAAATCATTATTATATGTTCCACAAAAACATAAATCATTAAACGTATCATAACTCATGTAATAAAATGGGATTCTTAAACATCATTACATCATAACATAATCAATATAAGACAAATGTAATTCATATAAATAATTACATCATAAATATAATCAAATCAAAGTAATAATATGGATATAAACATAACCATATTTCATCTTATATGGAAAATAATTTTTCTAAAACACTTGAAATTAATTCTAGAAGAAAATATCCTTTCTTCTTCAAAAACTATTTCATTTATAAAAATGTCATGAAATTTTAAAATAAAAGAATTTAGTTGAAAATAAACTTTAAATAGGGTAATATAAGATTCATTTAAATAATTCATTAATAACATATAAAAATTCATTCATGCTATATAAGTTAAAAAAACATTATCCTCATACTTTTACCGAAAAAGTCAAAAAGTGCCTCGTAATGAAAATAAAGATTCCTTCCGTACCATGTAGTAAAAGTCAAAAATGGGAAAACATGACATTAAATATACATATTATAATGGTAAAGAAATTATTCAAACATTTTTATAAAACATAGACATAGAAGTTAAATATATCTAATGAAAATACATACGTATAAACAATTTCAGATAAAATTGAGATTACATAATTATCCCTTACATTAGTTTAAAATTCTTGTGTACGTGTACGGAAATCTTGTATAGTGTGTTTACAGATATTATTAACTTGTAATAAATCCAAAAAAATATTTATTATAACATATATGATTCACTCACGGCTCTATATTACCTATTCATTTGTCAATTCCATGTTAAAGCAATATTTAAGGTAATAATTGTTTTATTTATCGTACGTGTTTGGACTTATTATTCCTGATATTATTACATATAACATGATTTAATGACTTCTATAATTTAAAAAATTATTTATATATCATATATATTTAGTATATAAATATTTATAATAGATCTATAAATGGAATAAAATACATCATTCAGGGAGACGGTAGGTTTTACGCACGCATGAAGGATGTTTTTGTTTCCTTATTAAATTGAACAAAAGTAAGTAAATGACATATATATACATAAATTAATTAGAATTATTTCTTTATATATTTCATTATTATTTATTATATATACTTTATAATAATTCTTAAATGGATGACATGGAAAATTAATCTTATCGCGTTGTGGAGACAGTAAGCCGTCCATATGCATGGGCGGTGATATCATTCCCATAATTTTTGAATGGTATTGGCTTGGATGGTGTATAATATCAAAGAATTAGTATCATGTTATAATAATAATATATAGTTTTTATTTCCACCATTATACCCATCTAAGTAAGGTGGTGGTGAAAAATAGATTACACCACTGCATGGAGACAGTAATCTGTACGTACGTGCGCATAGTGATTTTATTTTTTGTAGGATGGGTAGAAGGTGAAATAAGATAGTTTAATTTTTATAATAACATATAAATATATTTTTAATTATTATATTATTACTTTATAATGAAACTACCAAAAAAGAAGATGTAGAATAAGAAATAAATTTGAAAGAATCAGTAGAAGAGATTACCTCTTCCTCGACGTACCTCTTTTAAATTTTTTGTTTGGGCACTAGAGTTGGTATTTTGAGAATACCAAAACCTCTAGAATGTAACTAGGGAAGTTCTAAAGATAAATGGTTTGGGTTTTCTCAATCTAGAATGCTAAAAATATAGTTAAGAGGGGAGGGAGTAGGTTCCCTTTTATATGAGATGAGAGGGGAACTTTTGGAAAGTTCCAAAATATTAATTTACTATAAATTCAATTTCGATTTAAAATGGTCCCATACTTATTTAATTATAATATAATATGATTTTGTTTAGAATACACATAATTCTATAATTTTTTGAAAACTTTTGAGTATTTTTTTTTATCCTTATCATTTTTGTTTTACACTTATTTTACCCTTTTTAATCTTACCGTGATATCATGATATTTACGTATTGTGGGTTAATGTAATTACCCATCAGGTCAAACAATACATGAAATGTCATTTATGACAAATTTGGACTTATATTAACTATTTTGATGAATATTAGATCTTTAGGAATTAAATTTCATTTAATAAACTATTTTGTTTTTTAAGTTATGAATTGTTTCAATTTTGGACACTATTCATACTTAAATTTTTTAAAAAATTCATAACATTATTACTTTGAACCAAAAGAATTAAATCAAATATAATATTTCAATATCATCCCAAAAATTCGTGGATGAAATCAAAATAACTAAATTACATTTTCTCTAATATTTATAAATTAGTTTCATTTAATCTTTCATTAATGATGTAAGAACTACATCATAATTGTGTCAGAAAATAATATATTTATCTAATGTATTAAAATTATAAATAAAATACCACGATTTAAGAAATATTTTTATTTTTCAAATTAATATTTATATACATATAGATCTTGTATATAACCCCATATTAAATTTTTTTTAGTAAAAGCTCTATGTATAGGTTATAATTATATTTAATTTAAATTAATTTTTAAAAGTGTAATTTCCATATCCATGTGAATCCATGGGGACCCAAAATCAACCCAAGGAAGATAATGGTCGTAAATATCTCATACAATAGTATTCGGGTATTTTTTAGGGTAGTTTAATATTATTATAATATTATTTGTTACCCTTATTTACCATATTTTCCCTTTAACCATGGTAATAAAATAATTACAGAAGTTACTATTCATAATGTCTCAAAATAAAAAAGTACCTTTTTATACAATTTAAACCTTATCATTCCAAATATGAAATAAATTTTCTCAAATTAAAAAAATATAAGTTGTAGTAATTAATATAAAATTAATTTCATTGTCGAAAAAATGGGTTATTGTTTAAAACATTTCAAAAGATTGAAATGTGCATACATAAAAATTCAACGTAAAAGTAATTGAACTGACTCAAATTGTCTTAAAAAATAAAAATATAATCTATTTATAATTTAAAACCACTCAATAATAAATTTTATCCATATAAATTATTTCGATGAAAACAGTTTTTTTCAATTAAAATTTAGCGTATTTTCACTATTCATCAAAATATGAAAGTTTTTAGAAAAATATAAAAATTTTATCCAAAGTAAAAGTTTATGTCCCGATTGCATTTAAAAATTTTATCTTTTCATATAAAACTTATAAAATTACCAAATATTTACAATGGGTGGGCCATGAAAATGTAGTAAAACATCATTTTTTGAAAAATTATTCTTTTATCCAAATTAATTATTTTGTTCTCATATCATGTGTAAGATGAATTATAATGTTATATAAAATAAAAAATGTGGTTAATAATATTCACATATTCTATTTTATATAAAATTTTAAAATTATATCATTGTTTAGTGAAACTCGTTATTGCGTGCCATGCAAGCTATGGAGGAAGGTCGCTCTTGATATAACGCAATCCATGTGAGTGTAGCGTATAGTGAAAGCTTCCTTTGATGTTGAATATAACATAATCCAAACATAGTTCATTTATAAATTGAAATATATATATATATAATCTGTGTTTTTTTAAATGAATTTATCAAAATAACATGAAATTGTGTGCAACACAGGGAAAGTATATTATTGCATATACTAAAAGATAATATGGTGTTGTGTATAGCTCAAGATAACATTATTGTTGTGTACAACACATGGAATAAATGATATTAAAAGAAATATATCACATAAAATATTAGGGTGTTATAGTTGATGAATTTTTTTACCATCTGAACAAAGAATTTAATGAAATACACTTACCTAAAAATCATAATAGCATTCTTTAATAAATTTATACCACATTCTCATATTTTTTTCCAAACAATAAGTAATTTAAATTATGTGTTCATGAATGAATCACATAACTCAATATCATAATCCAAAAAATGTTATGAATATATTCTAGATATATTTAAATACTAAAAAAACTGAAAGGCTGGAATTGGGTAAGATAATATCCAAATTGTAAAAAAACACATATGATGAAATAAAAAAATTATCCCTATAATTTATGAAATAATAAAAAAGGCTCCACTGAGATCATTTCATTAACACCCCTATCACCTAGATAACCATAATAACCACAAAATTGGTGATTTTTTTAGCTCAAATTGATTCTCATAACTTTAAACTTAAATCCAAATAAAAAATTTTCATTCTTTCCAAATAATATATCATGTGAAATCACATGTTAAATGTAAATATTACATATATCTAAACATAATTAAGTGTCTCCTAAAGTATGATTAATAAAAATAAAAATAAAAATATAATTTTATAATATAGTAAAATTCACAAAAATATCATTAATAATGTTTCGACACATACCTGAAATTGAATCCTTAGATTGACCAAAAATATCATTGATAATATCACCTTGTTATGGAATCACTTTTCAACTATTGATATTATCAATATGATACTATCAAAAATACCATAAATAAATTGAAATGAAATATTATACTAATATGAAGGATTATTTAAACATAAATAGGGTATTCTTTCTAAAACCCACCATTATAATCAAATCACCTTAAATTCTCATCACTTAAAACCCAAAAATGGGCATAAATGCCTTGGAAATTATGATCAAACATAAAAATATAAATCCATGATGGATTTAATTACCCTTAAGTTAAACACACATGAAAACATAAATACTTCCAAAAATTAACTCAATCCTATTTACTCAAATAGAACCACATACAACTATATTAAATTTGTGAAATGAAACAAACTTCATCATTAATTTCTTAATCATGTTTTCACCAAATCACAAACCATTTTAGGGTCACCAATGCTATCCAATTTACTTAATCAATGTCAATTATCTCTTTATTAAAAGTAAACATCATCACCTTACAACTATTTCCCTTTCTTGTATATAGATACCTTTCAATATATGTTTTCCAATCATAAGATAAAATTATTGTGGAAAAAAACTTCAATTTCTCATGATACTTATACATGTAATATCAAACATATAACACATATACACCATAATTGTTGAATCTAAAAACATATAATCCTAAATCCTTCACCTTCATGGATTAAAAAATTGGCTCATATGATTCACATATTCCAATAACAAAATAAATTGAACTATAAAAGGTACCTTATAATGAAATTAATTTACCAATATAAAAAAAATTCATTTTTCCTCAAAAATTGCATTCTCTACTCCCTTCTATCCCACACATAAAACTTGTTCTCTTTCCTCTGATACATTTCCCTGAGTTTTTATTCCCACATACTTGTAATGTATGAAGGTAAATATTCTTCCAAACATGGTCTTTTTAAAACAATATATTTCTTTTATTAGTTTTATTAAAAAATATCAAAAAAATTGATTGTTAATCAGATAATGAGAAAAATTATCAAGAATTATCCCATGTTTTTTACTTCTAGATGCAATTTCATTTTTCTTTCCATGTGAAAAATCATTAAATTTTTCATTAAATTATATAATAACATGATTCCTCATGGTTCTAGAAATTGACTAAAACTATGAATGAAAATTGTAAAAATCATTCTAGAGAAATCAGAGTGTGTAATCATTTATCATGAAAATCCAGTCATATGATATATAAATTATAACACTATCATTTCAATGTATGAAACCTTTTGTTTATTCTAGGTTAAACATGGTTATTATCTATTGAAATAATTCATAATGGTTAGTAATTTTAATGAATCAATGAATATATCTTAGGAGTTTAAATAAAGGTGTACAATAATGTCGTGTAACGTCCCGGTTTCGGAAGCCACCTAGAGGCGCCCAGGACCCGGTTGGCCACATGGCCTCAAGCACATTTCCCCAAATGCCTGAGGTTGTCGACTAGAAGCGAGGGCCTAGGGTGTGATAGTGGGGAAACTATGCCCTCATTGGCAGAGTACACAGCAGAAAAAAATGCAATAACAGAAGCAGTAATAACCAACAATATAATAGCGGAAGACTAAATCAACAATAGGAGCACATATGTACGTATGAAATGATTCATGATACTTAAATAGGAAGCATCAAAACAAGTTAAAATGTTGGAAAACACTACAGAACCAAAACAAGTACAAAAGAAAAGTAAACAACTCCTCAGTATCACAAGCCTAATCTTGGTCCCATGCTCACCTTCTCTAAGTAATCATGTTCCAGAAGTCGAAGGGAACTTTCCCTTGTCTATAAATGAAACAACATAGTCTTCTTAGGCCCAAAAGCATGGCACAAATAGGGTGTGAGATAAAATCCTAGTAGGCATTCACCCGAAGATCTGTGTCTAACAGTCAGTGAGTATATGGCAGGTAAAAGTACAATAAGCAGTAAACAACAATAGAAAGCAGTAGGCAGTAAACAGTAAGCAATAAAACAGGATGACACATAGCATCAATCAATCCAAAATAAATAAAAAGAAGTGAAACAAACTGCTAAAGCTGGAAACCCACTGGGAAGTACTCATACCCATCCCCTCTCGTCCTATCCAAGAAGTACCACAACCCTCTGGGCAGTGCACTCAGCCTAACCCCTTTGGCATGGTCATACGAATTTATGAGACTCTCTGGGAATGATCACTTGGTCAATTCCCCATTATAGTCTAGGGTGGTTAAGGACTCGCTTGAGGAAGATCACACGGTCTAACCCTCTTGGCCCCAAGGTCTAGAGACTCTCTAAGGAAGCTATCTCGGTCAATTCCTCCTATAGCCTTTGGTATACCATAGAATCTCTGAGGAAGCTCACTCAGTAAATTCCTCCTCTAGCCAGGGAAGGCTCATAATGAGATTCAAACAAGGTAAGACTCTCTGAGGAAGCTCACTCGGTCTACCCTCCTTTAGTCTATGAAATCCAAGACTCTATGGGAGCTTACTCGGTCTATCCCCTCTGTGGTCTGTAATATCAAAGACTCTCTGGGAAGCTTACTCGGTCTATCCCTTATAGTCTATAGCACCATGTTCTCTCAGCCCCGTGCCAGTCAGTGCATAATAATGCTATAAGGCCAAAGTACACCTATAGAGCTACTTGGATAACCAATGTACAACTATAGAGATACCTAGCTAAACAGTCTACAAGGCAACATGTATGTCATGAGTTTCACTTCAACCTATAATTGCGAGGCATGAAAACAGGTGTAGCATCCAAAGGAAAACATGACCCAAAGTTCCTAAATAGAACAAAGCAAGGAAAAAACATCCAAGCACAATAAATTATCCTTTAACATGATCAAATTAACTCTACACAAGCATACAAGAAAGGCAGGAAAACGACGAAGGTAAAAAGTGTAACACACAATACCCCGTTCATGGGTATCGGTGGAAATTTTCCTATAAACTAAGAGGCTTTGAATGGTAAGGCACAAACCACATACCTCAATACTAGGAGATCGATATACTTGAACCACGATAGATGATTCTCCCTAGAACATCATGGATCTGAGAAAACGCAAAAAAAGTTCAACTTTAGATAACATGAGAAGGAGGAATAATTGAAAAAACAAGGCTCAAGAGGAAGGGAGAACTCACCGTTGCGCTTCTAACGCAATAAACAGAGCTCAAATCAGAGAATGTATGGAGGCTTAGGAATTCGGAGATGTTTCGTGGTCGTATGGTGTCTCTCGGTCGAACCAGACCTAGAAGAAGACAGTTATGATGATGAGCCATGACCCCAGTGCGTTTAGTCAAAAAAATAAAAGTACACGATGTGTATTTTTAAAGTACATGGCGTGTAGTGGGTTTTTCCATACTCAACCAAAATCGGCCTCCATGTCACCCCTACACACCGTGTGTGTGGTCCGAACATGACCAACACACGGTTTCGAGCGGGAAAAGAGTACACGACGTGTACTCAGAAAGTACACGGTGTGTACTTCAAAAATTTCCAGAAACTCTAAAAATTCTCAAAAACTCCAGAAAAGGAAAGACATACCTGAAACAAAGATCCGTGTTCTTACAAACTTCCCCCTTTAATGAAATTCGTCCCCAAATTTCCCTAGATGGGCATAGAAGAAGAAACCTCAAACAGCTCCAGCCACTACGATTGAATCTCAGCCTCCCTCTCCCAAGTCTCATCCTGTACTCGCTCGTGCTGCCATAGCACTCATACCATAGGAATAGACTGGCCTTGGGGAACCTTTATACTATGATCAAAAATCCGGATAGGGTTCTCTTCAAACGACGCATCCACTTAGATCTCAACCTCTTCGGGCTTAATGACATGAGACGGGTCATAAAAGTAATGTCGAAGATGAGAGACGTGGAAGACGTCGTGCATAGCTCGGTACCTCTGAGGTAGTTGCAACTGATAGGCAACTGGCCCAACTCTCTCTAAAAACTCAAACGGCCTGACATACAGTGGTGAAAGCTTACCCTGTCTCTAAATCCTCTTGTGTCCAAACCTCGGTGTGACATGTAGGAAAACATGATCTCTGACCTCAAACTCTAGAGGTCATCTCTGTGGATCATCATAAGACTTCTGTCGAGACTGTGCTATAAACAACCTCTTCTGAATCAACTTTATCTGCTCTGAGGTCTCCTGAACAAGACGAGGTCCTAGAAAACTGCTTCTCATGCCTCCATCCAGCATAAGGGCGATCGGCATGGCCTACCGTACAGAGCCTCTTATGGTGCCATATGAATGGTTTCTTGAAATCTATTGTTGTAGGCGAACTCCCCAAGAGGTATATGCTTCTCCCAAGAACCATCGAAGTCTATAATTCATGCTCGGAGCATATCCTCAAGAACCTGGATCGTTCTCTCGGACTGGCCATCAGTCTGGGGATGGTATGTTATACTCAAAAGTACTTGTGTACCCAAGGCCTTATGAAGTCCCTGCCAGAACCGAGATGTAAAGTCCACATCCCTGTCTGAAACAATGGAGTGCAGAACTCCATGTAGACATATACTCTCTCGGATGTACAGTCGTCCCAAATCATCAACAATGATGGTTTCCTTGATCAGCATTAAGTGTGCTACCTTCGTAAGCCTACCGACGATGAACCAAATAGCATCACTTCCCCGAGGTGACCTCGGTAACCCGGTCACGAAGTCCATCGCAACATCATTACACTTCCACTCTAGAATGGTTAACTTCTATGAAAGCCATACTGGTCGATGATTCTCTGCTTTCACCTACTGACAAGTAGAACATTACATGAAAAAACCAGCAATATCTCTCTTCATACCTGGCCACCGGTATTGGCGATAAAGATCCCGACACATCTCGGTGACTCCAGGATGAACTTCCCAAATTGAGGAATGGAAATCCCGCATCAGCTCCTCACGTATGTCTGCTGTCACCCATACAAATCCCTGGAAATACATGTTCTCATCCTCTCCCACTATCCATCCTGGAAGAGGGTCTCCTCCTGACACACTCTCCCATAAGACTAAGGCCTCTGAATCTGATAGATTCCTCATTCGTACCTGATCAAGAAGTGTAGAGGTAACAACCATAGATGAAATAAAGGTCTGTCCCTGCCTGTCGTGCACCTCTAGATGCATTTCAGAGAACAGAGCCATAAGCTGACACTCACTGCTGACCTCTTGAACTGCCTGAATGTAAGTTCTCCTGCTCAAATCATCAGCCACTGCGTTGCCCTTTCCAAGCGTATAGGAGAGCTCGAAGCCAAAGGACTGAAGATACTCGACCCACCTGTGCCATATCAGATTCAGATCATGCTGAGTGAAGATATACTTGAGACTCTTGTGGTTAGTAAAAACCACAAAGTTCCCTCCCATAAGATAGTGTCTCTAACAACGTAAGGCATGAACAACTTCTGGGAACTCCAGATCATGCATCAGGTTGTTTCTCTCTTGTGTCCCCAACTACCTAGACTCGTAAACAACGACCCCATCTCCCTACATAAGCACATCTCCTAGCCTGATACCCTAAGAATCACAGTAAACAGTATAGCCCTTGCCCAGCTCCGGCAAGACTAGTATCGGTGCAGACGTCAACCTCCCTTTAAGCTCCTGAAAGGCGGACTCACAGAAATCTGACCATAATAAAATCGCCCCCTTCTTGGTCAGACATGTCAATGGTGCTGCTAGGCGCGAGAATTCCTGAAAGAAGCGTCTGTAGTACCCATCCAGCCCTAGAAAACTCTGCACCTCAAAAATGTTCTTCGGCTGCTCCCAAGAAACTACAGCTCTCACTTTCTCTGGGTCCACAGATACTCCATCCTCTGAGATGACATGACCCAAGAAGTGAATCTGATTCATCCAAAAGTTGCACTTCGAGAGTTAAGCATACAGCCGATGCTATCTCAGTGTACTCAGAAAGATCTCAAGGTGGGTGGCATGGTCGTGTTGAGTGTGAGAGTACACCAAGATATCATCCACAAAGACCATGCTAAAAGTGTCCATGTACGGATGGAAAAATTGGTTCATCAGTGCCATGAAAACTGCAGGTGCGTTCGTGAGACTGAATGGCATGAATGTATACTAAAAAAGACCATACTTTCTCTTGAAAGCTTTCAGAGGTATATGTGATGGTCTAACGCGCAACTGATGATAACCAGACCTCAAGTCGATCTTCGAGAACACCCGGGCTCTTCAAAGCTGATCAAAGAGGCTATTGATCCTCGGAAAGGGATATCAGTTCTTGACCGTCAACTGGTTCAGATTCCGATAATCCACACAAAGCTGAAGGGTACAGTCTGCCTTCTTCGCAAACAGGACAGGAAAAACCCAAGGAGAGGTATTGGGTCATATTAAACCCTTTTCTTGTAACTCCTCCAACTGTTTCTTGAGCTCCTGCAACTCAGGTGTAGCCATCCTATAAAGAGGAATGGACACTGGTGCCGCTCCTAGCACGAGATCAATCGATAATTCTACCTCATGATCTGGAGGTAAACCTAAAAAGTCTTCTAGAAAGACATCCCTGAAACAATCCACCACTAGAGGAAAGTCTTACTGTGAAGTCCCCTGGACATCCAAATAAAGACTAGCAATCTAGGCTATAACTCTTCCTAGCCCATGATTCTCTGGTCCAGCTCTACCTTCCTGGACATCTCACTCGCCTCTATGAAGTAAAGATCCTCTCTCTAGTGATATGAAACTAACCCTACAACAATAGCAATCGATGATTGCCTGGAAAGGAAATAACCAGTCCATCTCGAGAATGACGTCAAAGCCCGTCATCTCTAGGACATAGAGGTCCCATAAGAAATGACATCCCGCAACCTCAAGAGGGAACTCTTTGCACTGATGTACGCTAGATTTCCTTGTTCCTAAAGGTGTGTCAAGAGTCAAAAAGTCGGCAGACAAAAATAAATAGAGTCCAAGTCTTTCCACAACAGCAACATAGATAAAGCTATGGGAAGGAACAGTATCGAAAAGAGCCGAAGATAAAACTGAGGCTACTAATATGGTACCTCAAAGTGTGGAAGGGTTGGGATCCTTCTCCTGATAGGTCTACTCCATGGTGAAAAACTGGCCTGCACCGCTGCCCTAACCCCTGGCTGACCACTCTGAGATGATCCACTCTTCTGTTGCTGATGACCTGGTGACTGACCACCATGGTCGTGACCTCCACCTCGTCCTAAATGGCCATAAGAACTCCAGTTCCCTGACTGGTGGGAAACTGGTGAAGAATCTCCAGAACACAGGGTCATAGAGGAACCCCTACCACCAGCTGAAGATGAGAAGATGTGACAGAAATGCTGAAGATAGCCCATCTTTCCACAAGACTGGCACTCCATAGGATCTCTCTGGCACAGAGGCCTAGTATTCCTACTCCTACCGCACTAGTATCACACCACCTGGCTTCCAGAAAACACATCACACGAACCTCGATCTCCTCGAGAATACTCTCTACGACGGTTACTACTATCCGTAGGAGGAACACCAGCTCTGGATGACGAACTGCCATGGATCACTGCTCCAGAATCCCTCAGATTGCGCTCAGTGATAAGTTCCTGGTTGAAGATGGAGGATATAAAATTCAACTAGAGGATATTCACCTGCAAACGGATCTACTGCCTAAGACTATCCTCAAAATTCTTAGAAAGAAACTACTCATCACCTACTAGGATCAGTGTGAAACGCTGTAGCTCAGTGAAACGAGATGAGTAATCCATAACAGAAAGAGTACCCTACTGCAGACTCATAAACTCCCGGGCTCGGTCGGCCCTCAGGGTCTCCAGATAGAAGTAGTAACAGAAGGTGCATCGAAACTCATCCCAAGACATATCCTGCTGACGCCCTAACTGTGATATCACCTCCCAAAACCTCTTGGTGGTGTCCTGGAGCATATAAGTATCCCGCTTTACCCTTTTCTCCAGAGGGATATCTAGGTGCTCAAAGATGGTTAGTGTGGCCTCTATCCATGACTCTGCAGCCTGGGGTCCTCCATCCCCTGAAAAAGTATAAGAATGCTGCTGCTGGAAAACCCGCGTCGAATCATCTATTGACGGGGCAGGAGGCAGCGCTCCCTGGAAGGTTAGCATCATTCTCAGGAAGTCCTCCCTGAACTGTGCCTCAGTTCCTGCAACAGGTATAACTGCGGGTTCCAAGGTTGGCACAGCAGAATGATCTATAGGAGGTCCCTGGACGGCCATATCCGGTGTCTGGTCAACGTTTGGCAACTGATGCACGACCGGAGGACGTCACGTAGGCATAGCTCTGAAAGATCAAAAGCACACCTTAGATCAGGATTAACAAAGATTGAAAACACATGAGTACAAAATGGGAACATGGGAAGAAACTATCAAGTTTTAGGAAACCCAACTACAAGGCGTGTATAAAAACTACACGGCGTGTCTACATAAGCCATTAATATGGGCGTGGACCCCTGCCCGATAGGTCGTGTAACACCCCAAACTACACGGCTAACCCACATCGTTCAAACTAACCCCAGACTACATGGCGTGTTCCCTAGGGACACAGCGTGTACTAGACACTGCCTCGGCGGATCGTGTTGTTAGTTACACAGCCATCTACATGACTGGACCTTACACGGCATGTTCCGAACAAACACGACGTGTATAGGAGAAGGTGACAATGTCCTATATTATTCATAACACGGACGGGTACCTGGGAAACACTACACGACGTGTTCCGAAAGCAACACGGCGTGTCTTATAGAAGGTCATGTCGACCCGTGTTGTTCGTGAAACAACCGGAAACCTGGACAGAACTACACGGAGTGTTCCTTTACAACACGGTGTGTTCTACTCGAGCTTCCCCGACCAGTGTTCTTAGTGACACGACCAGGTAAAAGTCTCTACACTACACGACATGTACATACCGTACACGGCGTGTTCCTGATTTTATTTTCATAACACTGTGTTCTTGCACACATTCAGTAACACAACCTAAAAACAACATGCTGTGTAACCAGAAAGTACACGCCGTGTATTCTGTGTTTTTCTGGGCAGTAGCTCAGAAACTGCACAAAACCCCATAAGCATAGAAAAAAAAGCAAAGAGGTGCCAAATTCCGATCCGTGAGGGCCCATACTCCCCACGAATCAAAGCATGGCATCCCCTACAGTCATGTAGAAGAGATAAAAGGATCATGATCCACCAATTTTCGATTCAAGAGGAACCATAACACCTCAAGAATAAAAACTTGGTGTTCATTTAAAAAAAAGTACAATACAACAATCCTCTGACAAGGCAGTAGAGATTCTATCAAGCATCTATCACAACAGCATGCATAATCTACACAATGTCTATCACAACAACATGAAATCACTAATGCACCCTAAATAAAATGGCAACAATGCATGGAATGTGATTTCTAAAAGTGCCTATATGATGCATGATATGGAATACCCTCATCTCATTGGGTTGTGATAGAAATAGAACCATAATATCAGAACAATAACAACACAAAGCATGTGAATCACTCTAGGTGAAATCGTATCAACCATAACATCTCAATACCAGAAAACTGCAATAAATGATGTAGTATGGATTTTACCTGTACACAGGTTAGCTACTCCTGGGAATAGCTTATTACCAAGTGCTGAATCTTTCCTATCCCTGGCTATGTCTCCAAACAGTAATGCAAGAGAAACGCATTCCTCTGATACCACTTTGTAACGTCCCGGTTCCTGAAGCCACCCAGAGGTGCCCCGTACCCGGTTGGTCAAATGGCCTCAAACACATTTCCCCAAATTCGAAAGGATACAGACTAGCATCGAGGGCCTTGGGTGTGATAGTGGGGAAACTATTGAATGTTAAAAATTCATTAATCATAAAAAATCTAATAACATTATCCTCATGATCATAGAATTGTCATAATAAATATGTTTTTTGTATTAACATAAGAATAAAAAAGTGTTTCCTAAGTCACGTGTCACTGCTAAAATTATCTTATTTGGTTAGGTTTAACTCCTATTTCATCATATACATAGATAATTTTTTCTCAAAAGAATATCATAATAGACAATGTCCCTTATTAAAGTGGGTTCACTCTCCATTCCGGTTTATATTTTCTTATAAAATATCCACCTTTACCCAATGCATTAGAGGAATATATAATTTCGGTCCCACCCATAACATAATAATAATCCATTATAATGTGTTCTACAATCTAATTAAAATCATTATATATCATAATAATTACAAAATAAGCTATTTTTGTAAACATTTAAAAAATTCATCAGAACATAACCCACAGAACAAAACCAGATTGAAAAAAAAATTAACACTTCAACATCGCATAACTTGAAGAAATAGAAATAAGGTTTTTATAAATGTCTCATAATCATAATAATATTTCATCCATATAAGGAATTATGATGTTATTGTTGGATCATATATCTATTATATCACATGTAACATCCACAGCTATTATCATTGATGAAAATTCATTTTTATTATCATAGGAAAATTTATTGATGAAAATACAATTATGAAATTCAAATAAATTTTTAGAAACTACAAAAATCCCTAATATAAAAAAATTAATAAAAATTTTGTTTGGAACTATTAATGGAAGCTTCAAATAATTGATTGGTCATTATGGTGGGAAATTTTTGTTCATTATTGTGTATATTAAAAAAGAAATTACTTTAATATTTTTAGGAAAATGTAAAATGTAACTTAGTAAAAAAAATAAATATTTGTTTTAAACCATTTTATTAAAGTTAAATCATGGATAAAAATTATTTTAAAAAATAATATTAGAATAGTAAAAATATTCTTGAAAATATTTTTAGAAAACATTGATGTTGTTGAAACGTTGTTTTCAACTAAAAAGAGAAATAATGTTGGATTTTCAGAAAAAATTATTTCAATATCTTGAGTACTAAAAAATAATAAAATAAATGGAAAATATGTTTTCTCTATAAGTAAAAAAAATAAAAATTAAATTATTCTTCAGTTGTATATGATGAAATTTCATCCTTAGATTCTTAGTCATCAATAATCATGTTAAATAATAAGATTCTAACATACAACTGTTATCATTTTGTATACATTTAAATTATAAGCCCCGTGAAAGAGAAAAAAAACTGAAAAGTTAAATATTATTAATATAAGTTAATTCTAGATATAAAATGTAAAAGTTAATTACATAAGCCATGTAAAATAATATATGTGTATATCATCATTTATATCTCAAAGAATATAATATCAAATGATAAACCATTACCATATGTTCAACATAGTTTACAAGAACTATGAACCCCTTTACAATAAAATCTAATCTTATATAATTATATAATATAATAATTAAAAAACATATAGTATCATATATTTCAAAAATGATACATTTTAATACCCATTTATTAATAAGTCCTTTTTATAAATCATCATTTCTAGGTGATGATTGTTTTTATGTGAATTTTAGTTAGATAGTTATATTTATTGTAAATTGACCATTGTTACATTATCTCAAAAATTTTATAATAATATAAATATCATACATATTTATTATTTTTTTTATTTTTATTTTTTATTGATAAAGTATAGATATAGAAAAATGAATAACACTATCCATGGTGATGGTATTTTGTATGTATTCATGGTTATTGATTTCACTTTAATATAGAGAGAAGTTATGTAAGATAAATAATAATTAGCCATTATTAAAAAGATTATATAATAAATATTCATTAAATAAATCCTTATTACAATCCAGTAGGTAGAATTAAATAATGGTTTGTCTCATTTCATGGGGGTGGAAGTTCAGACATATCCATTATCGACATTATTGTTTTCAAACATATTGGAAGGTATGAATGTATATATGATATTATAATTATATAATAATAACATAATAAATATCTTATTTTATCATTTAATCCATCATAAAAACCATGCATGGAATATAATGATCAAAAAATGTATCGCTACATTGAGGTGGTAGTTCAAATGCAGGAATCTGTGCTACCATCAATTCCCATTTGATAATAGAGTCAATGTATAATGGTAGTTTCATATTAATAATATCATTTACATATATTTTTGGAATATTAATTTAATACAACAAATTAAATACCACTTATTTTGAGGAATTATGAGAAGAAATAAGTTGATTGTTTTTTGGTATGAAGATTACATCATTATTGGTAGTCCTCCATTAGATCCCCTCTCATGAACCCTTGTAATGATATTTTAAGAAGAATAAAACCTATAAATTGTGAAAAGGAAATTTTAGATTTGAATGGTTAAGGGGTTTTTCAATTCATATAGTTCAAGATTATTTAATATGGGAGATATTTTGTGTCCTTTTATTAGGGGGATGAAAGGACACAATTGAAATTACTTAAAGGATTGCAATATAATTAAATACATTCTAATGAATAATGCTTCCAAATTGAAAATAATTTAAATAAATAATGTCTATGATTGAAATATCATCATAATATAAATCTTAGGTAGGTTTTGGTGATGCTTTAAACAATATCATTTGGTATAACCTCTCTGTTAACCACATTTAACCTTGTTTACAGGAAAATAATTTTCAATAATAATGGATTATATTTTAATATGTAAGGTAAAAAATGGATCATAAATGGAAAATATATTAAAAATTCAACCATTTATTATCATAATTGTATTATATAAATATTTTTATGTCATTTATTCTACTTAATAACATATTAATTATTATAAAATCTCATTACATCCATTTATTGACATTGTTCACATAATTTGACTTTGTAAAAAACATGAATCAAATGAAATTTGATTAGAAACCTTTTTCACATATATCATATATTATAATTATCTTCAAAATTACTATTGAACTTCAACTCACCCATGAAATATGACATTTATTTTTTAAAAGAATCACTCACTTTATTTTTCTACTTCTTGAACAAACATGGTGTCAGTGTTGCGTAATAATTTAATGTAGTTATTTTCCCAATGAAAATTAAAAATAAATTCACGTGATAAAAAATTAATCGTTACTTTATTTAAACATTTTCATCTGAACATTTCTTCTTTTCATCATTATGTAAAAAAATTAGAGATATTAAAATCTAGAGAGATACATTTTGAGAGTTTCATGATTGAAAATATTATAAAAGACAATATCATTATAAAATGACCACTAAATTCCATATATTCAGAAATATATTATATATTGAAGAATTTATCAAATTAAATGAAATTAATTTGTGTTTTGGATTGATTCTGAGGGCTTTTTAATTTATTTTAACCATGTTTTACACATTTTACACTTACTAAGGTAGATAATATTTACCTCAGTTGCATTTTTTAGTAATAAAAAAATAAAAGGTGACCATATAAAATGTTTTTAAATAATAATTTAAAATATGAAAATCTATTTTTTCAATATTAAATTTCTAGAAGTGGTAGAAATTTTTTACAAATATAAACACAATACATAATGATTTTTTAAAAAACACTCTTTTAAGTATAAAAATGAATTCATATCAAATTTGACCATAAAATTCATTCAAATGTAATAAATTTGATATTTCATAAATTTATATAATAGATTTTATAATTAAAAAATTTCAAGACAAATTTTAAATTTTTTAATAATGGATAAAAAATATAGTTTTCAATAAAAATCATCAATTTTCACTATTAACAAAAGAATCAATATTTTCAGAAAATTGTCAACTGACAACTCTAAGAAACTTTTAAAATGTATATTTGAAAATTATATTTTTTGTAAAATAAACTTTCTTACAGTTATAGAAATTAATTATAATTCACTATAACAAAAATAAGAAAATCCCATTTTGAAGAAAATGTATTCTGAATATTAAAATGACATTACAAAAAATGACAAATTATTTCCTAAGAATTTATCAATACATTTATTTACTAATAACATTATATATATTTTACCATAATATTATTCATTATATTCAATTCCTTCAAATTCAATGTCTATGATGTAATGGTAAAAAATAATAATTTTTAATGGTTTATTATAGATAAGTCTCATATGATATATATAATGTAGAAAATATAGTTGTTTTAAAACATGAGGGTTTGGAATATTCTCACCTACATAATTAGTTTTTAATGATCATAGCTTATGTCAATCCTAAATCACCAAAAAATAGTTTTTATTTGATATTAATTTTTCACAAACCAACCATGGTCACCACTAATTTGGGAAACTGGGTAGGCTAGTGACATGACCTGAGGGGAATTTCTGATTCCCCATTGAGATTTCGCCAAGTGAAATGGTAATGAATACTAACCAAACAAAATAATTTCACTCGAAAAAAATAGATTTTATGGAGAAGTTATCCACTTCAAGATATACATTAAACATTTATTTATATTGGAGGGGAACCAATAATATATAATTACTTACTAGGAAATTACACAACCATACATGGTACATGAGAGAATAACTAACCCAATTCCAAGATAAAACAATAAATAGAACCCAAAAAATATAATACTAAATATAAATTAAATCCAAAGTGATGATATTAAAATTGTTAGTACATAATATGGTCCACATGAAAGTAAAATCAATAAACTCTAACCAACAACATCTATGTGTCAAGAAAATTATATCATTTTTTTAGAACCACCAACCATACTAAAGAAAATCTTTGAGAATGATGATTCTATCCAAGTGGAACCTAAAATATACCTATTTTATGGTATTCATGAGAAAAATATTCCCATTATGTATCCTCTCCACAATCCATGTATAACCTGTAAAAGAAAAATTATTTCATAGTAGTTTGAAATAAAAGAACAAAATAATCATTTCCTTTCATTTTTATGTAAATACTGAATCACATTCATTTGAAAACCCGTTAAATACACATAATTAATTCAAAAGATATATTAATATTTATAAAAAATCATTTTAATTAAGTTTAAACATTATAATGAATATAAAAATAGTTCAATAATTTCTTTTGAAACCCGGATAATATTATTTTAAAAAATAAATTTAACAGAGGCACACAAATAATCACAAAAATATTAAAATATTAAAAAATAAAGAATTTTCAATCCAATGAGCTTTAATGATGATGTAGAAAACAACTAAAACACACAATTTAATTAAATACCAATTCTAGAAACCAATAACCTCCCATAACACCATGTTTAAAACTACTCAGTCCAAACTTCGAGAATGTATATATGTAAAGAAACTCTATCCATAGGGCCACTATCTAGAGTACTAACATACACTATTTCAGCATGTTCTCTTAGGCTTCCAATCTAATTTTTCATGGCTTCCAATGATATATAAACAAAGGTGAAAAAATAAGTTATCATATTATAATATAATCATATTACTGCTGAAATTAGCTCACCCTCACATGTAAACACCCTTAACAGAAATAACCCATTCTTTTTTATCAATAACAGTAACTTATTTTAATATTTCCCCTTGTGGGGAAATCATCACAAAACCATCCTAACATATCTATTTTCAAATTACACTATGTGGATTTCTCCTCAGGTATCACATTTTGAAAACCATTTAGTATGGTTCTAATTGATTCGTAGAATATCTTTTGGGAGGCAAAATTATAAATACATACATTGAAAATAAAACACTTAATCATCACAATATCTCAATTAATAAAATTATTTCAAACCCCAATTTTATAGAACCAAGCACACATTTAACCTTGAAAATATTATTTTATGCAAATTAATTAATGGAGAATTTTGTTCATAAATAGGGGAATTCATTTTGATGATTCAAATATATAATAAATTATGCATATGGTGTATATGGAATTCTAAAAATAGTTTTACACATTAGAACTAAATATAAAATCCTTCATTTTCCAATTAAATCCAATGAGAACTACTTTCATTTGTCTAAAGTTACTATGTTTATATAATACCATTTATAGAAAAATTATAATATTTAATGAAAACCTATGTAAAATTTGGTTCCTAAAATGAAATTACTATATAGGGAGAAAACTACATCATATACATCAATTTCATAAGACATGGATCCAAATTGCTACAAGATGGAATGAATTATAAACGATGAATAATTGGAACCCTAAAAAGGGAAGAAACCAAATTAAAAATAATGAAATCAGAAAACCTCGACTGTTATGGACTTTATAGGGAATGAAAAGGAGAGAAAAATCAAAATAAATATGGGAGAATAGGGTAAATATGTTTTTACCCCAAATAATCAACCTTAAAATATTGTTAAATGTCCAGAAACATCATTGAGAAGAATGGAGATTTGAGAGAGAATGTTGAGAGGCACACCTACTAATGGGTGTTGAGTTATGAGAGAATGTGTGAATTATGGGTTAAATCAATAGAAGGATAGTTTATGAAAATACAAAAACTAAACATCTAGAAAGGTCACATAATTTTCATAATCTAATTACTAATCTTTACACAAAATGTGCAATCAGCACTACACACATCGTGGAACGTCCCATTGTTTGGCGACATTGATAGAAAAATCATGCATCATTTATAATATTCACTACAAATAAAATACATCATGTTTTCACGGTTATTTTATGATTTGAAAAAACTATTTGAAGACTATAAAAATGGTTCTAAAACACCAATATTGGGAAATTTAAAATAGATTAAACCAAACATGTCGGGATAATATTAAAAATCAATCAATAATTATAATAATTAGGAAATAATATGTTATTGTATTATAATAAATGGTCTTCATTAATTTTCTATAACATAGTCTATATCAGAATATCTTTAATAAAAAAAATTATTAAGATAATTCATGAATAATTTATTAATAATATCCATCAAAAGTATGGGTGAATTTCGTAACCTCAATGATGTTTTTGTGGACTCATATGTCCATAAATTGATTAAAATTTTTTCTTTGTTATACCATCTTTATTTAATTTTATTTGATAAAAAATATAATGAATATAAATCATTGAAAATTAATGATACCTGGGAATTTAATCAAAAAAACCTCATTTTGAGTTAAAGGATACATTTTCTTTATAGTAATGGAATTTATTTCTCTATATTAAATGCAGAACCTCATATACCCATCCTTCATTTTCACAAATATGATAGGTGATCCTCAAGGAAAAACACAAGTGTGTATGAATCACTTATCCCATAAATGATTCATTTATTTTATAATTCAACCAATTCTACCTATTCAATAATATATAGAGGTTTAAATATGGGGTTTTCAGTATGGCTATGGTCAATAAAGAATTCAAATTCATTGTTATGTAGATATCTATGTAGTTCCCCATGAAATTCAATAATATAATCGATGAGTATAAATAAATCCTTCTTTATAATGTTATCATTATGATTCATCAATTCATCATCCCTAATATTTTCATTAATACTAGAAATCATAATTAGATTCAAATAAGACTCACGTAATTTATTATGTCCTATAAAAAGAACAATTCATGTCATAGCCTTAGAGATTTTGATCCCCTTCTCATGAAAATAAAATCTTACATTATACATTGATATCCAATCTCTAATAGATTTTATATCTAATTAATCCACTGATATAACAATAATCATTTAAATTAAGGAATATATATCTATTTTAACAAAGACAGGCTCATATACATTCATTATTATAAAATGTATACTAGGATTATTAAAGTGAAATTCATTCTTTATTGCCTCAAGATGTGATTAAGTGTTATGAAAAAATTAAAGGTAAAAAAGAGTGAAGATCCAGTATAAAATAATATACATTATCTATCATTTATTTTATGATATTTTTACATGATATAATATTATTGGAGACCTCAACTTATGAAATTATGACATTATATGCCAAACCATTATCTCCTTGCCACTTCTGGGTTATTTTCTATTAACACATTGCAGATTTATTTGGAAATTATCCCAACTTATTATAATTGAATCATTTGACTTTATGGACTTATTTATTTTAAGTCAACTCTTATGCTTTTGGGAATTTATATTTACACATGTAGAAATCTATCATTACCTTTAAAGAAGACTAATGGTGTTGAATCCCATAGTTATTACAAGTTTGTATTTCAAAATTTCAATTTTTTTTCATTGGCTAAAATTCATACACCAAGGAAATAAGAAATCATTATTATTCTTTTGATTTCCATTGGAAAAAACGTATTAAAGAATTCCTTTGCTATATGGATGGTATTTTTCACTATATCCTCATACGAGGAAAAATTATGAGAGAAAATTTACGTTGGAAGGATTGGTTGTAATCCATCTAAGTGAAAAATCATTATTTTTAGATTATAGATATATTCAATATAAATTCATTCTATTCTTGTAATGATATTTTTATAGTTGACTACTAATTCCACATTATTTTTTCTTCAATTGAAAAATTAAATTTTGCATGTATGTTCAGTTCTCATAAGGATAATTCTTTGAAAATTATATCATATTAAATGATATCAATTGAATATTCACCTTCTAATATTACATGGTGTTTTGAATCGATGAATAAAATTGATTATTATATCTTCATAGATGATATAAAACCATGATAACATTACCCCATTAAATATATCCTAATGTAATTAATACCATTTCTTGGGACATGGTCTGTTGTTCATCTACTGAGGAATTCATTGTTCTATGGATGTATAGGGGTTTCTACCTCATAAAGTAGTCCAAAATTACTACACAGTGTTTTTAATCTATTGGTTGTTAAGTACAAGTATGGTTATTGGTCATAACCTAAGTCAACATTCCTAATATAGTTATAATATCCTTTCATCAACCACTATCCAAATTAAAATTATATGAGTGGTAATATCTTTATTATGGTGGCTGACATGGATTATATTTTTTCCATTATGCATCATTTTTAAACAACAAAATATACAAAATCAGTTCATGATTAAAAGCATGAATTTTATATCACAATTTATAATTCATATGCATTTATTATTAGTGCATGTTATGTAATCGAAAAATATTTCTTGAATATACAAAGGGTTTTTTGTAGTGTTTTTTATCTAAAATTGTTCCTTTAAATGGAGTTTCTAAGGTTTCTATTATAATCTCTCTAAAACCAACTATAACACACTAAGTCAATTGAAACCAAGATAATTATTATATTAAAAAATGTTAAAATATTGATATATTTCAATAAATAATATCCCAAAATTTAGAAATATCATGAAACTAGATAAATAAATGAAAATTAAGAAACATTGAAAACATAATGTGAATCAACCATTAACTTAAAATAAACAATTTCTCTATTAAAATATGTAATTGACACAAAAATCATTACACTTTCCTCAATAAATGGAGATCAATATAATTGTGTTAGATCATATGATTATTAAGGGATAGAATTTGGAAATCAATATCATACATCAAAAATGAATCATTAATAATACAAGGATAAAGAAATAACAAAAAATGGATTTGTGCCCATAATATATCAGTGGATTATGTAAAAATAAAAAAAAGGGATTATAATAAATTATCCCATTCGTAAAGATAATGTAATGTTGGAAATCATAAACAAAACCATAGAGTCACATGCTAAAAAGTCATATATAAAAAGGTAAGGATTATATCAAATACCTACCTAGTTTTCTTTATGAGACCTTGTGATGCATATGGGGACTATATAATTATGAGCCTCACCCATCACATAAAAATCCAAATGCATCCATTATATAATATAATGGATGAAGATATATATCATAATGATTTCTAAGGAACCTCATACATAACCATCAGTAAGTAATCAATTGGTATCTATAATGTAAAAAAGGATATACATAATGTTATTATTTTCCCATTCAATGGAATAATATGATGATCTAGGTGAATATGAAACAATAAATTCAAAAACTATAAGATATACACTATGTAATAGAATTAATATTTATAAATATTATGATAATTAACTAATGGTGTAGTGTATATTCATGGATCAATGAGGTAAATTTAATATTATCTATAAAAAGTAAAAAAACATTGTTATTTTTCATATATAGTTTATCAATCATCTAAATCATACCCTCGGGGAGTATAAAAATAGGTAGGAAGTTACGCCAATTAATTTTTTATTGAGTTAAAAACAGAATTTTATTTTCATTAATACCCTTAGGTTAATATAATGTTGATCCTATACCAACCTGTGGTATCTAGATGGAGATTTAATTATTAGGAATTGGAAAACTCTTTACCTTATCAAAATTTTAAGATATTTCAGATTTATCCATCGGATAACCATTAAATCTTGAGGATTATACTGGTTTGTAAAGGAAGTATAATGAGAAGGAATGGAGATCAATCATTTATATTATGATAATGAATTCAAAAAAATGAAACCTAATAAAATTTATTATTTAAATGAAAATGGATTCGATGGTATTATGCATATAAAGGATAATAAGGGGCTAAAGACACTTATATATAAATATTAATAACATAGAGAAAGGTAATAATAAATGGGAATATGTTATATATAATTAACAATATACCAAATCAATAATAATTCAATAAAATTATTGGCATTTTAATATATGAAAAAAAATAAAAATTACATTTCAGAAAATCATGCCAATAAAAATGAAAAATTCTATTATTGGGAAACCACTAAATGATATGCATCTACTTAATGATTGTGAAGAGAACCTTATATCATTAAAAAATTATTATATTGAATCTTAAAAGAGAAAAATTGAAGGTATCTATTCAAACTAGTTTTTTGGTGAGGATAAATGTTAGGATAGGTGGGTATTTATAGTGAATGTGGGTATTTTTTTATTAATTTCAATCCACGGGCCTTGGATCATCAGTAATTAAAATAAGAAAAACACTAGTCATCCCATTTTTATCCCACTATATTTGAAATGTATAGATTAGTTTTTTATGTTAAATATTTAACAATAACAATAATTTAAAATATTTTTTATCTGGACAATATTATTATTCATAATTTTTTTAATTGTTAAAATATAATTTATTTTTTGGATAAATCTTTTTAGGTTTTGTAATATAATTTTATGATGATATAATAAATGTAATATTCACTACATAATTATTATTTTTTCTATATATTCTATCCTATTTTTATATTATATTAGTAATCATGTTATATTAATGGTATTTAAAACTTAAATTAATTTTATTCCATTAAAAGGATTATGATTTAAAATGTTTCAAAGTGGTATGGGATAGTTTGGAATTTTGAAAGATTAATTTCCACAAGAATATTTTTAATTATATTTCATTTTAATTCAAGGAAATTATAAGACTATTATTAAATAAACCCCTAATTTTTCTCCTCCTCATGTTATTTATATCATTTTTTCAGATATTAATACCAATATTCTACTCATTGGTAATTAAAATGTTTTAGAAATTTTTTTAAGAAAACTTGACATCATTTTACTCTTTAATCATAGAATGAATTTCTGCTAAAAACCCTTTTTTATAAAAAGGTTTTGTAAATTTTTTTAAGCATTCTATAATTATTTTTATATAAATATTTATCCTTTATTTACGATACCCATGTTTTTAGAGAAATCATTTAATATATTTCCAAACAATTCATTTTTTTAAACATTTTAATATGAAAAAGTGTTGTTATTTTAACTTATTATAGAATGTATGGATTTACCTCATTTAATTTCATTAAATCTTATTTTGTATATCTAAATGGTTTCTTTTTAAAGAATGTGGGTTCAGAAGTGATTTTTTATGAAAATTTTCTTCATAATGGTTAAAAAAGGATATTTACATCATGAATGTTTTTGAAGGATCTTGTTAACATATTTCTATTGATCAACAATAAAAATTATTTATTATTACACTTCTTGGTGTATCTTTAATTGATACTATATTTATTCCTCAATTCGATGGTTTATGATTGATTTGTACATGGATAGTATCCATACTCTCTTCCTTAATTCCTTTATTAGTCCCCCTGAAATATTTAATTTCTAATGATCATTAGGCATGGAATTTACACTAATTATATATATAAATTATTACCTAAACTATATACCATTTTATATTATTTTTACATTGAATTTTATTTGATTTTTTGGGGATATATTGATAAATCTTTATTCATTATCCCTTATATATATTTAATAAGAAATGTTATTTATTTCTTTTATTAGATATTAATATTTCTTTGGATGTGTATTACATGAGTGTATCCCTGTTATAGATAGCCGCTTGATGCATCTATAGTATCATGGGACAAGTCAGTTCGATCAAATTAGATGGTTTTTTATCTATTTTGATATAAACAGTAATGTCAAAGGTCTTAATGGTAAAGGTACCATTTACCTATGAAACATGGTGTCTGATAATTAATAATTTGTCTTTTTAGATTAATTTATAATTCATCCATTATGTTTTCCCTTGATATATATATAGATAAATTTAATTTTTATATAATTGATTAAATGGAACATGTTTCGGTTTCTTACTTTTACACACTGATTTTTCACTATCTAGTTATTATAATAGATGGTATTTCTATTAATTACCTAGATATAATATGTATCCACTTCTTTCTTAGTTTATTGGTACCGTGGAATGCGTGTACATTTATTTACAATTCTATTTGATTATTTTCATTTATTCATTATTGAATCAATTGTACGTTACCCTTAATGAGAATTTAATCTCACCATTATTTTGGTTCATTTCTCAGGGAATCCAGGAAGAGTAATATGAATGATTTTCAAGGATACACTAAAAGGAATAAATTTATTACCAATGCAGTTATTTGGGGAAAAAATATGATTTAATTAGTGTATTAAAATGTTATACAATACTCATCTATAAATCTAGTTTACCAAAATTACTAAACTATTGGGTCCTTTGGGATGAAATTTACATGTATCTGATAACAATGTAATGCTAGTAGAAACTAGATCCAAGATCGATGGGTTGGTTTTTTTAATTACATCCAACCCCACCTCATTGGAATAATTTGAGTGGGGAATTTCTACTAGGCCTTAGGCGATATCCCCAAGATTAAAAAGGTTGTTAATAAATATCAAGGGATTTAATACAATTGGATTGTGATTTTCCATTTCAAAAGAAAACTAAAAACAAGAATTCGATAACTAAAACCAACTATATAATTAATGATAAAAATGTAATAAATTTCAATGTAACCCAAAACTAACAATATAACCCAAATACTACCAAAATACATCACAAAGTATCAATATGCATTACTATAGAAATGATAAATGCTTCCATTACACGCATCATGAAGAAAAAATATATGAAAAGTGCCAAATATCCAAAGAAGGGGTAGAGTAATGAAACTCAGTATAGTTTTTCCAAATGAATTCCCTATTCTTTCCACTATGATAGATCATGTTAGGAAATTTATATACAAAAAATCTATTTTTATCTATTTAAATGAGTTTAAATCATAATATTAAACCAATTTCCTTTCCAAAAAAGTTTTTCTAATCTAAATAAATTTTCAAGTAATTGTTCCATACAATACATTAAAATCATTTCATGACTTCCATTTTGGCATAACCCAATATATTATACATATCCACACCTCCGAACATGAATAAGTCCCTGGGAATCCTTTTTTTAATGAGTTTCAAGTTATCCTTTCTCTAATCCATCACATAGTGAACCATTTTGATTAGGGAACTTCATTACATTATCTATCACATTTTTTATGGGGGTATTCATGAACATATGCATCCTAAATTCATATGAATACACACAAACCATTTATTCCAAAAAACTATTCAAAATCAAAAATTTCACTAAAACTATTCATTTATTTATAACCATTCTAACAAACCATTTTTATAAATCAAAAAATATTATATTATAAAATCAATATTTGAAAATAGTAGAAATTTTCCGCAACCAATTTCCGCAATTTCACGAACCATAACTAATGGTGGTTTATACCAATATTTTCAGAACAATTTCAAAGTAAATTTTAATAAATAAAAATAATTTGAAACTAAGCCTTCAAATTATAGTAATAATATTTTAGGGTGAATCCACATACCTAAGAAATTATTGTGAAAATGAATAATGACACACATTCTTCAACAAAACTGGGATTAATCTCTAAAACCCCACCATAGATATTGTTCTATGACAACAACATGACTATATACCGTTATGGTTGGAATCTATTATCATATATATATCCCCAAAAGATCATATATATGAATCCATGAGAGGGATTAAGAGTGGATATATGATAAACAATGAAAAATGAAGACTTACTAAGAAATCCAGCCATTAAGGGACCATTATTTTCCCAAAGACCACTCCCATGTTAGAATAAAGATCCTAAACTAGTTTTAGGAGGATTAAAAATTGAGTTAAGGTCATAGTAAGAATAAAAATTATTGTTTTAGGGGTAAAATAAAGTGAGGTATGCTTTGTAGGATGTAAATTTTAACTGTTATTTGTTATCTCTCATGCATAGGCCAAATATTCCCAAACTGGGAATCAAAATCTACCTCAAGAATCACACCTCATGGTTGGGTCACATTGTTAGAAAAACTGAACTCTAACTAAGATGAATCCCTCCACCCACTTCAACCAATTTATGTATAGTTGTTGCTTGGTTTGGAAAAACCGTACACCTAACAACGTGTCTCACCAGTAGCCTTTGTTTCTCTTGCTCATTTTCATGGATCTATTACATGGTTTCTACAAACCATTCTCAAACTAAGAATATCTATTAAATCTCCCAACATATTCTAAAAGACTTCAAACCATCCCAAATATCACCCAATCACTTTAAATACATATAATAGATAAATAAAGGGTTATATACTTGAAACCATGGGTGCTAAATTCTCCCCACCACATGATTTTAAGTCCCAAGAAAGGAGAATCCCACCACTATCATAAAAGCATTTGGGACATTTCTTGACCATTTCATTCTCTCATTCTTATGTTTCTTCCTAAATATTACAATGATTTCAAAAAAACCACACTAGAAACATTTTTTTATTATTATATATATTATTATTCCAATCCAAAATTTTTACATTCATATGTACCAATGAATCATCTGAATCTATATATACATGATTCAATTGAATCCCATAGTCCGAATCATGCTGATACTTTTTCAATTACGAAACATGAAACAAATTGTTCGCTAAACTAAGTCATTTTGGAAAATCCATCAAATATTCCACCACACTATACACTTCATAGATCTAAAAATATCATATGTTTCAAGTAAATAGCTTTACATATTTATGAAAATGTTGATTTAAAGGTCTTGGAGTGATTATCAAGAACACAAGATATATCATCTTGAATGATAACATCCATCAGTGATGATCAACATATGATTTTTGATGAATCTTTTCCATATCCATCATTTTTCAGATCAACTAATTCTTCTCCTATGTATATTGAAAAATAATTGGCCTAAAAAATTAAATCTCTCATATTTCCAACCAACATGATGTATAATGAAAAGGATAACCATACAATTCTTCAAAATGATCCATATGTATTGACCCCTGATAACTATTTTTATATTAAGACTCCAATAATAGTATATTATTCTCCCATGAGCCACTGATATCCATTACATAATACAGAAGAATGTATTATAATGTTTTTATTGTTATTTAGGATTATACATCCATATTAAGAAGATATTTCGTACTCTTGGTAAAATGATTCCCATGGGAGTTCATTAATTATTACCAGAAATAATTTGTGAACCTCAGATCTCAGTATAATACTATAGAAATTGGAACTCCATGTCTCTTTACCACTTCTTGGATATAGATTTTTTCCAAAACCACTTTTAAATGACATTCACAAATAGGTATGAAATTGGCAAACATTGTGAGTTAATCCACTATCACCTATATGGAATAATGATTCTGAACAGTTTTTGGGAGAAATGTTTCAAAATCCATGGATATATACTCTTATTTCCAAACATGAATATTTAAAGACTTTAACATACCTGCTACTCGCTGATTCTCTACCTTAATCTGCTAACAATTTTAGCATCTTGAAACAGATCATCTACATTCCTTTTCATGCCGACCCTCAAAAATTTTGATTTGAGTTCTTTATATATCATTTTTTTCTAGGATGAACAACCCATCTTGAATATTAGTAAGCATGAAGAATTTGTTTTTATAAATCCACAGGTAGGAAAATCGAATTTCAAAACCACAAAACATAACTATCATCTATCATCCATCTCGCAATGGTCTCCACACCATTGAGTTGTGAGCTCATAGAAACAAATTATTAATAAAATATATGTGCCTTTTCAACTTTCTAATCCAAATTTGAAACCTAAGAAACTAAAATGAAAAGCAAAATAGTACCTCCATCAACAAAATCCATGTTCATGTTCGAGAACACTGACATCAACTTCTCTTGATCTAAAGACCATTTTCAAAGAAATCGCATTAATTTTTTCAAAATTAACCTCCCATTAAATTGCCTTTACCCACTACATATATCACATAAAATTCAAATATTTGGAGATATCTCATCCATCTAATTTGTTCCATGTTTAAATATATTTCTTATAAAATATTTTTTCAACTCTTATGATTTGTAAACATAATATAGTTATGACTAAATTGATAATGACAGTAAGTGTTCAAAGCATAGACTATAATAGATGACTTAATATAATCTATTACGATGTTATTCTCCAGAAATCAAAACGTTCCCGAGCAGAAGGAAACAACATGATCTCTCAACATGAGAAAACATCCCAAACCTAATCCAGAACCACCAAATATACCATGTACCTTTATCCCAATTCTAGAAAAACCAATATTGGTGTTAATATAAGGAGAAAATTAAGCAGATGAGAATAATTTTTTTCATTTTAGTTTTTATTTGAATATAACATTTTTGTTGTCAAAGTTGTACTAGGTGAACACAGTGCTGAAAAATAGTGTAAAGAATATCGGTAATAACTACCCATACCAATGAAACCCCGTATCATGAAGAAATTATTTGGATGGTACTAAGAGATAACCACCTCTATTTTTTATAGATCCCTAGAGACACCACTTTCAGATATTACATGTCTGAAGAAACACACTTCTTTTATCCAAAAATCCATCATTGAACGATTGGCATACAACTGATTAACATAAAAAATTTCCAAACACGTCCACCAAGTGTTTCTAATTCTCAACCCTTTCCCTTGAATACACCAGTAATTCATCCACAAACACCACCAAAAAAGAATATAGTTACCTTTAAAATATACGAGTCATCAATTCAATAAATATTTCATGTGTATTCATTATACCAAAAGTCATAACAATGTAATCATAATTTCCATATCTACTTTTGAAAGTTGTTTTCGAAATATCCCCCTTCCGAACCCACAATTAGTGATATCCTTAATGCAAGTAAATTATAGAGAACCATAGGGCTCCCATAAATTAAATGATTATATAATCAATCCATGAAAATAAATACTGATAATTTATTGTAACATGGTCAATATTATGATAAACAACACACTGTTGTAGTGTTACATTGACCTTTTTTGACAAACACGAATGGTGCTTCCAATAGAGAAATGCTAGGAAAAATGAAACCTTTCCATTATTGATCTTCTAAAATTTCATGTCCATAATATTATTATTTACATCTGGTAAAATGGATGATAAATTGGACTCATACCCTAAATGATATGAATTATAAACTACACTTCTCTTTTGGGTGGTAACCCTATGATATTCTTAGGAAAAACATCTTGAAACTGATCAAAACTATTAGAGAACTACTGTTATTTATCTCATACAATGAAACAAATTTTAACACTTCAATATGGTATGATATTAATCCATATTGTTTATTCAAAAAGATAAATTCACCTTAATTTACATTTCATTCACCTTTGATGAGACACTCGATGTCATCCTCAGTCAATAAACTAACCATTTGAGTATAAAAATCGATGTGATCCTTGAACATTATAATCCAATTCATATCATAGATTATTTCATGAGAATCCATCTCAAGCATAAATATATCAAATATCGAGTCAACTATATCAATAGTTATAGAACATTCTCTACACATAAGGGTTCAACGTTCTCTTTTACTAAGAGGAGTTTCATGTTTCAGAAAAGTCATAATCACAAAATGGAAACAAACCAAATCAAAAAACACAATGAGTAATAAATTAATAGGTTTCTCACATATAAAGTACATATTTCATAAGGTTATAATTCAGTATAATCACACATCTCACCATCAATATTCCATATTGATCTTCCACTTGAACATTCTCTCCTCTAATCAATTTCTTACTCACGACAATTTGATATTTATTTTCCTATTGAGATTTCCCTTTATAGAGGAGTCATGATATTTCTTGAATAACCATGTAGAGCATGGTTCAATTGATTATAGGTATTATACTATCCTCATCCCATTAAAGTATACAATTTCTATGACATATAGAATGTGTCAGGAACACCCGGCCTTGGATCACTACGATAATAGTGCTGAAGATTTCCCACCTAATTGTAATTGTGGATTTATATAGGTGGTGTCGTACTATTTTTCTTGATAAGTCCCATGAGAGACATTGAAATCACAATGGCTTACTATTAGGTTTTTGAGGAAGATTCACCAATCCATCCAACTGATTCTATGTCCTCTCACTACCTTGGAAATACGATTCTCTCTTTATCTTGTTCCTGATATTAGATTTTCCACTATTTCCCACATGAATTAACATGCATGTTCCACCCATGTCTCCTAAGATATAATTTTTTCCACCATTATTCTAATATCCATATTAGTTCAATCCATTATACAAATAACAACAACCATGGGGATAATCTCTTACCTCATCCTCATTTCAAAAATGCATTCCTTCAAGGATTCACTAGAAGAATCTTCTGGTGAAAATTAGATTAAATTCATAAATATAGCTACATAATCTGTCATTGAGATATTCTTTTTCTTAAAATTTAATTTTACCACTCTATCAATTTTGAATTTATTAGGATAGAATTATTTGTTAAAAAATTATTAAAAATCATCACATGCAATGCATTGGTCATATTTAGCATGAAATACTATATCCCATCACTGGTGTGAATGATCCCCTATATAATACATTTCAAACTTGATTTTTTGATCTTTTATTAGTACAAAGAAAATTGGAGATTCATTTCATCATATTCATCAACACGTCTACTATCACTAGTTTTGATCACCCCTAAATATGGGTGGATTCTTCTTCTGGAACTAAATGTAATGATCAACTTTCCAGGATTCATCCATTATATTCCCTTAATCTACAACTAGAAAATAATAAAAAATACTATATCCCATGTATCAATTAACCTATATATTAGGTGATACAAAACATTTATCAGCTTCCCCTAGTTTGTTTCTTTTATTTCTACTTAATTTCATGTGCTAAAGACACTGAAAAAGTTGTTAGTATCACTCTCTATCAATTTAAGTCTAATTTTTTTTAAATTATTCAATATTATATATCACAACATTTCCTTCCCAAATTCATAATTTTCCATGTTCACCAATTTTTTAAAATTTCACCATAATTTTAAAAATCTAGCCATTTTTAAAATACCACTATCAATCCATTTTAAAAATTCCACATTTGAAACCCATTTTCATTAATTTTTAAAAATAAGAATTTTTAATCGAAAATCATATTCATTTCTCAAAATAAATTATTTAATCCTAGTGGGAAGTCATTTATATAATGAATTTCATTGACTTCTCTTTTTCTAAACCCATGACAATGAAGTAACAACTCATATAATTAACTCAAAACACTTATTTACTCAACTCCATAGAATCATGAGGTTCAGAACAAATAGATTAGAAATTATTTTTTATGCTCTACATTTCAACATACAAAAATATGAATCCTTTATAGAATACAAACTCATTGACTAACGAATAATGGTTTTCAACCCCATGATTGACACAGTTGATACCCAAGGATGGAAAAAAGTGAGACCATATTTACCAACAATATTGGACTAACCAAGACTGATACCATTTGTATCATCCCACACCACCTCACTGATTTGAGTTAATGTAGAATTTATACTTTTCCTTAGTCAATATCCCATAGATTCCAAAGGCAAACAATAAATTCCAAGAGCTTCAATAAAATTTTGGGATTCTTTTCCTTATGAAATAAACAACCAAAACAAATAATACCATTACCAAAAAAACTATATGATGCATAATATCAATATAATAAACCTCCACATAACACCAATCTAACACCACATCCTAAATTCAACCAAAATACATCATTTCATATATTAGAGTACCAAAGTGGAAGACTAAACCAAAATGCTCAATATCTCTATCAACAAAACACAAAAGCACCAAAAATTATCCATCCTCCAACACCACAATAAATCCCAATGTATCATGATGAATTACTAAATAATTTAGACATCATTCTGATAATTGTTTTCAATAATCAATATCTTCAAAAGCACTAAATTGAAAAATATGGGGGAGAGTAATGATTATCATATGGTTTTCCCAAAATGACAGACATACTCAAATCACTAGGATTTAAAATTATATAATAGTTATATAAAATAGTTATGTAAAACTATTTAAACCAATTTATATCAAAATATAAAACAAATTTCCAAGATAAATTTTTTCCCAACCCATTCCCATTTATAAGTAAAGAAACCAAACAATAATTATAACATTTCATAACTTCAATTTTCTCATAACTCATTCCATTACACAGTTACACATAATGAATCATCCATGAAACCATAGGCCTCCCTATAGTCATGAGATGTGAGTCATCCTTTCACAAAAATATCACTTGGTGAACCATTTTTACAACATATCATCATGCCCTTTTAGTCCCATTCTTTTTATGGAAACTGCATTCCCTTATCCATCCCAAATTCATATGAACACACGCTAAAATTTTAAGCGAATACACTATACCAATTAAGTTATTTCATCAATTTCATGAAACAAATATTTTATAAAAATAATTTCTATCCATTTCTAAAAATCCAACAAAGCCGTCTTTTAAAATCATATTTTTAAAATCATATACAAATCTCATTTCAAAAATGTTTATATAATTTTACACAACTCCACTAAATGGGGTATAAAAAACCATTTTCACCTCAATTTCCTTATAAATTTCATGTAATATAGAAAATTTGAATCTCTACCTTCAAATTTTGGCAACAGGAGTCAAAAAATGAAGACACCTACCATATAATTTTGGAATAAATGAACAATGAAAAAAACATAACAAAACTAGGTTGAATATACCAAAACACACCATATATCTTGTTCTGTTACATCATAACAACAAAATCCCATCTTGGATGCAATATTATATTATAGATCTATCCCCAATGGATTTTATTTATGAATCTAATAGTGGGAATACCAATATATTTAAGAAAACCCACCATGAAATAAGACTTACCATGAAATCTAGCCTTTAACATACCATGATTTTCCAATGGATTTCTCTTAGATCGAAGGGAAGAGTGTCTACATCCATTGGGGGAGAGAAAATAGATTTAGGGTCATAATTTTGGATATAAATTTTAACCTTCCATGTTTATGTCACATTGTTAGGAAAACCATGTTCTAACGATGAATAGACCCAGCACACAAGAATCACCTTTTGTGGTTGGCTCACATAGTTTGACAAGCCATATGTCGACCGTGAATAATCCCACTACCCTAATTTATATAGTTTTCTCTAGGTGGCCACATAGTTTGGCTAAACGATGAACCTATTAGTGCACCTACCTAGTAGCGTATTTTTCTCATTCACAGTTTCTTTGAGGTCCTGTAAAATTTCTACTAACCATGCTCAAACCATTCAACTCCAGAAAATCCATAAAAACTCCAAATGTAATTTTAACCCTCCAAAACATCACCCAAAATTATTAAATTCTTTTAATGAAAAAAAGAAAAGGTTATTCACTTAAAAATATGGATTTTACATAATCTCTAGGTAATAATTATTATATTAAAAAATAATATTAATAGCATATTGTTTTATCCTGTAACCTAGTGTTGTGGGTAATAAAACCTGTTTGTGAAAATCATTTTTTCATGTTACGAAATTTGAAATTAGTGTTTCATTTGATACATGTTATCTAAAAAATTAAACTCATTATAAAATAAATATACATTTTCTTTTTGATGGAAAAATTTTCCCAACTTAAATATATATAATTCTCTTATTTCAAAATTTATCTCTATAATCAATGGTTTGAAATTTAAAAATAACATTGTTGAAAAACCCACATCATAAAAGAAATAATAGGAAATCTCCTAATTAGTGGGAAAGGGAAGTGAAAATAGGACATAACTAGGATTCTATGTAAAATAACAATGGTGGAAAGTGAAAAGCAGACATCAAAGTGAAAAATTAAACATTCTAATTTAGATTGGTAGAGAACAATGTATACAAAAATATGGGTCATACAGAGAAGTTTGATGACCATAAGTCCATAAACCACATAGGTGTATAAATTCCCATTGATATCTTCATGAATTATGATAATATGCTAATATATTATTTCATGATCAGTTCTAATGTTTGGAAATTTTATTTCTATATGATAATATAAGGAAATGAACTCACATGATACTTTTCTATTTAATAAGCTCAATTTCATCATTTTTTATGAAATGAATGTTAAAAAAATATTTTTTATGAATGAAGAACTAATATTCACTTTTAATAATTCAAAAAAAATTTAAAAGGGGGAAAATTATTTCTATGAGTCTCAAACTATTTTTCCAAAACAATTGTATAATGAAATTGTCCAAAATTCATAAATCCTCATATGGTGAAGTAATATAGTGATATTCAAATTCTTATTAAAATATCATATTAAACCATTTCATAAATGGTAAAAGTTATGATCCTTCCAAATGATCAATATAAAAAAAATTAAAATGAATTTCACTGTATTTCCAAAATAAACATACCATAAATCTCTTAAATAACTTGAGGTATCTCTTAATAGTCACATACCAAGCATGTAAACACATTAATCATGTGTTATCTGGATACATATTAATAACATGAATCACCATTAAATATCATCAAAAACATGCATGATTTCTTATTCCTTAAATCGAATAATTTTTTTGGATATATTTTTCAAATCCAAAGAAGTTGTAACCTCAATCCATGATAGCATAAACCACTTTGTTAATAAATCATTAATCAGTTACAATGTAGTTTGTACCATCCAATTTAATTCATTAAAATTAATCATCTCTTTATCCCAAGAAAATTATCTAAACACCATGATTATATTGAGGGTCATCTTTTCCTCAATCATTTTTTTTCACGAAGTTCAACTTTCCATTTAATCATTTTTCATGTTCATCATGCACCCAAGGGAGTAGTATAGTGGTTACAACATTGAGGGGTCTCAAAGGAGGTCTCTAGTTTTAGTTTCCTAGAGTTCTTGTAGGTGTCATAGATGTTATTTTTTTATTTGTATCCCCCTCCTTTAAATGTTGTAATGTATTTCTTGGTCATCAGTACAATTCAACATACAATTTGAAATTCTTATTGAAAAATTACTATAGTATAATCCTTATTCCTTTAATAATTATAATAACCAATATATCATTGATAAAATACAAAAATGACATAATTTTTGAATCCAAACATGATAATATTAATAATTGATCTATGTTAGTTGTAATAACATAATATTGATATTGATCCATTTAATTAGTTAGGAATATATTTCCTTGAACCTTAGGGTATTCATTTTCATAGTTCCCCATATCTTTATAGATGATGTATTAAACGAGGGGAAATTATTTTTTCCCTTTAAATATTTATACTAATGTATATTTTCTCCACACATGAATCAAATTCCCTTTCTTATTAAGTAGGTACCAACCTATTTCCCCCCAAAATTATCACATGTTGCAAAATCCATATTTTCCTTCTTCCCTTTATATAATATTTTCTATGCCCCCTATTCTCATATTTCATCCCTTAAAATAAATAATACTTTAAAAAATCCTTCTCTATGTTTTTATCACATTATACTATGTATTCATGTGATGAATATGTTTTTATGATTATCTCCCTTCAAAATGTAGGCACAATCCTATGAAATATACTATCATTATAACTCTCTAAATTATGTACATTGATGTAGTTCCAATTTAATATTCTCAGTACCTTTCTTAAATGATTTCGTACACTATATTAGAACATATCATTATGAAACATAATGCATAATCCCAAAACTACAATTATACCTGAGTAAGTTAAATTTTTTTCATAGATAATCAAATAATAATAAATATGGTTTCATTGGGAGAATCTTTCTTTTCATATAATACATAATTCTTTGAAATGAAAATGTAAATTATCCAAGGAATATCCCTTGGGACATTAAAACTAGGTTTGAAGTAAGGATTTTTGTCGTACACCAGTTCCCAATCAAATGTTGATCAATGTAGTGTTTTTAGTGTTGTTACAACTAGGTACATCTATGCTAGTTCCAAAACCAATTTTAGTATCTAGATTTGAATTTGTATCTAGTAATCCCCATATAATCTATTCCAAAATAAATCCTAATAATTTCCTTCTATGCATGTTCTTAATGGTCCTCACAGGGTTATGTTCTATAATCTATATTTTCCTAAATCTTCCTCTCATGGTTTTTAATACACTTCCTCGAGAATCAACTGTAATGACCCTAAGCATAATAACCTAGATCTAGTGTCCTGATATTATTATATTTACATGAATACAATGAATCCAATCCTAAAGTACGTGCCTTTTGACTTCTTTTTCGAAACCAAATACATAAATAATAACCATTTTACATTATGAATGAAAATAAATCATAAAATTTAATAGATTCGCCTCCTTGAAACTCATTCACAGAATTGATCTATATATCCATATAACTGAAACAAAATATGGATGAACTAATGTTTCTAATAATGGTTATTTATAGTGGAAAATATCATAAATCAATAATAAATAATAAATTTTAAAAGGTAAATATATGAATACACATTCCATTTAAATAACTCGACTATCATGATTAGATAAACAATTGTCATTATAGAAAGGTAAATAATTAAAACCACCTTTCATTTAATCAATATCACGAATATTAGATATGTATACGGTATAATCAATAAGGTAAGGTAAATTACAAAACATAAAATCCATTTAATAAATAATCTCAGAATGAAATGAATCCATAGATAATATCTTGTGAAAATCTCATGGAATTTATAATAATTTAATTATTAATGAAGTTAATTTTTATCTATTTGAAATAATGTCAAAGGAACATGAAAAAATATATTATAAATATATTTCACTTGATAGTTTAAAGCTACTATTTGAAACCTATTTAGTTTAGCCAAATGATTTGTGACTTCAGATCCATTAATGCCTTGAGGGGATATTTGTAGTCTAGGACCCCTATCACCATTAGTCCAAATCATTCCTCTTACATTAAAAAATTTATTTAATAGATAAATGTTTTAGTCTTATCATAAAATATTTGGGTCGAGTAAAAGTTAAATATTTATAAATATTTCCACAATTGAGCATATTACTTTAAAAGTATACATCCTACATAAAATTTGTATAGTGCTTAGGAAATAATCATATCTATTGTGAAAATATATTTATATTTATTTTAAATATAATGTCCAAAGAAAAATGACCCAATTACAGTTTTTTTATTGATAGAATGTTAACAATCACAAAAGAAAGTGACATTGTTCAATTACACTTACTACATTGTAATTTTCATGTGAGATTCGATTAGATAAAATAACTCAAATTAAAACCTAAAATAAAATAAATAATGAATTCTTACTGATATAATATATCAATGGTAAACATACACACCATAAAAATGTGAATTTCTGGATAATAACAAATAAGTCTCAATAGAATTTAAATTGAGATGAAATATCATACCTTATGCTTACTTATGTTGAAAGTGCATCAAAATAAAGTATAATGGATTTAAAAATGTTATTAAATTATTAAAAAAGAATATTAATATTTATAACATCATTTATAATCCTATAATAATATATTATCACCCTTTTTTAATAATATTTTATTATTTTCATCATTTGAGGTGTTAACTTCTAGTTCTCTCATTATTTCATTGTCAAAAAAGATCCAATGACATCACATATTATTTAGTAATATCATTTAACTTATAATAATAAATATATAACTGTCATATATTTTTAGTATATATGTATTTATATTAATCCATAATATTTAGAGTTATTAAATGAAATACACTATACATGAAGATAGTATATCGTATGTAAGCATGAACAATGTTTTCATTTTGTTATCATGTTGAAATAAAGAAAAATAAATTAAATATTTATATGTATATTATAATTTCAGAAAAAACATTATGTCTTATATTTCAGATATTTTTATTAAACTCATATTTCATACATTTCTAGTAAATCTTGAATTAATTGCATCGCTTTGCAAAACGGTAGTCCACTGTACACACGAACGATGACATTATATTCCCCAAAAATAGAAACCACAATGTTAAGTGTGATATAGTAATTAAAAATTAATAAAAACATAAAAATTATAAAATATATTATATATAACATATAAATACATCATTATTACTAACCATGATTGGTGGTATTGAAACAATGAACGACATCAGTTCACTATGTGGTAATCTTCCGTACACATGAATGATGATTTGATAACACATTTGATATAAGTGTGTTTTTATAGGTAATACTATTAAAATTAAAACATATATATAAATATATATATTTGAGATTCTGAGGTTATTTTATTTTCATGTAAAAACAATAATTTGAGGATGTGGAGAACAAAATAATGTAAAATGCTTTTAGGTGACCATTGACTCTTCTTTGGATTGCCTCATTATGATTGCACTAAAACATTGAAAGGATTGATTTATGAACATTCTAAGGGTTATAGAATTTGGTATGGAAATATTGGGTTTTATTTGGGAACATCTCAGATGATCCAAATGGCTTGGTATTTGTGATGAAAATAGGCGTGTGAGTACCTTTTTATAGTTGAGGAGTGGAATTCCAGTAAATATAAAATATCATTCACTATTAGGAAATAAATATTACTTAAAGTGGATCCGAGAGAAATAATTAATGGGTTGGATGAATTATTTTTTATATACACACCTCAAAAATAATATTTAACACATTTTGTATATATCTTTTCCTTAAGTCTTAGGTTTCCTAATTGTATTAATTTTTTTCATAAGGTATCTAGTTTTCTATCCTAAGTATTTTATCTGTTGAGATTAAAGTTAATTGAAAAATTCTACAAATGTGTATGAAAATATTCTAAATATGAAATATAAATTATTCAATATAATTATATGTTTTTTATAAATTAAATTTAACATAAGTAAAAGTAACGTGAAAAGCACTTCCTAAACTAAAATTGTGCTAACTAAGTATAAAAATATTTAATAGAAAATATAGTAATTATAAAATAAAAATTGTTCTATAAATAGATTATATTTTATATTTAATATCATTTAAAAATAACTTGGAATATTATAGGATTTTTAGTAATTTTAAGTCAATTAATAAAAAATGATCTATTAAAAAATAACATTAATGTGAATTTTAACATTGTAAATTAAATTTGAATTTAATAATGTTGAGAAAATTGATTATTTTAAATATATTAAATTAAAATATATTTAACATGATTCGAGAATAAAAAAAACTATCAAACACAAAAATTTACTCAATTAACATTACTTTTAATATTTTTAGTTCCATTTATTTTATTAAATCGATAACTAAATAATTAACTTGTTGGCGCTTCCAATGAATTTTACATAATTAATTCGTCTATATATATTAGAGATAAATTATTTTGAAGTAAAAAAAATTATATATATTTCAATATAAATTTAATAACCAGAACTATTTAGTTTTATCCCTTTCAAAATTCATTATAGAAATTAAATGAAATATAAGTATATTTTCTGGTCTTTTTATTTAAATAAATTATTATATGGGATGCTATTGGGGATAAGATTCTCAAAACTCTTAAAATTTGATTAAAATTGTTTAAGTGTATAAATATGGCCCTATAACTATTTTTGTAAAAATGTTTAGGTTATTTTAGTTCCCATATTATAGATTAAACTTCATGTAAAACAATTTTTGTCAGAACCGCAGTAAATAATTTTTACTATTTTTACTATTGTTTTTGGTAAAAAATTATCTTCTACATGATAGAAATTTTTTATTATTATAATTAAAAATATTAAATTCATTTGTACAAATTAAATATATTGAAGTGTAAAATTTTAATTTTAAAATTAATCCAGCAGGTGTGATGAGAATATTGGGTTTTATTATTATAATGTCCAAAAGTTTAAAAATTTTATCTTATAAAATTTAATTGAAGAAAATTTTAAGGAAATAAAATAGGTTGATTTATATATAATTGATCTATTTTTAATTATAATCTATTTTCAAAAATATTTTAACCATTTAAATTTTTCAAATGAAAATGTTGTTTTCAATTAAAAATCAGATATCTTAACTATTCATAAAAAACAAAACTTTTTAAACAATTCTTATAAAATCACAATAAGATAAATATCTTATTAATATTTAAAAAATGAATTTAATTTTATCGTATAAATTTTATAAAATTGGTAAAAATCAATTTTAAATTATTTGATCACAGCATGACTCATCCTCTATTTAGAAAAATACTATTTTTCAAAAAATAGTTCTTTTTTAAAATGATTCTTATTTCATTTATAATATATATAGCTAATAAATATTTTTAAAATATATATTTAAAAGATTATTTTAATCCTATTTATATTTTATATTCCATCATCTGGGTAAAAACTAATATATTAACTAAAAATATTCACAATATATTTTTGTTCTGTAAAACCCAGTCTTGCGTCTTACACAAGATATCAGAGAAACTCACTGATGAATGTAACTCATGTTAGACTATATATTTCATGTAATACCTACTATCAATTTTTTTCATTTTAAAATAAATATATTGTAATTTTTTGGGTGATTCATTCTCTCTAATCATGCACCAATTGTAATGTTTTTACTCCATTTCAAATTGCTATTAGAAATCTGATGATATGAAACCTTTATTACCTCAAACCCTTTAACGTAAGCCTCATGTTTTTTTTTAAATTGAATTATTTCATATCGAAATTTTTTGATTATCAGTTAAGAAATTTTATCTTATTTAATGCCATTGATATTATGTTTTGAGATTATATGGATAGAACAACGAATTCTGTATTGGATATTAAGAATGAATTTATGTGAAACACTAGCTTGATAGTTCAATGGATCAACATCTAGTATAGAGTGTCTTAATGGATGAAATTCTAAGAAGATTTTTCAAGATGATTTTTCTACCAATATATTCTTTTAAGAAATATAGTGTTGGTTAGTGGAAATAGATTCCATTCACAATTGATGTAGTCTAAGGTTTATTATTAAGGAAACATTGGCAGTGACATTATTTGAGGAAATTAAATGGGATAGAGTATAGGATATTCACTATCTTAAGTACTATACAATTGAAATTTATAAAAATTAGATCTTTTCTATTATTTTTACATACTCCCTATAATTTATCATAAAATATATTCAACAAATTAAATTATAGTGTGTACATATTATTTAGTTGGGGAATGAAATTATGTTTGACAAAAGTGTATCTTTTTCTAACCTCACTCTCGTTATATGAATAAATTGTTTATAAAAAATATATCCTTAAGTATAAATTCCACATTACATTAGTGCTGGCATAGTACAAACAATATGGTACATGATACATCATTATCCTAATGTATTCTTCACTATCAATGTGAGACAGTGGTAGATGTTAATGTTACTTTTAGTGATAAAAATTTCCAGGTTGGCCTTATAATGTATCCTTATGGACTTAAAAAAATAATATTGGTATCACAATGCTACATTCATTTATCATCATTATTTTATTTTATTTAGTTTTTTTCTATTTGATTTACTCTAAATACCTTTAACTATCAAATATAATCTTGTATGAAAAATTAGAGGATTATATAGAGTCAACAATTAATTTTAACCCAAAATATTAATTGATCAATAATATTCAAACAAATCAATGAAATTATGTATTTCCTAAGCCATATCCCACTGTTATCAATCATGACTTATATGAATGAGTAAAATGAATTTATTATTAATTAATTATGATGAAAAAATTTCCTATATCAATTTCTCCACAATCGGACTATTACATGACTTCATGTAATCACTATTAACAAGTTTCATATACGATATATTTTCCATCAACCCATATCTGTAATGCAAATGATCTCTAATTGAATATATATCAGTTTAATTAACATCCGACAAAACAACACATTATAAAATCATACCATTATATTTTTTCAGGAAATAGTTCAATTACACACATCCTTCAAACATACAATATGAAATTCGTATATATCCCCATAAAATTCATCACTTGATATCATTATTCCACAAATCTATCCATCATATTTTTAAATGTATCACTTGTTTTATTTTATTCAATAAATATAGAACATATTTTAATTTTTTATCTTATCCAAAACTATGTCAATAATAACCATAGAAATTCTTAGGGTCGTTTTTTATAACAACTTCATGAAGATTCGTTTTTGACAATAGTCTCTAAAATAAGTGGATATATTAACAATATCATTAATATTTCCCCAAAAAACACCTAGTTCCATGTTTTCTCAAGAAAATATATATATAACATACCAAAATACTAATTTTACTTTAGTTAAAATGAGTTATCAAAATTGCATTTATATTGCCTTCTAGAGTTTTTTCATTTGATTGAAAAACACTTTACCCAAAAGCGAGTTAAATATTATAGTATTTTCATTCCAATCCTATGATTCTCTTGAAAAATTTTCACTTAGAACTATATTCCATAATTATGAAAAAATGTTCCATTTTTTAATTCTTTCATTATCTTTAGATTAATTTTTTTTCAAATGATCTTTGTAATGGATAAAAAATTTTCCAAAACACAAAAAAAAAGAAGCATAAAAAAGTAAAAAAATGAAGAAGATTAATAAATTAAAAAAGATGAAAAATGATTCACTACCTAATTTTTTTTAATACATAATACTCAATATATAATTATCCTTTAAGGTCCTGAAAAATATATTAAATAATAGACAAAAATATAGTAGAAAATGGAGTGGGATACAATGTTGAATATTACTCCTTGTTGATATCTTTTGAATGGGGTGGTTTCCTATGTATCATCTTAATGTTCTCTTAATTAATGCTATTAAGATGTTGTTTATCCCTTTAAAAAAATAAAAACCAAATTCTATTATAGTTTATTGATAATAGAACAATTTAATAAAAAATAAAACAAAAGGGATGAAATTTAGAGAGTGGTGTTGGGTAAACCACCAGGTTGTGCTAAATTTTATACTTTCCAAAGATGGAAAACATTATAATTACCTATGATTTATTGGGGTATAATTATTATTTAATAATAACAAAAAAATCATTGTGGTTATTATATTCTTTTCCACACTCTATATCTCGAGGCCCCCTTTTTATTTTAATTTATTTATAATCCCATGTATTGTAAATAATAATAATAATGGTGTGGAAGGAATTATGCAGTGTCCTATTATTTATCAACACATGGAGATTTCATATCAACATAATCCTTAATTACCTTATTGGGTATTACAACAAACTAATTTCATCTGTTTTCAATCTTGGTCAACTCCCTTCTAACCTAATGTCCTTATAAATCCTTGAAAATAATGTATGGTACTAATTCATTAATTACAACAAAAGGGGGATAAATTTTAAAAATAGATCCTGAAAATTTTAATTTTGAGTTAAATTTTATGTAATCACACACATTTTTTTCAGTATCCAGTTATTATTTTTTGTTCAATGCATTAGAAATGTGTTTTTCTATAAGAGGATGTAAGTAGTGAATATTCTTGATCCCTTCATCAAATATCATCACTTTAACAGTGTATTCCTCCCCAATTTATAGGGCCTAAAATAAATATACTAAATCTATAGTGTTAAAATGATGTACATTGTAATATAATTAAGATTTTTTAAAATAATAATGATATGAGACTAAATTTGGATAAACTATTTTTGGTTCTAAGGAATTTGGGATGTAGATATAGGGTGCCCAATTTTGGGTTTTCAATTGTTTTAATGGATAAATATAAATAAATTGTTAAATACAACTTATGATTCTCTAATGGATGATCATTCATATTTAAAGTTATGTAATTTAAATTCAAATTATCATAAATCATGAATTCCATCTAAATAAATATTTCTTTCTACTATAGTCTTGTACTCATTGTGTTGGATAATACAATCAGTGGACTCATTTAGTTGAATCCACATATTTTTATGAATATCAAAATAACACTCTAGGTATTCTAAGTAATAGTACAGAGTAGCCTAAATCTTTATATCATTAACTATTTGATCAGAATAATGAATTATCTGACTCTCTCAATGTTCCTGAGGGGGTGAGATTTTCCCTTGGGATTGATAAAATTTTTAAGAATTTTTATATTGTGCATAAAAAATCTCTCCATCTCCCATGGTCAAAGATGATATAAATTATATTTTATACATAGGGATAAATAATTAATAGTTGAATAAACAACCATTATAAAATTGTCTTTTATAAGAATCCACCAGTTCAAAAAAAAGTTTAATGATAAAAATAATATTATTTGTAGTAGTGTATCTCGTGAAATGCAATAATATAAAATTTCATATATTAAATAAAACAATTGATGTTCATAAAAATATCTTAAATATAATTCATTATTTTCATCCTGACATTAACTCAGACCATTAGACCTCTGAAGAATTTATAGAAACTTTAATAATAAAAAATTCAATCAAATAAATACTACTCATTCAATGAATAAATAAATATTATTTTAAATAAACTCAAGATTTAATGTAAATTTTAATATTAACCTATCGATACTTTAAGGGGATATCTATTATTAGGACTCACCCATAACTACCTGAAAAAATAATTCTTAAAATTTTAAATTACCAATTCAATTAATAAATCAATATTTATTGTCAATATATATCCATATTGAATAAACAATATGAATTAATTGAATTATTCCTAATTAAATAAAAATCATTCATTATAAAAATGTATGTAATAAATACTATATGGTTTATTAAATAATCATATCCATCATGAAAGAATATTTATTTTTAATATAAACATAATTTCTAGTGGAAAATGATCATAATAAAGTTACTGTTTTAATAGAATGTACTCTACAAACAAGGTAGTGGGATTTTACAATAATTTTTACCTCCTTGGACACTCTTAAATTGTAACCCTATGAATAAAAAAAATAAAACTAAACATTAATTATCATGAATTTATAGGTATTAATTTAGAATAAATTAATGGGTATGTAAATTCGACACATAAAATTGAATAGTTTCATATAAACTAAAATGCCTCAATGAAATGGAAATTGGGACGAAATCCATTACCTCACACATTCATTTATCTGAATGTGAATTAGCAACTAGTGTAATAGTTTTATTAATGTTATTAATTTATACCATAACCATAATGATATTTATAATATCATATATGATCATATTATAACATATTACCACCTATTTTTTAATAATATTTCATTATTTAAATTATTTTGGGTGTTAATTGACCTATTTTATTATGCGTATTTTTTCATGAATGTTTGAGTTCTTGAATATAAAATATAATTTCATCATTTAAAAAATGATAATTATGGTATATATATATAAAATTTAGTCATTATATAAATTATTATATTCATTCATGAATTATGCACATGGAAAATGAATCACATAGTTTCATGGAGAGGGGTTGATTGAAAAAAAGGTACATCAGATGGTGAGATGGTAGTCCTTCGTACACATGATCAGTGATTTTGATTCTTATTTAAGGTAGATGGATATAAATAAATATTATTCAATAAAAAAATAAAAAATAAGTATATTTTATATTAATATGTTATTTAATTTTAATTTTTAAAGGATAATTGATGGTGTAAAAAGAAGAAAGAAAAAGAAAGAGCTTTGTGAAGATGATTACCTTCACATAGAGAAACCTCATTTGGGTCTGTTTTTAAAGACACTAGGGCCGGTATTTTTAGAATACCAAAACATCTAAAAGTGGATAAGTATTTCTTGTATATATTTTACCAATTTTTGGTATGGATAAGGTTTCTTTATAAGCATGAATATGTGAGGGGATTGAGTTCCCATTTATAATTTTGGAAGAGTGGGATTTTGGTAAATTACCAAAACTATAAAACAAGAGGTAGTCAATATCACCCCATTTTCCTCCCAAATTAATAAAAAATAATGTATAAGGATTATACATTCTATGCATACCTCTGAAATAAAAAACATGTTTTTACATCTTATTATATATCATTTATGTCTATTTAATTTTATGATTTTATTTTTCACCATGGTAAGTTGTTTGTTTTTTATTTAACTAGGTAATTTACCCCTTAAAACAATAACTAAAATTATACTAATTACATAATTTATAATTTTTTTTTTTAAAATATTAATTAAAATTTATAAAAATAAATATATTAATATGAAATTAGTTATAACACATCCTCATATATTGCGCAAAACATTTTTCTAACATTAACCGACATTATTAAAATTTTATTCTTTTTTATTCATTGTGGAAAAAATTTAAATTCAAATTATAATACAATATCTATTATTATGATTAAAATTATTGAATAATTTTAATCAAATTAATGACACATAAGTAGAAAATATAATTTAAAATAAACTTTCAATTCGTCTTGAAAAAATATTTTTTCAAGAAAAGTATTTTTATGGCATACGAACATCATATATAAAATAAATATATATTAATCATCATTTAGAGGATTAAAATACATATAGCTAGATATATTTTATATAAATTTTATATATATCATTTATTTTCCTCCACCTGATCATATATATATTTCAATTTGGTTAATAGTATATTAATTCTTAATTACACATATTATAATAAATAATTATAAACGAAAGGTTGAATAGATAAATAATATAGTTTTTATTATTTATAAATTCTAATTTCTATGGGAAACATTCAAAATCTCATTCTAGGATTATTTTAACCGTGTAAGTTCAAAATGTATATTTATCCTAGAAAATTATAATTTTTTCCATGAAATATTAAAATAGTCATTGTATTGTATTTTTGTAAAATATAACATTAACATTCTAGATTGAGGATAAAGGTTTTTTTTATCGCATGATATCAAATATTTTCAATTTATATGAAAGAAATTATATCATAAACTCTGAGGGAGTCACATTCTTCCCTCAAAGAAAAATTTTGACCATGAAAGTTCATGAATATTACCTTCTAAACAAAAGGGTGTCTTTATCCTTGATAACATCTTGTAGTTCCTTTGTTTCTTCTTCCATTTTATTATATCTCCAAAGTAACATATCCAATTGAGTAATATAAATCCCCAACACATCCCTCTATTATCAATAATTTGGATTGTTTTTTGATAGTATGTCAGACAAGCTTCACATTATTTTTTCATTAAAGGATAGAAAATGGACTGCGGATTGTATATATTTCCTTAGTAATGATATATAGAACACAAAATTTTCTTTAGATATTTTTTTTAAAAATAAAATGGTAAGAAATAACTCCTATTATTTTAATCATTTAAATGGTTCAAATTTACTTAGGGATCATTTTCCATTTCTTACTAACCATTATGACACCCTTCCATTGAGATACTCTCAAGAAAAAATGATATCCCGCTTTGAATTCAAAATCCTTCGTCCTATTATCATCATAACTATTTTCCTTAATCTGATCAACATTAATATGAGCCCGAATAGTCATTACATTTGTTTTTTCATGTTCAAAATGTTATGGGCCTATAAGTTTCCTTCCAAAAAATTAATCCCAAACAGATGAACTATGATAAATTTTTTAAAATGATTTTTTATACAATTCCGTTTGAATATCATGATAAAAACTATTGTCAAAGGAAAAATAATCCAAAGGTAAATTATGACATCATATACATTGAATATAATATGAGAATGAACTCAACATGTATTTGATTTTTTGAATGGTACTTTTATAATGTACATCAATTTGAAGATGTTAAGAGGCGTTTAAATGAAGATCAATATTAATATTATTTTGAATACTCATTTATAATTGTGATGTAAAATAGGGATCACTATAAAACAAAATTGAAAGAGGCACCCCATAAATTCTTACAACATCATTAATATTTAGAATTATGAGGAAGTAAAGAGTAAAACCTTCTCTTATTTTAGGGAAATACCATGATTTGGTTAGGAAATAATAAATAACACATATTGCAGCATTCTTTCTTAGAGTCTTTGGCAGTCCATTGAAAAAATCAACAGTAATGTAATCACATTTCAATGCTGGATTAGGATGAGGTTACATGACTCTTCTAGGAATATTTCTCCCAATATTCATTTATTGAAAAACATTTCTCTCAAGTTATTATACATCATGTTTCTACAATTCTATATAGAAAAATTGGAGCTTTGATGGTCATCCAAAAATTCTTTTTTAACTAATGTAATGATAGAAAAAATAATTTCATTCTAAATATTATAATACCATCTTCACAAACGAATATTACTAAATTCCCATCATTTACAGTATTAATTATTAAATTAATATTCTCATCAAAAGGTTGAGTACATTTTTTCTTTTATTAATATAGATTGACTAAAAATTATTCTACAAATGAGTATTGTCTCTTAATCCTTAATAATTATCGTATACATCCCTACTATATAAATGAATATAGGATTAGAATTGATCCTAATATGGGTTGGAACCCCATCATCTTTATAACGTAATGCATCTGATACAATATATGCATTCATTGGGTGGTTGTGTAATGATAAATCATAATCTTGGAGTAAAACAAGCCATCAACATTACCTCATGTTTATATATTTCTATGAAAATATTGATTTTAGGCTCTTATATTCTATGTATATCTCATATATTTATCCATAGCATAGGACATCTAAAAAAGAAGAAGTAACAATTGAATCCAAGCTTGTTATTTTTCTTTGAAAATACATCATAAACCATTTCAACAAGCAATATAACCCAATATCTTCCATTGACATTATTAAGCTTGAATTCAAGTATCAATCCAGGTTAAAATCCACTAACACCATCTTATCCCATCCCAGTGAACCTCATAGGAAGCTTTTATCACTCTAGGTGTGGTAAGATTATGTCCATAGAGCCCATCCTTGTTGGTCTTATAAGGATACCCGTGTATCACTCATGATATATTCATGCCTCTTAATCCAATACAGGGAATCTTATAAGGATCCATGATTCACTCAGCATTTAGTTTATAGCCTCTATGAGCCTATCCATGGTGTACATAGTTAACTCTTGGATTAATTACAATAAACCCATTGAGCTCATCCAAGGCATTATATGCTGAATCCATGTTTCACTCAATGTACAAGGTTTTTCAGTCACATGAGTCCATCCAAGGAATTATAATCTGAATCCATGGTTAATACAAGGATAATTACCTTTTCATCATTCAATGTTTATTTAAAAATTGTATTGGGAATTCTAAGGTCCATACCAAAATCATCCAACAACTCACGAACGGACCAGCCTTATAAGGCTCGGACTTTAAATTACTCAATCACAATTCATATAATAATATTCACATGTAATCTAAACTATTATATTGAATAAACACAATTTAACTCACACGGGTTGGTTAACAATTGGGTCCAAATAGTCCAAACATGCTCAATAACCATTGGAATAATCATGGATGAAGGGGAAATTCATTTATCCCATATCCTTATCCAATTTTAAAAATATCTAACAACAAGGAAATTATTTTATTAATAAAATTTATTTTTAAACCCCTACTATAGCAATCAAAGGAGTTACTCATAGGAATCCTAGGCCAAATGGCCATAAAATTTCATCCAAGGGAAGTCACCCAGGGTGTGGCCCCTATTCCAAGTATAAAACATAATACGTTCTTTGAAACACATACTAAATTACATAAACAATAATAGAAAACAACATGGTCAATTTATAATTCAAGGTGACACCCCAATAATGGGTGCACGATACCCTGACATGTAAAAACAACTCGACAATTAGCAAAATGCATGAGATCACCTACCTTAGTATCAGTCTATATAACTCATCAAATATCATGCTCTAATTTTCCCTAGTTTGGGAGATATATGAAGAACAGAAAAAGAATAGGATATTCAACCATATAATCATAAATTTAAATTGTGAAAAGTTATCCAGATGAATAAATAATGGCTAAAAATAAATTGAGTAATTACCTTTGTCCATCCATGGAGATGAATGGTGCTTGATTCAGAGGTTGGACTGATCATTGATCTGAAAACTAGGATTAGTCGAAGGTTATAACTTTTCCCAAGAGGGGGTCTACTATCCATTTGAAAAAAACAAAAAAAAAGGTTAATATAAGATTTTTAATTTAAAAAATATTAATAAATCCCATGCTGCAGAGCACACATTATTTATCCACATGGTTTGAAAAACTATGATGAAACCATGCCCGACTTCCTATAATAGACATGGGCACTCACACGGTTACTCTACATGGTATGTAAAACTGTGTGGTAAACATGCAAAAATCTTGGTCTAGAATTTTTAGTTTTCTATACTTTCTTCATGGGTATGTGTCTTCTACTACATGGTTTCTCGAAACTATGCGGAAAAGACTTTTTCTACTACTCCTCTCTCACAATTTGATTAATTTTGCGACATGCCCCATAGGGTTTTTTCTAACCATGTTGCAGGCCAAAAACACTCCAAGAGTTGTGTTCAAGTATTCCAATGATCCCCAGACACCCCTAAGCCTTCCAAGACCTCAATGAGAATCATCATAAGGTCATATTTATTAATTTAAAAAATGAAAAATGGAAATATTAGGGTCCATACCTCAAAGAAGAATCAGGTTCTTACCGAATGAGATGAAACAACAACTGATTTTATTTAGCGATTTGTTTGTTATATCATGTATGAATTTCATGTTATTATTACTAAATTCATTTTGATATATTTACATGTTTCATTATATTAATTATATTTTTAAGTGGGTATAGGCTATACCAACAAGATAAAAAGATGAAAACGTTTTTGAAAAAAGTATAAAAGGTAATCTATTTTCAATATTTTCATTTCCAAAATTTTAAATTAAAGAAAAAGGGACTTATTATTATAATATGAATTTATTGTATATTTTAAATAAATATTCATTTCATCATAGGGTCACTATACCCTATCATCCTAAACTAAATTAAATTCTTAAAGTGTTTCATAGTTAAATAAAACATATGTTGGGAAAAAAAATTCTCTCAATTAGGAAATATGGGAGTGTAAGACAAGATCATTTGATATAAACTTATAAAAATGATATTAAAAATCCAATGGTAATGACACCATTTATATTTTTTTATGGAAAATATTTACACTTTATTTTTAATATAGAAGAAAAATTGGGTTGTTAAACCTTGTAACATCAATTTTATTTAGAGTGGAAAAGATCAAAATGATTCTTTGAGGGATAAAATAGATCACAGAACATAAATATATATGTTCTAGATTATTCAAATAAAAAATGAAAATTTTCTTAATGTAATTACCCTAAATAAATAATATAATTACTAAGATAGTGTTCTGCTATTTTATTAAATGTTGAATCCATTTCAAGTTCAATTTTTTTCAAAATGGTGTGGCCCTTTCTTTGTCAACCTAATGTTTCCCATTAGTGTTGTACAGTCCAACTAATTGGTTAATGGTGGATTATTTAATTTTAATGGTTACATATATATACTCTATATAGATAATTTTCAAGATCCATTAGAAGGGGTGGTTGACTTCCCAGAATCCAAGTATCATTGGGATCTAGTTTCTATCACTCCTTTCTTATTGTCCTTTTTATGTATATTTTTTTATAAATTATTTTTTTCTATAAAATATTTCACAATGATGGAATTTCAAAAATTAAAAATCGGGGGAGTAAAATTATTTTTAGGTTACGATTTTGTGTTTTTCTAGTTTTTTAGTTTTGGGTGTATTTTTGAATGATTTTAACCATAAAATTCATACCCTTGTGATATTTGGAACCCATGAAACCAAATATAAATGAATTTTCAAATGAATTTTCTTTTAAATTCAAAAATATTGGAACTTTAATGAAAATTCCTCTTAATTTTAAATATCATTCCATGAATCAATATATAATTTTGTATCACCATAATTTGAGGATTTGGAACCATTCTTTACATATTATAAACATTAACCTCATTTATTGGTTGAACTAAACTGTACTTATTTTAACCAGAATTAGATTTTATTTTGTAAAAATTGTTGGGTATTAGATACTTTGATTTTACATTATTATGTAAATTCATTGGTTTTAAAATACCATTTTCAATTTATCCTCATACACTGGACTACATTTATATTTTAAACCATGAAAGACCCTAATGTCGAAGATATTGTTTTTTAGAGAGACACATAAAAATACACCATTCCAAATCTACCAAACTCTAAAAGTGAAATGCATGATCTAGTTGAAATTAATTTTTGAAGAAGAAAGCTTGTGGAAGGTTTCATATTTTTGAGCTTTATTGGGAGAAAATAAATAATTGTTATATTTTTATTATTCTAAAATGTGTGCATGACATGTGTTTTTGAAATTTGAATAATGGAATTTTGGGAGATAATCTAATAGTTTTTAGAAATTAAAAGATTAAAAAATAATTTGGTTTGGAAAATAGGTAGTATTCTTATAAATATGGTTTGGATGTCACATCAATCATTATAAACTAAAAAATGGCCTTAATTAAATTAATCATTAATGTTATAAACTTTATATATATATATATAATCTATAAATGTAGTTGAGTGGAATCAATTTTTCTAATTAAATTCTCAATGGTGTATACTATCCATGAATTTTTAGATATATTGAGTAAATATTTTTTATCAAGGGAACTGAAGAAGAGACCATTTCTATTGTGAAAATTCGATTCAATACTTTTTTGCATTATATTAGATCTAATACCTCCTTATACAATCTCAATAGTTTTTAAATCTGAAAACTACTAGCCCTAAGACCTAGAATATATCTAATAATGTATGCATGATAAACATGAGTCCTTAACTCACATTCCGCGGATATTAAAGAACTCTATAACATATAGTGGAACTTTTATTTTTTTGGATAATAAAAACATTTAGAAATTAAATTTTCAATCTATGTGTTGATGGGAAATTCTGATGAGGTATTTTTTATATTGATATGATGATTAATGAAGTGGTAATGGATTGATTTAACTAAAGTAAAATTTTAAAATTATGTTTTTAGGGAGGTGTGATAATTTTAGATCATTGTTGTTTAAATTATAGATCACATGGGAATGTTTTTTTAATTTTCTTAGATTTTAATAGTAATATTACATAACTTGCAGTGCATGCATTATGTGTGGGGTGTTTATAAATAATCAATATCCAATAATATTTCCCTGAATTTCATTGAATATGTCCTCAACATTAGTATACATTAAATGTAATTTCAATATTTTTTATCTCGTGAATATTTTTGAATAAGTTATAAATTTTTTTTAATTCATGTTTAATATAAATCATTATCCATTATGGAATTATTAGAATAAAACAATCATTTATTTTTGAATTTCAGGATAATCTCCTCCTATATCTAAAATATATTTATGGAAGATCAAATATGTTCCTGATGAAATGAATAAATCGTTAAAATTATATATATCCATGTATATGGATTAACCATGTATAGGAATACGTCTATGTAGTGATCTAACCATGTAAAGGAATTTGGCTAAGAAAAAAATCCATATATGAAAATTTAACTATAAAAGAAAAAATATTGTATGTGAATTGAGCCCCATATGGGAAATTAGAAATTAAAATATTCACATATGGAACCACCAACATATGGGAGTTCCAGGAGCTAAACACACATTAGCAAATTTTGGATTTGTTGGGAACCACATATTTGAATGTCACATAGAAAAGTTCATTTTTATATAGAAATACATGTATGAATATATCAACTATGTGGGACTAGTTTTTGTTCACATATAAAGAATTATCTTCACTTTGAGACGAGGCCTTAGGATTCGACATTCCCATCCATACTCCCAATCATAGTTTTCTATGTTGAGAACATAAAATTAAATTATATGAATCATTTACATAACCCTTTGGAATAATGAAATAAAAATGCAGGAAATTTCAAGTGTTTTTTACACTTTTATCATTAGGGAAGTGTTAAAGTAATGATTGACCATGAGGATATCTAGGGCTTGATTAAATTGAATGAAGTGGAATCCATACCAATTTTTTTTAAAAAAATTATTGTGTGGACATTGATGTGATTTTAGTAGTTTTGGAAAGATGATATCGAGGGAGGAATTTGTCAAAGGTGATCAATCAATGTAGGTATAAACTCAAAAGAAGATATGGAAATTGGACATTCAAGTAAACCTTATATCTAGTTATTTTCAAATTCATTTTAATATTTTTAAATTTTACTCGATGTTATACAAATTAGTAAAGAAAGTCATTTTGAATTTATTATTTTCCAAATTTCATTATGTATTTATTAAAATCGACTAAATTTAAGAGTTTTTTCTTTTTATTCAATTTCTATTTAAATGGTATTTCCTTTGATCATAGGGAATACGTTTTGGATAGGAAACTAGAATATTTATTGGTCTTGAGATAAATATCTTTTAAGTATTAAAAATTATACCACAGTACTAAAATTATATCCTATAAATATTAGGCATTCTACTTGAGGTCGTGAGTTATAGATTTAATAATCCAATCAAATAATTAAATGAAATTTAACAGGAGGGTATCTAAAGAGATGAAACTAGTACAATGTTATAGTATCTTAAATATGATTTCAAATATTTCTTTTAAATATGTTTTAAATATAATTTTAATTTATTTATTTATTTATTTTTCACTTTTTCTTATCACATTTAATATCAAAAAAATCCTTCATTTAAATAACCTATAAAAACATATTAATAAAATATATATATTGAAAACATGGTTTAAAACATCCTCGAAAAACGATCTTTGTTTGTAATTCATTACATTATTTAAAGGATAATAACATTGTTTGTGTGTGATCTATATAAAATACAATCCAATAAACTCATTTAAAAATAAATTTTTTTTAAAACAATATATTACCTATTACACTTTACCTAATATGATTTCAATTTGTAAATTTTGATGAATTCATTCCACGAATTAGGCATCAATATTTTTTCACTATTTACACATGATGTTGGATTTCATTGAGTCCATTTTCTCATTTATCCCAATAGTTATATCTCCTTAAATATTATACAGTTTATTTTTAATGGATTCATTTATCTCATTATATAGGAATTGAATAAGTATCAATAATATACACATCAACATGATCACTTTCAATTAGATCTATTTCATTAAAATTAGCATTCTCAACTTTTTTTTAACGTTTCTTACAACAGATATTTTGGGGTTTTATAGTAAATTACACTTTTTAAATATTGTGTGACACCCTTAAATAATAAAAAAATATTTTATTTTTATGAGGATTCCTTGGAAATTATATTTTCTCCATTTTTACTCAACTTAGTAAATTTCATTTGTTTTCCTATTGATAAATACATATATTAGTGTCCAAGATTTATATAGATAATGAATTATTCATGGAAAATGTAAAAATATTACTTAATTATATTTCTGATTGTCAATATCTATTATTATTTGAAATACCACTTTTTTATTGAATGCGCATGTTTGGATTGTACCTTTTTTATAAAAAAACACAACCAAATAATAGTTTCATTATCTTTAAATTATGGACCTTTTTTCACATAAATGAATTCTATTTCTTTGTTTGGAATCATATTTAACTAATTTATTTTTATGACCATGTTTTTAGAAATAAAAAAATACTACCATCCAAATTTTTTATCATTATTTTATAAGAATTAATCAAGATTCTTTGACAGTTGTCTAAATTTTTTGGTTAACATTTCAGCTCAAAGATTATACCACTTGTCCAATGTCATGGCTTGTGTTATGGATATTTAATGATCATTAAACCTTTTTGAAACAACCCTAAAATTTCAGACATATATATTACCACTTAATATATGAATATTATTTACATAACATAATGATCAACAATAAAATTATATATGTCTTGTGACTTGGGATACATTGAAACATAAAAAATGGTCCAATAGTGAGAAACATCATATTTTAATTAGTTCTTCATAACTAGAGCCCTTTTTAAATATATCGAACATAATACATTTCCCGATAAAATACGGAAATAAAATATAATAAAGGGTTAGATAAGATTCTTGGTAAGGGGAAAAAGGGAGATATCAACATAACCTGAGCATTAGGGTGTAAAAGTATGAGAATAACATTTGAAAAATCATACACTATATTTCATAAATAATAAATATGAGTCATAGAATAAATAATTATAGTTTATCATATAAAAATCACAATATAATCAAAGAACACGACCAATAATATCATTACAATTTTATATGATATACTTTTTTCATACACATAAGCATAGAAAAAAGATGACAAGGTTATCAAAAAAATATTCTAACATGTTGGGTTTGGGATAACCACACATGAACCAATTTCAAGATTGAGATAACCTATATTTTACCCACTTTCAAGATTGGGATAACCTCCCATGTACCGTATTTCAGACTTGAGACCATCTCTGGTGTACCCCATTTAAATCTTGGGATAACCTCTCTTGTACCATCATTTATGCTTGGGATAATCTCTATTATACACTTTGACCTCATATAACATTAATAATTACCTAACTCATTGGAGGGAGATATAGTTCCCACCTATCACATAATCTATACATTGTTTTCCACTAGATCACAAAACATTCATCATATCATGACTCCTGATAAGTAAATGTTTATCATAAACATTTTATTATATTGTAACTTCTTAAAAGAAATGGGTTTCATAGTAATCTCTCCATCACAAACCTAAACCATTCCAAGAATTTGTAATTATAGTATCCTAGGATAATTCCCAAATTAAATCATAAGTAACATCAAATTCTGTCATCTTAAATGGAAAATGACGTTGAATAATCACTTGGAACATTTCTTGAAGAAAATAGGCATTCCACATTAAAAATAACTTTTTAAAAGAAAATAATAAAAATAATTTTATTTGGAAATTAACATGAAATTATGTAACATAATAAATAAAACATTTATTGTTATTTAAGGTGGAATTTTTATTCACGACATGCACGTAAAAATATATTCCTCTCACATTGTTGGTAAAAAATAAGTGGGTGTTGTTCAAAAAAAGACATGAATATTACTTTAAAAAAATTAATAATAAATTAATACAATGGAATAAATGAATTTAAAAAATCATTGATTTTCCTTAAAGTATTCTTGAAAATATTTTTAGAAAACATGGATATAAAAGAATAATTGTTTTCAACCGAAGAGACAAATAATGTCAGTTTTTATTATATAAATTATTTTGGCCATTTTAGTTCTTAAAGAGATGAATGTGATGGGAAACATGTACTCTCAATAAATAAAATGTTCAGAATAAAATTCATGATTTTATTTGGAGATATTCTATAAGAATTCATTATCTTAATGAAAATTATATGTAATCCTGATAAACCATGAGATTGTTACATAAAATGTCAAGATATATCATGGGTACCCTAGTAACCTGATAACCAAGGCAGCCTTGATATAGCCACAATGGCATTCCTGATCCCCATGCTTTAGTGACTAGCAACTGTCATCACACAATATGAAAGTGGCAATGATTATTCCGCATGATATACCACAAGTAATATAATCCAGTCAATATGCATATAAAAGATACTCCACATGGATAAAAGTACCAAAATAAAAAAATGAATGAAAAAAAGGTATTATAACCCTAGTACCCAAACTAGGGAAAATATCCCAAAAGGTCATAAGGACACAACTCTGCACATCCCCAGCTCAAAAGCTAGATCCACCTCAAAGGGATCCATTCCCTTTTCTTGCACCTGTAAGAAGAAAGTCTATAAACAGATGAATGAAAAATTAGGGTGTGGGCCTAATCCTATTAGGATACTTCCCATTATTCCATAATATATGACAAATAATATATTTCCTAAGAAAAGATTTAAATTTTCAAAATAAATAGGTCTGTAATTTCATAAATTATATTTAAACAAAATATGATATAAATTTAAAAAAATAATGGAAAAATACTTTTAACAATAATTCTATTACATTAGAAGAGATATAATATTTTAAAACAATTTCTTAAATAAAACATTTACATAAAATAGTTTATGTAAATCAAGAAAATGCATGTAAAGTAGTTTTACGGCATTAGTATACATTTATATCTCAAATATAACTCAAAAAGCGAGAAACATGGTCATATTTCAAGTTGGTATAAAATTATTATCCATCTATTGGACTCCTTACACTCTAATTGATCATAGAAAAATGAGTATACTCACATCCCCCTGACACCGTATAGAGGCAACTCATTTTCCTCCCATATAAGATTTTACTCACTGTAAGTATGTATTAGAATATTGTAATAGCATATATTGTATCCAAATAACACAATAACTACCTAAGGCTTTCATGTGCCCTTAAATTATGGAATATTTTTTTGTAATATTGCCTAAAATAAAATTAAATCTCTTTCTTTTATTTAAAAATTCCAATTTTTCCATTTTAAACATAAATGGGTTTTAATATAAAACATCCCCTTTTCACAAGATAAAACCAATGGGTTTCTATCAAATAATTTTAAGCCATTTACACAAGTTTAAAATCTGTACAAAACAAAATATATACTTTTAAAAATTCATTTCCACAATTATATTCAAAAATTTAATTGAAAATATTTCCATCAAATACACAATTTAAATTCAATAATTTTAATCGACCCATTTCTATAAACACACCCCACTCTAATGGAATTGCGGAATTTTCAAATTTTTAATTCCAAAACCAATTTAAATCTCCTAAATAACTAGAATCAGGTTTCTATAAATTTAATTTAATGAATATTTGAAAAAATGAATATAAATTAACAATTGAAATAAATAATGTAAATTTGGAATAATTAATTTAGCAATTCCGGATGAAACCGCAAACCTCTTCCAAAAACTCAATACTCTCAATAGCACACGTCAATGATAACAATTATGGAGAGGACCACAAAACCCATCCTAGAAGAAAGATCCAACACTAAAGGGCATATATCCATCCATTCCAAAATGATCCATTGAAAAACCAAGATATGAGAAAGAGATATATATAAAGAATGATTAATAATGATTAATCGAATATCACCCACCAAAGTGATAATGATCAAATGCCAAAGAAATGAATATGGAAGAGTATGAAGATGAAAAAATTTCCTAGGGAAGTACTTAGGTCAAGAGAATGGGAATTGGATAGGATTGAGTGAATAAAATAACCAGGTTCTTCCTCCCATTTATAGCTATTGTCAAGGTGTTACACAACATATAATCCATTTACTTCTTATGAAAGATTTAATTTTCACAACGATAAAGATGCATCAAATCTGTAATTCCCCTTTAATGTCGTTGTGTTACACGGTGTGTAATCCCTATTATCATCATGAAACTCTTGATATTCATAACTATAAAAACCCTGTTGTTATGCATTAAAAACCATTTTGAAATAAATTCACATCATGTAAATGGAATTACCGGAGTGTACCCATCACACCATGAATCATGTTTCACGGGATGCACTGAAATGTAGTAGCACAATGTGTAACCTATTTATACAAACATTAATATCCTGGAAGTCTACAAAAACAAATATTTAATGTAAAAAAAATAAATCAACTATTAGAATTTACAATTATAGGTATCCTCCCTATCAAAACTCAACCATTACTCATAAAATGAAAAAGGAACCCCATAATAAGGTTTAAAACCTACCTGTCAGTATGTTAATGTGATCCTATATACACCCCACCATAAGAACTTTCTATCCCCGAAAATCCAATGAATAATCTTCCCTCAAAAAATGATGATGAAATTCCTCTCTCATCAGTGTCATTTATTCCCACATCTCGTGACTATCCAAACCACACTATCATATAACATTAACTAAATGTATCATCTTCCCACAAAGTACCTTGGTCTCAGAATCAACTATCATGATTGGCTTCTCAGTCAATGATAAATTAGGCTCAATCTCAAGATCACTCCATCTCAAAATATGAGATGGATCAGATAGATACTTTCAAAAATAAGATACATGGAACCCATTATGTATCAATTTTAGATGATTTATTAGTTATAATTAATAATAAACTTTCCCCACCTATTGTATAATCTCAAAAGATCCCACAAAATGTAGATAAAGTTTTCCTTGCCTTGCAAGCCATCGAGGATCCAACTAGTTTGAAACCTTCAAGACCACCAGATCTCAAACTAAAAACTCCAAAGGTTTATAATGACTATCAACATTATTTTGGATTTGTGATATCAACATCCTCTGATGAATCAACTGAATATTAGTTTTCATCACTTGGACCAAACTCTTCCCAACCAAGGAACATTCACCAACCTTCTACCAAAATAATGTAGATTTAAAATAAAAACCAAAAAAGGCATTAAAAGGTTCCATTATAATAATTTACTTGTAACTATTGTTATAAGAGATCTCAATGAGTCCAAAGTAATCATATCAATCCCCAATGAATTTGAGAACATAATCACAAATCATATCCTCAAGAATATTTATAACTCTCTATCTTTGTCCATCTGATTATCGATAGTATTCCATGATGAAATAGACCTTTTATCCCAGTTCCTCCTGAAGGACTCTCCAAAAAATAGAAGTCAAACTTGTATCCCTATTAAAGAATATAATAGATGGAACTCAATGAAAAAAATCGATTTCACCTAGAGACTTAAGAACTCCTAACCTTTTGTGGTATATCGAATAGGTATAAATCGATCCATCATGTTCAGACTATCGGTCACAACTCATATCACATTCATCATTCTCTGGGTATGAGGAAACCCAACCAAAATTTCTATGTAAATTTCATCCCCTTACAAGTAGGTACTAGATGTGGTTGATGTAAACCAGAAGGCTTCTGGTTCTTATATTTCACCTGTTGGCATGTATGGAAATGGGAAATAAACTCACCAATGCCTCATCTCATACATGGCCACCTGAACTGTGACCTAATTTCATAGAACATATTAGTGGATCATAGGTGCACATGCCACTGGGAATTACGAAAATCCCTCATTACAGCCTTCGGTGCCACTAATGGCACAATGAAGAAAATGTGATATCATAGAACACCCTCTTTAGAGAATGAAAACTGTGAAACTATCTCCCCAACATAGAGAGAGTCTCTAATTATATGGAATTCATCATAATGATCTTGAACCTGAAAAATAATCTTGAGAATAGCATATGTAAACTGACCTCTACCTAACAAAACATTAGACCCCTTTATTGAACTCCAATATGAAATTGTGCAAGGAGATCCATCAAAATCGACTCCTCTAAAGATTATTTCATAGTGTGGGATGGATGTTTCATACTCAATGCATCAGGAAAGAAATTCACCTTCCCTATAGTATATGCGATTTCAAAGTCAAAAAAAAGGCATGTACTCCACCTAATTCCTACAGTGTAGGTTCAACCCTTTTAGAGAGAATATATAACTCGTGATTTTTAACTATGAAAACATATTGAACCTTTCACCATAAAAGAATGTCACCAAATCCAAAGCATGAGAATCATAGTTGTAAGATAAAGATTGTGGGTTGGATAATTCTTCTTTTGTGGCCTAAGATGACGAGACACATATGCCACCACATGGTATCTCGTTATAAGAACACATCCCAATCCTAAACCTGATTCATCACAAAAGACCACATAGTCATGCCCGACCTTTGGAAGAGTCAACACCAGTGTAGTAGTATAAAGAAATTTTATCTCAAAAAAATAATTCTGGCATTTATTATCTCAATCAAATATCACCCCTTATAAATAATAGAAGTCACTGAGGAAGCCAACTTCAATAAGTCCTTCACTAACCTACAGTATTACCCAGCTATCCCAGGAAGCAATGAATTTTTAAGACATTTTTTGGGTGATCTCGAGTCATAAATGCCTTTACTTTCTCAGTATCAACTGATTTACCATGTTCAAATAAGACGTGTCTCATTAATTTCACTTCCAAAATCCATAAATAACACTTCAAAAGCTGGGAATAATGTCATTGAATTCTCAAAAGTCCCAGAACTATTCAAATATGTTGCACTTGATCCTCCTCAGATTTGGATTAGATAAGAATTTCATCCTCAAAGACTACTACAATGTTATCTAGATACTCATGGAAAATCTTGTTCATCAATGCCATGAAAACTACAAGACATTTTCCAGACCAACGGCCATAAAAAGGTACCCATAAGTGTCATACCTATTCTGAAAGTATGTTTTTTTGAATTTCATATTCCTTTATCCTCAACCGATGGTAACCAGATCAATGTACGATCATTAAAAACCACATCACCCCCTTTAAACTGATCAAATATATAATCAATCCATGGAAATAAATATTTTTTTTACCATAACATTATTGTGCATTCAATAATAAACACATAAGAAAAGGTAACCATCAGCCTTCTTAGAGAAGAGAACTACCATCGCCCAATGAGAAACACTCGGTCATATAAATCCTTTTTCATGAAGATCTTCTAACTTGGTATTTACCTCTTTTTGTTCAGCTAGTTGTATGTGGTATAAGGGGATTCATAATAGTTGAGTTACAATCATTAAATCAATAGAAAACTTTACTTCCTCACTGATGGAAATCTATTAAAATCAGAAGGAAAATTGTCAGAAAACTCAAGGATGACTAGAAGAAGATGCCCACTCACTGAATCCTACAATAGATCAAAATAAAACACTGATATCACTTTCCCCAACTTCAGATAATATGGTTCAACTCTTCTCCACCATGGGTCCCATTTTGTTTGATATGCACGAGGCACACCACTGGGTGTTGTAAGCTGGGCCTGTCATTGATAACAATAAACCCATGATTTATTAGAAATTATCCAATCCAACACAAATATAAAATTAAAATATTTCATGTCAAGAACCAGAAAACTCCAAGCAATATGGACATCTAATAGAGAGAATACAAAAAAAGGACTACGGAGATCCTACTCTCTCTTTGTACCCAAGGGTGTATAAATATCGATTTAAAAATATAAAATATCCATATAAATATCAATAAGATTAACAATATTGGTAGTAATAAACAATTGAGATGCAACAGTATCAAATAGTGAATTCACTAATGATGGTGCTATAGTAATGGTACCTCTAACAGTCACTGGACCTATGTATGGATCCTCTAGAGACTATTCCACTGCATGAAGAAGCTTCACTCCAGATGTATATGTCTAGAAGCCTTTTTTAAATGAAACATATTATTTCCCGATAGTTTTATGAGGATATTATGATCTTATTCCACTATGAGAAGTATAGAAGTGATAGAAGAATCTCTGTAAGTTGCTTAAACATCAACTTGACCTGTAGTTCTTGGGTGCCTTAATTAAAACCCTCTTAGAATATAATGGCTTTCAACACTGGTAGAAAATAAAATGACTTTCTTTTAGTGTTGTAGGAGGTCTGGATTTACCCTGTCATTAAGAACATCCATGATAATCATCATACTTTTATTTTATTTTGATAGAACCAACACGGCCACTGGGAGGAAAAGAAGCTCTCTATAATCCTAACTTGCTGGCCAGGTCCATCCCAACTATCATTGCCCTATCCAACACATCAGTATAAGTGGAAAACATCTACAATAAAATTAGTGAATTGATATCTAATAGAAACCCCAACTCGAACTGTTGATTGTTGACTCTCGCATTAGATACAATCTCTATAGAAATTTACACCTACTCAGCAAGGTGATTTGAGTACTCATTCATGGTTTTTTTTTCCTGCAAAAGATTTAAAAACTCTAAATCCATAAAAAACACCATTGACTCTGGATAAAACTTGTTAGTGAAAAAAATATTGATGTATTTCCACTATAACCCCTAATATATCTTTTTTTGTCAACATCATGTCCCACCATATTCTTCTTGGACTCTCTAGGACGATGGTGGAACAATTCACTTTGATCATGTCTGGTGTATCATAGAACTCAAACAGATGTTCTATATTGTCAAATCATACCTCATTATGTTGAGGATCAGTGAATAATTTTTAAAATAGTGTCTTCTGTTGAAATAAATCTTGAAAATCATTTCAAAGAACATCCCCATGATGATATATAGCTAGACCCTGAATGGGGTCTAGAGGTGGTGTAGGTCCCATAGCTTGGATTGTGTGCACAATCAACTCAACTAGATTAGGGTCCACTAGAGGATTCACTTGTTTCTGTTCAACAAAAATTTCCTCCTATATCAGATTTATGCATCTTCACGGAGCCATGATGCTACACAGAATTATTAGAAAACATTTAAGACATTAGATTCTCACTCAAAATGAACATCAAGGGAATCATTCCAAATATATGGACACCAAGATTTTGATTCCACTCTATCCAAATCAAATTAGGGAAAGGACTTGAACCAATCTATAAGACATCAATCTCTAACCACCTCTATCAACTTAAGGTTCATTTTGGTGAGTTAATGTGAGGCACTCAATCACAACTACATCATATGTCCCGATAATATTTTGAAAAATGTGTACATACTCATAGAAAAAAGATCAATAGCCTCCTTCGATACCACTTGGTCATGAACCTACCTAGGTACCTTGGTAACCTAATAACTGAGACAAACCTAACATAGCCTGATGGTTGTACCTGATCCCCATAGGTCAGCAACTAGCACTTGACATCATTCAATTTGAATGTGGGAATAATTTTTCCACAAGACATAGAAGAAGTAAGACAAGCAATAAATTTGAATATAAAAGAGACCCCACTTGGTGTAACGAACCCGAATACAAACATGCATGAAAATAGAAAATTACAGAAACCCAAGTACCAAAAACATGGAAAACATCCTCAAGGTCCCAATGGAAACAACTCTCCAAGTCCCAAGCTCAACGGTGAGATCCACCTCCAAGAGATCACTTCCCTTTTTTGAACATGGAAGATGAATGTCTAAAAACACCAGATGGAAAAATTATGGGTGATCCTAATCCTATTAGTATTCCACAAAAGATTCTATAATAGATTCCAAATAAAAAATATCCAATGAAAATATTTGAATTTTCAAAGAAACAGGTTAGGAAATTCAAAAGTCATATTTAATCAAAAAATGCTATACATTTTCAAAAATGATGGGAAAATACTTCTAAATAATAGGATTTTAATTTACAAGAGAAGGAATATTTAAAATATTGGATTAAATAAAACATTTACATTAAATAGTTTTGTAAATCTATAAAGTTAATGTAAAGTAGTATTACAATATTGGCATAAATTTGTATCTAAAATATAAATAAACAAGTTAGAAACATGTTCATCTTACAAGTAGGTATGAAAGTATTATCCATCAGTTGGACTCTTCACACTCTAAGTTATCATAGAAAAATGAGTATACTCACATCCCCCTGACACTAGCCAATGGTGTCTCATCACCCTCCCATCAGGGATGTGACCCACTGCAGGCGTGTATTAGAACATTGAAAAATCATAGAGTGTGTCCAAATAACTAACCAACTACCAAGGAATGAATTAACTCATACATGATGGGAAATTATTTTTAATACTAATTAAAATAAAATTTATTTCCATCCTTCAATTTTTTGAATCCAAATTTTCCATTTAAAACCAAAACGTGTTTTAATAAAAAATCATGACCTTTTCAAATGATAAAACCACTCAGTTTATATAAAATAATTTTATACCATCTTCATGTGTTTGAAATGAATTCAAAACTGATTCCATTATTTTCAAAATTCAATTCCACAATTAAATTAAAATTTTTAATAGAAATCGTTTCCATAAAATCAATAATTTATATCGACAAATTTCTATAACCACATCCCAATTCAATGGAAATGGGGGTTTTTCAAATTTTTTTACTAATACCATTTCAAATATCTCGATTCACTAGAATTATGTTTTTATCAATTTTGTTAAATGAATGTTTCAGTAATTGATTTTAAATCAACAATTGAAATTAATCAATAAATTTAATAATAATTAATTTTCTAATTCCGAATGGAACCACCAACCTCTTTTCAAAACCCAACTCTTACAACGACATATGTCAATGAGAATAAAGGTGGAGAACTACTCAAAACCCTACATTAAAGAAAGATAAAACACCATAAGTCAAAGATATATCAATTCAAATATGATCCACTGAAATCCCGCCAGATGAGAAATAGAGATAGATAAAGAACGATGAAGATTGCTTACCCAGATGTCACCCTCCAAATCAATGAAGACCTAACACTGAAGGAATATATTAATATGAGTTGAAAGATTACAAAATATTTTAGGTAAGGCCTTGGGTCGAGATCATTGGAATCATATTGAAGTAAGTGAAGAAAATAACAATATTATGCCTCCCTTTTATAAACACTATCAGGGTGTTACAGAGCCTGTAATCTTGTTACATATCGTGAAAGATTAAATATTCATAACTGTGAAGACACTTCAAATCTATAATCCCTATAAAATTAGGTTTATTACATGGAATGTAACCCATATTCATTTCATAAAACTCTTTAAATTTGTATCCATTTAAACCCCAAATGTTACGAATTAAAAACCGATCTAAAAAATATCATGTCATGTAAAGGGAATTCATTGCATATACCCATCACACCATGAATCATGTTTCACAAAATTCACCTAAAATTACTTACATGGCATGTAACCTAGTTATATAGTGTGTAATATCATGAATGATTAGAAAAAAACCTATTTTAAGCTAAAAATCCAACAAGTGTTAGACATTACTATTAAAGGCATCCTCCCACTCCAAACTCAATCCATACCAATACAATGAAATAGAAAACCATGACAGTGTTTAAGACATACCTCTCAGAATGGTAATGGGATGTTACATAAAAAATCTACCACGTTGGTATCACGTTAATCATAATCCAGAAGAATTAATTAAAATTATATAGATATTTATTATTACATAATTTCATGTTAATAATAATAAAAAAATCATTGGGAGTATATAAATCACACAGAAAAAACATGTGGTGTATAAGTCATGTGTCCCATATTAATAAAAGTGAGACAAAATCCATTACTTTAAGAATAGAATTATTTCATACATATTTTATCTTCCTATGTAAATGAATATATTTCTATTATATATCTATTATATAAATATACAGGAATATATCATTCCATAAATGATTTACTTATGACTTTTTATTATGAATATACTAACTACTCATTATTATAACACAGTATTAGCAAATAAATCCTTCATTTTTCATGTATGTATTTGTGTTAAATTTGTTTTCCATTTACAGTGATCTTGTTTAAAAAATTTATTGAATGTTAATGATGATATAAATATCATATATATTAAAAATATGTTTATTTATTATAATCCATTAAATCTAGAGATAGAAAATGAATTACATCGTTCCTAGAGATGTTAGGTCAGTCGTATGTATGCATGAAGGATTTTTCCCATTATCTCGAAGGATGAAATAAAAGAACCTAAATAATATATTTCCTTTATTGAATAATTTTTATTTCATATATATCTCATATACTCATTACAGCTATATTTATTACCTTACATGTGAAGCATTCGATAATATCGAATCTCATCACTTTTTTAGGTTGTTGTATATTGTATATGTAGAGGCCCGAAGCTTGACGTACATGGACATTACATTACTTTTGTGTAATACTTAATACCTAACAAAAATAGACACACAAGGACCGTAATAGTTTAGTGTCTTTGGAAACTCAGAATATAAACTTCTAATCATGTTGAAATATCTTCAACAACTACTATAACGATATTCCCATTTTTGTTTCCTTACCTAAAAACTTTCTTTATTTCCTGGGGAAAATAAATCATAAAAAGGGTGAGCTCAAATACTCAGTAAGGGAAAACAAAGATAACATAATACAATCCATAAACATTTGGAAGAAAAAACTTGAACAAGAAATTTAATCATCAAAATCATGAGGAAAGACATAAATCGTGGAAGTACGTAAGGCATATATCATAATAGAACATCAACAATGATAAAATATAATGGGAATAAAACATGTAATTGTGGAAACCATTCAGAACATGTTATGATTTCCATGGTAGCCAAGGCATTACTGCCAAGACCATCTTAGTGGACAAAGCCCCTTTCTAAATCGAGTTCACTCCAAGTTTCAGTCCTGTAACACTGAACCGGATTAACTTACCATTCCAGTCATATCTATCTCATGAGATATAAATCTTTACCCAATGCATTAGAGGGAGATATAGGTCCCACCCATCTCATAATGCAATCATTCTTTCGTGTGCCACAGAATCATAAATCATACATCATAGCATAACCCATGTAATAGAATGATATTCATAAACATCATGCCATCATAACATAATCTATATAAAAAAATTGATATCATTTCATCATAAGAAGAATCAAACCATGTAAATAATGAAGATATTATACTTGAAACATAAACATATTAAATAATGTCATTTTTGATGGAAAATAATTTTGATAAAAACACTTGAAATGAATTCTTGAGGATAATATCCTTTCTTCTTCAAAATAATTTACTTTTCACAAAATTTCATGCAATTTTAAAAGGAAAGGGTTTTGTTGAAAATAATCATGCAATCTTGTAGAGGAAGATTCATGAAAATGAGTCATTATGAAACCATAAAAATCCATTCACGCTGTATAAGTTAAAAATAACATTCTCCTCGTACTTTTGTCGGAAAAGTCAAAAAGTTCCTTGTATGGTAAACAAAAGAAAGATTCCTTCCATAACACATGGTAAAAGTCAAAAAGGTTAAAAAGGACTTTAAACATGCATGAAAACATTTTTATAAAACTTGGACATGGATGATAAATATAACCCCAGTAAAGACTTACGAATAAGCATTCTCGGATAAAAATGAGATTTGAAAAATTATCCCTTACCTTAGTCCGATATGCTTCGTATGTTTCCAAACCTCCTGTATAATGATTTAAATAATGTCATTGACTTATTACAGAATCATATGCATCGTTATGATAACATATATGGTTCACTTATGACTTTATATTACCCTTTCTTTTGTAAGTTCCATGTTAAAGAAACGTTTTGGGTTAAATCGTTTTATTTATCATACGTGTTTGGACTTGTTGTTCTTGATATTATTACTTATATCCTGATTTACTTAATTCTAGAATTTAAAAAATTATTTACATATAATATATATTTCATCATATACATATATGATAGATCGATTAAATGAAATGAAATACAGCGTTCATGGAGACGGTAGGCCGTACGTACGCATGAACGTTGTTTTCTTTTCCTTATTGAATTGAATGAAATTAAGTGGATATAAATAAACATAAATCCAGTATCATTATTATTTCATATATTTCATGATTACTTATTATATATACTATGTAATCATTCATGAATGGTTAACATGGAGAATGAATCTCATCACATCGTGGAGACAGTAGTCCGTACGTACGCACGAGCGATGATACCATTCTCATGATCGTAGAATTGTATTAGAGTTTAGGTATACTATTTAAGAATAAATATCACATTAAAAAAATCATATATAGTTATTATTTACACCATTATACCCATCCACGTAAGGTGGTGGTGGAAAATAGATTACACCATGGCGTGGAGACGGTATTCCGTACGTACGCACGCGAGGTGATTTTGTTTTCCTTAGGATGGATATATGGTGAAATAGGGTTGTTTCATACTTATAATAAAATATCAGTATATTATTTATACTGATGTTATTACTTAATAATGAAACAACTAAATAAGAATAAGTGGAAGAAGAAATAAAGTTGAAAGAATCGGTAATGGACATTACCTCTTCTTTGAAGCGCTTCTTTGAAACATCCTTTTAGGGAACTAAAATTTGTCATTGAAGAAGACAAGGACCTCTAGGCTGTTTCTAGGGAAGTGGAGAGGAGAAATTGGAAGGGTTTTTCTGAGCTTTAAGGCTCAAAGTGGTGTGTGTAAGAGAAGGAGGAGGTGCCCTTTTATAAGGGAGGAGAGGGGCACCTTTGGAATAACTAAAAATATTATTTTATTATAAAGTCATATTCAGTTTTTAATAGCACCAAATTGAGTTATTTCGAAGATAAGGTGTGTATGGGTCAAAATAATCTCACCAAATAGAATTTGGACAAGTTTAGTTTACTATTTTAACCTTATCATTTAGATCTAACTTTAAGATAGATAATTTTACTTTTACCGTGCCTTTTTGTGTTCTTACACTATATGGTTAATAAACTTACTATACCATGTCAAACGAACCCCATGTTGTTTATTATTAATATATATAACCTTATATAAGTCATTTGGCCGAACCTTATATTTTTAGGAATAAAATAACAATTAATAATATAATATTTGTTTTAAAAACTATTTTATGTCAATTTTGAAACTATTTGGTAATTGATTTTTTCGAAAATCATAACAGAAATATTAATTCAAAAAAAGTTAATTAAATCAATACTAACATGTCATATTGACATAGAAAATTATTTTAATTCATAAAAAGTCTTAAATTACATTTATTTAGGTAATTATAATATCAATTATGTCAATATTTCATTAATAATATAATTACTCCATCATCATTGTGTCATAAAAAAATTAAATTATTTAAAGTCTAAAAATTATAAATAAAATACTATTATGTAGGAAATCATTTTATATTTCTAATTAATATTTATAGTCGAATTTATCTTTTGTATAACCCTATATTATAAATGATTTACCTATTAAACTTTGATTATATTTATTTTAACCCTTCTTTAAATAAATTAATAATAAATGTCCTAATCTAATCCAAGTGGGCCTAAATGGTCATATTTTATTCCTAAGGATTTTTTGGTCGAATAACAGTTATCCAATAGAATTATGACATGTGTTAGGGTAATAATAATATCAATTGTACCCTTAATTAACCTATTTACTTTTAGCCATGGGAAAAAAAGTAAAAAGTTAATATTCACCAAAAATTATTTTCATCTCATTAAACCACATTTTACTTACTGAAATCAACCATGTCTCTTGGATTTTTGAAATTTCATTCACAAAAGCGGTAAAATTATGTCTTATGTAAATTTGAAAATTCTCCTAGGAGGCGGGTAAAAGACGGCCAAAAGTTCAATAAAATTTTTATATATCTAAAATTATTATAAAATGACTCTAATGAATTACATTGAACATATATAGGTATTATGTGTCAATTTTGACCTAAAATAAATTTAAATAGAATAAATATTTATTTAAATAAAAAGTCGGTTTTTAAATAGTAACCCAGTGTTTTCACTATTCATCAAAACTTGAATGTTTTCAGAAAAATACCAAAATTTCACCCTAAGATAATTTCGATATTTCGAATCCAAAAATGTAGTCCATTTTGAAAGTTGAAATTTTCAAAAACATGTCACTACTATTCATAATGGCTAGTTTTAATAATATTTTAATAGCATATCATTGTTTAGTGAAACTCGGTATTGCGTACAACACACGCTATCGAGGAAGGTCGCGATTGCGTGTAATGTTGCCAAGTTAGGGTTTCATGTTGTGCAAGAATCCTTTGTTGTAGCGTACAACACAAGACATCAATAAAATTAAAAATAATAATTTTCATAAAATTTAGGGGTGTTACATTCTACCCCCCTTAAAATGAATTTCTCCCTCAAAATTGGTCGGGTTTATAAATGGTTTACTACTCTAAAGTTTCTTTAATAGAAACCCACATCGTAAAAAGGAATACCAAAACCAATCTTTAAAAACTAAAGTATGAAACATAACGGTTACACAATTTAACTAATAACTGGGTTTCCACATAGCAGAACATAGGTGAAAATATGAATATTGAAGAGAAACCTAAACATCATGTTCTGATGGAGAGTGGTAGAGAACATGGCTATGAAAAATCCAATAATCACAAAGCCATAGATTTGTGATGATCTAAGGTACCATCTGATTCATCCGATATAAGGGAACTAGGACAACATTTTTGGTTTTTAAGATCATTTCCCTAAAGTTGATAAATTAAAATAAATACTTACATGATTTTGGTACAATTTCACTATTGTTCGTGAATTGATAATTTCCACTTCATCCCTTAATGAAATGAAGTTGAATTTGTTATTCGTGATGTGTTAGCAGATCATTTGATAGAATGATGGGTCATTCCATCTGTTTCAAACAAAAGGTTAGCAAAAGTTATAAGTCCATATTATGGTTATATTAATCGTATATGGTTCCAAAAATGAACTTATACTTCATATATCATAACGCTTAATAAAATAAAACTAGTTTCTACTAACCAGGGACTTACTGTAGGCCAGTGGTAGGCGATAAAGGCCAGTCCCATTTCAGTTGTGGGTTCGATTCCCACAGCCTTGTCCGATGCGATGGGTTGTCACCCGACCGGCAGGTTGTCCTTTTTTCTAAAACTACATTACAATAACATCCCATCAACAATATCAAAAAAAACTTCTATCCTTAAACAATACTAACTTATGTCCAACATAATCCATTCCAATCTTTATGCTTATCCATAATACTGCAGTCCACTCTCATAATATAGTGAAAACGATTACCAGAGATTTCATATAACAAGCATGTTAATAGCATCATTGATCCCTATATATCATAAGATATGTCTTGTTGGTCACATTCCAAATATTATAAGGCCTTAATCATGTATTCTCTTGAAAAATGAATACCCATTGAATCTTAGTGAAAACATGAGTTCTGTCAAAAGTTAACTCTTTCCACATACCAAAAACCCAAAATTCTATATACTCAATCCATGATATAACTATTTCTTTATATCAGTCATGAGCTCATGAATACTGTCAATCATTTCATATTCTCCTTATCATTTTATTATGCACATATCATCCCCTTTCCAGAAATATCTCAATCACTTTCCATGGTTACCGGTATGATAAAATTATTGAAAACCACAATAGACCAATACATAAATATTCCAATATTCCATGATACTATATACAACATTATTTTGGAATCCCATTACATAAAAACTTAATCATTCCACCACATCATTTTCATATTCAACATCGCCAATAGTGATCGCATGTGACCTCCCTTTGACCTTTTCCTTTAGTGGTTTCTCATGTCAATCATCACTAACCCTTGGATTAGGGAATTGATTAGCATAATGCCCCATTTAATTGCACTTGAAGCATTGAAGTGTTGGTGGTGCGTTCTCTGCAGTCTTTTCTTTATTCACACCATTAGCAACCCTTTTTCCATTACTTTGACACTCAATTGCTTGACGACCATCTTTTCCACACTTAAAACATTTTCTAGTCCCTTTAAGACAATCTCCACCATGCTTCTTTCCTCACATTGAGCATAAGGAAACATTCATCTTCTTTTCACCATTATTCTGAGATATCTACTTGAACTCCATCTTTCATTTCTTGTCAAAACCATGAGATGGATATGTAACACCAACTTCCATTTCTACCTTGATAGCACAACACACAATTTCTTCATAGCTACTGAAGTCTCTTATAGCTAATGCCCTTCGAAGATTTGGTTTTAATCCACTGAATAATTGATCAACTTTACTTTCAGGTTGGATGATAAAGCTAGATGCATACCTTACAAGCCTTGTAAAATTCGCTTTGAATATACCAACAGATTTATCATCCTTTTTCTTTAGTTCAAGAAACTCCTTCTCCATCTTTGGTCGAAGAATACGAGGGAGGTACTTATTGAAAAATAAGTTCTTGATCTCGTCCCATTCCATGGACTCAATTTCATCTCTTGGCCTCATATTCTTGATAATATTCCACCATCGATCAGCTTCACCTTCCAAACAATATACTACTAAGATGACTTTATCATGTTCAGAACATTTAAGAACTGAAAATATCTTTTCCGGGGTACTGATCCATTGTTCAGCAACAAGTGGATCGGAAGACCCACTGAAAGAATGTGGACTTTTCCTGATGAAGGACTCAATAGAATATTGTTCCCTTCTCTTCTCATTTGGAATTCCAGAAGGATTCATAGCTTGTGTGAGTATAACAATATGATTTTCACTCCATCTCCCATAAAATTTGTTTGTTCAAGAGGAAAATCATTGCATTGTCTATTACATTGATCAACACGGTTCCTTCGGGTTCCAGCCATCGTCTAAAACCCAAAAAGAACAGTGTGAGAGGGAAAAATCATGATAGGGAAAAAACATAATAAAGGGGGACTACCTTCAATATCTAACATATTAGGTTAAATTCTAAGATCTTTACCGTATTTCTAGGAACATATCCTATATGTATACTCATCCTTAGGGACATCCCTAGACATACCTTATAAATATCTCTAGGGATCTCACTAACGTTTTCGTATCCTAGTTTCCAAAGGTTGACTAAACCTTTCCTCTGATACCAACTATAGAGGCCCGAAGCTTGACGTACATGGACATTACATTACTCTTTCAGAATACTTAATACATAACAAAAACAGACACACAAGGACCGTAATAGATTAGTGTCTTTGGAAACTCGGAATATAAACTTCTAATCATGTTGAAATATCATCAACAACTCCCATAATGATCTTCCCCTTTTTTTCATTACCTAAAACCTTTCTTTATTTCCTAGGGAAAATAAAACATAAAAAGGGTGAGCTCAAATGATCAGAAAGGGCAAACATAGATAACATAAAACAATCCATAAACATTTGGAAGCAAAAAACTAGAACATGAAATTTAAGCATCAAAATATTGAGCAAATACATAAATCGTGGAAGTACATAAGGAATATATCATAATAGAACATCAACCATGATAAAATATAATGGGAATAAAATATGTAATTGTGGCAACCATTAAGCACATGTTATGATTTCCCTGGTAGCCAAGGCATTACTGCCAGGACCATCTTAGTGGACAAAGTTCCTTTCGGAATCGAGTTCACTCCTTATTTAAGTCCTATAACACTGAACCGGATTGACTTACTATTCTAGCCATTTCTATCTCATGAGATATAAATCATTACACAATTCATTGGAGGGATATATAGGTCCCACCCATCTCATAATGAAATCATTCTTTCGTGTGCCACAAAATCATAAATCATACATCATAGCATAACCCATGTAATAGAATGAGATTCTTAAACATCATGCCATCATAACATAATCCATATAAAAAAATCGATATCTTTTCATCATAAGAAGAATCAAACCATGTAAATAGTGGAGACATTATACTTGAAACATAAACATATTAAATAATGTCATTTTATATGGAAAATAGTTTTGATAAAAACACTTGAAATGAATTCTTGAGGAAAATATCCTTTCTTCTTCAAAATTAATATCTTTTCACAAAATTTCATTCAATTATAAAAGAAAAGGGTTTTTTTGAAAATAATAATGCAATCTTTTAGAGGAATCTTTATGAAAATGAGGCTTCATGAAACCGTAAAAATCTGTTAACGCCTTATATGATAAAAATAACATTCTCCTCGTAATTTTGTCGGAAAAGTCAAAAAGTTCCTTGTATGGTAAACAAAATAATGATTCCTTCCATAACACGTGGTAATAGTCAAAAAAGGGTAAAAATGACTTTAAAAATACATGAAAACATTTTTATAAAACTTGGACATGGATGATAAATATAACCCCAGTAAAGACTTACGAATAAGCCATCTCGGATAAAAATGAGATTTCCAAAATTGTCCCTTACCTTAGGTACGATATGCTTCATATGATTCCAAACCTCCTGTATAATGATTTAAATAATGTCATTGACTTATTAAAAAATCATATTCATAGTTATGATATCATATATGGTTCATTTATGACTTTATATTACCTGTGCTTTTGTATGTTCCATGTTAAATCAACGTTTTGGGTTAAATTGTTTTATTTATCGTACGTGTTTGGACTTGATGTTCTTGATATAATTACATATATCCTGATTTACATAATTCCATAATTTAAAACATGATTTACATATAATATATATTTCATTATATACATATATGATAGATCGATTAAATGAAATGAATTACACCATTCATGGAGACGGTAGGCCGTACGTACGCATGAACGCTGTTTTTATTTCCTTATTGAATTGAATGAAATTAAGTGGATATATATACACATAAATCCAGTATCATTATTATGTCATATATTTCATGATTACTTATTATATATACTTTATAATCATTCATGAATGGTTAACACGGAGAATGAATCTCATCGTGTCGTGGAGACGGTAGTCCGTACGTACGCACGAGCAATGATATCATTATCATGATCGTGGAATTGTATTGGAGTGTATGTATAATATTTCAGAATCAATATCACTTTACAATAATCATATATAGTTATTATTGACACCATTATACCCATCCAAGTAAGGTGGTGGAAAATAGATTACACGACGGTGTGGAGACGATATTCCGTATGTACGCACGCGCTGTGATTTCGTTTTCCTTAGGATGGATAGATGGTGAAATAGGGTTGTTTCATACATATATTAACTTATCAGTATATTAGTGATACTGATGTTATTAATTCATAATGAAACAACTAAAGAAGAAGAAGTGGAAGAAGAAATAAAGTTGAAAGAATCGGTAACGGACATTACCTCTTCTTTGAGGTGCTTCTTGAGAAATCCTTTTAGGGAACTAAAATTGGTCTTTGAAGAAGACCAGGACCTATAGGATGTTTCTAGGGAAGTGTAGAGGAGAAATTGGTAGGTTTTGGCCGAGATTGATGGCTGAAAGTGGTGTGTGGAAGAGAGGGAGGAGGTGCCCTTTTATAAGGGAGGAGAGGGGCACCTTTGGAATAAATAAAAATATTATTTTATCATAAAGTCATATTCGGTTCTTAATTGCTCCAAATTGAGTTATTTTGAAGATAAGGTGGGGATGGTTCTAAATCCTCTCACCCAATATAATTTGGAGAAGTTTCGTTTACTATTTTTACCTTATCATTTAGATTTAACTTTAAGTTAGATAATTTTTCTTTTACCGTGTCTTTTTGTGTTCTTACACTATAAGGTTAATAAAAATACTATACCATGGAAAACGAACCCCAAGTTTTTTATTATTAATATATATAACCTTATCTAAGTCATTTGGCTGAACCTTATATTTTTAGGAATAAATCAACAATTAATAATATAATATTTGTTTTAAAAACTATTATATAACAATTTTGAAACTATTTGGTAATTGATTTTTGTGAAACTCATAACAGAAATATTAGTTCTAAATAAGTTAATTAAATCAATAATAACATGTTATATTAACATAGAAAATTATTTTAATTCATAAAAAGTCTCAAATTACATTTATTTAGGTATTTATAACATCAATTATGTCAATATTTCATTAATAATATAATTAATGCATCATCATTGTGCCATAAATAAATTAAATTTTTAAAGTCTAAAAATTACAAATAAAATACCATTATGTAGGAAATATTTTTTTCTTTCTAATGAATATTTATAGTGGAATTTATCTTATGTATAACCCTATATTAAAAATGATTTACTTATTAAACATTGATTTTAACTATTTTAACCCTTCTTTAAATAAATTAATAATAAATTAATGAATCAATAAAAGTGGACCTAAGTGGTCATATTTTATTCATAAGGTTGTTTTTGGTCTAATAAAACTTATCCAATGTAATTAGGACATGTGTTAGGGTAATAATAATATCATTTGTACCCTTAATTACCCTATTTACTTTTAACTGTGGTAAAAAAGTAAAAAGTTTCTATTCACCAAAAATTATTTTCATCGCATTGAACAACATTTTACTTAATGACATCAACCATGTCTCTCGGATTTATGAAATTCCATTCACAAAAGTGGTAAAATTATGTTTTATGTAAATTTGCAAATTCTCCTAGGAGGTGGGTAAAAGACGGTCAAAAGTTCAATAAAATTTTTATATATCTAAAATTATTATAAAATGACTCTAGTTAATTACATTGAACTTATATAGGTATTATGTGTCAATTTTGACTTAAAATAAATTTAAATAGAATAAATAATTATTTAAATAAAAAGTCAGTTTTTAAATAGTATCCTAGTGTTTTCACTATTCATCAAAAATTGAAAGTTTTTAGAAAAATAAAAAAATTTCAACCTAGGCTAATTTATATATTCGGAATCCAATAATGAAGTCCATTTAGAAAGTTGAAATTTTCAAAAAGTTGTTATTACTATTCATAACGGCTAGTTTTAATAATATTTTAATAACATATCGTTGTTTAGTGAAACTCGGTATTGCGTACAACACACGCTATCGAGGAAGGTCGCGATTGCGTGTAATGTAGCCAAGTTAGGGTTGCATGTTGTGCAAGGATTGTTTGTTGTAGCGTACAACACAAGACATCAATAAAATTAAAAAGAATATTTTTCATAAAATCTCAGGGTGTTACAGTAGACATGAGGTTTGCTATCATATTCTAATAGAATAGAATGTAAGAAGGTATATGTGATATTATAGTTCCAGAGGTATAAGATTTTAATAAATATAATATAAATATTTTAAATTCATCATTATATTTATTCATGATCGGTGGGGAAGGAAAACAAATCACCTTATTTTACGAGGAGGTACTCCTCCCTGCGCACAATAAAAAATGTTGGTTCCAATTTGATTGAAGAAGATATGGATGTTGGTATTGAAATTTAAAAAAATGAATATTCATAATATATTATCTCATAATATTTAAATAATATTTGAAGGATGTGGAATAATAAATAAAAAATATTTTATGTGTAGTTAAAACCCTAGACATAAAAACATCTACGTCTATTGGTAATATTGAGTATATTAAATTATCATGGAATAAGAATAATTGGGGTGGTGGAGAATGAAAATAAAACAAAATAACCTATGTAATTATGTTACCTATTCTTTAGGTAACTTTTTTTTTTCTTCCACAAAAGTGTTTCCTTGTTTGGATTTCTACTAAAATTGAGGTCATTGTGATGAAGGTAGGTAATTTTTTAGGAGATTTTGGTGGATTTAGGATGATCCAAATGGCGTTATAGGTTTGAATATGTTATATGTGGGTACAGTTTTATAGTGGAGGACAAGTATCATTTTTATAAATATAAAAATCAAACACTATTGAGAGGTATGCATTACTTCATTTAACTCTAATAATTTTTCATTATTTAGAAAAGATGATAATTGGCCTAAATATTTTTATAAGATGTCTTTTTTACATGTTTCTAGGTTATTTGGCTCCTTAACATAATGGTAGACCACTATGTATTCTTTTTTTCCTTCATTGAGATAAATAATTTTAATTAATTTCACTTTTATATTTCATCAAAAATTAAGTTGTACTTCTTAAAAAGTACGAATTAGGTTTATTTCAAATAAAAAAACCATTTATCAAGATTTTACTCAAATAAGTGGATGAAATTAATTTAACATTAATCCCTTATATGGGATTAAACAAAGAGTTTTTATAAAGAGAAAATGATAAAATTTTTGAATTGTTTTTATATCCAATTTTTATATGAAATTGGTTAAAATGTTGTAAATTGGATTAATCTAGGTATTATTGATCTAATGACATTTTAAAAATGAATTAAAATATAATTTATCTATACAAACAAATTATATAAAAAAGTTTTCTTCAATTAAAATCCTATATTTATATATATATATCAAAAAATGAAACTTCTCAGAAAAAATTCCAAAATTTCCCCCAAAATAAATAATGATATTTTTCATTGAAAATGAAGTATCTTTTTTCAAATAAAAATTATTAATGTATATTGAATTGTGTATAAAATATATTCTCTATTAAATGTTTATGAAATTATCTTTTTAAAAAATACATATGTTTATTAATAAAATTTGATTTATTTTTATATTATACATATCAAATCTACAGGATGGGAGTAACAAAATTTGATTTGTAAATAGAATAGAAATTATTGGAAAAAATTCAGGTAATGTTATTTTTTTAAATTTATTGAGACAAAATGGTGTTTGTACATAGAAAGATAGCTTTCTTAGTTAAAGGAATTACTTCATTCGAAAATATTTCTTATATTCACTTATAACTAATTCAAATCTAAATGATTTTTTTTATAAAATTTTAGATCATATTTTAATGATTTTGATAATCATATATGTAACATCAATTCCAATGTAAAGGTGGTAACTACAATATTCCTAGTATATTTTAATTCAGTAAAAATTTTCATTATGAGTAATAAAAGAAATTGATGGAACTCAAAATTGTGTGTAACGCAAACCAAATATGGTGTTGTTTGTTCCGCATGCTAATTCAAGAGTTTCCTATGATGAAAGATTAAATTGGTGTTGTGTTAAAAGCAAGGAAAATGTACTTCTTTAATATAATATATTTTACATTCAGTTTTTTATAAAATGAAAAAAAAAATAAAAAGGTTTAAATGAATTCAAAAAATATATATTTAATAAAATATCATGGTGTTACATTCTACACCCATTAAAATGAATCTCACCCTTGAGATTTGTCTCGGTTATTGAATTTTTAATACATGAAAGTTCCTTTCATAGAACTGACATCATAATAATGCATACTAAAAATTACTTTTAAAAAGGAAAGTTTCAAATATAACAGTTACGCAAAATAACTCATAACTAGGTTTCCACAAAAAGAGAACATACGTGGAATGTTAAAACATGGACATGGAAGAGAAATTTAACTATAAAGTTCAAATGGATAGTGATATAGAACATAGTTAAGAGAAAGATGATGATCCCAAATCCATAACCCAAAGAGGCTTCAAAAAGGTCATTGATATCCTCAAAAATGATGATAACATGAAAAAAGAAATTATTTCAAGAATATTTTTCCTAAAGTTGTAGAATTATCATGAAAAAGTTATACATATTTGATTTCAAGACAACTTTACCCTTTTTTTTTGCTTTGATAAATTTTTAGTTTATCTCTTACTTTATGAAATAATGGTTAATTATTCAGTCCATAAGTACTAACATAGAATGATAAGTAATTATATCTTTCATTAGTTATCATCATTGAGAATGTTTATCACAAGTTACCCAATATTCATAAATCCTCATATTCTGAGATATTACATTAATCAATAAAACCATATTCGATGTTTAACATAAACCATTCCTTAAATGGTAAGCCATGTTATCACATACATGGTTTTTTTGATGCATTGTTTTGTTTATTTTTTGTCACATATTGGATTCTTAGTTTCATCAAGAGTATTTGGTGAAAAATAGATATTTTGGGCTCTACAGTAGGTGGCGTATGGTTGCCTCACAGTTAAGGGAAATCGTTCTCCATTATCCAAGAAATTGTGCAACAAAATTTCATTTTGGATAGTGGTGACCACATGATTAGTGCACAATTTTCAAAACCATGCATATTCCTCCTATTTGAAAGTGAGGGACGAACGATTTCTATATAGTTTGGGAAACCATAAGGGATAACCATAAAACCTATTTACGTTAATATGAATTTGATGTTCCTCTTTTACCCTCTAAGAATTTTGAACCTAAAACACCAATTTTTCACCTATCCCTAGTCCATGAAACCAAAAGGGATCCACTCTCTTCTTCTCTAAGACTCCTCTCCTTTCCCATGGTGTGGATCTAAGGTTTCTTCATGGTTTTTGGTTTTCTATTCAATATAATATCTTCCACTCATATTCTTATTCATTTATGTTCAATTTTCTCTAGGGTTATTCTTCTTTATTTTTCTTTATGATATAGGTTTCATGCTTCCCTTGATTTATATTTGTGAATTTTTTCATCTTATGGTTTTTATTAATTATTCATGCCTCTTTGAACCTTTGTGGATTCATTTCATGTTGGCGTTGTTGAAGCACATGTGATATTATGTTGGTTTCCCTTTTCATTTATCCTTAAAATTTAGGAATCATTATTTTATTTCTTTTTACACCTTCCTTGCATGATTATTAGATATGTGTGATTTTTATAATAATTTTTTATCATGGAATAAGGTAATTTATTTCCTATTTTTATGTATATATAATTATTTTTCAATTTTTTTTCACATAATGTCTCTGATAAAATGCCCAAGTGTTGTTTGTATGTGATTTTTTATTTTTAAAGAATTGTTAATCATTTTAAATATATTAATATATAATTCTTGTTTGTATTTTTAAAATGGATTTATATATGGTTTGGGACTTGAAAGTGGATTGTGATTAGTTATTTGGGATTTTTTTCAACATGTGATAATTATGTGTGGTTTGTTTGGAATTTTGATAAAAGTTTATTTGGTTTGAAAATAAAATTTCAGTGCTTAAATGAAATTTTCTAAAATAGTTATCAAATGAAAAATGGCATGTTTTCAAGTTTATTGAAAGGTGTAATTGGTTCTCTTGAAAAAGTAAGGTTTCTGAAAGGGTTCTTGAGGGCCATTTGGTACTTTCTTGAAAATCATTGATGTGTAAAATCTCCTTGGATAATCTATCAACCTAGGTCATGTTGAATATTGAAGGATTTATGTGCTAAGAGACTCCCTTGTTTTTTAATTGATTAAAGATAATAGATTTTTCCTTTGTGTGGCTTGGGGGTGACTTTTTCTGTGAATTGTTGGTATATAATGTATTTTCATGTGATTTGATGCTCAGTTGGCATTGGTCGGCTCACCCCCCCCCCTTAGTCTTGACATGGGAACATGGTGTAACTACTGGATTTTTTTAAAGGTATCTATACTAGCATCAGATTTTTCTCTATATAGTGGCCCATGGTAGGGGATTTGTTTTTTTGTTATGGGATAGTACCACCTTAGTCACACCAGTTAGGGTGTGGTCTATCAGGTAGATGAGTTGATGACAATATGTGAGGCATGCCTCCAAGATGAGTCAGATATAAGTATGTTTCATATTATACCCCTGACCTTTTATGTTCTCCCATTTCATTCGATACATAACAGTCTGTAGTGAAAAAATGAGATGCATTGCTATTTGGTTACTTGTGCATCTTATTTTTTCACTACCCCTGTTATGTGATCATTTATAATAATTTATTGCATGGTGTATTTATTGGATAAAGTTATGTGTTTTCTTTCAAAGGATTATAGGAAGGGTTTTGGAAATTTGTTACAAAACTTTTTTCATTTTAATCAAAAGAATCATCTTTCTCCATGAAAATGTTAATATATTTTTCTTGTAAAATAATCTGGATTTGAATGTAAAATCAAAAATGTTCCATGTTTGGTTTTAAATGAGGAAATGTGTTTGAAAAATATTACTCTTATATATTGTATTTGAAACCTGAATTCTATGTTTCTTTTATTTAAAATAAGTTTATGGGGAATATATTTTTTTGGTCATACCTATTGAGTTTCAATACTCACGCCAAAAATTCATTCTTGTTTTCATATTTTGTGTAGTTGTTTGCATGGTTTCAATACTCATGGATAATTGTTGGTGTTGGTATCATATAGTGTTGTTTGAGGTCATATGGATATGTTATGTTCATCAAGTTCATTTTTGTTTTTGTTATTTTGTTTTTGTATTTTTTTAATTTTGTGTTAAATATTTGCTTTTTGGAAATATAGGTATTTATATTGGACTAATATATTTGTTTTTTCTATTTTATTTATTATTATAGGGAGAAATCATTCCCTTATATTATATGTTGATTCACTCACACTAGATTCCATCTATGGAGGATCAGGAATTATTTTCCAGCCTTATCTTGAGCCAACATAGGTTATTGGATCAAGTTCAATCCGGATAGGTTTGTGAAAAAATGGTTACATATCCTAGGCTCATTATAGGACTTGGCTTTCATAGTTCCCTTTGTAATTTTTTATTTCAAGGTATATAGTGTATGTCTTTTATAACGTATGGTGTAGATATGGGGGAGTATCTAGAGAAATATTTCTATATTGAACTGTGGGTTACCATAGGATGATAGATTTTGTTTGTATTCATTATTTCTTATGGTTCGAATGCTGTTTGGGAAATGAAATGTGATTTGGGCTTGTAGTATTCATGAGATCATAGGGACTGTCATGAAATGTGAAGCCAAGAACATGTTTCTGAATGAATTTTGATGATGGTGGGGTGATTGGTATATGGACACAAACCATATAACCAAGTCACCCATAAACACTAGTTTAACCTTATGAGTTGTTTTGGATACCACATCATTTAGAAATTGTGTTCAAACCCCTTTTATTTAAATTGTGAAAATCTAATTTTTAGTGTTAATGGTTTGGATTTTTGGAAGATTTAAAATGGGATTTTATATTCATTTTAAAAAGTGATTTAAAAAAAGAATTTAAAAAAAAATATTTTAGGTAAAATGGGAATGAGTTTAATGAAATTGTATTTATATAATTAAAACATGGGGTTTATCAAAATTCATTTTCTAGAAAATAGAAAACTATTTTTAGTAATGTTTTGGAAATTCATTGAATCTTATGATACTGGTTTTTTGGATTCAATTTGTGGGATTTTTTTGAATGGAATAAAATAGATTAATGTATAATGTTGAGAATTGATATAACTTGAACAGTTGATGTATTTCTGAAAAAAAGTTATGAGATTCAAAATGTGAGGTGGAATAAGAATGTGAATCTTGAATTGATTGATATTATAGAAAATTATGAAGCTCTATTAGACCTTTATTATTATTATGAATGGTCACATGTATAGATGTGTGTAAGAGAATGGATGGTTTATGGAATTAGTGAATTAGTTATCATATTTTCATGTGAATTTTTGTGTGAGGAGGATTTATGGACTTCCATTGGTGGGCATTCATCTTCACAAGTTCATTTTCATTTTCAAAAAATATTAATGGACAATATTGTAGTGTTTTTTTAATGGGTTGTTGTGTATCTTATATTCTTTTGGTTTTGGAATATTGTTTTTGTTGTGTGTTGAGTTTGATATCTTATTGGTGATTTGGTTTTGATTGAGATATTATATTTATTATTTACTCGTGTACACCCACAATGATAATTTGATGGATATTTATGGTGCAGCTCTGGATTGTTTACTATTAGCGGATCATCCAATTGATCAACCTTAGTACATCATCCTAGAGATTCAAAAGTTAAAAGCTCCTCTCATTTATGGTTAACATAATCCTATATAATAGGAAGAGTGGATGTCGATATTCGAAAGAATATTTAGCTTTCTTAAGTTTCCTATGTCGTTAAGGGTTAAGTTCACTACCTTCATCGATGAAGGATAATCTAGGATGTGGTGGAAGTCAGTCTCTCGAAAAAGACATGGTAAGATCATACCTAGAATTTTATCATGTATTTTATTGTCTACTAATATTTATTAGAGGTAGTGAATTGAAAAAGCTTATGGATATTTTATGTTTATATGATAGTGATAGATTGGTGTTGGAATTATTTTATCATTTTTTTGATCTAATTTTTGACATTCTAAATTGAGATACAAATTATTTTGTGAAGGCTAAAAATTTTGTGAAGGGTTTTCATTATTATATGAATTTGATGGTGCCAGAGTTATGTTTATCCTCTTATGTCAATGTGACGAGGCAAGATGTTTAGGATAAAGTTGTGCTATATGGAGTTCATGGGGTATCCAACCTTCTTCTAATCTCTATAAGTAGTGAATGTAATTTATGTATGGAGATGGGTAATTTTCATGAAGAGCTTGGTGTTGGTCACGAAATTAAAAGGCCTCTAGAAATTTCTTCATCTTCTTCCAAGAATATGACCACGTTGTGTCATCATTAAAAAAACCAGTTCATAAGAAGTTGTCATGTACGAGTTCACTGATTTCCTAGTATACTTGTGGATGCCTATGTCGCTTGGAAAGGTTTTTTTACAGTGTTTCTAGGAATTTCCATTTAGAATCCACCCATTTTATTAGAACCCCATTCCTATTATAGTAGTATGGGTTGTTTTATGATAATTTTAAAGTCCCTTTATATCTAATGCATTTTATTTTATGATGGTTTGGTTCGGTGGTGTTTTGTAGTGTTGTATTATCTTTAAAATGTAAAAGTGGATGTTGGGGATCTCGTGATGACTTATGTTTAACAATAAATAGGTTTTTATTTTGTAAATTATAAAATTTTCCATCTTGAGTGGAGGTGTGACCAATTATGCACCTCATTAATGCTACCTCCTCTTTAGGGATAAGAGAAATGGGGTGTTTATGTGTGTCTTATAACCCTAAGTTTCTTTGATAGTTCCTTGTTGAAGAAAGTGAGTTTTGTGGTGTGTCGTGTTCCTTTGGATCTACCTATGATGTTTTTTGGCTTCTCATGACACCAAAATAAGGAGCACCATTCCATGATTATAATCTCTTGAATGTGAGGTAGTGGATACTTAATGACGACCGATATCCAACCTTAGGCCCCTAAGAGAAGCTTCCATACAATTAGGAACTACACGGGTGTGGAGAACTTTTTTCTAGAATTGACATTAATGTTGGAATGGGGAGAATTTATGTTTCTATGTTATATATTCTTTTCCATTGAAGTCACTATTTTATTGTAAAAGTCATAGAGGCCTCATTTCCACATTAAAATATATGTGGTTTAAGATCTCCTCTATTGTGGTAAGAGATCGTGGTGGTCTTGTTTTCTTGAGAATCCAGTTTTTGTAAAATTTTTATGTGGATTTCTAATTGATTTTCCCTATGTGTTTATCCCATAAGAGTTCGTTTTGGTTGTGGATTATGCGCATTTGGAGATAGTTGCATCTTATAGAGATGATGAATCGTGGGTCGGTTTTTTTCTAGGTTTAGATATTCTTTTGTAGGGTCCCCTTATTGTGAGAGTTTGGTCTATGTGGTAAGTTCCTACTTTTTCCATCTGGGGTTATCTTTGTTAGTATGTGCGGGTATGTTTTTAATGGTTAGTGGACCGATGTGAGTCTTTTTAATATTTCTTTTGGAGTTGATTAGTTCTAGTAAGATTCAAATTTCATGGTGTTTGTTATGGTCTCTCTTCTTGGTATTCCATTTTTGTCTTAGGTGAATCATGGAAATGGATAGTTTCATTTTTGGATGTAAGTTTTAGTCCTTCCTACCAATTAAATGTTGGTATTTTAGAGTAATCCTAATGGTATTTCTTTCATAAACGTTGTTTAAGTTGTAGCTCAAGTTTTTTGTTATTTTTTTTGTAGTGGTTTTGGATCATTCTAGGTTAGAGGTGTATGTTTGGTTTGTTAGAGTTTGATATGTTCTTAGGTTTTTGGGGTGGAATATTATGATCATGTGAACCAATTCCATTTAATTTTTCAACAAGATTTGTGGTGGATTTCTGGGGTAGAAAATGTAATGATGGGGAAATTTTTACATATGTTATTTTTGTTTTGAGTTATTACTTTGTTTTTTCTCATATTGGTGTCTTATATTGTCTAGAAGTTTCTAGAAAAAAATAATTATTTTGGTCTTAGAACTTGGTGGAACACGGTTGGAACATGGTTAGGGAAAATAGAATGACACTGTCTAAGAATCCCTGCAACCAAATATCATTTTGGATTGTGGAGACCACATAGTTGGGGAATGGTTTTAAAAACTAGGAAGGATAATTATGTATCTTGTTCCATATGAATGGTTAGGGATGTATGAATCCTGAAGTTTTTGGAAAACTATGAAATCTGATCATGTGACGTGTCTAAGTAATTATAAATGTGATGTTCCTCTTCTTCCCTCTTAGATTTTAAACCTCAAAATGCCCACTTTTTCCTCATCCCAGTTCGTTCAACCAAAAGGGATCCCCTCCCTTCTTCACAACACCTACTCCCCTCTCCCAATGTGTCGATATAAGGTTTATTCAATGTTTTGGGTTCATCTTTTCATGGTAATATCCTCTTGTCATCTTTCTATTCATTTTACATCAATTTTTTCTTTAGTTATTTTTCTTATTTGGTCTTATGGATATATGGTTTATGTTTACCATGGTTTATGATACGATTTTATTTATTCAATGGGTTTCACTAGGTATTTCTTACCTCTTAGAACCTTCGTGAAGTTGTTTTATTTTGGTGTTTTTGAAGTGAATGTGATTTGAGATAGATTTCCCTTTTCACATGTCCATTAAATTTAAGAATCACTGGTTTATTTATTTTCTCACATTCATGGGATATTAGTTAGTGATGTATGATTTTTAAAATATATTTTTATCATCTAATTAGGTGATTTACATATTATTTAAGGCATATAGAATTATATTTTCTATGTGTTTCACACCAAGTGATAGATAAGATGACAAGTTGAATATTGTAGGTGATATGTAATTTTAAATGTGTATTTTGGACTTTTATTTATTTAGTTTTGGAATCTATAATGGTGATTCATATTTCTAAATTGGATTTCTAAATATATTTGGACAAGAAATTGGTGTGTGACTAGTTTTTTAGAAAAAACAATTTACATGGAATAAAGATGTCTTCCCCATTTTTCATTTTTAGGAATGTGTCTTTGGTTTAAAAATATGGTTTGAGTTATTCAATATAATTCTCTAAAAAGGTTTTGAAATGAAAAATGGAATTTTCTTACCATTTTTTAAGGTTGATTTTGTTCTCTTTAAAGGTTTTGGTTTATAAAGGGTCCTTGAGGCCCATTGTTTACTTTTTTCAAAATTATTTACATGAAAAATTTCCATTGATAATAATCATTCCTTAGTTAAGATAAATGTTGTGGGAGGTCCTTGCTAAGAGACCCCATTTTTTCTAATGGTTGAATGGCATTATATTTTTCCGTTAGTGTTTATTTGGTGTGTCATGTTGTGTGGATAATTTATATATGAAGTATTTTAATCTGATTGGATTCTCGATTGACATCAGTTGGCTCACCCACTCTTTAGTCTCAACAAGGGAACATGGCATAGCTAATAGATTTTCATTGAACGGATTCTGAAAAAGCATAGGATTTGTCTCTATCTAGTTTCCAAAAACATGGGATTTTTTATTGTTACGGATAGTATCCATTGGTCATACCAAGTAGGGTGTGATCAAGCATGTGGGTGAGTTGATTTACTCGAGTAGGGCATACATTTAGAATGAGTCCAATGTAATTATATTAGACATTATCCACATGAGCTCCTAGGTTCTCCCATGTCCTCTTACACATAGTTATATGAATTATATGACTAAGATTAAATGATGTATGGTTAATTATGCATGTAATTTTTCAATTTCTGTGGTTATTTTATTTTTTCTATGGCTTTCATGAATGGTGTACTTCTTAGATAAAAGTTATGCGGTAGATTTCAAAGGCCTATAGAAAACGTTTTGGAAATGTTTACACACTTTTTTCTATTTGAGACAAAATGATCATTTTTTCACTTCAAAATTTTAATTAAATATTCTAGGAAAAGAATCTATATTTGAATGGAAAAAGGAAAATGGGTCGTGTTTTTTTTAAAGAAGAAATCTGTGTTAAAAAATAATAATTTTTTATATTGGATTTCAAACATGAATGTGTTGTTTTTTTATTTTAAGTATGTTCATTTGGAATATATTTAATTAGTAATTACTCCTATATTTTAATACACATGCCTATAGTTATATATTTTTTAGCCTTTGTTGCAGGTTTCATATTTGTTTCAATCAATGTGAGTGATGGTTGGTTTTGGTATCTGAGAGTGGTCCTTAGGATTGCATGGATATTTTTTGATCGTCGAGTTAAATATGGGTATTTTTGTGTGGTAGTTGTATTTTATTTTTGTGTTATTAATGTTCATCTTTGATATATATTAATATATATTGAGATTTTCTAATTTTTCCATTATTTTATTTATTTATATTTATAGAAATAATTCCCTTCAGATTTCCTATTGATTCCCCAAAATTTGTTTCTAACTCGAGAGGATTGGGGATTCCTCTCAGGCCTTGTATCATGCCCACTAGGGTGACCAGTTTAGGGTCGATAGGGGTTGGTTCATATTACGTATAACCCTTTAAAAAGTTAAAATTACAAAACATTAGAAGGAAGGTAACTCAATTTCTTAAAATCGTCTTAAAATTGATCCTCCGTATATCATAAAGTGGATCTTAGTTTCACATAATAAGAATGTGAATAAATTTATCATGTATTCTTATGAAACCTAGGAATAACTGTAATTCCATAAATAATTACTGAAAACATACATTCTTCCTCATTCTAATGATTATTGGTTACATTTCATAAATCTAAAAATGTCGTAAACTTCATTGAAGATAGTCTAAATAAATTTTTAACAAAACCTTTATCATTTCTAAGGTCATAATAACTATCCAATTTACATTATCCATATCATCCTTCTATTTATCCATCTAAATAAAATTTTCTCATTATCTGTAACATATTAAGAGTTTCAATCCCATAATAAAAATATTAATTTTCCATAAAATCACTTTTCTACTTTATCTGCACCATTAAATATATTAATTAAAATCATTATTGAACTTTTTTTTTAAAAAAATTACTTATATGTTTCATGATTCATATAACATAAAAATTGAATTCCAAAATATAAATAATTCATTCATCCCACTTCTTTATTAAACAATTAACTGAGATTTTTCATCTTATTCCCTGATTCCCCTTTCCTAAAATATGAAATATGAATCATGTATTAACATTTTTCAAACTAAATTTAGTCTTTAATATCAACATTAATATTATAATATCATAAATGTTTCATATTCCATTCTTCGTCTCTTCATTATCAATAATAAACAATTACTTATACCACCTTGCAGATTCTTTCCATAAGCCTTCCACAATGGATTATGATTTTTATAATGCCCATAATTTTCACATTTACATCATTTAACCATTGTCAATACTATAGTGATTCCATTATTTCCATCAATTTTGTTGGCTGAACTTTTCATTTCCATTTTTAGTTACTTGCTTTGATTCCTTATTTTTCATAGTCAAAACATATTGACGATCCTCTAAGTCATTCACTTGGGTGCTCTATTCCAAGTAATCAATATGAAAGAATCTAAATATTTATTCCTCCTCTATCTCCATTACACGAACTCTTTTTTAAATACTTGTTTCCCTTATTTGGTGAGTATAATAATTTTTAAGGTACAATTTTTAAATCATGTTCAATGAAAATGTATTTAGCATGATCGCAATGTCCTTTACTCCTGTGATTTTACAATTTGATGGATCATCATAAAATTTTCTTTGACATTTAATGTTTACCTGGTTTCTTATATTTCCCACCATTTAATTAAACCAAAATAATAATGTGAAAAAAAACTTATCGAAATGGAAAACCACATAATCAGGTAAAAATTACCAATAGGATGTCTAAGATATGACATGTAATATTAAATATTTGAAACCTTAGGCTTATCCTTATATAAATCCCTAGACATATCCTAAGAAATATATATATTAATGTCACTAATGTTTTCTCATCCTCATTTCCAAAGGTTGACTAAAATTCCCATTAATAAAAACTATAGTGAATATTGATAGATATACGTGGATATTACATAATTTTAGATGAATATTCCAAACATTACAAAAATAAATTTTTGAGGACTAAAATAGTTTAGAGTCTTTGGAATCATGGAACACAATCCTCAAGTTTAGTGAATGGTAAGATATATTTCCCAAAAAACCTTCCCCTTAGTACTTCTACTTAACACCATTATTCATAACTTGGGGGAAGGAAACATATGAAAGGGTGAGTTCATATGCTCATTAAGGGTATGTAAAGGACATATGTATGCATAACATGATAATAAGGGTATGAGAACATGAGAATAACATTTAAATATCATACCATGTATGTCAATGATCATATTCCCAAGTTTCAGAATAAATATTGGATTTTCATAAGACATGAATCATAATGAGATAATGAGAAGAAGCCATGAGATCATAACATATGATTAATATATAGAATTTTTTACTCGAAAATTAACATGAATTATCATTCCATATAAGTCAAAGATTGTTTAAAAACATATTTGAGCAATTGATGGGGACTACTCATACTAGGTGGGACACACCATCATCCCCAGTCACAGTACTTTCCTTATAAAGAATTTAGATTCCCCTTATTCTGATATTGGATCAGGATTCCAATTCCTCTGATAGTCGATCCATTTTCCCCTTATTCTTATATTGTAACAATATATTTGACTTGTTTCCCAAAATTATCTTGTGAGATATATATATTTAGAAATTCAATTATAGAGAGATATAGGTCCCACCCATCCAATAAAAAAATCATATATATCTGTGCCACAAGGTAATTAAATATTCACCATATCATCACTTCTAAAAATAGATGGGATTCATAAACATCATATCCTTTCCCATGAAATTAAATGGGTATCACAAACATGTCATCATAAAATAACCTGGGGAAAATATGCAGGTTTCATAGTCATTTCAACATATAATAACTTTTAAAAAGAAGCATGTTTAAAAATCATATATCTCGTTGAAGAGATTCAGGTTTCATAAACAATATCCCATCATAAAAAAATGTATTCAAAGAAAGAATAAGAATGGAATCCTTGGATCATATCCTCAATAAATAATAAACTAATTTAATGGATGTCATCATCAATAGAGATTGATTTTGAATGATCACTTAAAACTTCTCCTAAGGAAAATAACATTTCTTTTAAAATCCCCATCACAAATTTTTTTAAGATAACATTTTAATTATAAATAATGATTTAAATATTCATTTAAAACATATCTTGAGGAATATATACTTTAGACATTGAAAAATTCTCTTTAAAACATAAATAAATTTGAAAAATAATATTGAAAATATATTTGAAAACATCTAAAGAAATCTTGAAATCCCTTTGAAAAAATTTTCTTTAAAAATAATATGAATCCATAAAAAGGGATACATGAAAAAATTGTAAAAAAAATCCTTCAAAGAATATAAAATAATCTTGAATACATTTTGAAAACCTTTTTCCCAGAAAACATTGTATGATCCCATACTTTTTCTCAATATGGATCTTTTTGAAAAAATTTAGTCAATATGGGTTTTCTATGTTTTAATTCACAAAAAAGATTTATCAGCATATTTTTGATAAATGCGATAATGGCCTTAAATACTTGTTAACTTATTAGAATATTCAATTAAATATTTTTTGGGGTTTGAAACTGAGTTATTTTGAGATTCCGAGGCTTGAAAATTCTCGGTGAAGACTGAATAAAAATATTAGATATAATATATTAAGATCAAACTTTTCATTCCAAATAGTTTAATAAATCCAAAAAGGTATATCATATATGAAATCTGAGATCGTTGTTATGTATGGTACATGTTTCTCTACCTTAAGTGGGGTATAATATTTGTAACCATCAGTTTTTTGGATGAATTACTCATGAGAATAAATTTTTTATATTTAATTAATTTTTAATCTTTTTTTTGAATATTAAATAATTAATATCATCCAAACATAGCGTAGAGTAACAAATATGAGGCCATAGTTGGGTTCGGAACAGGATTCTTACACTATTCATGATATAACTATATTATTCAATAGGCGTTTGATGTTATTTATTTTTTATTTAAAATATATAATTTTATTAATTTAAAAATTCGGAAACTAAAAAAAAATTGTGACAGTTTCTATTATATTTTAAAAAATAAGATAATAAGTAATTTAAAATTTATTAGGTAGTTGAAAAGAATATTATTAATAATATGTTCATTATTATTTTTATTAATTTTCAAACAAAATGAATGGAAAATTACACATATACATAAATACTTTTTTCACTTATACGATTAATAATGTTTCACCATGTATGAATATTTGTGGTTGATCAAGGTAATAATGGTGAAATTATTAGTTAATACAAAATAAATTGAAATATGGGGTTAATATTTATTTATTAAATATTATATACATTTAATCAATATTGTTGGTGAATAATTAATAGTGAAATATAGTTTATAATAATAATAATAATTTTATTATTATTATTATTAAATTGAAAAAATAATTGTGTCAAAAAACTATTTCATTCATTACTCGTTTGTATGGTGTCAAATTGACATACCATCAGAGGTAGCATGACCCTAAAATAGAGGCGGTCATTTTAAGACCATTGTTGAATATCTAATTCAAGCTCATGGTATCGGTCTATGAAACTCCAAAAATGATGATGGGTTGACTCCTGAAATTAATAAGAGAGATTAACAAATATATGCTTTAGTTAATAAATGTATCTAAATTAATTGATGAAAAGTATTATAAAGTAGATTTGGGGTGGTGGGCATGGCATGGAAAAGAAGCCCAACATTAATGAAATTCCCCTCTCTTCTCTCCCCATCTCTCCTTTTGTACTTCAATAATAAATATCTTTTTCGATATTAATATGATTGATGTGACGTCGGTGTCATTAGATTAATCTTGGTAGGGGGTAGTTCAAATCAAATTTTCATTCATAGAAAATGTTGTATTTTAAGTAGATTTTTATAAAACTAGATATGATTATTTTTTTAATTTTCTCATTCAATAGACATCAAATTAATATATTGTCAGCGATGATGGAATTATATCTCATGTTCATCATATTTGTGGTAGGTGGTCTAAAATTCAAATCCCATAGTCTTTATTATCAAATTATATGTGTGTGATTGTAAATTTTAGAGGGATCATTTATCAATTGGAATTCTAAAATGAATTAATTAATTTGGTCAATTAATTAATTTATGAATTTGAGATTTTAATGAATAATAGAAATTATGGAATGTGGTTAATTAATTGGTAAAATTAAATATCAAAGTAATATTTTGGGAAATTGGGAATAATTAATTATTGAATTAATTGTGGAATTTTTAAGACCACTAAAAATGACTAATAAATTTTAGAATAAATTCACATGAATTGTTAGAATTATGAAATTATTATTTGGTATAACTAAATTTTGACTTAATTATGGTGAGATCGATGATGTTGTTCTCTGTGGGATTGATGGCTCTGCCTTCATCATGGCTCACTATGAAGATATTGTACACTCTCATGATACTCTGGCTTCCTGGTTCATTGATCCTTTCTAGGTTGGTTGGGTGATATGGATTCTGTGGTGGCTTTGGGATGTGTTTGTGCGAGTGGGTGGGTGTTCTAGGAGGCATGAATGTTCTTTTCTTCTCCCTTTTCTGGGTTTGTTCGGTGCGGGTTAGAGATTTTTGTTGATTCTATCAAAGGTGATTTCAGTTCTTCTTTTTCATCGACGTTAGTGGTGTTATGTGATTTTACTAGTATGTGGGAACTTTTTCCGACGTTGAGGTACAATAAGGGTGATGTTGATTCTATCCTAGAGGTACTGATTTCATCCCACGACCAGAAACTGTGTTGTGGTGGTGACGAGAGGGGTGTTCCTATTGCTTGAACGGTTCAAGGTTCATACTTCTCACAAGGTTTGAGGTTCTTTTTACCGAGGCAGTGCAATAGTTATCTGTTTGAAAGTTTCAATTTGTATTTTGAATCTTCAAAGGCGGTTCGTGGTTTGATGCATTGTTTTTTCGATGGGATCGAGGCTGTTCTTTTTTTATTGTCATATGTTTGAAGTGTGACTTCTTATTTTGGGATGTTTTCCTATTTTTGAATTTCAATGTGAGGTTCCCACATGACCAAAAGGTGGTTTATTCAGAAAAAAGTGATTTGGAACAAGATTTTGAATAATTAATTGGTGAAATAATTATTAGGTTGCCGAATTATGTGAGTTTGAATAATTAATTGGTGAATTAATTATGGGGTTATGTAAGCAAGTGAGTTGGAACAATTAATTCAAGAATTAATTAGTGTTATTGAATCAATTACGATGGGACAATTAATTATTTAATTAATGGAGGATATTGATTAATATTAATTAATTAAAGAATTTATTAATGGAATTTATGTGAATAATTAATCTATGACTTTATTGAAGGGATTGAGTTGGTCTAATTTATTGTATAATTAATTAATAGTGTTGATGTGAACAATTAATTAGTGAATTAATCGAAGGGATTTGTTTATATAAATTAATTGAATAATTAATTAATTTAGATTATGTAAAAAATTAATTATTGAATTAATTTAATGGATTTAATGTGATTAATTAATTTTGAATTAATTAATGAGAGTAGGAATGAACAATTAATTGCTGAATTAATTAAAGGGATTGAGTATAATTAATTAATTTTGTAGTTAATTAAGGGAAATGATTTGGTTTAATTAATTTATAAATTAATTAATGTTGATCATTGAGATGTTGAATTGATAGAAATGGATAAATTATTTGATAAATAAATTATGAGGTATTCTCTTTTGAGAATTGGAATAATTAACTAGGAAATTAATTATGAAATATTAAATATTATATTGAGATAATTAATTGATGAATTAAATATGAGATGTTTAGTTTGCTAATTGAGATAATTAATCACTGAATTTATTATGAGTATGTGGTTAATTAATGGTTGGGTTAATTAAATAGATTTGTGTGTGTAATTAATTGGGGAGTGAATAATGGTTTTATGTGGAGACAAATTTTTGAATTAGAAATTAAGATGAGCATATTTATTAATTGTCAAATTAATGTGATATTGGTGTAAGAGGTTTAATGTTGATTAATCATGCTTGATGTGATGACATGCAATATGTGATATTGGGGTTGAAAATTTATTAACCTTGATAAATGAGATACATGTTATATATGTAAATGGTGAATTATGATATTATTAAATGGTGAATGGAAACATACTCATTTGGCCAACTATTATGAATGGTAATATGAACATTCATAGGTGCATGAGTATATAATTGTAACATGGGCATTCATGGGTGTGTGAGTATGGAATGGTAACATGATAATTCAGGGGTGTGTGAGTTTTAAATTGAATCCTGGAAATTCATGGGTGCGTGAATATGGAATGGTAGCATGGACATTCATGGGTGCATGAGTAAGGAATGGTAACATGTAAATTAAAGTGTGCATGAGTTATATAATGGTAACATAGTCATTCAAATGGGTGGAAAATAAGAATGGTAACATAATCATTCAATTGTGGGGTTGATTAAATAATTTTAATTAATGACATAAACTATTTTATTATTAATTATAATTACATACAACTAAATTAAAATGCTATTGACTAGATTTTTTTAGACAACGTTGGTGGCGGCCTAGTGGGTTTTACTCATACCCTATTCAGACTGCATGATCTGTACCTGAATAGAATTTGTTACTACAAGACTGGTTAAGGTAAAAGGCCCTAGATTTGATAGTTGATTGGGGATGGAGAATGGATGATGGAATCTGATAAGGTTTGGGACTCACATGGGAGTCATTGATGTCTTTATTTTTTAGTTCTGCATTTTAACAATAACTTTGGCATTGAATGTTTCCCTTTCAGTTGAGTAATTTATTTGTATATTTAATTACCCTGTGACATTAGTATTTATGTGATTATATATTCTTCCTCTTTTGTTTATTTACTTTTTCTAGTGTTTTACTCTAATAAAGGAGGTTTTAGTCTCCCCATGACTTTATTACTAGACACTCACTGCTAGTCGGCTGCCTCTAATGTATAGGGAGGCACGACTAATGTCATGTGGTGAATTGGCTCGGGGAACCAGAGTGTGGAACCTAGGATGATTTGATAAAAAGTTGTATTAGAAGATATTTTATTTTCTTCCTTCGTCTTAATATTTTGGAAAGGTAGAGAAGAGACTATGAAGAGTCAGGGCATGGTTATGAGATTGTTCATGAGACTATGTACCTTATGTAAGAGGGAGAATCCAAGTACCTAGGGTGGTATTATTGTTATTTCTCTTTGTTATTAACGATGAATATTATTTCACCTTGAGTGATGCACTTCTTGTGTGATGTGATTATTATTTTTGAGATTTTTTGAGATAGACTCTTGGACTAGTAAGGTATGAAGTTTGAGTCTAAAAGCATCATTCTAGGCACGAGGGATTATTTTGTGACATGTATCATTGTAGGAAGAAACATAAAAATTTGTTCTGGGTATGTTGTTCAACTTGAGATATTTTTATATGCTTGGAAAACTGAAATGAAAATTATAATTTAGTTAATAAAGGAATTATGGTGAGGATGGAGAGGTTGAAGGAATGTGATGGTGGTGATCAAAGACTATGCCCTAAATATTCTTCACAAATCTTCACAAATGTGATTGTAGGGAAACTTTGGGTCATATATGTTGATCCAAATGTGCCCCCAAAGCTTACTGGATTTTTTCATCTGAAGAAATTTCCCCACATAAGTCACGCTTCCATTGCATTTTCAAATGGGAAGGTTCAATTTCATTCATTTTATGTGATCTTTATTTTGGTTTGTAAATTCTTAAAGAATTTTCCCTTACTAAACATCCTACAGAATACGTTAAATCCATTGGATTTGTTGAATTTATGATCATTCTGATCAACTTTCTGAATATTGTGATTCATTTCTCCTCTAAGAATGATTTCTATCAGCTTTGGAATAGGGGTTCATGAAGTTTTGTGGGATTCTTGATGAAAGTTTTAAAAATGGTCCCATGTGATTATTTTTAGTAATGAATCACATATTCCCCCTATTTGACTAGGCTTCCCAAGTCATTCATTACACTTCATCAAATATATTACACTCTTCCATATTGATAAATTAATATGTAATCCCATTAAATTGAATTTTACTACTCAAAACCCTCACAAGAACATCAGTTGCATGTTTTTTTGTGTTGAGGTTGACATCACGCAACACCCACCTTTAGTTAACTGGATCTAGAATGGTGACAGTAGTTTTTCTATGAAGTTTTCTATGAAAACGTACCCATCTACTACTCTAATTTTTTTCATATTGGACACCCTCTTGAATATTATGTCTCTATGGAGGACCCCTTGATCAACCTTAATTTTGGGAATCCACAGCTGAATAAAGGGAAATTAGTTTTAATTAAAAAATATTGAACTCTTACTAATGAAAAAACTAAACCCTCTAATGGTATTTTTCTAGTAATGTCCTCACCCACCCAAGATTCCTACCAAGAAAAGCCTCAGCGCACTCAACATGGTTTTTTCTCTATGTTTGTGGATGCAGTCAATAATGATAAACCTATTTTATACACTTTAGTAGTGGTTCAAACCAATAATTATATGACAAATGAGTATCACTTTTTTTGGTGATTCTAATATTGATGACATTGAGAAAGAACATCAAATTGAGGATGAATATTTTCATTTGAGCTACAAAAATGGTAAAAATATTTTGGTGATTCTAATGGTTTTATCACTCAAAACCGTAGGGAGACTAAAAAATTAATTGATTAATCTATGTTTGAGATAACCATTTTTACTAAATCCTCATTGATTTAAATGGATAAGACTATCACCCCTCCATAGCTAGTAGTTAATGAACATCCATCCGCTTCTATATCCTCTAATGAAGAGGGTTCATCCACTTCAGATGAAGATCACTCCTCCAATTATGAATGTGTTCAAATGAAGAATGCAAGGTAGACTTATACCCTTGGATTGAGTAATAGGAAATGTTTTCTTTTGGTTGATATCATAATAAGGAGATAATTCTTAATGATTATATCAGTATCAGAGAATGTATGTTTGATAGAGTTGAATTTTAGCTTGATCAAAATCCAGATTTTGAATATCTTCAACTTCTTTGGGAATATCCCTTTTTTTGGATTGAATCAAGTGTTTACATTGTTTTATTTTTTTACGATGTCCCCTTAATTTTAGTTTAGTCTTACTAACAGTAACAGGTAGCATATTTATAGTAGTGTTTGATGTTTCTTTTAGGTTTAGACTATTCATGCCTTTAAGATGTAGCACAAGTGTGCTTATAGTCCTTCAGTTTCTCCATGTTGTCCTCAATTATTTGAGAAAAGTTGCATTACTAGGTCTCTAATGAACCTGATGACCCTAAATTCCTTGGCCTCTATGAGGAGCCTCAAGATGTTTTGATTGAATCAATTTCAAATGATCTTAAATTTCACCACCTCGAGGCGGAATAATGACATAATTTTTTAAATGAATGTTATAATGCAGATGGTCTATTAAGAGAGAAACAACAGTAGCATGATTTACTTCCAAATTATGAAATTTTTGTTCTCACATAATCCAATCTTAGAATGAAGGAGGAAGATCTTGTTTGATAAGTGACATATATAATTCTTTTATAACAGCAATAGAAAGGGATTATTTTTTTTACCAAACATCATATAGAGGAAGACCGGTTGTATGAACATAGTGAGAACGAATTCAAAGATTCTATACTTCCACGATATATGTGTTAAAGAAGCAAGGGGATCCAATCATGTTTTTGATACAAGGGATTTTTGGAGAGAGGAATCATTTTTAGATTATTTTTTGTTTCTATATGATTTTTTCAGTGAGGACCTAGGAATTGGGGGAAGATACATTTTTTATTCATATATTTTCAAGATGATAACTCCCATGTACTTATGGGTACAAGTTTTAGTTTTGTCTTTTCAAATTGTTTTCCATTCATTTATTATCGTTCTAGAACAATCTCATTGAACCTCATGTAATCACATAACCTTTATTTTTGTTTAATAAATTTTTTGGACCATGAGTTTTACTCACGCTCTAAGATATTTGGATTAATGATAGAATTGTGAAATTATGGTTGTTTATGAATAATTAACTGTAGAATTAATTGTAAGATATTGATATAATAAATTCGAGATAATTAATATAGTAATTAAAAATGTGATATTAATATTCTTATTTTATATAATTAAACATATATTTAATTAGGGGATGATGATATATAGAAAGAGATTAATTGATTATGTAATTAATTAATTCAATTTATTGATTAATTAACTGACGAATTAATGAAATCAAGTAAATATATTATTTAGTTTTTGACTTGAATAAAATGATTAATTAATTGAAAATTTAATTAACATGAGTAAATAGATTATTTAATTACTGAATTAAGTAAATTGAATAATTAGATGAGAAATATTGTAAAATAATGAAATATGAGAAAAAATTGGAACTTAAATGATAATATTGAATAATGATAATGTGATTACCCTTGTGAACCAAGACCTATGAGTGGGATTGTTAAGGGTAGTGATAGTGCCTCAGTTTTTATAGTGTGGGAGGAAAATTGGAGGAAACATTGGTAATAAAGGATTAATAATGGTATTTAACAATATCTTCTTAGAAGAATTTTAATTAGTGACAATTATATCCTCTACCATGACATAGTCTTTGATACACTGAGAAAGTTATGGCTTTATTCCTAGCTAAATGAATGTGTTTTTCTAGATATGGGGCCCCTTGGAGTTTGTTCTCATGAAGTGGTATATATATATATCTTTATGGTGTGAGGTACGCCAGAGAAAATTTATGGATGTGGTTATCATGACTGATTGGAGGTTGATAAAAACTATAATCGTTGAGCTACTTAAAAAGAAAGGTTAATGAAGCTCCAAATGTTGGTAGATAGTAAGAACCCTATTTTACATAAAGGATCGTGGGAGCACTACTTGAGGGAAAGCCGTTATAGGGTGGGGAGATTATATGATCTCATCCTTTTTTCAAATATGAATCTTTTTTAAAAAAACTGGTGAAGATGGTTTCTCTATTTCTTAAATCAAAAAACTGATTTATCATAATGTTTTTGATAAATTTGTTGAAGGCCTTAAATGATAATTAACAACTTGAAATATTCAATTGAATATTTTTGGAGTTCTATAATGAGTTAGTGTGAAATTCTAAGGACCAAAATGTCTCGGTGAAGACAGAATAAAAATATTAGATATAATATATTAAGTGCACACTTTTTATTCAATCAAATTGATTGACTACAAAATTGTGTGTTGTATGGGAAATATGATACCACCATTGTGTATGTAATAGTGTTTTTAGCCTATATGGGGTATAATATTTTTATTTTTCAGACATTTGGATGTCCTACTCATGAAAATAAAATTTATTTATTTAATTAAAATTTTAATACATTCTTTTTAATATTAAATAAATAATATCTCTAAAACGGTGTGTTTTTTGAGAAATGTGATACCACTTTTGGGTTCAGAACGAGGGGTTTAATCTTTTTAGGGTATATGTTTTATATGCAATTGGAATCTGATGTCATTTTATTTAATAATTTAAATTATAAATTTTATTAATTTAATAATTGATCTAAAATTAAAAATAATAATTGGGATTGTTACTATTATTGTTTTTAAAAAATTAAGACAGTGTGTATTTTAAAATTTACTTACAAAATGAGAAAAATATTATTATTAATAAGTGTATTATTATTATTATTATTTGTCAAAAAAATTAATAGAAAAGTGCATGGGTAATTAAATACCCTTTTTCACATAAATTGTGAATGATGTTTCACGACATATTGATATTTTTTTGATCAATGTAATTATAGTGAAATTATTAGTTAATACTAATTAAATGAACGTGTGGGGTTAATATTAATTTATTATCTATTATAAATATTTAATTAATGTTTTTGTTAAAACAATAACACTTAAAGATAGTTTATAATAATAATAATTGTTGTCATAATTATTAATATTATTAATAAATTGAGAAAATATTTTTTTCAAAACACCATTTCAGTCACAAATCTTTCATATGGAGTCATATAAAATGCCATCAATGGAATTATGACCATATAATTTAAGAGGTCATTTGAAGAACAATATATAATTTTTATTTAATTCTCATGGTACAGGTCTGTGAAACACCAAAAATGATGATGAGTTGAAAAATGAAATTAATATGAGATATTAATAAATAAATGATTCAATTAATAAATGTAACAAAATTTATTTATGAAAAGGTATTATAAATTCTATTTGTGTTGGAGTTCATGGTATAGGAAGAAATCCCATTATTTATGACATTCCCCTCTCTTGGGTGGTGTGTATCAAAATTTATTTCATAGGAAATGAATTATTTTCAGCGTATTTTTATTAAACTATGTGTGCTTATTTATATAATTTCTCCTTCAATGGTCGTTAGAATAACACACCATTAGCGATGTCTGATTCCTATCATGTGTTCATCATATTAGAGGTATGTGGTCTAAAAATAAAATCATATTGTATTTATTATCAATTATTTGTATGGGATTGTAGATTTTATAGGGTTTGATTAGCACATGGAATTCCAATATAACATAATTATTGTCGTAAATTAATTAACTTAGTAATTGGATATTTGAGTGAAAGATGGAAATTATGGAATATAGATAATTAATTGGTTAAATTAATTATAAAAAATATTGAAATTAAAAATTGTAAATATTTAACTCTTGAGTTAATTATGAAATTATAGAGGTTATTGAACATGATTAATTAATTTTAGAATTATTTAATGTGAATGGTTAGAATTATTAAATTTTTATTTGGTATAATTAAATTTGAATTATTTATAATGAGATAGATATTGTTGAATATTAATAATTAACTCTGTATTTTTTGAATTAAGTGAGTTGAATGAATTAATTGGTGAATTAATTATGTAGTTTTTGAATTAACTGAGTGAGAATAATTAGTTGGTGAATTTTTTATGGTTTTATTTAAGTAAGTTAGTTGGAACAATTAATGCAGAAATTAATTTTTTTATTAAATTGATAATGATGGAACAATTAATTTTTTAATGAATTGGAGAGATTGTATTAGATTAATCAATTAAAAAATTAATTACTGGAGTTTATATGAATAATTAATAAGTGTCTTAAAAAAAGGGACTGAGTTAAATTAAATAATTATAGAATTAATTAATGGTGTTGATGTGAACAATTAATCGGTGAATTAATTGAAGGGATTGGGTTAGATAAATTAATTGTATTATTAATTAATTGAGTAGATGTGAACAATTATTTGATGATTTAATTGAATTAATTAAAGGTGATTTTTTAATTGTGAATTAATTAAAGAGAGTTCACATGATTAATTAATTGGCGAATTAATTAATGGGATTATGTTATCTTAATTAATTTTGGAATTAAATAATGGAAATTAATTGGATTAATTAATTGGTATATTAATTAATGTCTCTTGTTAATATATTTAATTAGTGTAATTAGATAACTAATTGATGAATTAGTTATGATATATTGAGATTTGATAATTGATATAATTAACTATGGAATTAATTATGAAATATTAAATTTCGGATTTAGATAAGTAATTGATGAATTAATTATTATATGGAGAGTTTTGTAATTGATATAATTAATTGATGAATTAATTATGATAAAGAGATTAATTAAATGTTTGGATTAAATAAATTTATTGAGGTTCTTAATTAATTGGGAAATAAATTAAGGGGTTCTATATAAATAATAATTGTTGAATTAGAAATAATGGTGAGAGGATTAATTAATCAATAAATTAATGTGACATTACGGTAAGATGTTTAATTTTGATTAATAATTTTTGAAGTGATTAAGTATTACATGTGATAAATGGGTTAATAATTGATTAACCTTAATAAATGAGATATATGTGATATTTGTCAATGGTCAATGATGTAATTTTAAATAGTGAATGGTATCATGATCATTAGGCCAACTATTAAGAATAGTAAAATGGACATTCATGGGTGTGTGAGTATGGAATGGTAACATAAAAATTCATGTGTGGGTGACTATGGAATGGTAACATGGAAATTCATGGGCACATGAGTGTGAAATTATAATATGGACATTCATGGTTATGTGAGTATAGAATGGTAACATTGAACTTCATGGATGCGTGAGTATGGAATTGTAGCGCGGACATTCATGTAAGTGTGTGTTTGGAATGGTATTTTAGACATTCATGGGTTCATGAGTTTGGAATGGTAACATAGAAATTCAAGTGTGTGTATTTTATGTAATGGTATAATTTTCATTCAAATGGGTGGAAATCAATAATGGTAACATGCTCATTTAATTCTGGGGTAGAATATAGAAAATTAATTAATTTGATAAATTGTTTAATTATTCATTGTAATTACTTTCTTAATACAACTTATTACACTTTCTATTTACCTATTTTTTTTAGACACCGTTGGTGGTGGCCTACTGAGTTGTACTCACACCCTATTCAGGCTTCCAGGTTGGTAACCTAATAGACTTTGTTGCTATAGGAAAGGTTAAGGGAAAGGCCCTATATTTGAAAGTTGAATGGGGATGGAATATAGATGACGTAAGCGAACATGGTTCTTGACCCTCATGGGAGTCTTTGGTGTCATTATTTACCATTTATTTATTTGAACACTCACATTGGCTAGGAATGTTTTCCTTTCAGTTGAGAACTATATTGGTAGATTTGTTTACCATGTGACATTAGTATTTTTATGATTATATATGCTTGCTTTATTAATTTATTTACATCCAATGGTGTTTTAATCTTATTAGATATGGCATAGACACCCCCATTAATAAATTACAAAACCCTATCTGCTAGTTGGAAGCCTTTAGAATATGGGGTGGCATGCATGAGGTCATGTGGCGAACCAGTTTGGGGTACCGATGTGTGGCACACTGGAAGATATGTTACAAACTACTAAAAAAAGCTTGATTTTTTTCTAAAGTATTTTCTTTCAAAACATATAAATGATGCTTCAAAAAATAATTCTTTTAAAATAAATATAGTATACCTAAAAAAATTTTGAAATTTTTTTCTTTGAAAATCACATTGAATACTTATAAAGGAATCTTTGAAAATCATTTGAAATACTTCTTGAACTAAAAGAACTTTTGAAAAACCTTTTTCACTGAAAATCACAATAAAAATAGTGAATTTAACAAATATTAGGAAATAATTTCTTAAAAATAAATCTCTTAAACCATAGAATGAAACATAAATGAGATTATTATTATGACAAGAGATAAATTCATTGATGCCTAACATTCCTTTAGTGCTATAAAAAGTATAGAAAAGTTCTTCAAATGAAAAATGATATGAAGATTTATTTTTAAAACCCATTTTAAGGTAAAATATGTGTAAAAATATATTTTAAATGTCATAAGACAATATTTTAACATTTTTATAACAATTTTAATAAAACAGAGTTTTTAAAGAACACATATTTCGGACCGAAGTGAGAGACAAATTTAGATTTTATTAAAAAAATTAATTTATTATCTTAAGTACCAGAGTATGGAAAAATGGTATCCTTACTAGAAGATATCATGAATTACTATAGTGAAACTCAATTCATGATTCATTTTGATAGGTGGATCATAATATTTCATCAAAGGTATCATAATAAAAAACAATCCTGATAAATGATGAGATTGTAACAATAAATTGTTATCACTTTTGTAACATTGAGTCATAATTAACATGAAGTAATAACATTACATGAATCATAAAATATAATAAAAATAATAATATTCAAGATATAATGTTTAAACGTTCACTATATACATCCTATAGAAAAATATAGATGCATAACATGACATGCATCTGAAATAAGTTAAATTGAGACAAAAATTACTTTACTTATTTGGTAAATTTTCAACCAAAATCCCATAAAATGAATATCATTATATGGATATTTAAATACCCAAAAATTTAAATATAATGATCATATAATACATTCATGTTATTTATATACACCAAAAAAAGAAATGAGTGGCGAATAAGGTATTAGTCCCACAAAAATAAAAGAGAAACGAGAAAACCCTTACCTTAAGTTTTTTCATTCTTCGTACACACTCAAACATATGGTATTTTAAATAAATATTTATTAAAAGTATAAAAAAAAATTACTATATATAATAAATATAATATTATATTATTTCTTAATGTTTCCCATTTATTAACAATTACATGTTACTATTATGCTTCGGGTAATATCTGGTTTGTTTTTCCTTAATGTTTTCACTTGGTATTCTTCATCCTATTAATTATATCATGATTTTAATATTTGGATAATTTAAAATATGGTGTAAATATCATATTATATATATATATATATAATATTTTATAAACTATAGGTATATAGAATGGAATACATCATTCATGGAGACGGTTGGCCATACGTATTATGAATATAGTTTCCATTTTCCTGTCGTATTGAAATAACGAAAGAAAATAAAATAGGTGTCTGTGTTTGTATCATTACAATAGAATTATTATTTAATACATATCATATAAATTTACTAAACTCATACTTAATACATTTCACGTAATGTGTTAATGAATCGCATCACTTCGAGGAGGCGGTAGTCCGCACGGACAGAATCAAAGTTATCTAATTTAAAAAAATGGAAATCATGAAGGTATTTTTTATATTTTAATTATATAATAATAAAAAAATCATATATATCACATATATCATATTAAAATATAAATTTCATCATTATTTCTATCCTTAATAGGTGGTAATGGAAGAACGGACGACATTAGTTAATGAGGTGGTAGTCTATCAAACACATAAATAACGATTGTGTATCCTATTTAATGGATGTGTGTCTGAGTGTAGGTATAAATATTAAAATAAAAACATCTATGTATATTTATTATAGTTAATTTATTATATAATAATGGAATAAGTATAATTTATGTGATAGATAATATAAAAAAACAAAAGATCTTGTGGAATGATGTTACAACATCTTTGGGTCACTCCTTTTGGTTTTCACCAATGGGATTACATGGTTGGATTTCCTCTCAAAGTGAGACCTCTAAAATGAAGGTAGTGAATTTTGAAGAATATTTTTTAATGTTTTTTCAAATACAAAGGGTTGTAGATGTTGGAATAATTGAGGGGGTGGGTGACTATTTACATTGGTGGGGGAGTGGAATTCTTGTAAATATAAAAAAGTAAACAATATGGAGAGGTATCCCTAACATCACATGCCTCTAATAATTCTCCATTTTATATCCAAATGGGAAATTTGTCCACATATGTACATCCAATGGGTTTTTATCATTTTTATATGTTATTTTACCCTTAATTTAATGTCTAAAAACTATGTAATATTATTTTAAACATAATCTCTATAATTAAGTTTTATTACTGTCAGTAATGTTTTTGGTATTAAAATATTTTAAAAAGGTTTTAAAATATAAATTATTATGATTCCAAATATATATTACATTTTACAAGGTTATTATTATAGAACTAGAAGATATTAATTGAAAATTAATATCAAAGATAGGACAAAACAACTAGTTTTTAAGTAAAAATGATCAGAAATTTGAATTGTTTTTATATCCAGTATCAATGTTAAATTGTTTAAAATGACCTCAATTGGATTAATTGATGTAAAATTTATCTATTTTCCTTCTATATCAAAATTAATAAATAATTTAGATATAAAATAATTCATGAAGATGCATTTTTCAATTAAAATTCAGTATTTTTAAATATATATTTGAAAATCAAACAACAGAGAAAAATAAAAAAAATCACCAAAATTAAATTTTGGTATAATGATTTCAAAAATAAAGTGTATTTGTAAAATAAATTTTTTTAAATTTTTTTAAATCATATTTATTTTAGGTTCTCCATTATAAGGCTGTAAAATTACCTTTTAGACAAATACATTTTGTATTCATAAAATTTGATTTATTCTTATCTTATGTCTATCAAATATTTTGGATGAGTGTCAAAAAAATTGATTTAATATATAATATATAAATTCTATTAAAAAATCATCAAAATTAGTTTTTTTATTGTCATAAAATGGTGTTTGTACATAGAAAAACAGTTTTTATAGAAAAAGAATATCTTCATTCTCAAGTAGTTTTTCATTAATTTATAACTAATTGATAACTAATGGATTCATTTTATTGATCTTTTAAGATCTCATTTTTACAATTTACATATTATTATTTTTTACATCCATTCTAATATAAATTTGGTAACTATAATAATATTTTAATCGCTATATTCATATTATATTTTCATTCGCTAAAACTCAGCCATGCGTATAATGAACGCTAGAAAGTAAATTGTAATTGTGTTTAACACATGCCAAACATAGTTTTGTGTGTACCAAAATATAATATTTTCTTCCATGTAATGTAATATTATTTGGTTTTGTGTGAATATGAATTCAAACATAGTGCTTCAATATAATAGAAGTTATATTCAGTGTTGTGGGAAAATAAAAAATATAGAAATGTTTAAATTAATTCGAAAAAATCATATTTCAAATAAATAGCGGGGAATTACACATTTAATGTTCACAACAGGAGATCAAATGTTATCATGATGAATTTTTTCATAGGGTTAATGAATGATCAAGGAGTTTGTGATGATATCTGGGACATCATGGATGAATGGATGAAATCAGACCACTTCTTCATGATTCAGGATTCGAGTGCAGTTGAAGATTTATCTAAGAGTTATGTGGATGAATTTGTGCAATTTCATGGATTTATGAGGTCCATTTCCTTATATTAGGATGAATATTTTACCTCCCAAGTATATAAAGGATTAAAACATGAATTTTGGGTACTAAGTTACACCCCAACAGTTCTTTCCAACCTCAAATTGGTGAGAAGATGGAACAAACCGTCTAGATGTTAGAGGATATGCTGAGGGTGTGTGTTTTTTATTATGATGCAATTAGGTACAAAACATTCCATTGTTTGAGTTTTATTTTATCTATAGGTACTAACTATCCATTAACATGGCTCCATTTGAGTCATTCTATGGGTGACTATGTCGTCCTCCATTATTCACGAAGGAGGTTGGGGAGCCAGTAGTTCTTTGTCCTGATGTTGTTTGTAGTGCAACTATGATATTCAAGCTTGAACCTGAAATAATGAATTTATTGTTCGATATAAATAAGAAGAATCTAATTTTATGAGTATTCCCTTGGATATTTTGATTAGGGACAACATGTTATTGATGGTTTCCCAATGACATGGGCAGTGGAGATTTGGAGAAGAAGTAATATTTCTCCTAGGATTATTAGCCATTTTTATATGTTGGTATGAGTTTTAAAGGTGGAATATCAGTTGGAGATTCTACCTTAGTTGGATAGGATACATGATTTATTTAGTATTTCATATATTCATCAGTATCATCTTGATGAATCTCATGATATTGAGTTGAAAGAATAGGATATTGTGGATTATTTAATGTTCATGGAGTGGAATATAGAGATCCAAGATCATCAAGAGTATGTGATGCAATAACAAACCATCCATTTTTGGGGGGATGAATTTTGGTACAAAAAATAGTACTTTGGATTGAATGATTATGATTTTATCCCAGTGCCTAGATTTCTTCTTGAGTTTTTATTTCTCTATTTTTCTTTGCATTACGATGTTTAGATAGTTTTTTAATTATTTGATGAGTTATTTTCCCTATTTTTGGATGTTGTATGTGTGATAAAAATTTTACTTATGAAAATGGGGGGACTTTATTCCTAAGTGATATGCATTTACTATAATTTGAGTAAACTCATGTGGGTGAGTGAGTACCACCTAAAATAGATAGTATCGTAAAATGGAGGATGTAATTTATTACTTCGTATGTTCATGATGTTCTAGTTCATTGGAATTAGTGGTTATTAGATTGGGATGTGTGGAGTTTTAGAAGGTTATTTCATATTTGTGGTGATGTGGTTGTGTTGTAATGAGGTTGTGAGAGTTGTTTTGTGGCCATTTGGGTTTAGTGTGTTTTGTCTTGTGGTATAGATTGATATAAAATGAGATCCTTGAGAGGTATCCAATTCAGTAGTTGTTTAGACCCATTTCCCTCTGGGATTGTTTTTTATTCTTCATGATGAGAATCATTTGAGATGTAACTAATGTAGTGGTCGGTACCATATTGTCCTATTAATTTGAAAATTATTTTTTTTGGTGGTCTTTATGGGAGGTACTCTGAGTTTTTGGTTGAGGCTATAAGTGTATCAGAGTTACCACAAGAAATATATGCCATGAAAATTTATTATATGATGTGTAATGCTGGTTTATACCCTGTGTCAAGCTGATTCATGGTATGTAATAAATTGGGTGTAAAAATACTTCGAGTTTATGAAAATTTTTGTGAAAGCTATATTTTTTTTGGAAACTAGATATTTTACACCATATAACGATTACATGATTTGAAACCTATGGGATTTAGGGTTTCAAATTCTTTTCCATAGGTATTTTCATTCATTATGTTATATTTTATTATTCCTATAATTTTGAGTGATTTCTAGTCTCCCTGAAGAGTTATTCAAGACCTATTACTCCCTCTTTGAACATTTGGTTCTAGTATATCACGTAAGGAAATAAATTTTAGGTTCTCCCCCTTTCGTGGTTTGTTTTCATCCACTATACTACTCGAGATCCATTACAATTTTTTTTTTTGGAATGGGTGTATTTTTGGATATGTTTTTATGATCTATTTATGTGGTGTATGTTGATATGTTTTTTTTCTTCAAAAAGTGGTTGTGGTTTTTAGGCATTTATTATTCACCCTATGGTGCGTAAAAAGATGGATACATTATTTGAGGTGGGGGAAACCCTCCATTCTCTTTATTAGGTGTCATGTGGGAGGGTTTTACTTTTGTGTATCTATTAGAGATGGTTGGTCTTACTTAATCAAAGAAGAATAATTATTTAAATTTAAATTGAAGCGTATAGGGGTTTGAAATTATTTGGATGTGATGGATTGTACTGGCATGATGCCTGAGTAACAATTGTGTTAATAGGTGGGTTTTTTCTGCTAGATGAAATGTACTGAGATGTTTGATATTTTTGTGATTGTTTTAATTTAACCATAAAAATGGAAGTTGCGTAATAACATATATAATGAAAATAAAATGTTTTCCTCAGGAATATTGATTATTTCATTGTACCCCTAAAATAAAGTGAAATATTATAAAAGATCCTTTTAAATTTTATAAAATTTCAGTTGATGTTTTTTTATTTTTGGTTGGGCCTTTTGGTCAGGTATGTGAGGTTTTTTGTTTCATTGATTTATATGGTTATGGTGGTTTATTGGTCATGGTTTTTGGGTGGTGAGGTTTTTTTTGGAAGTGCTTTTGGGGAAACAAGTTGGTTTTATGGATGTTCATTTGGGGTATTGTGGTGGTGGTTGTTTGGAAGTTCTTTTAGTGTTTCAAGGAGGGTTTTACATTATTTTAGACTCCCAAGTAGTGGTGGAATAAATAAATTGTTTAACAATTGTAAATTCAAAATTAAAGGGTTGTTCTGGCTAATGAGTGTGAAATAGATGATGAATAATATAAAAGGGGGTTGTGAGGTAAGAGGTTATTTTGATAAATAATGTAAATAGTTGTATGGTTAAATGGAATTAAAATAGAAAGGATTATCTATGTGGATATATATATCTCTTGTTAATTATTGTGATACCTATACTTACCCCACCCACATCGACCACTATGTGCTGACACCCACATAGTCATGGAGGGAGTTTTTTCCCGACTAGTGGCGAGGAAAATGGATGGTTGGATACCTATTATTTCCAACTCTCCCTTAAAAGAGAGTTAGATATTTCAAAAGATATTACAATAACATGAATATTAGATCATTATATTATAGTTGCGATAGTCCATTTTTTTCAATAGTGTTATGATATGATTGTGCTTGTCACATCCCGGCCCAAGTTGGGGCTCGATCTTCAACTTCCCCAAGACCGCATCTATACGAAAAGCGTGGTGGCTAGTTTCGAAGTCAAATCACACATGTGTAGGCGTTTTCCTAAGTACCATAACCCACAGATGTCCCTCTAAATAAAAAAAATTAGAGGTAAATATTATAAGATTTTACACGAGTATAAAGTATAACAATCATGAATAACCTATAAGGTGAACAATAGTATGAAAAAAACTAAAATGTATAGGGGAAAATACACACACAACGAAAAAAATTCCCCAACATCATAATACTTAAAATGTAAATTGCTGATAGATACTTGATTGAGATATACAAGTTGCGACCACCGTATACAGTTCAATGTACTAGGTATCACTTAGCTTCTCTAAAATCACCTCTGACCTATCCATCATCTGCATAAGACATAACACATGTGGGAAAATCCCATGCATGGGTGAGTATATACATACATAGTAGTACAATCTAAAATATGTAAGGGAATATTAAGATATATAATAAGAAAAAGATATGGTTGATTAAAGATATAGAAAAAGGGAACAATTCAACCCAATAAGGAGTGAATTTATCCTCATCCACGAATAAGGGTCTCAACATGGTTTATAGATGAAGTAGTCATCGAGTCTTTAATAGAACTAATATGAGGGTAGACTCATCCAAAGATGAAATCTAAATGTAGAGATCATGGGTCACAACCCACACATATTATCCCCTCTTGGAAGGAGAGAAACTAAATACATGGTGTGGATATATTAGAATATATATATTCAGTCAAAGAATCCTAAGTGAGCAAGGGGTTCTACATCTCACAGATCAGCCTAAGAAGAAGAGTTTCTATTAATTCCCAAATTCCATCAATGATTCCCAACAACTCATGAGTTTTTGTAGAATAAATTTTCTAAGTCTATCCCTTTCTCATTACTATACAACACAATCTAGCAAACAAAAAATTGATGTAGAGGACCCACACCATAATACGTCGTGGGATTCCACTATGTAAGTATCTATAGAGTACCAGTTCCCTTATCGATGGGAGGATCCACTCTACTATAATGGTGAATCTCTCACTATACTGGTAGGGGGTTCCACTTTGTTAGGTAGAATAAATGAACCCAAACTGATGGGGTTTCCACACTAATTGTCGAGGACTACACCCTAGTATGATAGGGGGTTTCACTCTAGTCATAGAGTACCTGCACCCTTCTCGATAGGGGTTACCACTTGGAATTCAAGGTCCAATGTCATGGTACGACTGGGGGGGGGGTCCACTCTAGTCATTGAGGACCAGCACCATACCTAGTAGGGGTTCTTCTCAGAAGGAAAACGTAGAGGACCGACATTCATGATGATGTTCGGTTCCACACTATTCGTCAAGGACCCCTTCCCTGGGGTGATAGTGGATTCAACTCTATTGATCCAGGACCCACTCCCTATCTGATATAAGGTTCTACTCGAAAGATTCCTCTGGTGATTCCTCTAAATCAATGACATCATCAGGCATCACCTTAGTAAGCATAGTTCACGGAACATTTCACATAACATGTTGAAATCCACCACCAAGGGAAATATTGCATTCTTCATAGGAAAACACCTAGGATAGTTTTCCCATAGTATAATATTTGAGGTCAAACAATGGGGATATGTATGATTGAAATTTCTTTAAAAGGAACCAATGGGGTACACAGCATGTGATGAGACCCACACAGTGTGTGGTCCTAATCCTCCACCTTATTGTGTCCTTGGATTGCACCCAAATCCCATCCCATGTAGTAGTACATTCCATGTAGGTGGACTACCTGGAATGTCCCTGAAAAATGGAGATGGGTCATTTCATTCTGGTTGTGTTCATGTATCAGTTCATGTGTCCATGTACTATCCCCATGTCCATTTACATTTTACAAGGCATGTTTCCTCACTATGAGTGACACCCTTGTGACCTAGTTATACATGTATACTTAGGTACATGACCATGTACGTGTCCTTACACATCAACACATGATCTCATGTGTATGATTTATTATATGGTTTTCCACCTACAGATGGGGTTCAAGGCATCTAGTAGGACTACATATCGTTTCATCCATATGTTTCCCAAAACCCTAGATGCCACTATTGAGGGGATACATGCTGCGTGCTCATCCATGAACATGGTATGTAGTGGGGTTTTCCCCAGATTTACTAGACCTTAATTACTGATTTAAATTCAATGAATCAAGCCTCACTTCTCTAGATATACTGCTATCTCTATCCAAAACATGTGGATCTATGCATGGATCACAAATTCTGGCCATTACTCACATGAAATAAGCATCATTTCTTTGTGGTTGTCTCCATCATACTTTCCACATGCATTGCCCCATCGCTCATAAATTTCTTGATCATAAATAATTACAACAAACATATATTCCTCAGAACAATCTGAGATCTTCCCCTTCTTCATCGATTCATGCATTGTTTCTTGATCCATCAGAGAACCGGGGGCTGATCTGAAAATGTCAAACAAAAACGGTGTGGTCCTACTAGTGATTAACAAAAATAATAAATTGGAGAAAATAAACATAACAATGTTTTTCATGATTTTTGGACAAGGGTTCTTGTCCAATGATCAAGAACAGTGTCCTAAGGTATAAATCCAAAGAAATAAATTATGATTTCTATACAAGGGTGAATGAAATTTGACACAATTGGAAAAGAGAAACTTAAAAAGTATGTGTCTTCACAATTAATTTAATCAAATGTTGTATATAATAAATAGAAACATTCTACTGAAAATTTGGATAATTCATTGTTAAAGAACATTATTTCAAATGATCAATGGATTTTGTTGCATTCGTTGCATCCTAATATAATATGATCTAGCATTTCACTGTCTTAGGTGATTCACCAATGGAATGATGAAGGATATTATCATAGGAAATTCCAAGATTATGAGGCTAACCATGTCCAATAATCCAAGATGATGTATGTGTTGGAACATTTTAGTCTAAATGGGTTTAATTAATTAATTAGACTGGGTGAATATACTACCATTGGACGAGGGATCTGGACACCCCACGCTAACCCATTTTAGGTCTCACCTAGGATAAACACCACATTCCAGACTCAACCATGCTTCTGAATTTATGAAATAATTTTTCATTTAAGATTTATCTTATTTTCATTAAGAGTATTTCCTCGTGAAAAATAAAATATATCATACTTTTTTTATAAATAAAATTCGGCCCACTAGGCCTCATAATCGAATTCCTTCTCAGAGCCTAGCTAGGGAAATATATATATAAGTGTCAATGTCATAAAAGGAAAAAATATCTCTATATCATCACATCCTTCAATATTTTATTCATATAAATGTTAAAACTAACCAAGAAAACATAGGATACTGATCCCAAACATGGCTCTCCCATTCTTAGGAACTCTCATTCACATTCTTGTGATGCAACAACACACAAACCAAGGGGGTGTTCCATCCATTTAGGGTCCTCTCCTATCAATTCTTGATCACCACTAGGTGATCTACAAAAGTGGATCCATCCTCAATGTCTAGATGTCCCTGGTCAATAACATTCATTTTTTCATCCAAATATGGCTTTATATGTGGTGTGTGGAAGAATTCTTGCACATGTTCCATTTTTGGGGGTAGTCCAGGGTTCTAAGCATCCTTTCCAACCCTCTTTAAGATCTACAAGGGCATTATTATATTTTGAAATTGAATAACTCCCTGGATGAACACCCACAATCGTCATCATGGATAGACTCTTAGGAAAACATGGTTTCGCTTTTCAAAATACAAGGTCTTATGAAGGTGATCTATTTATGATTTTTTTCTGCATTGGGCCATCTTGACCTGGTCATGGATGACATGGAATTTCACTATAATCATCTATATTATCTATGGGCCCACAAGATATGCCTTGAAAATATCTATCCACCATAGTGGTGACTTATTGTGTCTTTTATACATTATGTCAAAATTTTCCATGTCTATTGTTGAGTGGTAGCTATTTTGTACATAAACACTACCATGGGTGGGTGATCCTCCCAACTCCATAAAAATTCTAACACATAATCCCCCAACATATCCTCGATCACCAATATTGTAACCCAATTCTTTCCATTAGTATTCGGGTAAAAGGTTTTACTCATTCTCAACTGGGTCCCTAATGCATCATGCAGGCCTCTCCACAATCATGAAATAAACTACACAATATGACTAGAGACAATATTTGAGGGTACCCCATGAAATAGAATGATCTCCAATACATTGATCTACCCCAAACTGGCAATTGAACTATACTACCTCATACCACGGAAATGTGCTGTCTTGGTGAGTCACTCGACAATCCACCAAATAGAATCATGGACCTATGTTGTGAACTGAATACTTGTCATAATTTCCATCGATATTTCATCTTATTTCCACTCTAAGATCTCAAGGGGATGCAGCAAGCCAACTGGAACTCAGTGATCAGTCTTCACCTACTTATAGGTGAGGCACCGAGAGACAATCCCAATTATTATCTATCTAATTTTTGAAAAAAAACCATCCACTGAAGGTCTTTGTACATCTTCCCCACACCATGATGTATAACTATGTGAGAAGTGTCCAACTCTCACATCACTTTCTCCTACAACGTGAATGGAACCAATATCTACCCTTTGAATAAGATTAAATGATTCCCACTTTCATAATATCCATCCATTGATTTTAAAATGGATATTTAGTAATATAATACCTCACAATAATTTTATTTATCTAACACTCTCTCACATGCTCAAGAAGCAAAGGATTCAACATCTTTGACTATAAAAAAAAATTTACACTCATTCTCTACCAAGGTCAGATGCATGGACAAAAACTACTCTGAAGACTCCTACACCAATCAAGCCTAGGAATTCCAACTAATGGAATATTCTAAAACATTTCCTTTCATTGTAGTATATATTATCTCAAAGTCATAGTACTATAGCTACTTCAACAAGTGATGTTTTCTTAGGTTCAAGACTCTCTATATAAAGATGTAACTAAGACTCTAATGATCTGAGTAAACCAAAAATCACTCCCACAAAAGGTAGTTCCTCTACATCCTCCAAGTGAAGGCTAATGTTGTAAAATGTATGTCTTGGTTTTCCTAGTTCTTCTTATGGGGTCTCAACTTCCTCAACCTATATGAGATTAATTATTATTACTGCATCAACACATAGTTGAGGCCTACTTATAAGTAATCGCAATACACTGCATTCTCTATGACCTCCTCTAGGAGTCTCAACACTGTATTACATTTCGTCTTAAACACAAAATCTTCAAAAGCCTTCTGTAATCTATTAGACAATGTATATGGATTCCCATTCCATGTTAGGGTGGTGAAAGTGGATTAAACTCTAGAGAAGTACTCTATAAACCACTTGTAGTGCCCCTCCAAGTTTGAAATGAGATGGACCTACGAAATGATCTTGTGTGGATCCCAAGTAAGCATTAAATCAATCTTCACTAGGTATATGGATAAACTGTGCTCATAAATGTCATTTCCTAGAAATTGAACTTCACGAATCCAAATATCACTTCAATATAATTCCATGATGTTGGTTTTCTTTATAAAACTACAGAACAATCCTCAAGTTCTCTAGATCTTCCTCCTCTAAAAAAGAGTAGATGATTATTTCATCGATGAAGACTATAAAAAACAGGTCCACATAAGCTAAAAGACATTTTTAATCAAATCCATACATATGTTAGGGAAAATTTTTACACTAAAGGGCATCACTAGGAACTGATAGTGTTTGTAGTGACATAAGAATTTAATATTTGGAATAACATCCTAATAAATAATCAAATTGTGGTAGAATGACCTACGACCGATCATTGAGAGACATATCACACCCCACAACTTCTCAAAGAGGTCACTAACCCTCATCTAGGGGTACATGTTCTATATTATGGCCTACTCTAGGTGACTATAATCAATGAAAAGTCACAAGATCCCATCCACCTTTTTCATGAACAACATCAGAGATTCCCATGCGTAAATAGTAGTTTTAATAAAACCATTCTATCAAATAGCTTCCTAAAATAGCCTCATCTACTTAAGATCATTATGGGACATCCAATATGCTATAGAAGATATCAAAGTATTTTTAGGATGCATTTCAATGTATATCTCCACCTCCCACTTTGAAGGATTACCCAAAAGATCCTCAAGTAAAACATACATAAAATACTCCACAACTAAAGGAAACTAGATGCCTGAAGAGACGTATACACCAAGCGATATACTCTATAACTAATGGGTGATGGGTTTAGGCCTTATTCTCATAGTACCCACTTTAATTTCAATGATACATCTCTCATTGGAAATAGAGAATCGGGTCACATCAGTGTATAGGCATATGACTTCTCTAAGGTGATATTAAATCTTAGATCAGACCATGGGAATCCAATCCATACCCAATATGATGACACAAGGTTCCATATTGAATACTAGAATTTCCAACATAATCCTTTCTCCACCAATCGATACCTTACAGTATGGGAAGATGAATGATTCCGAAGAGTTGTTCCCTATAAAAACCTCAAGATGATGTTCTTGGACCAGTACATCAACTGGGTGCTCTATCACTCACACCATTTGTATATAGAAAACCTAAAGTTCAATAATTATGTCTAATATTATTTGAAAAATATTATAAAACAAATATACTATACCTCTAACCATCTCATGTGTTGTGGGGTTGTAAACCTCCAATGCCTGCATCTGCATGAAACACTGAAGACTACCTCCATGAGCCTAATGTGAGCTTACTAGTGGTGGTGGTGGTGGAAGGATATCATAGTTTAGTCTAATAACCATATCTTCTCCTATTCCTCTTCTAATTATACCTCTCTAGGGACCACCCTCTCCTCACCTTGGTGTTCTCTAATAATTGTGTTTCATCTGTCATGGTGGTCCACCGTCTATCTGTCTGTACCACTCAAAACGTCTGGTCTATGAGTCTATTATTATTTGACCTCACCCTTCGTATTTAAATCACATATCTTGTATAGTATTCCCTATTAATATATACTTTCACTGACCATGTTCCTAATCCTTATCATGGGGAGGTCTCCTACACCGAGATCATAGCACCAGGTGTTTGCTAACTACTGTAGATGAATCAACATTATAGTTCCAACTACCATATCTTATTGACTATCATACCTATAATCGAAATATATCTATCAATAGTTCACACTCTAGAACCCTAGTATAGGTATGGGTGCACAAGGGTACCACAGTCGCCCAAATCTTTCTATGGAGTCCCAACACAAACTTTTGTGCTTTAATGTAGCTTCCCTGGATAATATCAAAGGAGTACCATGTACTGTTTGTGAACCTCAATTAATACATATCCACCATCATACCGCCGTAAAACATCCCCAGAGGAAACAAGATCTGAATTTATTACAAGGGGAGGTAGTACTCCTCAGAGAATAGTTGTTGTACGTCGGTCTATGAGAGTTTTGACTCATCATACATCGAAATAATGAGACTACACCATTACTCAACTAATCTAAATAAAAGGATATCTTTTAGTACATCCTCCTGATTCATCGGGGTCCAATAAAATAGAATATAAAACCACCAAATATATCCAATCCTTTACTACCTGAGCATCTAGCTCACCATGGAACCTCAGCAGCCTCTATAATTAGAACTCATCGAGTGCGCTAAGTATGTGCACACCCTCAACCTTCACCTCTAGAATTATCTAATTATTGATATGTGTATTTGCTACTAACTTCCATCCTAGATAATGGGGGCTTGGGAGGGACCTTGAACCAAATCCCCATTTCTCATTAGATCATTACCAATATCCAGAACTGCTACCATGGATTGATGTCATCCTGGAGGCATCTTGATATTCAACAAGATGTTATATGGTCAGATGATTATATATATATATATATCAAAAATAATGGTAACATACTAAATAGAGTACCTTCCATGACTCAATATTATCTAATTCATGTACCATTGATCCCCACAACAAAATTCTCAGCATAAATTGTCAACAAGTAGGAAGTTAAGGTCCTAGTGAATAGAAACGTCGGTGAACCGCACCATTACTGTACTCCTTAACCTGAGAGCCACAATAAATGAACAGTAAAATTCTTACCTTAAACCTAACCAAAACTTTTTTAGGGGACTAGACTAAAAAACATCTTAAGGAATTAATTTACGTTGATACTAATCTATTATAAAAAAGACCCAATTGGGGCTCGAGTTATAACTACCCCAAGACCTGCTCCATTGGACTAGGAGTGGAAATCATCACTGAAGGCATATCTAACATGGGAATACCTTTATCTAACTACCAATATTCATGCAAATATCTATCAAAATAAAAACTGAATAATGAATGATTAAAATATGAAACAGTTCTATAATGTATCAAATGATTAAAAAAATATTAGGTGAATAAAAGTATGATAGTAAAAAATGAAAATTAAAGGGGAAAATACATGCCAAATAAGAAATATGTCCCAACTTGACAGAATTGGAAATGTAAACTATAGGTAGGGCCCTGCTTGATATAACCACATTACAACCATCGTACATAGTCTAAAGTACTAGTTATCTTTAAGAACCTATGATGTCACCACTGACATGTCTTTTATCCACATAAGACACAACACGTGTGCCAAAATCCTGTGTAGGGGGGAGTATATTTATACATAGTAGGACACCCTAAAAGATAAATGGTTATTATTAAGAGATACAACATGAAAAAAAATTATATGCAATACACAATCAAAGAAAACAACTCAACCCTATAAAGAGTGAATGTAAACTAGTTAGAGAACAAGGGTCTCAAAATTATGATTAAATGAACTAATGTTCATGTATTCTCCACCTATAATAGTAGAGTAGAAAAATCCATAAATAGTAAACTAGAGACAAAAATCATGCGGCATGCCTCATGCATCTTTACCTCTCCAGGAAGGAGAGTAGCCAAATACAAGGTGTGGATACATAAGAATATATATATTTTTAGTCAATGATTCCCTAATGAGGGGTTAAGTGGATTATTATCTCATATATCATCCAAGGAAGAATTGTATCCAACATTTACAATAGTCCATCAATGATGACCATCATCTCACCCATCTATATAGAATTAATCGTCCAAGACTAATTTTGCCTCATCACTATGTCAAATAATCATGGACCCACAAACTCGAAGTAGAGGACCCGATCCCTAATATGCCAGGGGGGTTCAACTCTATAAGAATCTGAAGAGGACATGCACCCATGAAAATGGTGGTTTTACTCTATTGTCACGAAGAGCCACACCATATGATTATAGAGGGGTTCTACTTGATAAGGTAGAGGACCCATGTCAATGATTATGTGGGGCTTCACTCTAATGGTTGATGACCCATGCCCTGGTATGATAGGGGGTTTCACTCTAGTCTTTGAGGACCCGAGCCCTACCTGATATGGGGTTCCACTGATAATTCAAGGGCTTTCTCCTTGGTAGGATATAAAGGTTACACTCTGATCATCGATAACATGTGTCTTACATCGTAGGAAGTTCTAATTTAAAGGTATATGTAGAGGACATACCCCCATATTGATGGGAGTATCCACTCTAGTGGAAGAGGACCCCTTCCCTAGTGTGATATAGGGTTTCGACATTGATCATCAGGGAACCACACCCTATTTGATATGGGGTTCTACATTGAATAATCCTCTAGTTATTCTTCCTAATAACTTCCAATATCAGGCATTTCCTAGTAAGAATCATGATGGAAATATTTTTCATTGTATATGGAAACACACAAATGAGGGATGAATTGAATTCTATATAAAAAATACTTAGGATAGACTACATAAAGGAAAACATATAGGTTCAAATGAAGGATATAAAAATGATTTAAGTTTCCTCAAAATGAACCTAGGAGTTTCATGGTGTATGAGGGTACCCACACAGTGTTGGGTCCCTCTCCACTATAGGTCATGTTCCTAGTTAGATCCTAGATCATATCCAATGTGGTAGTACATAAAGTTATAGCTTAAAAAATTGAATGCTCATGATAACTGTCATTGGGAAATATTCTATTGGTTGTGCCCATTTACTAGACCTCGTGTATGTGTACTAACCTTCTACCTATGTACATCATACATAGCATGTCACCTCACATGGGGTGCCTCTCATGTGACCTATCAATTTCTGTGTACTTGGGTACATGACCATGAAATTCATCATACGATTCCACCTCTTTGATCCATTACATGGGTTTCCCACATCATGAATGGGAACATTACATGTAGAAGTACTACATATCGTGTCATCCATATGTTTCCCAAAAACCTGGCCACAGTCACTTATATGGTGATACACATCGTGTGGTCATACCTATACATGGCATGTAGTCAGGTTTTTTCTAGATTATCATGATCTTCATATACTCTTATTACAGCTCCAATTATGCCTCACTACATCAGATTTGGAACTATCTCCTTCTAAAACCTGAAAATCTGGTCATTGATCACATATTTTTGACTCCTCTCACAAAAAATAAACCATGTTTTATCATGGTGATTTTTTTCATGTGTTCCACATACACCGTACCTTTTTCATTTCTTTATTATTCAAAAATCATAAAACCTAACATATCTTCATCAAAACAATCCTAGATCTACCCTTTCTTCTTTCATATGTGATTTTTTTCTCAGTCAGTCATAGTTTCTGGGGTCCGATCAGGCTCAGTACCACCCAAAAATGTCGATCTGGGACCACATGGTCCTACTAATGATTTATGCAAATAAGAAATGGGAGAAATAACCATAAAAGGTTTAAATGGTAATTTGAGAATAATTATTAACTAATGATCCGTAATGGTGATCTGGGGTTAGAATCCAAATAAATAAATTATGATTTCAATACATGGCTACATATAATGGGCCACAACTGATGTAGATCCTAGAACGAGGATAGATCTATGAAATTAATTTAATCAAATGGTATAGATCAAAAATTTATGATTCTTACTTTCCTTTGTAAGTTTTCATTAATTAATAATATTCCCTCCAATATTCAAGAGATGTGGTTGCATTCACTGCATCCGGATATGATCGGATCAGGTGTTTTGTTATCATCCAAGGTGATTCACCAATGGAAGGAGGAGGGATAGTGTCATTTGAAATTATAAGATTGTGAAGATAACCCTATAGAATCTACCATGATGATATATTTTTAGTAAATTTTCAGGTCAAATGAGTATAATTAATTTATTTATCTAATTAATTTTCCCATCTAAACATATCGCCAATGAGTGAGGGATCTGAACACCCCACATCAACCCATTCATGTCTGAGGATATGGTAAATACCTTTTTTTGAACTCAAATGTGGACTTAGATATCTAATATGAGATTTTTTTCAATTTAACATATTTTCATTAATAAGTAATTTTCTCGAAATATGAAATATATTTACCAGTTTTATAAAATTAATTCTAGGAATACCCGACCTCAGAATTGCATGATGTCTTAAATCCAAGCAATGGAAATATATATAGAAATATTTTAAAGTATTATATAGAAGAAACTAATTCTCTATAGTGACTTTGGGGTAGCGTCTAGTGGGGTTCATTCATGGTTGGAGAATAGTAGAAGGATCAAGTCTTATATGTCCATGAAACCCTACTACTCTGGTTATTGTTGTGGTTGTGATGTGATAGCCCATGTGTATTCAACCAAGACATGATGTGGTAATGCTAGTGGATTAGGAAACCTAGGTGTATGTGGATGTGATGTAATGTTCCCATGATTGTTGGGTGATGTTCTATATAGAAGATATGGGAGATCTAGAGAATACAGCATTGGGGTTCTTACAGTGGAATACCAGCAGGAAAGTGGTATGGGGTACCTTATCAATATTCTTCTTATTATATTATATTACGTGGCTGGAATTATTTGGTGATCATGACTTGGTGTGTTTTTAAATGGATATTTGGCCAATTTATGTGATTTGGATTCTTTTGTTTTCTTGTAGTTGCATTAGTATACTTCTTTCACATGTGCATGAGAGTAATCCATTTCCAAGTGAGTATACTTTTATGCTCACACTATTTAAATAAAATTATTTTTAGGATTCCATGAGGATTGTGTCGATTGTTCTAAACATTATTATCTTAGATATTTTCATAGTTAAGGTGTCGCTACCTTAGATTTGTTTTTGGGTATTAACATTGGAGGCTTCTATCTGTATCTATTCTATTTAAACATGCATTGTGGGATGGTTTTGGTTTATTTCTATTTTATTTCAATGATTTGTTTTTGGATTATTCATATTATCTCTTAATCCTATATTATTATATAGGGTAATTCTTCCAATTTCAAGAGATTTTCTAGTGCGTTTTATGGGATTTTGATGAGAATAGTCCTCATGGATGACCTTTGTTTGTTGGTTAGTTATTTGATTGGAGTTTCCTTCCTATCTCATATTGTGGTTATTTAGGATTCAATTAAGGTTCAGGATTTTATACATCTACTTCATAATAAATGTGTACATTTTGGAATTATCGTGCAGTTTTTTCTTCTGGTAGAAGTTATAGTGTAACAAATAAATATAGTGAATAAAACTAAACGAAATTGAAGGTAAATGGGTGATTTTAATATACATTAATATTTCCAGGATATTACCTATGATGTATGGTTTCAATGATATTTTTCATAAGGGGTTTTTTAGATATATATATATATACCTATTACTATCTAATTTGGAATCATTTTACATAAATGAATAAACATGTAATGATTCTAATAAATTAATTGTGTGGAAATATTGAATTTATGGTGAAGCTTTTTGAATATGTAATTATGAATAAATATGAAATAAATATTTATAACAAGTCCTACAATATGAATTATTTTTATGTTTTCTAGTTTTACTAGAATACATGGAGTCTTGTTATTATTATTCCAGGGGTAATAATTGGATGTTGTGCCTATTATGGTTATATTTATATATTATTTATGATGATAGTTGATGGGGTATCATGTTATTATGGTTGTGGATGTATGTATTTTATTAATAAATCAAAGTAGTTTTTTTGTTGTTTTTTTTGGTTTTTAGCATATATTGTGTCTTAGTCTATGTTGTAATGGATTAGGTTGTTGTAGAGTTATGTTATTATTTTTCAATGTCATGTAATTCGGCTAGAAATTAATAAATATGATAATTGGTAATGGTGTGGAACTAGAAAATGATGGGTTATTAAATAATTATTAATTAATGATTACAGATTAAACATATATAATTAAAGAATTTTAAAGGATGGAATACATATGAATATGTAAAAGGTGAATTATATGGAATGGGATACAATTAAATCAATGAATTTACATTAAATATACATGAAAATTTTAAAAAAAAATTGTGGGTAACATATAAATATGTTATTAAATGAATGATGTAATGAAATAGGGAATCAATAAGTTTATTATGGTTGATTTGTGTAGATATATTGGCTTGTTATGTTATATATATGAATGAAGTTGTGGGTTTAGATAATGAAATTTGGATTGTTTTTATGGGATGTTGTGGAACTACAATCAATGTGAGACCATAGGGTAGAAATGTTTTTTATTATTGTTAGGTCCACTAGGACGAATACCTTGAGAGGGGGGTGAATTAGGGTATGGCAGATTGAAACATTTTACCGTTCAGATCATGTTTCATGGTTAGAATAAACTAAATTCTCTCTTCCTCTTATTCTAATATACAGACATATGTAAACTCATACACAATACACAATGATTTTTACTTGGTTCACCCTCAATGGGCTACATCCAAGGAGCATACAATGGTAATGTGTTGATTACAAAATTCACTAAGGATCGCGGCCAATAATTAGTACAGTGTTCAGTCTAGATCTTTTATGCATAGACTTACTACCTTTACAAGTTTTAGGGTCTGCTCACTACATTCCCAAGGGTAACTCTCCATGCCTCTTTCTCTAGCTCACTACCTGTGGAAAGGGTCATTGTCTTCCTATTCCTTCACTCACTACTCTTGGAATGGAATCCACTCACATTTTATGGACTTGTAGGTCAAACAGAGTTTATGGACATGTAAGTCCTTTCATTTTCATTAATTTATACATCCTCAACTATAGGTTGATTCTCCATTGAAGCTCAATTTTCATCCTTAGATTAATTCAACCTTCCCGAGAACTGTTAGGTACTGAAAAATACTTTCGCAAATTGAATTGAAGCTCTCACAAGCTTCCTTGTACTAATCATGACCCGTTTTACTCTCTCCTATACTGAGTACTAGGTTTAGTATGTGCGACACCTTCTTCACGTACCGTTGCTTCTACCTCAAACCTCCCTTCATCTATGGACTGCCTATGCCATCACGATCACATATCACTACCGCATACAGATTCTGCAAACCTCATCTGTGAAATCACCCTATGTCTGTGAACTGTTCTCTATTCATGGACTACCTTTTCTTCCACATACCGAAGCTCCCCCTCCATATACCACATGAATAATTTTTTCTCTCACATATTAGAGATTCCTCCTCTGCATACCAAGACAAATCCTTCCACATACCCGACTGCCTCCTCTTTATACCGTACTTCCTTTGCGGGTTATGAATTCCTGCAAACACCATCAGTGCAAACCACTTTCGGACTTTGATGAATTAACATAGGATAACGTATTTGATAATAATGTTCAATATCCAATGTAATTTATTCGATTAGCATTTCTTTTTTAAGAAAAGATACTCGCTTAATCCACTAAAACGAGATTTACCAAATCATCAATTTGGCCTTCATCGCCAACTAATTTTCAGTCACTACGAACCACAAGCCATCCACGAACCATTTTCCAACATGCACCACATACCACCTTTTCTCCTAAATAGTCTACTTCCTCTGCCGACATCATCCCATCAGCGTATCGCACTGCCGCTCAGCCGTGAACCGTTTTTTGGTTCCACAAACTGCATATACATATTGTTCCCACTATCTGGTACACGGCCACATACCCTTCCCAGAGATGGTACATGATCCATGTATTAGGATCCTCATTCCTCATCCTTTTCCGATTTCATTCACCATTATTCACAAAAATTCCTAATTTTGAGGCACCAAAATTTGGAAAATACTTTGAATCTGTTTCACCTTAAAAACCATTCTTCAACAAGCACCAACCATTCTCATTTCTGGTCATATTATTTTGTCAAAAAACATAACCATATCCATAACATAATGAGAGGATTCCATTATGTATTTTTACCCAAAAATCTCCCCATTTGGGTTTGTTGACAACTCTTCTTAAAACAATGCTTGCACATTTTGATAACTCATTAAATCTCCTTCCAACATCAACCATCATTCGCTCCGTATGATTAAGATAAAAATCAATGATATACTTAACACATACTCGAAGATCCCATGACCAATGCTCGGAGTGATAAGAAATATAAAATTAAAAATTCTTCAAAGAATCACTTCATTTCTATAACTAATTTTTGATACCAAAATAATACCAATTGCAAAGTGATGGAAACATTCTAACACAATTCAAACACCATTCATCTGCTTTTATCATGATCCTCAACAATCATGATATCTATTATTTGATCAATCACTTATAGAATAATTAAATTTAATGATCCTCTTCTATTATAGCTCCTATAAACATCTTTCATCTCAACTTCAACTCCCCTATCTCACTACTCTACTTAACAACTTCTCCCCATGTCTTTTCTCCCCCTAGGATAGTCATACTTTCTCCCCCTTTATCAACGAATCACAAGGGCACTCCAAGTTTATATGCAATAGGGTAAAGAACACTTATCAGCATATTAGGGAAAGACACTTCATACCTCTGGAAGAGGGGGGAACCCCACATCCACACTTTTTCAAGTGTGGGGATTCAACTGAACTCCCGGATTCGGTCGATGCCTTTCAAATGCTTCTTTGGGTAAGGACTTTTTCAAAATGTCTGCAACCTGTTGTTTTGTAGGCACATATTCCAACTTCATAATCCCTTACTCCACCTTCTCCTTGATAAAATGATATTTTATTTCAATGTTCTTTGTCCTTCAGTGATGGACAGAATTTTTTTATCAGATTTATAGAACCTGAATTATCATAAAGTATTATGATCAGAGATTTCACTTCATTTCCGATATCTTCAAGTTGTTCCTTTATCCACAATAGATACATGCAAGATTGAGTAGCTGCAATGTATTCAGCTTCTGTGATGCTCAATGAAATGCATTCTTGTTTCTTTCTTAACCAAGAAATACATAACCCTAAAAGACAAGAGACACCTCCTTATTTTTATTTCTTATCATCTAATGAACCAGCCCAATACACATCTTTATATCCAAATAACTCTGGATGAGATTTGTCATTATACATTAGGCCAAAATACATTATTCCCTTGATATACCGTAGAATTAATTTCACTGCAATCATGTGGCTCTCCATGGGATTGCTTTGATACCTCGATTCTTGTCATGTGGAAAATACAATATCAGTCCTTGTCGCTGTCAGGTACAAAATACTTCTAATGATTTTCCTATATTATATGATATTAGCTGGCTTGCCTTCATCGTCTTGTGATAATTTCAGCTAGATAGTAACCAGAGTCTTTATATCTTTGGAATTACCCATTCCAAACCTTCTCAAAACCTCCATGGTATATTTATATTGAGAAATATAAGTGTCATTCCTTCCTTGTGTCACTTGTAATCTGAGGAAAAATGTCAGCTCTCCAATCATTGACATTTCGAACTCATTTTTCATGAATTCAGAAAATTATCTACATTGTGTTTCATCTGATCCACCAAATATTATATCATTGACATAAACCAGCACCATCATCCTTTGACAATTTTTATTGTTGTAATACAAATTGTAATCAACTACACCACATTTAAAACCGAGCTTCTTTAGAAACTAATCATGGAATGAATATCTTGCTATTGGTGCTTGCTTCAAACCATACAAACCCCTCTTCAGTTGAAAAACTCTGTTCTCATCTTCATGAATGAGAAAACCATATGGATGCTCAATGTACACTTCTTCTTCCAGAACTCTATTTAGAAATGATGATTTGAAATCCATCTATAAAACATTAAACATTCATTACATGGCTATAACAAAAAATAATCTTACTGTCTCCATCCTTACAATAGGTGTGAATGTTTCATCAACATCTATACTCTCTGTCCGGGAGTACCGTCTGCATAAAATTCATGCTTTGTTTCGAATCACAACACTGTGTTAATTCATTTGGCTATGAAAGACCCATTTTGTCCATATGAAATTCTTGTATTATGGTCTCAAACAATTTCCCACATCTAATACATCTCAATTTGTTCAATCTCTTAATTCATTTACTAAACCCAATTCTAACCCCCATCTTCTTCATCAAATCATTTTGGCTATACTTGTGATATGTATGATGATTTCTATAGAGGCATCATCCTTTTTGTCTGAACTGGTGTTGTCTGATCACTAATTATGTTCTGCCAATCATGTTTTTCTCTTCTTGTTGGTCTCTGGGAAGACACTGGTTGGTTCTCAGCATCCAAGTTCTCTTCATAATCAACATTAACACATCTTCTCCTCCTGATTCTCTTACCACTTAATCACTTTAAATAAGCATCTTATTGAAACATTGTTGATATTCTTTCACAACTACATGGTGTCCTGAAAACAGTCAGATGTTACCACATTGTTAGAAAAAAATACATAATCATTAAGTGCATGATTTTTGCGGCTTCTTGGAAAACCATCTTCTCTCAGTAGACAACTAACACATGAACCGGTGTATGATACCAATGGATATATATTCAATGTAACTCAGAACCCCCAGATAATCCATGTATAGCTTTGATACCTCTTCAGTTTCAACATAGAATCATCATCATGTCATCTCTTCTTTTCATAGCACACATCCTTCTAATAATGATTTGGATAATAGAAACGTTGTGTGGAGTCTGATTAGGAAGCAGAAAGCCCCACCTTGATTTCCAACTCCAGAAACTGATTTTAATTAGTTGACATTATGGATCTCATCACATCACTACATTGTATCTTTTTATACCACTTCCCCATGGTTCGTATCTCCCTTTGAACATGAAACACATTAATATCATTCAATATCATTTATATACATAGTGATAGGGGATCTTCTGGAATCCTCAATGTGAGGATTGTGGTTGATCTTGATGAGTCAACCCTTTGATTCTTTCTTGCAGAGAATCACACTCTTTTCTTGCTTCTTCTAGCTTCCTAAACAACATCAACTACTCTGGCCATATGACTAGGCATCCATTACCCACATAATAATTATTTTTCTGATATGTAGATTCTACAGGTTTGGCCTTTCTCAAAATTTGGGGTTTAACACCACCCAAACACATTTCATTCATTGATGCTCCACCGATAAGACATTTATCATGACTCTTTCTTTGAGCAGGAATCTTTCCATTGTTCATATTCTCTTGATTCTTCCTCCATTGGACTGTTCTTTATCATTCACTCGCTTTTTGATATGTGTAATGATATGTTAATTTTTAATAACATTGTTTATTCATTATTATTTTATCAATTGTCGGAGTCATACAACCATTTCTTGTTGGGTTTGAGTCTTCCACTGATTTCAAATTCTTCTTACTCACAACTGTAGTATGTTGTTTCTTTTTCATCCAGGGTTTTTCACACTCTTCCCGGGAGTGCTGTTGTGATTGTAATAGAGGGGGTGATTGATACACCTTTTTACCTGCTTTCTTCTTTCTACAATGTCCAGCTAAATTCCCATGATCATAAAATATAAAACAACTTCCATCAAAAGCATACATCATTTCATCATTTCTCAACCGATGTGTTGATGTATCTTAAGTTGTTATTTTGATATTAAGATTCATATATTCCTGAAACATGCTCATAGTGTGTCCCATATATCCACAGTAATAACATCTAATGAATTCTTCCTTCTACGAGGTGTTCCGTTGACACGTTTCATGGTTCTACCTCTTATTATCAGACTTAGTAAAATTTTAATCTACACTGTATGAAATGTATTCCTAAGCCTCTGAAAAAAATATTGAAATAGGACCATGAATCCCATAGGAATATCACATGTTATCATTACTTCTTGTAACAACCCTCTTAAGTCTATTTCCATCACCTACAATGTTTTTCTTATCTCTGGAACTCTTCACCACTGTTATCATGTAATGAATAAAAGGGGGATCACCATATTCAATTCATGACATTCCCATACTATACGGTCATTGAGATGAGAAAATATGTTCTCTCTTCTCTTCAAAAATAAAATAATTTCTTTTCATTTTATCATCACCTACCAAAGGGAATCGAATAGTAAGTACAGTGTATCCGTCAACATAGACTTTCCTTTGACATATGATTTCTCCATTTCTTTCATGAATGATTCTATCTCTTCTTCCAGTTGTTGTATCTTCTTATCTCTTGATCGAAGTTTATCATTGAGTTCACTTCTTACATTCTTACTGCTAGTCATCTCATCTTCCAGTTCTTGTGTGAGCTTATCTACCATATCACTTTTATACTTTATTTTAAATTTTTCTTCAGCAACAGAATCAGAGAGGGATGAATTCTATTGTTGTAGACTTTGATTCTTTTGATCTACTTCAAATAGATGTGTAGCAATATCAACATTTCTGGATTTTAGACTCTGAATTTCATCTAGAGTTCAGATTCTTTACCTTGACATCATATTTGATATTTTATCTCTTTATGGACAACTCTTGATATTCTTTAGATTGAGAATAATTATTGTCCCTTAAATCAACGACCACATCAATAAGCCTTTGATTTAATCCTCTTATCATGTTAACCTCAATTTACATTACTTGGATCCAGATATCTTTAGATTTAATCTATTCATCCAACTTCTGATCCAATTCCTTTATTTTATAGACAACATCCAATTTTCGACTTTTGTGAGTTTCATCATCATCAGTAATTAAAAAACCACTTGGAATATCAGGTTCTACACTCATTCATTTTACATAATTGAATGAATAAGTATTTTCACTATATGATTTATCGTAGTCATCATTCTGTTTACTGCTTGATTCCTTTAACTGAATCACACACTTTCTGTTGATGCATCCATATTGGGGAATTTTATAAGACTTTTTCTTCTTCTTTGATGTGCTTCCCTTTCTATGGAACACCAAGATAAGATCAGACTGAATCTTTAACATGTGAAAATTTACTGAACCATGTCATAGAAAACAAAATAATAAAATAAACCTTTTCTATAATACCAACTATTAGTTCCACTAGGTTGAATACCCTGAGAGGTGGGGGAATCAGGGTCTGGAAGATTTAAACATTATACCGTTATGATCTAGTTTCTTTGTTAGAAAAAACTCAATTATCTCTTCCTCTCGTAGAAATATACAGACTGCTATGAAATCATTCATAAGAAACAATTATTTTAACTTTCTTTACCCTCACTGGTCTACATCCAAGGAGCATACAACGACAATGTGCTGATGTACTAAATACACCAAGGCTCGCAACCAATAATGAGTACAATGTTTGGGATAGATATTCTATTCCTAGACTCACAGCATTTACAAGTTTTTGGATCTGCTCACTGCATTCTCAAGGGTCAATCTCTATGCCTCTTTCTTTGGCTCAAATCTGGTGGAAAGGGTCACAATATTCCTCTTAGATCGCTCACTCCTCTTGGAAAGGAATCCAGTCACAATTTATGGACTTGTGGATCAGAAAAATTCTATAGACATGTAGGTCCCTTAATTTGCTTGAATTCCTACATCCTCAACCATAGGTAAATGCTCTATTGAATTTTTTTTAACCCACAGATGAATTCAACCTTCCCTAGTATTGTTAGGAACCGAAAAATACTTTCTCAAACTGAATTGAAGCTCTCACAAGCTTCCTTGTGAAAATATTGAACCATTTTATTCTCCCATGTACTGAGTACATAGTTTGGTATGTAGGACACCTTCTTCACGTACCGTCATCATTACTTCAAATATCCCTTTTTCCATAGACTACCTCTTCCTTCGCAATCGCATACTGATGTCGTGTACTTATTCTGCGAACCTCCTCTGCGAAATCACCCTCTATCCGTGAACTGTTGTTTGTTCATGGACTACCTTCCCTTATGCGTACCAGAGCTCCCCCTCCACGTACATCTTGCATAATTAACCCCATCATGTACTAGGGATTCCTTGTCGGCATACCGAGATAACTAATTTTGTGTATGAAACATCCTGTTATGCATACCAGACATCCTTTGCGGGTTATGAATTCCTGCAAACACCTTCTGTGCGAACCACTTTCGGACATTTCTTAATTCTCGGAGAAAAATTTATTTGCTAAAAATGTTCATTATCCACAGTAATTGATAGGATTAGCGTTTCATATATTGGAAAAGATACCCGCTTAATCCACTAAAATGAGATTTACCAAATTTACAATCTGGCCTCCACCGCTTACCGATTTTTAGCCACCGGGAACCACCAGCCATCCCCGAACCATTTTCCTACGTGCTCTACGTACATCCTTTTTTCCTACATGGTTTAATTCCTCCGCTAACTTCATCCCATCTACGTATCACGCTACCGCTCAGCTGTGAACTATTTTTGGTTCCGCGAACCACATATGTGTACTGTTCCCGCTACTTGGTACACGGACACATACCCTTCCTAGGGATGGTATATGATCCATGTCTCAGGATCCTAGTTCCTCTTCATTTTCCAATTTCATTCACCATTATTCATATAAATTCATGATTTTGAGGCCCCAAAATTTGAAAAATATTGGGAAACTATGCTACTATAAAAATCCATCTTCGACAAACACCAACCATTGTCATTTGTGGTTATCTGGATTTGTCAACAAACACAACCATACCCAAAAAAAACCGAGAGGATTCCTTGAGTGATTTTTTACCAACAATTATTGTAACTATTTTATATTATATTTATTTAATATTCACCACCACCTGACTTAGGTTACATAAATAAGGCTCATATAAAACATGAGGTTCATGTTTTTTCTCTTATATTCTAGCTGGTGAGAGAAATGATCGTTGACTACTCTTTCTTACCCACTCTCCTTTCAAGGAACAATATGGGTTATGATAGATCGTAGTATATATATATATATGGTATATGATAGATATTTTTTATAGTATATATATACTTGATATTATTCTTTATAAATGTAATGTAGATGCATAGTGATGGTTATATATAGTTGGAGGAGGGAAAAAGTTTGATCTCCTTCATGTTCATCATAACCTATGGAGAAAAGGATGCGATGTGCAGTCATTTTGTAGTCTATGTGGATTATATGGTAATGGTTGTGTTGTAGTATAGTGGTGGTGGTTATGTAATGATGTTGATGGTGTGGCTATGGTATTTGGAATATGATTTTCTTATAAAATATATTGTGATATAGAATGACTATCAAAATTATTGGATAACTAGGATGTTTTTCATTGTGGCGTGAGAGAGAAAACCCAATGGGGAAGTTGATATATAATACATACATGATATATTCTTTTGATATCATGTTATATTACATAGATGAAATAATGGTAGAGGGATCTTTATTAATGTTGGGTGATATTTGACCTGTAATATGTGTGATTTAGTTCTGCTACTTATTCACTTATTCATTATTATAATTTCCCCACATTTTTTTGAGAGGTTTCATGGAGGATCCAAATATTTATACTTTCATACTCACAACTACAAACCTAAATATGTTTTTAGGATTCCCGTATAGATTTAGGGATTGATTTAGACAATACTGGCTCATGGAAATAATAGTTTGAGTCACTATTACTTTGTTAGGATGGATTTTTGTTATTTTAGTTTGGGGTCATTGGTAATGTATGACATATACATGCATTGGGTGTTTGTTTTATTTTATATTTTTGGGTTTTGATTGGGTGTTTAACATTTTTCCTGGGATTATGAGTATAATGAATCCCATTTGGTGTTTTATGCCCTCAGTGCTAGTCGCCAACATGTGGCTTGTTGGTGGTGGGAGTTTGGGACGCACTAGTCTTCATTTTTTTTCCTATAAGGGTTTCCCAATGGGGGTGGTTTATGACTTAATTGCATCATAAAATATCCATATTTTTTATATAGCACATTTAGCATAGCCTCCTTCACCTTTGAATCTTTTACATAAATGTTTTCTAAAATTACTATATTCCCTTCAAGAAATTACCTGAAATCATGTTCATTTTAACAATATTGGTAAATATTTTGGTAGATCATCAAATCTATTAGGGTTATAATTTGACTCAAAAAAAGTATTAATGAGTGATCTAATTTATAAGAGTATAGTTATTCCATGTATAATAGTATTATGGAAACTCTTTCCATGTGATTAGAAAGAATGTTATAGCATATTCATCTATAATTAAAAATAATTCCTAAGATTAAAAAATCATTATAGTTATTAATTATTTCCAAATTCACTTAAGAGAAAGGGAACCCTGCAGAAAACAAATAGTTAAATGTAGAACCATTTGTTGGATATGCTATGGAATATCCCATAAGAGGGTTCTTAATCATGGTATGTTACCTTAAAAATTCCATTAAGATTAACTTATTCCTATTTTTTTGTAACTCTTCTATATCCCCATTTATATATTAATGAGGAAAAGAAAATGATATAAATTTTGTATTGGTTTACCCACGCATTTCTATAATATAAAGTTGATGTTTCACTAAAATCATTAAGTGAATTGTGTTTAAAATTTTGATGTGGATTATATATATCCCTAGTTTGTTATCCTTTACTCTTAAAATTTCACTTTTATCTTATTAATATATGAATAAGTGTTAATTAATAGTGAATAATTTGATCACTCTAATCAAAAAACAAAGAATGGATGCAACATTAATTGTTATGTAGAACTAACCACTATTATCATAATTTTGATGAAATCCATATTCTTATTCTTCTTTTGGAAGAATATGTTAATAAAATAGTTATTTTTATTTTTTTTTTCTAAAATACCCTCCTATTTAATTCCACTAGTGGGTCATTGATACATTTTTTTATAAAAAATAAATCTCTCATGTCATTCCAAAAATCCATATATTTAGTCCTTGGTTATTGGTAAGTAAAATACATGAAAATATATATTAAAGGAAAAATTAGAATCTCCTCATTTATAATTCCATTTTCTAACTCACTCTGAGAAGTAACTGTACTAGTTTATATTGCTACCTTAGACATCCCTCCTCATATTACTAGGGCTCTCGACTAGAAGAGGGGGTATAATTTGGTACTATGAGGAAACTATACCCCCATATCATAGTTCTCAATAACAAATTAATAAACTAAAAATTATACATAATATGTAATTCCAATAATATAAAAAACTGAAAAAAAATTATTCTATAAAAAATATAATGTATTATAGGGATTGATGGTTATTCTATACACATCCATTGGTCACCCACAGGGCTAACCACATATCAAAGATATATAATCTAAAATAAATGTATATGATTCTCTTCTAACTCTGAGTTATTCAACATATTTGGTCTCTGAAACTATATCAAGATAATCTAGCCCAATCATAAGACTCTACATGACTGGCTCTGTATAAACATATAACCCTAGACCTTCCCTACCAATTATGAATCTATTACCAACTTTAAAGAAAGTATAAGGTCTGCATGTACATTGATGTTCGCATAAAAGGAGTGATAAATAGATATCCATAGTCTACCCCCTAATGATGAGACTATAACCTAACATATCATCAATAAATATTTCTGTAAATTCTATGAAATATATGAAATAATGAGAAAATTAAACTTACATAAACCTTTAGGTCTCTAAACACGATGGACCATAGAGGATTTCGCTTGGAGCGGGCTATCTCTAAGGATTTCTCAAAGAATGTTCCTCCCATGTCACATGTGTGGTCCACATTCAGGGCATCCCTAACCAATTCTCTTGACTCCTAGGATCCATTTTGTGGAAATAAAAATATTCAATATAATAATCCAAGGACAGTCTAAACAATATACTCACAACTTTAGGGACATAACCCATTTCATATCTATCATCTGAGAATTGAATCCACTGTAGATCCAAAATTCATCCTCTTGAATATTTAGACAAAACCCACTGAATCCCTATCATTTAATCTCTCAATACATGGCTTCCGCAAATTTCATCATATTAAGTCTGTGGAAATAACATGTGATATAACTATCAACCAAGCACCAAAACCAAAGAATCTCTAAACTATATCCTCATGGTTCTGTGAATAAATCTCATGCCATCTCAATCTGTTGATTACCAAATCCATGGAATCTAAAAATTATAATCGAGGCTCTAAATCTATGATATGTCTTACTATATCTAATCCCCAAATAAATGGAGGATCTAGCACTAAGCTCCAACTCTCGATAGATGACATCCTTGAATTGCGATCTAAAACATTGCAACCCAAATGTTTAGCATCAACCACAATGATGTTAAATAAGGTCCAACAAATAATAATAATAAATATACTAGGTTTGGTTGAATAGTCAAACCCTTCACCATTGTATCAATGACATCGATCATACACATGGGTTTAGATTCTATGTGAAACCCACAACCAACTCTAAAAAACATCAGAACACACTCACGATTATTCAAACAATGGGGCACCCCTAGGGTTTCCTAGGTTAAATAGTAAGTGGTGGTATCCCTTTGGAGATTCTTGTAATTTGTTTGAATGAAAAGTCATCCAACTTGGGATACATTGGGTCAGAACATAAGAGGAAGAATCCCCTTTATGATCCTCAATCATAAATATTCTCTTAGTCCAATGCTCATTTCTTTGGGGTACATATCCCATAACTCAATTTATATCATCTCAAGACCTCCCAAGACTAATAGAGATTGTCTCATGAGGGAGATTTCTTTTTTAACATCCCCTCACTTTTCACTCTATGCAATAAGAAACACAAAACATATCTTCTTGTTCAAGTCCTAACCCAGACTCACTAACTGAGGATAGTCCCATTCAATATAAACAAATTACCTTGGGGATCATATACAACACCCTCCAAATAACCTCACAAATCTCATCTAGGTTGCATCCCATGACTCTCTTAGGTTATTTTTTTCCATTTAATAGAGGAAAATCCTCTCCATCGTATCTCACTCACCCTGAATTTCCTCTTGAATGTCCTCAAATCACCATAAGGGTTCCACCATCATTCTCTACAGGAAAAAACCCCTAATGGACACCCCATTTTTCTAAATCTATATCACATGCACAAAATCACCCAAAACCCTCAAATGGTTAATAAGGGAGTAGTATCTGGAATGAACCCCATGTACACATCGTGTACTAAAAAACCTCCACCCTAACATTGTATATCTATATGTCCTGCATACACCCTATGTTCAACATGTTATAATACATAAACAGGGAACACCTAGGCTCTTTACATTTATTAATACATGGACATGGTACACCTTGGGTCTGGTCATGTACTACTACACAACCATGTCCCCCTTACATTGTGTGTACGTCGAAGTACCTAACAACATGATCATGCCCCAACACATGATGTGTATTCCTGAAATGTTGAGTTATGGAAACAAGAATAACACATCATTTGAGTACTTGAAACTACACACCATGTGATCATTATCTCCAAAACAAAAACCCCTACAATTGGCCTAAAACCCCATTTCCCCCCCGAATAGCTACAAATTTACCATAATGGGGTCCTCAACAATCATAAATAGGAAAAAAACCCAATAATAACCTAAATAATAGTGGTGTAGGAATTAAAAAAAATAAAAAGGGACTACCTAATTGTGAAAATGTCTATGCTTCGAGTCTAAATCCACATCTGGAAGCCACTCACCTCGATTAGGTCATGATCACCACCGTGGATGATGTTTAGCAATTCCCCCTTCCTCATTTCATCTTAGTTCGACCATCACATGAAGGAGAGGAACCCACCCCCTTTCTATCATGTGTATCAAGTAAATTAGGGATTTTTTAATTAACATAATTTAATTTAATTATTTAAATTAAAATCCCATTTAAAATTATCATCCCAAATCATAGAATCTGAAATAGTTTTACACCTCGCATAAGAAAACCCCCCAAAATACACTCAACAATAGATTCACAATCATAATATGATACTCCATTCAAAATCTATTTTCATCTTAACACTCGTGAATAAAATACTATTAAATTAATAAATATTATATATACTTCAAAAATTATGACATATCCGAATTTCAAAAAACTCCTATCCTTGGGTATTCACCTTATTATGGGACCAAATGTGTGGTCATCAGAATTATATAAGATATAATATTGTATTAAAATAACTAATTTACCCCTCATGGTCACCCAAAAACAAAATTCTAATTTCTACTCATTTTCATAACTTGGTTGAAACTTGGATTTTACACTTTACCCATCATCGTACAACTCATCCTCAACAATTCCTGGTGGTCAACTAGCTACTGTCATTCCACTCCAAAAGCTAGCATGACCTATGCTATCTTGAACATCCACTAACATGTCTCATAGTTTCTATAACACTCTCATCATGAGGGATATTCAACAATGAAAAATATTTTCCTCCCCACCATAGCAGTATCCATATTATGGCCTCTCAGCAAAACTCCATCCTCTAGGAACCATTCTATTTCTATCACTAAATACAATGACTAGACATGCATAGAGAACTCACACTAGATATTAAACATATTTAAACCATCCTCTAAATCTAGTCTCACCAGGAATGAACACCAAAATTCTAAAAAAAACATTTCAAAAATTGAGTATATCTTCTTATGGCCAATATAGTTCCATTCACTACATGGCCTTACTTACACCACTTCTTGAGCTTCATCCCCAACAGTTCCCCCACAGCTAAACCACTTTTGTTTCATCAACAAATAAACCAAAAAATAATATCCAAACACGTTTCAATAGGTATTTTCAGTAATCTATTCAACCACTTCATTAATCAATAAGAATTTATCCCAAAAAATCTAAACCAAACACCACTATCCATCATAGCATAGGTTGATTTTTCAAACATCTCTCACCAAAAATCACACCCCCATTAGCCATAAATAAAGAAAATATGATAGCATGGAGAAACCCACTAACCATGATCCTTATGTAGTTCAGTTTCAACAATCCATATCACCCTCAACACTCTTCATAAAAATATGAACTTCAATTCTTACATGTTTTACAAAGAAATCATCTAAGTTATGGTATATTTTCCAAGACTACAATCATGACACCATGCTCTTTGGTATGTCAAAAACATACACACACATATACACCCCATGAATTTTTTCAACCCATGATTATCCCTCAACTACCCCACATTTTTATTAAAATTCATATCAATAATTGGGTTATACACTCAACAAGTCTTGCCCCCTAATGCTCACCTTGATACCAAGGAACTCCTGATGCCACAAATTCCAAGATAATTATCACAGAAAATTAACATATGGGATCATCATTCCCATACCATAAACTCAATTTCACCTCAAATGAATTGTTCAAAAATGTAATTATGTTGTTGTGCTTCCTACCACAAAGGAACTTGTAAACCCAGGCCAAGCCCTATCATGGGTTCCCCTTGATCACTATAGAAGTCCCAACTCATTAACATTGTGTCACACCTCTAGGTTTATATATCACCCACATAGCCCAAAATACTAGTCTTATAGAAGTTCACAACTCATGGGATAATCCTCACTAGACATGTCTTAAATGTCAGATGACACCACATGCCAAGACATCTAATAAAGGTTCTCAAAAAACCATGACATATGTTGTTCCCATAAAAAAAATAATCCCACTAGATCACTAAATCTCAATAATAATTCCCCTAATGGATTAATCCCTTGAAAATAAAAACCCGTGAAGGGTAACGCACATATATAATATCATCATCATAGATTTTCCACATTTAATGAAAACATGAAATCTTACTATGTTAAGTAGAATAACATTATTAAATATACAAGAACACATAGTATAGATTTTTCTTTGAACATTATGTAACTAAACCACGATGAATACACCACCAAAGGGATTTATCACTAAGGAATAACCTGCTCATGATAATAATATAGTCACCACTTATCCGTTAGATCATGGGGTTGTACCATGATTCTCCTCAAAAAGGCCTCACCATAGATCAGTAGGACCTATAACTAGATAAAAAAAATATACACGTAAATCAATCGGAGTAGAATAACACCAAGTAAATATACTGGGAATACTATATTATATGTTTTTTAAAATTTTAATAGTTGAAATTACCATTAGTGATAAATAAATCTCACTATGAATCCCTTATATATAATGGGAATCCTTCATTACTGATCTGGTTTCATGATATGACTCATTTCTGTATAGACTAATAGTCAAACATGTTAACAATATTCTTATAAATTGTCCAAGAGACAATATCTAATAAATTATTATCCATAAATATCATTGGCCTCAGTAGAAGTGAAAGTCGCATCAATAGTAACATCAAAACCCAATAATATCATATCCTGAACTCGTGGTAATGTGGAATTTCAACTGGCATATCTATTCATAACACACCATCTCAGAATCCATCACATCCTATTGTACATTAATATTTATCCTAGTCACAAAATTCAAAATAAAAAAACAAAAAATATACTTGTATAAAACATTTTAATATACTGAATAATCTCACTCTGAGAAGTAACTAAACCGGTTTACCACATGACATCAAGAATGACACCAATTTCACTAGAAGATTCCAACAATATTTGGGTGTATAAGGTGGTACTGTGAGTATACTATACAAATATATAGGAGAACACAATCACATATACATTGACCATACTTCATTCACAACATATAATGTCGAAAAATAAATATCTAATATTAAATAATGATTTAATAAAATGTAATGTAGGATGTGACTCGAACATTCATGTTATTCACATCAATTTTTCACCCACTAGGCCAAACACAATCAAGATAAATAATATAAAGTAAATATATGAGTATTCTTTAACAAATATGATCCATACCGCTTACCCAATCTATAAAACACTATTGAGAAACTCTATCCCGATCAAAACAATCTTCATGTGTGGATTTACTTGAATAAATAACACAAGTCCTTTTCCCTATCTCTCGTGCATTTTTTTCATTCTAGAAGCAACCATAATGTATTAATGTATAAGGATGTGAAATTATAATGGCTGAGAAATGTATCTTATTAGTCCACCCCCAATGGTGATCTTATAACATAATTTTTTATGTGTATGCTCATTGAATATGACCATTATAGTTGAAAAATATTAGTGATAAAAATAAAATAAATCCACTATTTACACTCATGTCTATGACCCTATTTTACAATACATGCTTCAGAAAATTTTAGGGTGTCTATGATAACATCTCAAAGATCAAGCCTCTTAAGTATCATGAGGGATTTAAATCCATATCTTCCCAAACCAGTCATCATGACTCAAGAGAAACATCCCACAACAAACTAATAATTTGAGCTCTTGATACAAGGAAACTATAATCTATATCCTCAAAACTCTAGGTAATTAACCTATGGCATCCAGACATTTCGAGATCCAAATCCCTAGAAACTCCTATAACACCCCAACCCAAAAAAACCTATATCTAATGGTTAACATCATTACATTATCACACTATACAAGAGAACACATCCCAAATGACTAAAAAGTTTAGTAGTCTTAGTAAACCAAATAAACACTCAAAACTCACATTACAATCTAATATATAAAATGAAAAAATAATTTTCATTGATCATTACATTAATCCACTTAGTGATACCCTTGTGTATCAAACAAAAAACACTTCTTTATGTCATAGGGAAAAATAAAAAATAAGAAAGGGGTGATCTCAAATTATCAGTAAGGGTAAGCATACATCAGAATCTTTGAGAAAATATGGAACAAACAATATGAAATGTTAAATAACTAAAACACATTCCATTTCAATAATCACATGATCTAGTAAACATAACCATGTATACTCTATGAATATAATAATCACACATAATATCATTAATTAAAATAATAATAGGGAATGCATAATTCTAGACATCAAGAAACATAACATTGATGCCTCGACAATATTATTTAAAATTAAATGGTTAAGGACTCATCCAAATCCAAATATTAAAATAAATGGGCAAGTCCTTGGCAAAGTCACTATCTGATTTTTCTCACAGTACCAACCAATGCATTAAGGGGATATACCGAGACCCACCCATCACTTACTTAGTCAAATTAATTCTTTATATTAAGGTGTTGAAACATAAAAAATATATATATTAAATGTAAGTTACTTTACCCAATCAGTAAAGATAATCACAAACCATTATGATTAATTTAGTAAATGTTATCAAAATAGAACATCCATAGTCAAACTAATCAAAAATAATTTAATAAAATATCGAATGTGGAATTATAATAGATTAACCCCAATGAATCATCAAATTCAACAAAGGATTTTGACATAGATTAAAATATTCTCCTAAAATCATTGAAAACCCATGGGAGAAATACCTCATTTTAACATTGAAATCCTTAATTTAAATGGATGAGAAATTTTAAATTAAAAAATATTCATTGAAAATATCCTTGATAAACTTGTATAGGAAGCTTCAAAACATTAATTATTCTGGATGACGAAAGAGGCTACTCATGTCTTACAAGTTAAAAAAACCTTTCGTATTTTGTCAAAAAAGTCATAAAGTACCTAATTTAAAAAAAACTAATTTCTTTATAATGCCATTGTATTAAATTAATAATAGACATTATATTTCCTTTATAATAAATGTATATACATATTTATTAATATCTAAAATAATATCAGAAATATTGACATGGATAAAAATATTTGACAATTAAATTATTAAACAGTCAAGGTGTCACATACCACATTGAATATTTAAATCATAATCCCCATAAAATAATAACATTAAACATAACACTAAATAACATGAAAATAGATAAATAAATTACATGATAAGTGAAGGTTGGTATATGCACTCCTTATAAAATAATTTGGGTGTATAACATTAATCGATGCCTCAATAAAAGGAGATTGAGACGAAGTCCCTTACCATGCACTTCCTTAAGTTGAAAGTGAATTAACCTCATCTATAATGGTTTTATGAATGTTCTTAACTTATATAAAAAATTAATCATCTTTATGATATCATATATGATTTTATAATCATGTTTTATCATTGATATGTTGATATAATTTCATAATAACCCTTCTTTCAGGTGTTAACTGCTACATTTTCAAATGTATGTTTTTTTCTCGAATGTATGAGTTAATTTTTATATGATATATATAAAAAATATAAAAAAATAATATAATAAAAATAATAATGAATCATTAAATTCATTTTTATATTAATTATTTATTGATTAGTAAGGAAAATTAATCACAGCACATCATGGAGACCGTAGGCCATACATAATCATGAGCGACAAAATCATTCCCATAAGAGTAAAATGGTAAGGAAGTGAATGGTATGTTAATTTTTACAGAAAAAATTAAGTTAATAATTAAAATTTATATCCATTATTACCATAATTTCCCTCGTTTAATTGAAGTGGTAATGAAAAACAAATTACACCACGGTAGGGAGACGGTAAACCCTACATACGCACACACATTGTTTATATTTTGTGTATTATTGAGAAATCATTGAGTATAGCTACCCCATAATCATAATAACATATTATAATATAGATAAAATTTTCAATATTATTTTATTATGGAAACAATAAATTAATATGAGGTATATTATGAAATTAACTTCAATGAGTTTGTAAAAATGATTACCTCTACATGGGACAATTGCCTTTGATTAACACCTTAACACCTCTAAGGAGGGGGTTAGGGGAAAATTATTACCTCTAGAATGTGGTTAATGGTTATAGGAGGGGATTTTGGTAGATATTTCTTGAACAACAGAGGTTTTGAAGAGTTAAAAAAGGGATGAAGGGGTTCCATTTTATAGGAGTGGGGAGGGGAATTCTTGAAAATCTTCAAAATATTAAATTAATATAAATTAATTTTAAACTAAAATCTTCTCAAAACATATTAATTTCTAAGACATGATTATTTTTATTAGAAATTATATAATCCAATAAAAATTATATATATTTTGGTTTTTTTAATCCATCTCTGTTTGGTTTAACCCTTAATTGTCCATTTTAATTCTTACTGTGATATCTTGTAATTTTCACATTGAGGGTTAATTTAATTACAATAAAATGAAAAATAAACTAATAAACGAGGAACTGATGACATTTTATGTCATATTAAAATAATTATCTCCTTATATTATATTTTTTTTTTGAATTTTATGTAATTTAATAAAATATTATTAATTTTAAAATATCAATAATGTCTATTTTGACACTATTCATTACATGACTTTTTGACAATATTTTAAAATCAAGATAAATTCGAAAAAATACATATAAAACATCAATAAAATTTTATCTAAATCATAAAAATTCATCTATGACATTAATGATAACAAATTATATTTATTTTATTAATTTTAATATAATTTATTTGTTATTTTCTTTAATTAAACTATTACCACATCACTGTTGTGTCATTTTTTAATGTAATTATTTTATAACTAAATATTATCACTATATTACCATGATGTGTATAAACATATTATATTTCAATATATTATTTATAATTGAATATATCTTTCAAATATACCCTCATTAAAAATATTTCCATTGTTAGAAACACAAGTCAAAAAAATTGGCTTCCCATGGAATATAATTTTATAAAAGTTATATTCTCATCCAAAAGGCCATAAATGGTATCATAACTGGTCATTTAATTCTTAGGGATTAAAAATACTCATATAGTAAAATTATAATAATTATTATAGTAATTTTAAATTATTTATAATATTATTTATACCCTTAATTACCTGATCTACCATTGATCTTGGTACAAAAAAGTGTTAATGATTCTATTAATATTTTCCAAAAAAAATTGAACTATTTAATATATTTTGAAGTTATGTTTCCAAAAACTGGATTAATTTTTCAAAATCCCAAAAATGTAAATTTCATATAATAATTTTTAATTAATCCCTTTGATAGAAAGAGAAAACATGTTTTTTTAGTAAAAAAGTTCAAATGTTCCCCATGTTTTTATTTGTAATTTCTATGGGAAATTTATTCAATTGACCTATATTATGCTAATTTATATAAAACATACCATATTATACTTTTAATCTTATAAAAAATATAATTTTACACAAAAACATTTATTAGATGAAAAATCAATTTTAAATTAAAATACAATATTTTTTTACAATTAATGAAAACATGAAACTTATCATAAATTTAAAAAAATTTAAAAAAATTAAAAAATTTATTTTTAATTAAAATATTAAGTTTATTTATTGAAATAAAATTTATAATTTTTTTAAATAATTATTTAAATTAGGTGTTCCTTCAAAAGGTGGAGAAACTGCCTTAAGAAAAATATATCATTTAATGCTTAAGATTTCTATTATTCATACCTTAATTCTATACAAAATATTATATGAATTTAAAAACATTTTTCTTGAATATATAACATTTAAATTTTCCAATTATATTTCACTAATATTGATTAATTTAATTAATTTAATTAATTATGATAAAATATCATTTCAGGCATAAGTATTGTTTTTTAATAAAAAAATGTCCTTTATATTGAAATGACTTTTTATTTAATTTTATAAACACGTGTAAACTATACTTTCATTATTTTATTTATTTTATTCACAATCTGAAAATTTTCAACTTCTTTTAAAATAATAATGTTTAATAATATATCACAATTTTTTTAAGTTTGGTGTGGTGTGAAACTTATGCTATCAAAGAAATTATATTTATTTAGGAAGTGACATACTGTAAAATTTTACGGTGTTACATTGTCACATTATTCCATAAATTACATCCTCATAATTTGAAATTCCACTTGAAAAATTAATTTTTGATTATTTAAAAATTCTTTTTCAGAAACCCACATTTCAAATAGGGTTAATAAAATCATCCTCAACAAAAGGGAAAGTGAAATTTGAATGTCAGACAAAAATTAAGATTTTGATTAGGAAATAATTAGTGGAAATAGAAAACTAGGAAATAAAAGATAAATAAATCAATGATGTTATAATGTTTAGTTATATAGAACATTGTCATCCGAAAGTATAACCCCATAAAATTGTAAATCGGTGATGGGTTAAACAGGACATTTATTTCTTAGAAATAAAATTAAATGACTAGTGTTTTTATTTCAAATTATGTTCTTATAGTATATGTATTCTTTTAACATCTAGATAATGAACTAAATAAAACATACTTGATTTCTTTCCATTTCATAATTTAATCCATTGGGTTATCTTTGATCTATTTTCAATTTATTTCGAACATTTTTGGATGAATATTCGAGATGAATTCTTATTCTAGAAGTGCTTCTATCAAATCATAAGGTCCAAAAGATATTCTTTCATCCACAAAATGTTTACTAAAACAAAAAATGTTATCAAATAATATCCAATAAAGCATACTTTAACCTCAAACAAAAATGTCGAATATATAACATAATCCACTCTATCCTTAAGACTCGTCCAAAATATATCAGTCTAAATACACAATAAAAAACCTCTAAATTTAAATAATAAACTATAACATTAGATTACCCAAACCACATAGTTTATCTATTATAGTCACATACCACATATATGAAAACCCTGATCACCTTAAAAACCTTAACGAAAATTTTAATGCTTCTAAATCCATAAAAAACAAGTACTAGGGTACAATCCTTATATAACTCATGATTATTTTAACTAGAGGACCATTGATTAAATAATTGTTGAATCAAAATACACAAGAAAATTTATCATTCTACTTAATTATTAAACCGTTAACTATGCCTCGTCATCTTATTTCTAAATACCTTCTTCTTTTCATTTTTCGCTTGTAGTATCTTTACCATCATCAGTATAACAATTATGTGTATAATATTACTGATTCATAACATTAAGCAAAACCCAAAGAACAATGTGATAAACAGTAGTCATAATGATATATTCATAAAGAATAATTTATAGGATGTATAAATCATGACATATTTTTCTCAACCATGGAGTCCATAGGTTTAACCTATTTCAACACTCGTGTTAAAAAATATATAGGGTGATATTATATAACTATAATTATCTTGAATGTTAGTTATAGGGTTATATTTCCTAATATATGTTTTCAAAATTCTATTTTCTAGGGGTTCTAATATAATTTAGCTAATAAAAATTGTAATGGCGTGACCCAAGAAGCCGAGTGTCGTTGCATTACATTATTACCTTGGAAAAAATACAATATATCTCATCCCAAAGGACTAAAAATTTTAGAAGTCTTCGTAAACTAGATACATACTTGAAATTGACATTACAATATCATACATAAAATAAATAAAGATTTTTCACCGATCATTCCATTAATCCCCTCAGTGTAACCAAGAATATCAAAATAAAAATACTTGTACGGTGCAAATTTGGATTATATTTCGCAATCGAAACTGGGAAATATGGAACCCAAATATCCTAAATGAAATCACATATTTTAGTGGTGTTCCCTTGAATATATATCAATGCACATTAAATGGGGAACATGGAGTATATGAAAGGATCATGGTTGAAGATAATTTGGACTAAAAAATTTCAGATGTCATTAGTTTCAATGTTAAGGTCTATCAAGACGATTTCATGATTGAGTATGAGCAAAATTCTACATTTTTTATCTATGTTATATTTTTATGAAAAACATTTGAAATTATAGTGTGGTGTAATAGCATCAGTGAGAAGAAATGTACTGAAGTCAAAATTTATAAAAAAGGAATGACCCTAGATTATGGAAACTAGAGGCATAAAAAAGGAAAAATGATAATAGGGAAAGAAAAAAATGAGATAATAATTACTAAAAGGATATATATGATTGTAAATGGGCTAATTTGGGTGAAGATGATGAAATTGGAGCTGTGGATCCTGATATTTAAAATGAAATTGTGAACATTGGCAAGGATTTTTAAATGAAAACTCAACATGTTCACACAACTAATAAATCAAGAAAGAAGTAAATACATATTGAAGATACAATTGTGGTATAGACCACTGAATTTAGAAGTAATCTTATCGATATTCCAATGATTAATAACTCTTCTCAAATGGTTGGAGCTGATGATACCCTATCTAAAATAGAAAAACCAAATTAGATGAACATAGAATGTCCTCCTCGACATTGCGGTGTTGAGGTAAGATTCTATTATTATAAAAAAATGGAACACTCCTGCAACCCAATAGAGAAAGAGATAAAAAAAGGATGATAGAAATAATTCTGATGGAATCCATATGTCTATGATACTCAGACAAGATGAAAAATATGATATAATTTTCATTCTTGTTGGATCCCAGATGTCTAGTTTTCAAGGGTAGGATGAGTTGATTATCATTGTCACTACAAACACTCTGCATCTGAAACATTCAATTAAAAATTAAAATGATGATGGAAAGGGTTATCCTGATGGGAACCAGATGGACTCACACACCCCATCTAAGTAGGGAGATAAAAATAATGAAAACATCATACCTGATGGAATCCAAAATAAGCATGCATAGATAGGATACGAAACCTTTTAGCACTATCACTATAGAGGATAGTTTAATCCTAAAATATAAAGGAGCTCTTAATATAAAACATAGAAATGGTGGGGAACCTAATACTCTCATGGAATAAAATATTGGTAAACCAGATACCCTTATTTCCCCTAGCTCTTTTGTGTTCAAGTAGGATATGGAATCCTCTATTCCTAGTGTAATGACTACTAGAACAACTATCAAATCGACAATGATGAAGGCATATGGAGGTAAAATTAAGGGGTTTAAAACCCAAAACATATGTTCACATGAATAGTCTCTATTGTAATTGATATGGTATTGAAAAACCTGACACCGTCAATACTTTAAAAATATTTATTTAAACCCAAAAACCAAATTTTTTTTCTATTTATAATCCTAAAATTAACGTTTATGCTATATTTAATGGTTTAAATAATTTAGGTTGTACCCTTATTGGTGCTACAATGAATAACTTTGTAGTGTATCATATTTTTATTTTTCATTAATAGACATTAGGCAATGTTATTTTTTAAAAAACTAATGACAAAGCCTTCACTTATGATCTAACCAATAAAAACAAACATATATTCTGCTCTTTTATTTATGTGAATAATAGGAACCAAGATATGAGAACTATATTGAATAATTTATCTAATTTAAATAAGAAAAATTTAGATCCTTGGATCATTAATAGAGACCTTAATTCCATAAATGAACCTTGTGAAAAAAATTTCCCTGCTCAATCTAAAATATCTTTTAGGGAGATTAGATCCTGTATTAAAGATAATAATATCATTGAGATCAAAATTATAGGGGCCAATTTTAATTAGTATAAAAGACACCACAATAGGATAGTGTCTAGTAAAATTGATATATAATTTTCTAATTTTATAGACCTTGATAAATGGGATAATATTTCTAGCATTACCCTTACAATATTAAATTTGGACCACCATTGTATTTTATTAATCCTAAACACTATAATCTATAGTACATTTTCTTATTTATATTTAATAATTTATGGACCTATATTATTTAATTTGTTAACATTTTCAATAAAAAATGGAACTCTATGATATTAGGAAAGATGCTTCCACCAGTATCATCAAAATAATAATTTTGAGAAAAACCTAAGGGGTGATGAAAAGAAAAAAATCAATCAAATTGATAATGACATTAATTATCTTGATAAAAAAATCTATCGAATTTAGATGGCCTCTATGAATGATTATTTTACTAATGATCCTAAAAAATAAATAGATGTGTGTATGAAACTAAACTCTCTTCTCACATTAAAATATTATCTTCCAATGAAAACATTTAAAATTAATTTTGATAAATATGGGGATAGAAAAAAGAAATTATACAGAGCTCTACAAAGATCTAAGAAAGCCTCTAGACCCCCACCATTATTAAGTATGGGGTCATAATTATTAATAGTCATGAGGGTCAAAAGAATCATATTATGTTGAAATTTAAAAATATTTTTAATGGTCCTGATATTAATAAGAAATTATTTCATGATGTATTTCCTCACATAGTAACCAGTAATGATAACATTTTTCTTACTAGCATCCCTCATGAGCATGAAATAAATGATTATATTTTTTTAAACCTAATAGTGATCATAGACTTGATGGATTCACAAACTCATTTTTCCATTATTATTGAGATTCTATTCCAAAGGATCACTACCACAAAACAGGGTTTCCATAGTGCAACCCTTTAACCGCACTAAAAAAATGCTGATAAAGGGGGTGTCATTATCATTGCTAATAAAAAGCACTAATAAAGGAACCAAATTTATTAGTTCTTTTTTTATCACTATTAATGTTCCCCTCTTTAGTATAGAGTATTTTTGTAACGCTAATAAATGGGGGGCTTTATCAGTGCTTTTTTCCCTAGAGCTGATAATGTGTATATTTCAAAAAAAAAATTACTACGAAATAATATATTAATATATAATTATATTTATACTGTTATAAATATAATATATATTTTAAAAAATATATTTAGATCAATTTGATATGTGGTAGATGCAAAACAGACACCCAGTGTAGAAGTTTTGGAAAAACAGACACTCGAAACAGAACTTATGACCATTTGGAGGATTTATGGGACTTTTTTCATGAAGAATGTGAAAAGGGGTTCTAGTGGTCACAAATGTATATAAATTTTCACAATATTCGATTTGATATGTGGTAGAGTAAAAAAGGACACCAAGAGCAGAATTTATGATTGTTTGAAACTGAGAAACCCTCTTAGTGCCTAAAATCCTATGAAACCCATAACTCACTAAAATAACCATAACATATGGTATGTGTGTCCATTTGAGTGATGAAACCAGTAAAATAAAATATTTTCAGATGAGTGAGGACTACATGAAATCTAAACTATGAGAGGATCAATGAAACAGATGATATATAAGTTATACTACTCTAAAAAAGCTCAAAGTTCAAACAGCTATAACATTCTCTCTGGGTGTCCGTTTGGGCTATACCCCATATCAAATCGAAGACAACAAAGAGTTATACACAATAGGAAGACTTGAAAAAAGTTATAGTCATGTACCAAAACCTAAAATCCAAAAAAACCATCATAAGGCTTCCAAAACTCAGTTTATGTGTCCAGAGCCCTGTCCAATTTTTCTTATAATGTTAATAACTCTTGATCCATGTTTCTGTTTGGACTTTACCACATGTTATATCATGTTCTCCCCATGATCTTTGTTTTTACTGGTCACAGAGCTAAAATGGAGACCCAAATCTGATTTCTTTCCCATTTCAGTGACTCTGCGGTTTGTTAGCTTTTTCAAGCCCCCATTTCTAGAACTTTTGTCTTGTCTTCTATTTTTTCAAATAGTTGTAACTTCTGATTTTCTTATCCATCTGGCCTCCAAAACCTATCATATAAAATATCTTTTGATGTTATTCGATTTGACTAGTCACAGATATAGAACAAACTCTTTGATCAGATGTTTTTGCCTTTACCCTGTGTTTTGGGTTTATTTGACTTTTTAATTGTATTTACGGGTTTTGAGGGTTTCGCCATTATTTAGCTGTATTTCTTGGTTTCATGGGTTGTTATCGTTTTTCATAATGTGTTGTTATTTATAATAAAATATATAACAATATATACATATTGATTATATATTCACACATAAAAATATAATATTATAAATTATTAATTAAACTTTTTCAAATATAAAATTTATTTCTCAATATATAAGACTTATATAAATAAAAGACAAATATCCATTTTATTTAAAATAAAAATATATGAATATTTATATACCTATATAATTTGTAGGTGTATATGTGTGACTGTGTGCGCGTGTCTGCGTTGACAAACTGATATATATTACCAATTTATTCTAAACATATATATATACATATTAATATATAATATTTGTAAATATATATAAATATGTATAATTATTCTTACAGATACACATATAATATATATGTGTGTGTTTGTATGTTTTTGTGTGTGGTATATATGTATTTATTTATTTATAATCATAGAAAAACAAGAATATTTCATAATTGTATTTAAAACTGTTCTTATAAATATATATTATTTTATGAATAAATATATTAATATATTAATATATAAATATAACTATATATAAATATTAATATATGGATATATATATATATTCATGTAACTAAATAAATATATTAATATAAATATTAATATGATAATATATATATGTGTTAATATATATATATATATATGAACATAGAATTCAATGTAACTAAATATATTCATAATTAAATAGATATATTAATAAATTAAGAGAAAAGTAATGTGGTGTGGTGGTGAAGGCCTGGGTGCATAGGTAATAGGTCCCAAGTTCGAATCTAATGGGAGGCAGGTCACGCACACGGGTGGAATAAGGGATTGCATTGTTAAAGGGTGTCTGTGGGTGTTGTTAAAGGGTGGGGGCTCCTGGGTTTTGTGGGCTTGGGTGGGAGAGGTTGAATTATTATTAATGGGGGTTTTAAGAGCTATTGAATCCCCCCTTGATTTTCATATTTTTTTATTTTTTAGAATTTTAAAAGTTCTTTAAAAAATCACAGATAAAGGAAACGTTTATCAGGGATTTTTTATCACTGATAAAAGACCCCTTTCATCAATGATTTTTTAGCGCTGATAAAAGAAACATTTATCATCATTTTTCTGAGTGCTGGTAAAAGGGACCCAACCCCCTTATATTCACTAATATTAACAGTTCTTTTTTACTGCTGATAATGGCCTTTTTAATGCTAATAAAAGCCTTTTTGTGGTAGTGGATATTTTTAATATGGTTATAACTTTCTTTTCTATAAGAAACCTTCCACATGATCCTAATTTCCAACTCCACTCTATAATATTAAAAGTGGAAAATACCTATGAAATTTACCTCTTAAGACACATTTTAATTATATACACTCTCTATAAAATTATCAACACAATTCTAGCTAATTAGATTTCTCCCATTGTTAATAGAATAGTCTCTTGGAACCAATTTGGTTTTCTAAAATTTAAAAACATTGAAGATTTCAATTTCATTTACTCTAAATGAACAAATATTTTAATGATATAAAATATAGATTCAAGAATTAATATTAAACATGATATTGTAAATTCGTTTAATACTATGGACTGTCATTTTTTTATAAAGTCATCTCTGAAATTATCATCAATGATACTTTTTGAATAGAATAAAAAATCCTATTTGTTTTTTGTCACATTTGTTTTCTGAGTAATGGTTATATAAGTGGTTATTTCAATTTTAGTAAAGGATCCAGACCAGGTGACCCACTCTATGTGATATTATTTTCTATTTCAGAGGTGTACTTAAGAATACATCTCACTACTTTTGTTAGTTAGGGTAAAATAAATCACTTCATTACCTCTAGGAACCGGATTGTTTCCACTCATCACTTGTATGTGTATGGAATCATTTTACACCTCTAAAGAGATAAAAGGGATATCTAAAATTATAATATTCACTCTCACATTTTGATGATGTGTCTGCTCAATCCATAAATTGGGAAAAAAAATCTTTCATTTCCATTGGAAAACTATTTCCCACAGTAATAAAATCTATAATTATAAATGACCTTGGAATTTAAGAGGGATCATTTCCATTCACATATCATGGGGTTCCAATTTTTTTGGGAAAGCATAAAAGTACATATTTTTTCAATATTTTAGATCAAAATAATAATCAACACTCTTCTTGGAGAGGAAAGTCATTATTTATGACTGGATGAAATTTTGTACCGAAATACACTTTTGTTTCTAAAATTTACTATTCAATGATGGTTTATAAATGGCTCATTGTTTTGATTAAAAATCATAATTTTAGTATTTAAAAATTGGAGTGGAATAAATATTGAGAGAAATAATATAGCAGGTAGTAGGACCAATTGTTGTAATCCCATTAATAATGGTGGGATTGGTATTAAAAATATTAGTCTTTTAAATTAATCCCTTTAGGCTATACTCATGGGGAACCTAATCAATAATAACTTCACAGCTTTTTTTACAAAGAGGTAGCTTTAAAAAAATTAAAAAATAAATAAATCTTCTTTATATGTAGTCCCTAATTTAGACATCAATTAAGAATTTATTTTCCAAAATTATATCTCAATCTAGATGGATAGTTAATAGAGAATATTCAATGATGTTTTGGGTGCATAACTGGAATGTTTTTCTACTTATCTCTATGTCTCACCCTATGTAATTACCTACTGATACTATTATTTCTATAAATGATAATGTGATCACTTCTGATATGTATTTACCTAATGATATTGAAATTATTATTAGAAATTATATTTTTGTTATTACTGATAAATTTTAATTTTGGAAAATTAAATAAAATGGTATTTTTTACTCCAAACAATATTAAAATAATAAGTCTATTAATAGAAATAATGAATTTTCTTGGTTATGGAACTTATACAATCGCTGTGTTTGACCCTCCAGATTCACCCTTGTCTGAAGAGTGTCCCATAATAAAGTTCCTATGGAATATTGTCTTCAATTATTTGGCATTAAACTATACTCAAAATTTTTTATGTTCAATCAACACAGAGAGAATGTGAAAACTATATTTTCATCTTATTCTAATTCTTCTACTTTATGGAAGCACATTTTTGAAATTTTTTATCTCATATGGATAGTTTTAGATTTCATTTTGTTGTATCTTCAATGATGCACTATAGTGGATGCTTCTCAAAAAATCAGAGAGATATATATAGATACAATTCTCGAGTTGATGCATGTCGTCTTTTATGATATACATTTGATTATTACTCACAATAATTCTTTCAATTTTCATTAAAATCATGAGAATATCTTCACAGTGATAAAATTAGATGGAATGATTAAATAGGTACCTTCAAAAAATCATTTAATGATATTAATATTATTAATCTTCTTCGAATGGAAGAAATGTTCTACCATATAAAGGTTATGATGGAAGTATCATGGAAAACTCCTCTCCCCATCTGGACCAAAATAAACATGGATTATTCCTCAAAAGGTAACTTGAGACCCTCTGGTTATGGAGTGGTCTATAGAGACCACAATGGATAGATTTGTTGATGCTACTATGGTACATGTGGTATAATCTTCTATTTAGAAGATGATACTTATAGTGTCATTATTATAGAATATATTATCAAGAAAATAGGTTAGAATAATAAATGGATTGAAAGAGAATCCATTACCATCACGAAATATCATTAGAATGGGGTGGTGCACCCTGATTGGTCTCTCACAGCTAGATAGATAGACTACATCAAACACCTATTTATGTTTAATAAAATAATCCCTCATTATTACTATTAGGCTAAAATTTTGGTGGATGTTCTTTACAACAATGGAGTAAAAAATGGTATTACATGGATGGATAGCCTTCTAGTAGATCAGATTTTTTTGTAAGGGAAAGACTGTAATAAAATATCCACAATTAGACATCTGTAACTCCTCATTTTACTTTTATTATTTTTTTCTTTTATCATTAAACTAATGAATAACCATTTAAAAAAATTTAATGCATAATTATAGACATATTAATCATACCATCATGTCCTCATCCAGGACATCTGAAAATAAATGGTTAAGGCCTCATCGAAATATATATGTGAAAATAAATGGGCAAGGTCTCACCGAAGTCCATATCTTATTTTTCTAATGAGACCTACTAATGACACATTGGTCTATAGTGGTCCCCACTCATCACATAATAAGTGAAATGAATACCTCATATGAATGGGGAGAAATATAAACAACATACATATATGAAATTAAAATTCTTTCCACAATCCAAAAACATAATCACAAACCATTTTGAGTAATATGGTGAATGGTATCAAAATAGGACATCCACATTCAAACTTATCATAAACAATTTAATAAAATATGGTGTATGACATAATAATAGACCAACTTAAAAGAACTATAAAATTCAGCTATTTTCGTTTCAAATATTAAAATAAGTTTATAAAATAATTGAAAACTCTCGATAGAAATACCCTTTTTTATAATGAATAAATTTCTTTAAAAGGCCATAAAATCAAAAACGAAAACATTTTCAAAGAAAAAAACCTATTTAAATTGTAATTTAAGATTGAAAAAATTATTTTACTACGGATTTAGAAGATGTTTCTCATGTCGTATATGTTATAAAACATTCCTATCATATTTTTTTTTGAAAAATTCAGGAAGTACCACATTTGGAAAATGAGACTAAATAAATTTAGAAAACCATAGAATTAAAATAAAAATAGACATTAAATTTCATTTATAAAAACATTAAATTTATTTAAATAAATATGGGAAATAATATAAAAAATATTGACAAAGAGATAAATATTTGATAATGAAATCATTAACCCTTCAAGGTGTCCCATACCACATAGAAAATTTAAATCATAATCCCCATGAAAGAATTAAATTTATTATAAATATAAATAACATGATAATAAATAAATAAATTACATTATATATCAAAGGTTATGAATATACACCTCATGAAATAAGGTGGTTTTCTGACATTAACCTCTTCCTCAATGAAAGAACATTGAAACGAATTCCCTTACCATAGGCTTTCTTTAGTCGAATGTGATTTAACCTATTGTATAATGGTTTTAAGGATGTTATTAAATTATATAATAATATTATTCATATTTATGATGTCATATATGATCTTATTATATTATTGTCTCACCCATTTTTTGAAAGCATTTCATTATTATCGTTGTTTCAGGTGTTAACTGCTTCATTTTTCAATGCATGTTTTTTTTTCAGGAATATAATTGTTATTTTGTATAGGATACATATAAAACATATATAGATTGATATTAATTTCATTAATATCTTATTAATTCATTAAAATAATTTCTATAATCATTCATGGATGTTTATCAATGAAAATTAACCAAATTTCATTGTGGATACGTTATGTCGTACATAAGCATGAGCGACGGTATCATTCCATTTATAGTGGAAGGCTATGGAACTGGATGGTATATTAATTTTTAAAGAATAAATAACAAAAAATAATTTGAATTTACATCCATTATATCTATCATTATAACCATTCAAGTTATGTGTTAATGAAAAATAGATTACACAGTGACATAGAGACGGTAAGTCATATGTACGCATGCATACTATTTTAGTTTAATATATAATGAATAAATAATTGAATTTGGTTGTATGATAATCATTGTAACATATATAAATATATATTATACAGGAGATATTTATTTTTTTTGAAAAAAAACATGAAGAGGAAGAATAAGAATAAATGAACATGAATGAGTTGGTAAAAATGATTACCTCTTCTTCATACAATCTCCATTGATTGACACACTAACACCTATAAGGAAGTTTTTATGCCTAAAATAAGGGCCTAAAGAATATGGGGAAGGATTATAGGAAGGTATTTTGGTATATATTAGCTGATATAAATAGTTTTTTAGGTAAGATGAAAATATAATAATGGGTTCCCTTTTATAAGAGATGGGAGGGGAACTCTTGGATATCGTCAAAATATTAAGTTAATATAAATTATTTTTTAATCCAAATTGATCCAAAATTATTAATTTATAATATATGACATATTTTTCAAAATAACATTATCATATAATAATTATACATTTTTTTGTTATCTATTAATCTTTATAATTTTTTTAACCCTCATTTAACCAATTTAATTATAAACTTGATATCAAGTAATTTACAATTTCGTGGTTAATATAATTACAAATAAAATTACAAAAAAACAATAAATGATTCATTTATTAAATTTTAATACTTATTCTAAAAATTTGGACGAATTTTATGTTTTTATAAATTTTATATCTTATAAAAAAATATTATTTATTTTAAAATATCAATATTTCCAATTTTAACACTCTACATTACTAAACATTTAAAAAATACCATAAACACAAGTAAATTAGTAATGATACCTATTAAAACATCACTAAAATTTCAAAATAATATAAAAAATGGATTACAATAATAATCTCAAATTATATTTAATATATTATTTTTATTATCATATATTTGATATTTTCTTTAATTAAACAATTATTGTATCATCATTGTGTCACCATTAAAGGTAAGTATTTTACCACTAAAAATTAATAAGAAATTAAAATGATGTATAGAAACATTTTATCATTCAAAATTATATTTATTGTTGAACATATCCATTATATATCCAAACATTAATATTATTCTCCTGTAAAAAACAAAAGTATTACAAAATTGACTTTCCTTTGAATATAATATTTTAATGGAAAATTACCATCCAAAAAGAAAATAAATGGTTTCATGACCGATACATTAATGCTTATGAATGATAAATAATAATAAAATAAAATTAGGAAAAGTGTTTTAGAAATATTTGATTATATATAATATTATTTTTACCCTTACTTACCTGATTTAGCCTTAATCGTGATAAAATAATTATTAAAGTTACTATTCAAAATTTTCAAAATTAAAATCATCCTATTTAATAAAATAGAACTTTATGATTCCAAATATCAAGTATATTTTTTAAAATTTCTAAACATAGATTATGTTAATATATTAAAATTTAATTTCATTAATGGAACAAGAAAATGAGTTTTTAAACTAAAATGTTCCAAAGATCGCAATGCTCTTATATTTAATTTCAATGTGAAATTGATTAACATGACCTATATAAGATTAAAAGATATATAATTTATCTAATTATACATTAAAACTAATAAATAATATAATTTTTCAACAATGATTATTAATACAGAAGAGTTGTTTTCTATTAAAATGTAATATTGATTTACTATTCATCAAAACCTGAAACTTTTCAGAATAATACCAAAATTTTAAAGAAAGTAAATTTTGATAATTTGGAATAATATAATAATTTTATTTTTACAAATATAATTTTTAAAATTGTTAGAAACTCAATCTAAAATATGTGCTTCGCCAAAAGAAAATAAATCTACCTTTAAAAAATTATAACATTTTTTGAAATTTTATTTATATCTCTATATTGTCTATAAAATTTATTGGATAAATTTATAAACTGTTTTTACCATATAAAATATATATTTCATTAATATCTTTCACTAATAGTGATTAATTTAATTTATTATGATATAGTACCATTTTGGCTATAAATATAGTTTTTCAATAAAAACACATCCTTTATATACAGTTGTTCTTTATTTTCATTTTTTAAACATGGTTAAAATATATTCTAACAATTTAGTTATTCATATTAAAAATATCCAAGTTAATATATAGTGTTAAAATAATAATATTCAATACTATATAGTGGTTCATTTATGTTCGGTTTTGCGTGAAATGTATGTTATTGAATAAATTAAATTTATTTAGAAAGAGACATATAATAAAATATTAGGGTGATACGACTCAAAATATTATCCTCATGGGTTCAGGTACATAACCCCTGATGTCCCTATCATCTGATCTCTAAATCCATAGCATCTCTAAACTATTTCCTCTTGACTCTAAGGACATAACCCATGGTATCCTTATCATCTGAGCTCCAAATCCATTGTCGTTCCAAAATGTACCCTCCGAAATATGGGGACATAACACATGAAATCCATAATACCCAAGATAAAAATACATGGAATATATAAATAATAATCTAGTATATAAATCCCTGGAATCCCCTACCATATCCACAAGTTAAATCGATTGTGGCTCCAACACCGAGCACAAACTCCATGAAAGCTCTAATTCTTGAATCCAACTCTAAATCATAGCAGAACAAATTTGTAATATTATACATTATGGAATCAATAAATTTTCAGAATACATATTAAAAAAATAAAAAGAGATGGTTGAACACCCATTACCATCACCATCATCTTGTACCCATTGGTCATACATATCATTTCTGGTTTTAGGTGACGCCCACGACTATCTCTATCTTATTACAGGGACCCACTCAGGGTCTCCAAAACACTGGGGAACCCCTTGGTGTCCCCTAGGATAGATCGTCTATGTATGCATCCCTCAATGTATCCTTATAATTGATATTCAAGAAAAGGAATCCCTCTTATGATCATTTGGGTTATCAAATAAGTAGAGACACCCCCTTGTATTCTATTGAATATAATATAAGTGGAGGATTCTCTCTTGGGAACCTTGGTCACAACTAGTGTCTCTATCCGATGAACTTATCTCAGTGTTATATATCTAAAAACTCATCAACATACATCTCATTAAAACTTAATTCTAATAGGAAAAATATCATGAAAGAAATTTCATTGGTCCCATACCATTCCAAGTCACTCTAGGTTGGCATGAATGCCTAACATTTCTCTTTCCTCTTATTGAAAACTAATCCCAAATGCCAAGTAAAATCACATAAACTTCAATTGAATGGACTTGGAGATCATATAATATGCCCTCCTAATATCCTCATTAACCTCATTATGGTCTCATCCAATGTCTCTCTCATTATTTCAGGTGTTAACTGTTTCAATTTTCTATGCATGTTTTTCATGAATGTATTTTTTATTTTTAATAGGATATATATAAAACAACAATAGAATTATATTAATTTCATAAATATCAAATTTATTCATTAAATACATTTTAATAATCCTCTATGGATGTTTAAAAATGTAAATTAATTACATTAAATCATGGATACGGTAGGTCGTACATATGCATGAGTGATGGTATCATTCTATTTATAGTGAAAGGTTATGGAACTGGGTGGTATATTAATTTTTAAAGAATATATATCACTGTATAATTATAATTTAAATCCATTATTTACATCATTATAACCATCAAAGTGAACTGGTAATTAAAAATATATTACACCACGATGTAGACATTGGAAGTCGTATGTGCGCACACATGCAGTATTTTTTCTTATATAATAGATAAATCATTTAACATGGTTGTCACATAATCATAGTAACATATAAAAATATAGATTATACTATAGATATTAATTTTTTTGAAAAAAAACTTGATGAGAAAGTATAAGAATAAATGAACATGAATGAGTTGGTAAAAATGATTACATCTTCTTTGGACAATATCCACCGATTGACACATTAACACCTATAAAGACGGTGTTATGCCTAAAATAAGGGCCTAAAGATACGTAGAATTATTATAGGAATGTATTTGGGTAGATATTGGATGATCCAAATAGGTTTTTAATTTTGATGAAAAGGTGAAAGGGGTTCCTGATTATAAGGGATGGGAGTGGCACTCTTGGATATTGTAAAAATATTAAATTAATATAAAATATTTTCTAAATCTAAATGGATCAAAAATTATTAATTTATAATATATTATGGTTTTTAGTTTAAATAAAATTACCATATTATAATTATAAATTTTTTGTTTATATTTTAATCTATATCATTTTTGATTTAACCCTCTTTTAACCATTTTAATTCTTATCGTGGTATCAATTAATTTAGAATTTGAGGGTTAATATAATTACTATAAAATGTCCAAAAAATGAGTACTTTATGAAATTTTAAGACTTATTACAATAATTTGGACAAATTTTATATTGTTATAAATTTTATATTAGTTAATAAAATATTATTTATTTTAAAATATTAATAATACCAATTTGGACACAATTCATTACTTGACTTTTAAAAAATATCATTAAAAATTTATAAAAAATACCTATAAAAATCACTAAAATTTAAAAGTAATCTAAAAAAATCATGGATGACATTAATAATCTCAAATTATATATATTTTATTATTTTAAGTATCATTTATTTGATATTTACATTAATTAAACAATTATGGTATTATCCTTATGTCACCATTTAAGGTAACTATTTTACCAATAAAAATTATAAATAAATTGAAATGATGAATATAAAAATTCTATATTTCAAAATTATATTTATAGTTGAAAATATACCTTAAATATCCCTACATTAAATATATTCTCATGTTAAAAACAAATGTATTACAAAATTGACATTCCATTGAATATCATTTTATAAAGGTTAAATTCACATCTGAAATGATGTAAATGGTTTCATGATCAATCCTTTAATTAATATGGATGATAAATAATAATAACATATAATTATAAAACGTGTTAGGGAAATATTCTAATATTTATAATATTATTTTTACCATTAATTGCATGATTTACCATTAATCGTGGTAAAACAATTATTAAAGTTACTATTCATAATTTTCAAAAACAAAATCATCCTTTTTAATAAATTACAAAATTATGATTATAAATATGGACCAAATATTTTTAGAATTTGAAACACGTATATTTCATTAATTAATTAAAATTTAATCCCATTGATATAATGAGAAAAAGAATTTTTATCGTAAAACATTCGAAAGATCGCAATGTTTTTATTTCTAATTTCAATGTGAAATTGATTAAGATGACCTATATTTGATTAAATGATATAAAATTTATCTATTTATTCTTAAACCCAATAAAAACATAATTTAACAATATATAATGTTTAGAAAAAATGTGTCTTTTATTAAAATGAAATATTATTTTATTATTCATCGAAATATAAAACTTTTCAGAAAAAATACAAAAAAATCAAGTAATGCAAATTTTAACATTATGAATTAAAATAATAATTTTATTTTTTCAAATATAATTTTCAAAAGTGTTATAAACTCAATTTAAAATAAGTGCGCCACCAAAAGATGTTAAATCGTCCTTTAGAAAAATATAACATTTTTTTGCAAAAAAATATTTTATTCTTATCTTCTGTCTATAAAAATTATTGGATTAATTTAAAAAGAGTTTTTAATCATATAAAATATATATTTCATTAATATTTTTCACTAATATTTGTTAATTTAATTTATTATGATAAAATACCATTGTGGCTTTATATATAGTTTTTCAATTAAAACACATCCTTTATATACAATTGGTTTTCATATTCATTTTTTAATCATGGGTAAAATATATTATCATAATTTAGTTAATCCTATTAAAAATATCCATGTTAATATATAGTGTTAAAATAATAATCTTCAATACTATATCATGGTTCATTTATGTTTTGTGTATTTTTCAATGCTTGCTATCGAAAAATTAAATTTATTTGGAAGGAGACATATAATAAAATCATGGGGTTCTACAACTCAAATTATTATCCTCATGAAATTAGGTACACAACCCCTTATATCTATATCATCATAGCTCCAAATACATGGTATCTATAAACTATGTCCTCTTGACTTTTCGTACAAAACCCATGGTATCCTTATCATCTGAGATCCAAATCCATTGTAGTGCCAAAATATACCCTCCAAAATATGAAGACATAACACATGAATTCCCTTATACCCAAGCTCCAAATACATGGAATCTATAAATAATAATCTATTATATAAATCTCTATAAGACCCTTCCATATCTAAGAGTGAAATCAAAGGTGGCTCTAACACCAATCACTTACTCTATGAATGCTCTAATTCGTGAAACTAGCACTAAATCATAGAAGACAAAATTTATAATTTTATACATTATAGAATAAAAAAATCTAAATAAATAATAAAAAACATAAAAGGGATGTTTTAACACCCATTTCCATCACCATAATATTATTCCCATTGTTCATACATATCGTTTCAGGTTTTAGGTGACACCCACAATTATCTCTCTCTAATTGTAGGAAACCGCTCAGGGTCACCAAAACACTGGGGACCCCCTTGGTGTCCCCTAGGATATATCGTATTTTTAGGCATCCCTCAAGGGATCCTTGGAGTTTATATTCAAGTAGAGGCAACCCTATTAGGATCATTTCTATCATGACCCCTCCTCGGGACCCGTGCCGTGACTACCCCAAGCCCGCCTTCCATAGGACAGGGGCTGGTGACTAGCACCAAAGGCATAAATCCCGATAACTGGAAGCCATTACCTTTATAAAAGTAAACAAAACACCACAGAGTACAAGCCGAATTAAAACACTAAGTACAAAAGAAAGTGCTGAAAACTATATGGGCCAGAATACAAACCAAACTGAAAGTACATCTACAACTGAAAGGAAGTACAACAGAAAAGGCAAACAGCTGGAAGAAAGGATGCAACTCCTTGGTCATCCTCCTCGGATCCTACCTGAAGGGTAGGTACAGATAACGTAGCTCTTGGATCGTCCACCACGGATCCTAACTGAAGGGTAGGTACAGATAGCCTCCACAATGCTCTCGCCCCTCAACCTCACGAGTGTTGTCTTACCGTGAAGTCCACCTACGGGTACCGTCCAGTCCTCGAACACTCGGCTTCTACCAGCATTGCTCGTCATCTGCAACCAACACAACGAGGTGCGGGCATATCCCGTGCAGGGGTGAGTATAATGATACTCAGTAGGGACCCTGAGACCCTCAAGGTCTCACTAAAACCAACAATGATAACCACAAGAAGATCTCAACAGATAACCTCTACTTATGTATATGCCCATACATATACCTAAGTTATCAAGTAACCCATCTCAATCATGAGGAAACACAAAGATTATGAAATCAATTTATAATCACTACCCAGGTATATGCCCATACATATACCTAAGTTATCAAGCGACCCATCTCAATCATGAGAAAACACAAAGGTCATAAACACAGCTCAAACCAGGATTTTCATTATCGAAACCGTAACTGCTGAAGAGCTCCGTCTCTGGGAGTACAGTGATCTTTCCATGTCTCTGAAGTACTGCTCACCAACCTATGACTGCTGAGATACTTCTCCTGTCGAGTATCGCGGGTCCACCACCTCACACAGTAGTGCTCCTCGGCCATGGGTCTACCACCTCACACAGTAGTGCTCCCCCTCATAGCCTACAGAGGTACTCCTCCTGTCGACTACCGCGGGTCTACCACCTCACACAGTAGTGCTCCTCCGCCATGGGTCTGCCACCTCACAAATTAGTGCTCCCCACTGGGCTATGCTAGTCCCTCCGAATCGAATCAGACAAAAAGTCATCAGGTCACAGCCAGCTACACAGTCTCAGTACTCCATACACTCGTCTCCTGGAGGGTCCCCTCCACGAGCTACAGGATGATACTCCAAGTAACACAAGTCCCATGAAGAAGTATCTCAAAGGACCGTCTCGTCATAGGGGTCTCAACGCAATAGATGACGCGTCAATCAGACACCCGGTCTGTGAGTTATTAGCCTTTTCGTCCCAGGGGCCCGGTTGGGTTCATGTGCGATCCAACCCGGCCGTATCTCAACTGTACCCCGAACTCTCATGGGGTATACTCATAGGGACCGTTTCTCAACTTGATCACCAACACCGCTGACGGTTCGTCAAATGGACGTCCGGTCTGAAAGATATCATCTATTCCATTCCAGCGGCCCCATTGGATTTTGGGTACAATCCAACCCGGACATACTCCAACTTCATCCAAAACATAGGAGAAGTATTCCAAAAGTTCCATCTCATCAAGATGAATTTAATGAGAAATACGGAGCGTCAATCGGACGCCCGGTCTGTGAGTTATTGGATTTTTCGTTCTAGGGGCCCGATTGGTTTCGTTTGCGAACCAACCAGACCGCACTCCAACGATGTCCAAACCTCGAGCGGAGTAAGCCAAAAGTTCTGCCCCATCAAGAGGAAACCAACAAAGTTGACGGCACGTCAATCGGATGTCCGGAACTCAAGATATAAGTGTTTCCGCTCCGAGGGCCCGGTTGGTTTTTTATCCGAACCAACCCGGCCGAACCCAAAGTTCTCCGAAACCCTGAGTGTAATATATCGAAACGACCATCTCGTTTCAAGAATCGTGTTGCCGCTGACGGTGCATCGATCGGAGGTCCGCAGCCCATGTTATGGGAAAAAGACCATAGATAGTCCAAAAAGGGGGTCTGGGCCCGACCCAACCCCCCTGGGTCGGCCGAACCGGGTCAACCCAAACCGGGTCCAGGTCTGGCTCAGCTGGGTGCGGCCTGGCCCGGTTGCACGGCGCGGCCCGACCTGCGCGGCCCGGCCCGGCCTGGGCTGCCGGCTGGCCTCGCGCTGGCGTGGCGCGATGGGTGCGAGGGGTTACAAACCCCCCCCCCCCCGGTTGTCAACCTGGCGCGGCTTAAAGCCTCGCTGCCTCAAACACGGAACAGCCCGGCCATTCCGGTTCATGTCCCACCGTCGCGGCTCAGCCGCGGTGGTTTGCTCCGGCGGCCTGCTGCTGCTGGCTTATGCGGACCACCGGACGCGCTCCGGTGGTCCGTTTCGCCTGCCGCCTTCGCCAACAGTCCTCCCAGGACCTGATCATTACTACAAAGGAATTCAAACGCCATTTCATCCCGATTCGTCATCGCCCGTCGATCCGCACGTCAAATAACAAAATATGCCATCTTTGTGGTTTTCCGGCGTGGCGCGACGGTGTCACGCTTCTTCGTCGTGATTCTCTAAATTCCTGCACGGAGAAACTGCACTGCGTCACTTCCATTTCAAGCCACGTAGATAACCATCAAAATAAAAAGGGGAGGAGCTTTGGATGTGTTTTTGCGGTCTGACCTCCTCTGTTATTTTGATAACAGTTGGCCGTTAATAACGTAGAACGTCAAAAATTATTCATGACATAAAAACCAAACCCCTGCCTTGAAAAGACGTTACACGTTGTCGAGCCACGGAAGAGGCAATCGTCGTGATGATCGGACGTCGCGGAAGATCGGTGCCGATTCCGTTGACGTCGGAGGGTGAGTCGTCGTCAAAGGTGACCTTCCCCGTGGTGGGGTCTCCTCCCTTGATGCGGATGAAGAAGAGGAGAAGGTACATCATCGATGATCGCCCGATGAAGAATGCGGCGTCTCGCTTCCTTCGACATGGAGAGAAGGTGCAAGATGAGATGGCGTTCTTCATCGAAACTTTGGTGTTCTTCACGTTCTTCAACAAAAGAGATATACCATTCTTCTTAGGAGGAGGAAGTTCTTCAAAACTCAAAATATCTCTTCCCTTCCTCTTAACACAACAATTCTAACCAAAATAAAATAAGGCTCCACCTTTTTTTATTTACCCAAGCCATGAATTCAAAATTACCAAATTCAAAACCAACAAACTTAATTAATTGATCTTGAGTTGTCAAATTAATTAATGTTTAGGTGGCATGAATTAAAGAAGAGAGAGGGGGAGGTGAGTGGTCTCACATTAAAAAGGGGGGTTAAACATGTTAATAAAAGTTACCAATTAATGAGAGGAGAGGTTTAAGGGAGTTTAGGGAAGGTGAAAAGGGTGGGGTTTGTGTAGGCCCCACCTCACCTTTAATCCTCTCATGGAGAGTTGGGTGGTTACCCTAACTTCCACTCAATGGATAAACCACTTAAAAGAAATAAAAATTGTAACTCAATTTTTATTTTATCTTCCAAAATTTTTTAACAACTCCTCCCGTGAAAACGCAACTCCGAAAAAGATCTTCTGAAGCAATTATCGGCACTGCGAATCCATCGATGCCCTTGGAAGTCGATTCCGAGCACTGGTTCAAAAGGTAGAAAAACCCACTCGTTCGTTCACTGAACGTACCCGAGCTAAACTTCAGAAAATAATTCCTGGCACACCGAGCCTCGGAATCAGGCACCATCAGAAACTAAGTTCTTGTAAAATTACAAAGAAAATTAAGAAAAAAAATTTCCCTTGATTTTTACGGGTCTTTACATTACTCCCACCTCAGGGCTTTACGACCCCGAAAAGCTTTAACACTAACTAGGGATACAAAAGCGGTACTGAGCACGCATCTGAGCCTTCCACTCCCAGGTGCTCCCCTGGAGGTTCCTGTGCTCCCACCGAAAATGCACCTGAGGAATTGATCGTTCACATGGGACCCGCTCCTATCGATCCTCGATCTCCACTAGAATCTTTGCGCAAGTCGCTCTGTCATCGACATCCAACTCCCTGAGGTCGATGATGTGTGAAGGATCATGCACGTATCTCCTCAGCTGAGGTATGTGGATGATTTCATACACCCGGTGCAACTAAGGTGGAAAGGTCAAGCGATAAACCACTTCGCCTACCCTGCTGAGGTCCTTGAAGGGTCCGATGAAGCGCGGAGATAACTTGCCACCTCATCCAAATCTCCGAAATTCCACTTTGAGGTGAGACCCGTAAGAAAACGTGGTCGCCATCCTCGAACTCTAGTTGTCTCTGCCTCTTGTCAGCATAAGGCTTTTGTCAGCCTTGAGCTTTCCTCATCCGCTCTTGGATGACCTGGACCTACTCTGTCGTGGCCTGGACCATCTCTGGTCCCACAAGAGCTGCTATGATTTCTTCTTTGCTGATAAGAGAAATACGGTCTCATCCCCTGGATGAACCACGTTCTTTGCCTAATATATTCAATCCGGACATGATTGATGTATTCATGCCATGGACGATGTTGTAAGGCCTCGACGTTACTACCAAGAGATCCAGCCGTCACTCTCGCCTCTAAGGTTCAATTCACACTGTCGGCATTAGCGTGAGGTAACTGGGTCTCCTCTAGTCGGAATCTCGAAAATGAGGGTCAAGTCAACAGTTTAAACCAGAACCTATTAGTACACCAAAAGTATGGAGGAAAATGTCACCAAGGTAAGTGTCTTTATAATATTGTAGCTCATAGTACAAATACACATATGTAACAACAACATGGATCTAAAAGTACGAAGAAAAAAAGGAAACCACTAGTTCTGCTCCTGTCCACTTGCTTCCAGAGCTCCGTAGTCGTATGTTTCGGCTGCCTGATGCTGAGCTCTCCCATGTCCACCTGTTCCTCGCAGTCGGGGTGGATCTCTTGGTGGTGGTGGTGGAAACACCTCGAAGAGTCGTCCACCTCTAGCTGCACGGCCAGCTCCTAGAAATCCCCCTTGATCAAACCTTTTCCTCTACCTGGGAGGTTCTTCATTTAACTGTTGGTCATATGCATGGCGGGTCGGACAGTCACGTTCTATGCGACCGATCCCACCTCATGAGTAACATTGCATGGTGGGTCCGGCTCTGTCATTTCCCTTGGTGCCTCGCACTACGGACCCTGAGTCATGTGATCGACCACCTATAGGTCTGGAACTCTTGGACCTCTGCTTCATCTGTCTACTGCCCGCTACAGAAGACTCTGCCGCATTCTGGCTAGTATTGGGTCCTGCTGCAAGAGACTGCTCAGCAAGTAAACTTTCCACTAAGAGGGCTCACTCCAACACCCCTGTCTGCTTCGGGATTCTTTGAGAAACAACAGAAGCTCTAATCTCTCGCCTGGCCCCCTTCTTGAAGGTTCAGGCCCTCAATAACGGGTCTCGTACCATATATGTGGAGTAGCGTGAGAGGTCTGTGAACCTCACTGAGTACTACGCCATTGTCATGCTACCCTACTGTAGATGCAGAAGATCCTTTATACGCACCGCTCGAAGGGTGGCAGGTACAAACTCTGCCTGGAATAGGATCTCAAAGTCTGCCCATAGAAGTGTTGCCTCGTCATGCATCTAGAGCATCAGGCTCCACCATTTTCCTGTTGATTCCTGAAGAAGGCTGGAAGAAAGGATCACCATGAAGTCTGCTGGTGTACCCACTAGCCTCAAGACTCTCACCACAGCCTCCAGCCAATCCTCAGCCACCGGTGGGTCCGTCTCTCCCCCGAACCTGTGTGGCCTTTGGTGCTGGAACTCGTGCAGTGTGCTCAAGAGACGTGTACCCTCTGATGCTGGGGATGGTGGCATCAGTGGACCAACGGGTAGTAGTACCGCTGGTGCCTCCGCTGGTTCCTCAACTGGGATAGGTCCCTATACTGAGGCCACGTCGCTCGGCAGGCTATCAGTACGAACAACTCTCGGGGCTCTAGCTGGTCGTCCGCGGGGAGGCATCCTGAAAGGATAAAACATGAAACGGTCAAACGATTTATACTTGGTGAGGTTACCTGGTTTGATCTGACTTTTAAAACTTTTGGAAACACACACGCAATCAGTGTTTTCGTGCACAAAGTCGGAAATCAGTTGTCAGGGTCCTGGTGTATTGATACGTCGGCCGCCCGTACCAACACTGGACTCCCTGAACAAAAAACCACACTCGGTACTCTTAACACTATCGCTTCACCGAAATAAAATATCAGATTTATTAGTTCTACTATAGAACCGACTCCTCTAATACATTTTTGTCACGACCCATCCTCGGGACCCGTGTCATGACTACCCCAAGCCCGCCTTCCATAGGCCAGGGGCTGGCGACTAGCACCAAAGGCATAAATCCTGATAAATGGAAGGCATTGCCTTTATAAAAGTATACAAAACATCACAGAGTACAATTGGAAGTAAAACACTAATTAAAAAAGAAAGTGTTGAAAAGTATATGGGCTAGAATACAAACCCAACTGAAAGTACAACTACAACTAAAAGGAAGTACAACAGAAAAGACAAACATCTGGAAGAAAGGAAGCAGCTCCTGGGTCATGCACCTCGGATCCTACCTGAAGGGTAGGTACAGATAACGCAGCTCCTGGATCATCCACCACGAATCCTACCCGAAGGGTAGGTATAGATAGCCTCCACAATGCTCTCGCCCCTCAACCTCCCGAGTGTTGTCTTGCCGTGAAGTCCACCTTCAGTTACTGTCTAGTCCTCGAACACTTGACTTCTACCAGTGCTTCCCGTTTTCTGCAACCAAAACAACGAGGTAAGGGCATAGCCCGTGTGGGGGTGAGTATAACGATACTCAGTAGGGACCCCGAGACCCTCAAGGTCTCACTAAAACCAACAAGGATAACCACAGGAAGATCTCAACAGATAACCTCTACTTAGGTATATGCCCATACATATACCTAAGTTATCATGTAACCCATATCAATCATGAGGAAACACAAAGATTATGAAATCAACAGATAATCACTACCCAGTTATATGCCCATACATATACCTAAGTTATCAAGTGACCCATCTCAATCATGAGGAAAACACAAAGGTCGTAGACTCAACTCAAACCAGGATTTTCTTTGTCAAAACCGTAACTGCTGAAGAGCTCCGTCTCTAGGAGCACAGCGATCCTGCCATGTCTCCAAGGTACTGCTCACCAACCTATGACTGTGGAGGTACTCCTCCTGTCGAGTACCGCGGGTCTGCCACCTTACATAGTAGTGCTCCTCCTCCATGGGTCTGCCACCTCACACAGTAGTGCTCCCCCTCATAGACTACAGAGGTACTCCTCCTGTCGAGTACAGCGGGTCATCCACCTCACACAGTAGTGATCCTCCTCCATGGGTCTACCACCTCACAAAGTAGTGCTCCCCATTGGCCTAGGCTAGTCACTCTGAATCGAATCGTACAAACAGTCATCATGTCACAGCCAACTACACGGTCTCAGTACTCCATACGCTCGTCTCCGAGAGGTTCCACTCCACGAGCTACAGGTCGATACTCCAAGTATCACAAGTCCCAGGAAGAAGTATCTCAAAGTACAGTCTCGTCATTGGGGTCTCAACGCAACACACGGCGCGTCAATCGGACGCCCGGTCTGTGAGTTATTAGCCTTTTCGTCCTAGGGGCCCGGTTGGTTTCGTGTGCAAACCAACCCGTCCATATCTCAACTGTACCCCGAACTCTCATAGGGTATTCTCAAAGGGACCGTCTCTCAACGTGATCACCAACGCCGCTGATGGTTCGTCAAACGGACGTCCGGTCTGAAAGATATCAGTTTTTCCGTTCTAGGGTCCGGTTGGATTATGGGTACAATCCAACCCGGCCATACTCCAACTGCATCCAAAACTTAGGCGAAGTATGCCAAAAGTTACGTCTCATCAAGAAAAATTCAGCGAGACAGACGGCGCGTCAATCAGACGCCCGGTTTTTGAGTTATTGGCTTTTTCGTTCCAGGGGCCCGGTTGGTTTCGTGTGCGAACCAACCCGACCGCACTCCGATGGTGTCCAAACCTCGAGCGGAGTAAGACAAACATTCCTCCTCATGATGAGGAAACCAACAAATTTGACGGCACGCCAATCGAACGTCCGGAACTCAAGATATAAGTGTTTCCGCTCCGAAGGCCCGGTTGGTTTTGTATCCGAACCAACACGGCCGAACCCAATGTTCTCCAAAACCTTGAGTTTAATATATCGAAACGACCATCTTGTTTCAAGGATCGCGTCGCCGCTCACGGTGCATTGATCGGAGGTCCGCAGCCCATGTTATGGCAAAAAGACCATAGACAGTCCGAAAAGGGGGTCTGGGCCCAGCCTGGCCGGGCCCAACCCCCCTGGGTCGGCCGAACCGGGTCGACCTGAACTGGGTCCGGGTCCATCCCAGCTAGGCGCAGCCCAGCCCGGCTGCGTGGCCCAGCCCGGCCCAGCCTGGGCTTCTGGCTGGCCTCACTCTAGCGTGGTGCGACGGGTGCGGGGGGGTTACAAACCCTCACCAATTGTCAACCTGGTGCGGCTTAAAGTCGCGTCGCCTCAAACCCGGAACGGCCCGGACGTTCCGGTTCATGTCCCACCGTCGCGGCTCAGCCGCGGCGGTTTGCTCCGGCGGCACGCCTCCGCCGCCTTCTGCGGACAACCGGACGCGCTCTGGAAGTCCGTTTCTCCTGCCGCCTTCACCAACAGTCCTCCTAAGACCCGATCTTTACTGCGAAGGAATTCAAACACCATTTCGGCCTGATTCGTCATCTCCCATCGATCCGCACGTCAAATAACAAAACGCGCCGTCTTTGTGGTTTTCCGGCATGGCGCGACAGCGTTGCGCTTCTTCATCATGATTCTCTAAATTCCCGCACGGAGCGACGGCACTGCGTCACTTCCATTTCTAGCCACGAAGATAACCATCAAAATAAAAAGGGGAGGAGGTTCGTCCGTGTTTGTGCGGTCCGACCTCCTCCGTTATTTTGATAACAGTTGGCTGTTAATATCGAAGAACGTCAAAAGTTATTCACGACATAAAAACCAAACCCCTACCTTTCAAAGAAGTTACACGTCGTCGAGCCACGGAAGAGGCAAGCGTCGCGATGATCGGACGTCGCAGAAGATCAGTGTCAATTCCGTTGACTTCGGAGGGTGATTCATCGTCAAAGGTGACGTTCCCCACGGTGGGGTCTCCTACCTTGACACAGAGGAAGAAGAGGAGAAGGCACGTCGTCAGTGATCGCCCGATGAAGAATGCGGCGTCTCGCTTCCTTCGACGTGGAGAGAAGGTGCAAGATGAGACGACGTTCTTCGTCGAAACTTCAGTTTTCTTCACGGTTTTCAACAAAGGAGATGAAGTGTTATTTTTAGGAGGAGGAAGTTCTTCAAAACTCAAAATCTCTCTTCCCTTCCTCTTAACACAACAATTCTATCCAAAATAAAATAAGGCTCCACCTTATTTTATTTACCCAAGCCATGCATTCAAAATTACAAAATTCAAAACCAACAAACTAAATTAATTGATCTTGAGTTATCAAATTAATTAATGTTTAGGTGGCATGAATTAAAGAAGAGAGAGGGGGAGGTGAGTGGTCTCACATTAAAAAGTGGGGGGGGTTAAACATGTTATGAAAAGTTACCAATTAATGATAGGATAGGTTTAAGGGAGTTTAGGGAAGGTGAATGGGGTGGTTCTTGTGGGACCCACTTCACCTTTAATCCTCTCATGGGAAGTAGGGTGGTTACCCCAACATCCACTCAATGGATAAACCACTTAAAAGAAATAAAAATTGTAACTCAATTTTTATTTTATCTTCCACAAATTTTTAACAACTCTTCCCGTGAAAATGAAACTCTAAAAAAGATATTCTTAAGAAATTACCAGCGCTGTGAATCCATCGGGGCCCTCAGAAGTCGATTCCGAGCACTGGTTCAAATGTTAGAAAAACCTGCTCGTTCGTTCACTGAACATACCCGAGCTAAAATTCGGAAAATAATTCCTGGCACACTGGGCCTCGGAATCAGGCGCCGTCAGAAATTGCATTCTTGTAAAATTAAAAAGAAAATTAAGAAAATATTTCCCTTGAATTTTACCGGTCTTTACAATTTGGGTTATCAAATAAGTATAGGAATCCCTCATGTATTCTGTGGGATAGAATATAAGTGGAGGATTCACATTTGGGAACCTTGGTCAGAACTAGTCTCTCTCTCCAATGACCTTATCTCAGGGGTACGTATCTGAAAACCCATTCACTAAAATCTCATAAAAAAATAAGCCTAAAAGGAAAATATCATGAAGGATATTTCTTCGATCCCATCCCATTCCATATCACTCTAGATTGGCTTTAATTCCTAACATTATCTATTTTTTCATGTTGCAACCTGATCCCAAATACTAGGGGAAATACCATACACTTCAATTTGATGTCCTTGGAGATCATATGTCATTACCTTTTAATATCCTCATGACCCTCATTATGGTCTCATATCATGTATCTCTCACGATAACATTGGTTACATTAGTTGGAGGAAACCCTATTAAACTTAGATCACTCACCCTAAATAACCTCATATCATTCCTTAAATCACCCCAAGGGTTAAACCATTTAATTCTATAAAGAATATTGCTTAAATGGTATCATCCTTTGCCATATTTTATATTCAAGGTAAAAATAATCAAAACCCATCAAATGGGTTACAAGGTTGTAGTATACGGTGTATATCATGAGTACACAACATATACTCCATAAACTTCACTATTTCTATGTAATTCTAAATGGATTAGTTATCCCCAGGTTATGGCTGTATACTACTTCATGTTTTGGGCACAACTTGGATCTAGTTGTGTACTACTAACCAACCATATACCCCTTACAAGGGGTGTCCTCCCATGTAAATGACCACTTGGGAATGTCCCACTACATGATGTGTACATCAAGTACTTGGCGTGTAGTCCCAAAACATTATCTTCTTTAAGTAAGAAAAATAAATGGACAGTTTCCATTAATCCATATTTTATGTGACCAAAATTTCCCAAACGAAAACCACTATTATTTTCATGAAACCCTTTTTTCATAGAAATTGTTTCACATAAACATCAATGGTGTACCCCAAAATCATAATAGAGAATTAAAAACATAAAATAGTTAAACTATAAGGATATAAATATTAAAAAAATATTTCATTTCTATCTAATGGTGAAAACCCCAATGCTTCTGGTCTAAATCCATATTCTGATGTTTTCACGCCTTGATACAGTTTCAACCACCAACCATGATAAAGTAAAATAGTTTGTCCTTCCCCCTTCCCTCTAGATCAATACATCAAAGATAAGGGATGAACCCTCATCCACTATTTCAATCATATATTGAAAATGTGGGTGGTTTTTTAATTTAATTAATTATTAAATTAAATTATGTTAAATTAAAATCAAATTTAAAATGCTCCTCCTAAGTTCGAGAACCCAAATCTGGTTTAAACCTAACTAAATAATAACCCCATTATATAATCAAATACGGGTCTATAATCTCGACCTAACACTCCTTTTAAAATATATTGTCATTTGAACCTGAATGAATAGTTTAATATTTAATTAATTAAATATTGAATATTTTTTCAAAATTAAAATGACTCATAATTTCACTAAACTACTATCATAGTATCAATTCCCCATTTCTAGACCAAGTTACTATTAAAAAATTGTATGAGATCATTTACTTGGTTAAATTGACTGGTTTACCCCACACGATAATTTGATACAAAAAAATATAATTTCTACTCTTTTTTAAAACTTGGATAAACATGGGGTTTTACACTATTATTATACTAATATTTTATCTTCTTAGTGAGACATGAATCATCAGTTTTGAATTAAAAAGTCTTAACAATTACATAATTCATTGAACCATGGTGTGGTTACATCATTCAATTGATAAATTAAAAAATATGACTATCATTTCAATATCATATTTTATTTTAACATGTTTTCATAATTTGAATTCCATATAGAAAATACACAAATCTATTTTATTAAACTAATGATGGTTTGTTAGTATGATGAAAATTTCAAGAGAAAGAATCTATATTACATTTATATCACATATTAGAATCATTCAAAACTACCAAATTCTAATTAATATTATTCAAAAAAACCTCACTATAATGATCACTATGATATGGTCTATTCCTTCATTTCATGTTAAAATAAAACTCAATCAAATCATTCCTTTTATAAATCTTAGACACCATTGTGTGATTTAAAGCTATATTCCCTTTATTAATACCCTAAAAAACATCCAAACAATGAGAATAATTCATTGGTCAACCGATTTTGGATTGGGATTATTTAAAATATTATTCCCACTACATGTTAAACAACATCATATTTTATGATTAGGGTAGAAAGTGGACATACTAAAAAACCTCTAATAAAAAATACAACAACAATTTAAAATTCAATCTAATTTTTTCAATCCAAATATACATTCACTGACGGGTTAATAACACTATGGAATAGTTTTATTTTATCTTACTAAAACATGTCATTATTTTCTTCATTCTTTCTAAAACTCCTTATATATATTTTTTTATATCAATATCATTCATTTGAAGAGTCTTTATATACCTCCTACAACAATATCCACAAATAAACTTAGATTATATACTTTAGAAAAAAAATATTTAATATTATTGAGTAATGATTGATTATGATTACATATTAATGGTTGGGCATCCAAAAAATGATTCCATACCCATAAAATTAAAATATGACATGTTTCCGGCAAGGGTGAGATTTAGGGGCCAATATTGATCTTTTTACATGTTCTAGAGTATTATTGATGTTTTTGGATATGCATAATTGTAATTCAATAAAAGGATCTAGGGTGGGTTTTTGAGAATGCACTGGTGAAGATTTAATTGGTTGGTAAAAAAAATTTATGAGTATAATATAGTATATAACACAGGCCAATGAAAAATTACATGGATTTAAATAATCAATGTGATAGGATTTGTTAACATATTGAGTTATCTACAACAATTGCATATCATTCAAGGTTCAATGGGGTAATTTAGGGGTCTGAGTTGGTAATTAGTGGTTATTATAAGATATTAATCAATATTGTAACATATATAACCATATGATTTAATTTATTTCATTAACTATTTTCATTTATATTAATTCTCTATTGAAATCTATCATGCAACGGTACCTTATTTCCAATATTAAAAAATTTCATATAGATTTAATTAAGGAATAATATCAAGATAACTTCGTATGCCATATTAATACTTGGATAATCATATATCAGTTGGAGAGTTATATTATTAGTGTATTTTAGGCATATGTAAAAAGGTTTCTTTTAGTGTATTAATTTTTCATTTGTGTATTTCCTAATTCTATTACTGATTTTCCACCATAAAAAGATATTGTATTTGGTATTGATCAATATCAAATTAAATAATAAATATCAATTAAATAATATTTGATGGTTCCTAATGAGATTTTTGAGTTATTTATTATTATTTATAGAATACTATATACTTTCTTAATTTACTCAATTTTATCATTAGTGTATTTTTCTTAGATATTTGATATAAATTTGAGCCATTACATAAATTACTACTGGTTTAATCAGGTGATAATGAAGATCTATCACCCCTTAAAAATAATTGAAGATTTATTTTCTCAATTAAAAAATTGGGCATTTTTTTAAAGAAGATATTTAAAGATGATATTCCAATGAATAATATTACAAGAGGATGAAATTTTGAAGATTACGTTCAGATGTTCTTATGATATTTTCAAGTTCATAGTGACATTATTTATAGTTACCAATACACCAAAAATGATAAATTTAGTAATTTATTTACTGTTTTAACTGTATCATGATTGATTTGTGCTGTATTTATTGATAATATAATGACTTACCCAAGGTTAAATGAACATCATTTTTTGTATCTGAATTTATTTTTTAGATTGATTCACCAAAAAAATATTTCTTGAGTGATTATAAAATATAATTTTTATGTGTGATATGTTTAGTGCCACAAGCATTTTATTTCATAGTAATGAGTAGTTATAGATCCAATTAAGATCAAAATGGTAATTTATTGGGAATTAATTATTATTATTTTATAGTGCACATCATTATTTAATTGGATATATATTATTAAAGGTTTGTATATAAATTTTCTTGGATTAAATCTTCCCTGATAGATTTGAACAAGAAAAGGTCATGATTTTGTTCAATTTCTACTATTTCTAGAGCATTTTGATATTTGGAATAAGAAGATGATAACTACACCAATTATTTTTTTTATTTTTGAGGTATTACGTTCATGGTTTATTGAAATAGTTTTCATCTTTTAATATGATATATGTTATTATAGGAATGGGTGGTCATATAATTTTGTTCTATGTAGATGCATTTTTATAAACATAATCACGATACCCATGCTATTGAATTTGATACTGACACTTTTCTTTAATGTTAGTGAAATATTTATCAATGGGTTAATGATTTCTAGTTTATACTAATCATAATATAATTTTTTATATATTTTTGATTGATATTTAAATTTTTATTCGTGAATATGGATTGAGTTCCTTTAGGATTATGATTTTGAGATCATGTAATGTATATGAAAATACAATGTTCCTATTATTTATTTGAGGGGGAAGACCTATGGGAATGGTTTTTTTAAATTGTGATAGGAGTATATGATGATAAATAAAATCATATTCTTCAATTTGGATATCTACATAGTAACTTGTTAACATTTCATATACATGATAACAAAGGACTATTCATTATTTTAGTGGTGGTAGGGTCGTAGTTATGGGATATGAATATAGCAATATATACAGATTATTTTTTTGATAGATTTGAACCATAGGGTTATAAAAAATATTGTAATCAATGGATATTATTCTATACATGATTATATGAAGCGTGAATTTCTATAGAATTATGTTTTTCAAGAGTTTTGTCGCTAACCATTGAACATGAACTATATAATAACAAAGATATATCATGCTTTTAAAAATTATTATTAAGGGTTGGGATAAAGAAATATGGAGAAGTTTTAAAATATTGATATCTTACTTTTCATCAAATGAAATCTTAGTAGTAATTTTTATCATGATGTTTATAAACCTAAAAAATACCTTAATATAGGTGGAATGATATCTATAAGGATTTTATGATAGGTTTTCCACATACATTTAATTTGAATGATTTCATAAGGGTAGTTATTTATTAATTGACAAATTCATACCATTAATTGTTAATTACGAAAACATGAATTACTTATAATTTGGAAATAATTGACATGGAAAATTTTATGAAGCTTCATGGAGTCCTATGGATAATATCTCAATCCATTTTTTATAATTTATTAAAAAAATTCACACTTTTTGAGGTTAAAACATGACATAATAAACTCCAAAAAAAAATTCCTCATTATTAGTTATCAAATTAATGAATAATTTCACTCTGATCAGAAATCAAAGTAATCCACCCTTTATTTAATCTAGTGACAAATTGAGAAAATGATGGTTATATTAACCACATTCAACAAATCAATCTTACTATAACATTTCTTATTAACATCAAGGTTGATAAACTCCAGATTCATCTGTTTCATTCAAGGATTTATATGATAGTGATCATGGTGAGAAGGATGATCATCATTTACATAATCCCTGAGGAGAGTAGACAAGTTATTAAATAGTTATAGGTAGAACAAAGCATCTGGTTAATCCTCATGGGAAGCTTCAGACACCCCATATTGAATCAGATCATCATTGGATTAAAATTTCATCTCTTTAAAAACACAATAAGTGTCATCCTATTCTAATGTGTGTAGTAATTTCAATACATAGAAACATACCATTTGGTCACCAATTTCATGAGCATTACCACATTCAATAAGGTAAGTTTCAATCCCAATAAAAAAATCCACACCTTTAAATGATTTACACTATGAAACTTGTTGAAATCAATTATCTATCAAAATAAGAAAAATTAAGAATTATCACATTGGTTATCCTATGAATATTGGGGGATTGAAGAGTTAATATCCATGAAAATGTGGATGTTGATATGGTTTTGACCCTATATTCACATCAAAATTTTAGTATGAATTTCAATGTCCTTTTGGTAACAATTTATAACTCAACAACACACTCTATTCCCAAACTGATTCCACTCCCCATTTTACTTCCCTATATTTGGGATTCTTTGAAGAGGATATCCCCTTCATCCCTCTCATCATTTTAATCTTAACATTTTGATTGTTAAAAAAGAGTTGTAGATTCTTCAACGTATGTGACTCTAATGATCATTTTTTCCACTTTTATCATCCTATCCATACATCTTCATTCCATTACTTGTCTACAGTGGCTTAGGGTTTCTATCGTATTAATATTTATTAGTGTTTTTCTTCAAATTCAATCTTATCTCCTCCTTATATGGATTACTTACTGTCTTTTTTAGAAGATTGATTACTATTTGTATTGATTTTATCTCGTTTTAGTAGGTGGTTCAATTGATCTCCATTCATTGGAACATTCATAAATGCTTTGAAATTTCAATTTTTTCCTTCAGTAAAACATAATCTATATTTGATATCAATGACGATCATTTGAGAATAACATATTTGTTTCTTATTGATTATCTATTAACATGGGAATATATTGTCACAATATATATTAAATTATTCTCCTTTAAATATGTTTACACAACATTTCTGATGAAATTTCAATTGTTTTTTATAAAATAAATGGTATAGATTTAATAGGTAGATTTATTATAAATTTTAAATGATGAATATCATGGTTGAATTAATGTTTTCATGGGGTAAGAAGACAATTTTATTATTTAAATATTTTTTCCTTTATTATTTACACCCATTATATTGTTTTCCTTTATATTTTCATTTGTTTTAATAATGAATTTTATGGTATGGATTGATGGATATTGAATGTAAATGTTAAATGGGTTGTTTATATAAAGGGTGTTGTGAGGATATATATATATATATATATATGTATGTATGTATGTATGTTATTTAAAGGTTGGATTAAATTTTTAATTTATGTATTTTATCATATTAAACCTTATTAGAAAACATGTATTATATTGGGGGCTTACCCTGAACTTTATAATGGTTTAATATTGCACTTTGTGTAGTGGTTTTCATTTTCCACTAGTTTTATTTTATTCTCTAGCTATTTACTATTTTTATCTATATTTGGATAACACTCCATCAAGTGGGTTTTTTCAACTTAATTAGAATTATCCTATAACTATAATTCTCTATATAGTTATTTATTTAGATATGATTATATCAACCTCTTCTGTTGGACCCATTGGTAAAACCCCATTATGAAATGGTAATATGATATTTGAAATGTTATTATTTATACTAATAGATTAGACTAATTCATGGTTTATTTTTATTAAACATGGACACTCATATTTTTTTATAATGAAATATATAAATATGATTCTCACTTGTTATTTAATTTCATAAAATAAAATAATACTTTTTTTAAATGTAATTAACAATAGAAATGAATGGTTTATTTTCCAAAAGGATATGTATATAACGTTTCGGTGGTATCTTATAGAGAGTTTTTCTCATTCCCTATATACACACCATGGTGTATATATAGGCTTGTATTCATATAATACATGTAAATGAAAAAATATACACTTAAATCATGGAAGGGTATGAATGTTTTTGGTTATAAAAGATATGAAACTTGTGGGGGGGATTACACTTCATAGGGATATGTGTAGTTTGTTTATATATTTCATTAGGTATCTTAGGTAACTCTCCTATAAAAATATACCATGTTTTCCCATACACATTATTTCCCATTTTGGTTTCATTTATTTATTTTCAATAATGATGGTTATATGTTATGTTTAAAAAAATATGGTAATGTTTGAAATCTATAATTTTCAATATTTCTTAACATTTTATTTTGATTATATAACTTGTTTAATAGATTTCTATTATGAGGTTGTTTATTTCCCTAAAATTACTTACACAAGTTATAGCATTATGATGTTGTATTATTAGCGAGAATTCTATTAGTTGATTACATTTTTAGGTGAAATTATTCCTAATTGAGCCCCATAATTGTAGTTGGGGTGGTAAGGCTTTGTGGGCATAAGGGGTAGGTCATTGGGTCAAGTCACTAGACCAGTGTTTTTTACTATAGTTTCATTCCATGTGTTGTGTTCCAATGTGGGGGATATAACCAACCTTATATTCCTAATATAAAATAATTATTTCCGTGGAACTTGTTTCTAGTCTATGGTAACCATAATACTCTTTAGCCTCTTTGTTATACTAATTGGGGTATTGCAGAAGCTAAATCTGTTTGGTTCATTACAAAATGGAATAAAAGTCTATTTCTTAATATGTATTTTGGGAAATAAAAAATGAAGTAGATACAGTCATAGAAACTCAAGTCGTGGGTTATAAAGAATTTTCAAGAAACACATCTTATGATGGTCCTCAAGTTACCATGGAATAATACGAATGTGTATTTATGGATTCTGACCATTATCTATTACTTTTTAGGATAATTTTAGGATTATAATTATAAATGGAAGGACATTCCATGAATAATGGTTTTTGGGTTAATTAGATATAGATCATTTCAAAAACATATTCTTCATTGAAAAGATGTATTTTAATAATTCATTCCTTAATGAATTTATTTGATATTAAATGTTTTCTATGAGTTGTTTATGAATTTAAATTAATGTTATTTTATATTATTTTTTTTATTTAATTATTTTTTATAATTTTTTTACTATTTAATGAATTTTATAGATTAAATTAAACAATAGGAGTCCTTGTAAATATTCAAAAAGAATTTGTAGATAATTTCCCCAATTCCAATCCTCCATTTGATCAAGGTTTTATCATTATTATCATTACTTTTTTTTGTTAATGGAATAATAAGTCGACTGTTTCCTAACACAGTATAAAGAGATAATTAGGATTTAATTCATCATATCCCTCCTAACTTTTGTGGAATCTAGTACCCTTATGAAATAAATGATTTACTGTAGAATATTGAGAGGATTTTTAAATTCTTTAGGACTCCTGAGACCTCAAAGTTGAAATGTTCCAATTTAATGATAATGGGTAACCTTAAAAAATGGTGGTTGTCTTTATTCTAGATTAAAATAAAAAATAATTTATTATGATAGGATTTCAAAACCACATGAACATGGAAACTGTATATTGATAAAATGAATTTGGTAAAAACAAAAGAGTTTCTTTGTCATCAGTAAGAAAATTTTATATTTATGCAGTATGAGAAATGATAAAAAAAATTGTGAATGACACTTTTATATAAAAAAATTTAAAATATATCTTAACCTTAATATTTGGTTGAAAGTACACTGGTCCCAATTTCAATCTAACATTGATTTTGTGGATAAGGCATTATAGATTAAATATATCAAGATACATTATCTACGTAGAGTGTTTCCTCTTATTCATTTAGCGGTAGGGGATTTTGATTCCGAAAAAATAAGAGGAAGAATGATGGGTTTAAATGATGAATACTTATTAGGATAAAATGTCCACCTCAGACTATTTCATAAACATACATAGAAAATAAACCAGTTATATGGCATCTGTGTGGTAGGAAAATACATTCTATGAATTTATGTTAAGATATTCTTATAGATTTTTATTTCTATTATCTTGTGAATACAATTAGGTTGAAAATTTCTTAACTATATCTCCAATCAATATCTACACACTTTTTTCATGATATTCATAGATTATAAAAATAGTTCATTATATTTCTATGTAGTTGAATATGAATCTATTAATAATTTTATTAGGAAATCATTAATATCACTGTATGTACAATAATTTTTATAAATGAAACTTCTGGTTTCAAGAAGTGATACTCTGGGATTTGCGGGTTTAGAACATTGATTATAGTTGATCTAAAAAATGATTAATCTTTTATTACATGGGAGGATGAAATTAATGTCCTTGATATGTATATTTTTTTTTATTTACAATATATTATTAGAATTTTGTAAATGATTTTAGAAAATCAGTATCACCTTTGACATCCCATTCAATTAAACGTGTGAATCATAAGTGGAACTCAAAATTTCATAAATATTTTTATGTGTTAAATATGATATTTACATATTTTGTTTTTTGATTTAGCTAATCTTAGAGATGGTTATACTATATATTTAGATTTGTTAGGACTTGGTTTGTGTTTTCTTCATATATTGTATGATTAATTGCTCATTAATTATCCCTTCAATTACATAGACTTGAGAAGAAATTTTAGAAACATGGATTAAAATTTTAGTGGAAATTCATGCTCATAAATAATGGTGATACTACCTATTGAGTGGTAAATTCATAATCTACATTGATAAAAAAACATTGAGTTATATAATTTTATAAAATTGTTATAATATTATAGAGGGGTTTTGGGTAGAATGAATTTATATGTTTTATTTAAACCATTACTTTAATCATATAAAGGAATGTTTTTTTCAATGTAGTGAATTGATTGTTTTTATCTTAGGAAAAGAATAAATCAAGTGGTGAAAGGAAACTGATGAGTTTATTTAGTGAGTATAGTATTAAGGTGAATGAGTATGAGTTTAATAATATATAATGGATAGATTGTCCCTTATATTCTTTATTTTTTTTCAAGTACCAATCTTTAGCCATCATATTGGTTACCAAGTAGTATCTGCTACCTACAATTTGACATTCTCCTTCAAAAAATCAGGGTTTGACCCCCCCCCCCCAATTCAACTGTCATTGGGTTATTTTCTTATCTTATATATACCACACATAATTCAAACTCATGTACCAACCCTTTGATTGAATTAATCTCTTATTAAATCCTCATGGAACTTATTTTTTTTCTTTTGATCCCCTATTCCACACTAATGATTGAGACCTAGTTCATTGAATTTTTCACTGAGTTATACTATGTAAGACTCATCATGTCGGGCTACAATAGATAGAATTTAAAAATCCTTAATGAAATTTCTAGTCAATCAAGTATATTTAGGACTCTATTTCAAAAATGGCAACCCCATGTGTATGTATTTTTATTTGATTAGGTATTCTAATTTATGTTTTTGATTTCTGTAAAATTCGCATATTAGTTTGTAAGGGTGTATCCTTTAAAAAATCAATAATATAATAAACTAATAATAGGGATAAAAAAAATAATTTAAAAGGATTTAGCAGGGCTTTGGATCTATGAAGAAACAATTATACCCTAATTTTCAATATATTACAATTATTTATGTTTCTTAAGAAACCTTAAAAAAAATTACTCTCTTTTGATGGTGTTTTTAATTTTTAAAAGTGGTCTTTGTTTCTATTTTCGTTGAGGAATCCTATAATGAAATGTTTTCATCATTCGTACTAAGCTGTTCATCCAGGTATTAACAATATGTACTATGATATAAATCAATAATTTTTTTGGTCTGATATGAGTATAGATATTGTTCATTATATCTTTCAATGATTCTCTTTTCAAAAAGAAATCTTGGAACATCAATAGAATTATATTATGCATTAGCCTATACACATTCCTATATTTAAGTGGAAATATTTAACCCTATATTTCATAATCAAATTACCTAATCACCCATGGGCAAATAATTAGATAAATGAGGTCATATATTAGATATCTAAATTAGAAAAATTCCTTCATACTGAAGAAATCATAAAAATTGATGATCTTGAAAAGTTATACGTGTTTTGAATTATATAGTTTCATGGTGTACCATTGTCCATCATCTCTGACAGTGATCCCCCTTTTACTATTTTATTTATTAATGTTCTTAAAGATTCCCTAGAAAGTGAATTAAAACATATTACATTACACCACCCTTAAACTGATGGTCAAAAAGATTGGTTTATTCAAATCTTGGATAAATGATTTTTTTAATATTTATTTTATTAGTTATTTGGATAACCATATTCCATTGGATAAATTTTCATATAACAATAGTATTCAATATTTAATATGGAAATATTTATTTGAATCTATATATGGTATTTTTTCCAGTCTTCACTATAATGGGTTGGGGCTAGTAAATATTCTTTAATGGGATAGAATGCTATTTAATAGATGATGGAAAAGGATAAACATAATTAAAAGGTCAATAATTACTCCAAGTCTCCAAATATTTTTTGTTTATCCCCATAAAATGAATTTAGAATTCTCAATGGGTGATTATGTAGTTTGTATAGGGATTCTTAACAAGGTAATAAATGATTTTAGAAATCTAAGAATTCTTATGGCATTGTATGCTAAACCATTTCACTGTATTAAATAGACTAAAAGGCCAAATACAAAATAGAATTACCTCCTACGTACATTTACTAATAATATGTTGCATGTTTACAAACTAAATTGGTATTATTATAATTCCACTTGTAATCTAGATTTGAAATATTTTAACAAAATTTATGATACATTATTAGTAGAATAATTTTTTAAAATTATATATCATTCGGATAGTGTGTTGTGATGAAAATTTCATCCTTCGGTTTATATGGTATGGTTGTATGGTGGTGAATATCATGATAAATATGAGTGATAATATCAAGTGATAGATTAATGGAAAACATAAAATTAAACCTCTTTAAGACTTCCTATGAGTAGATAGTTCCACGGTGGGGAGAAACATGATAACCATTATCTAATGATTCCTAAATTTATTAAATAGTATTCCATAATTAATTATCATGTGTGTAGTTATCATAAATTGAACCCAAAACTAAAATGATTAGAAATATATTGAATAATAAGATAATAACAAGAATAAAATACTATAGTAGATAAAAATATAAAAAACACATATAATTGTATTCAAAAAAGGATTAAAAACACTTCAATCTTAAAAAGTTTATTTTTTAAATAAAATAAATTTTCATTATAATTTGAAATTTCATTTAATGAAAAAAAAATTAATAATATTATAATTTTAATTGGTTAAAATAATATCTTTTTTTAATTAATAATGTTAAAATTATCTTAGTATGATCTTTATAAAAATAAAAATGACATTTTTTAGGATATAATGAAAAATACATTTTACAAAAATCTATAAACTTTATGTTCTTATCAATATATAATAAATAAATATATTTATATACAGAAAAATAATTGATCAAATGTATATTTATGTAATAAAAATGTATATTTTTTAAATACAATTCTTTATTTATAAAACCTACGTTTAACATTTAATAAACATGTGTAGTATTTTCTAAAAAAATAATTTGTTATGGCCTTCTATTATAATTAAATATCATATCAGTAAAATTATGTATTTGATTAATTTATAAGTATAAATATATTTATTTTTTAATAAACCAATTTTTTCATCAATATAATATTCATTGAAAATTTTATACCACAAATAAATTTCAAAAATAGAATACACTCTCTAAAAAAAAATTTTACGCATTGCATGTGCTAATGTTAAATCTCATTTTTTATAAAAATATAAATTTCATAGGATAAAATTTATTTCATGTTTTTAATAATTAGGTCCAAATTATGTGATAAGGGTCATTTTATTTTTAGGAATTAAAATTAAATTTCATTGGTAAACACTAGTAAAAATAGTAAATTCTAAAATAATAAATATAAAAAATCATGTGGTAAAGGATTCAAAATATATTAAAAATGTATTTCTATTTTAGTGGTTGAGATATTAACTACATTATATTTTCCTCAACTATATTATCTCTCTTCTTTAGCAAAATTAAATGTGAAACATGTTCTCTATTTATATTATGTTGAAATATTTATAAAAATGTCATTCTCACGTCTTATAATAGGATACTCTCACCACCCCTCAAATACCACTCAAATAATTATGTATCCACCTTAAAATCATCCCATAATACTTAATTTAAAATCATATACCATTTTATTAATCCATTGGTCAAAATTGATTTTCTTAAGACCTCCATTTCAAAGGAATCCTCTATGTAAAACGTGCATATTTCAACATGCGTAATCTTGTTTTCCCAGACATCTTTTCCTTTCTGTACTACCTTACCAAATAAAATATTCAAATTAAATTTTAATTAAATAATAATTTCTTTAAATTTTTTATTATATAGTAATAATTATTAATCACTATTTCCATTTTCCATCAATTAAACTGAAAACGTCAATTTTTTTATATATCAACTACTGCCTCCCCGAAATAATGTATCTCATTTTTTATCTAGTCGATTTATTATTTATTAATAATTAAAAAAATATTAATTATTATAACAAAATTATATAAATATTATCATTATTATTCTATAAAATTGTTATTATTCAAAAGTAAACTACTTTTATTCTCATAATCATCCATTAATAGTGGTATGTTCATGTTGGGGGCAATCTACCCACCAACTTGAACAATGATATTAAATATTATCATAGATGAAAATGAGTATTTAATTTATAATTATATATTATATAAATAAGTGAATAATTATTTTATTCCTTTTGAATAATTTAAACAATGATATTAAACTCATTAATTAAGCTACAAATTTTTGTTCATTAAAAATGATATAAACAAGCACATCGCTGATTTCATATTTAATGATAATGAAAAAAACACCAATATAATGAAATTTTAATATTATAAAAAATAAATACCAATAAATTTTAATATCTATAAATTATCAAATCTGGGAGAAGAATTAATAACAACACCACCTTAATGAAACAAGTCCAAAATAGTTTGTCATACTCACACCTAATGTTAAAATTATATAATTACAATATAAATAAATATTGAGAATAACTGTAAATGAATTTTATATAAGGTTATAGATTGCAATAAGATTATGAGATATGAGATTAATATGGTTTTTATTTTTATGTAAGAAGGTATAATTTGACGAAAAAACTGAGAATTCAAGGTAATAATTCAACAACTCAATTTTGGATTCATTTTGTCATAGTATTTCTTACATGAATTTAATTTTGAAACATTCATTGATCCTTAAATTCATTTATTTTATATGATTTTTCCTATCATTATTTTGAAAAGTAAATTTATATCTTTAATAACAACTTCTTTGATTAATTTATTTCAAAATAAAAGTATAACATTGTTAATAATAACTCTTATTCTTGGCAATGAATATTATCATCCATTTCAATACATTTTCAGTGAAATTTTTTTTCTATAAATAAATAAATATATGTTTTTTATTTTATAATCAGCATATTTTTCATCGAACATTTTAGGAAACTAAATACATTAAATTTTTCCCTTATGTGATTTTTTAAAATGGCTTAAAAGCTAAATAAAGGATTTCTTTTTATTATTTACCACATTAGATTTATTAGAATTATTTTTTTCTTTTCAATTAACATTTATTTCGGATAATTAATTATTTTTTTAAAATCATTCTATTTCCATTGTTAAATATATTTGAAATTTATTTTCTTATAATCTTTAGTAACATTATTTAAAAGGTTTTGTGAAAGAAAAAAACTTATTATAACTTATATTTTTTCTCTAATGCTTATCTCTCATGAAGTGATTTTTTATCACCCTCCATATTTTTTTTATTTTTTTTTATTTATTTTTTTTAAATGGTATTTTTTGTATAATACAATTTTTTAAGTTTATGTTATGTTATTTTTTTGTAAGATTCTATGAAACCCATTCTTTTTCCATGAGTTTTTTCAGATATGAGGATTCTTGATTTTATGTGGAATACACAAGTATCGATGAAAATGGGTAGTGTAATATATTTCAATATAATTAATTTGTTTATATATATCTTTGTTAAAAAATCTAGGCATAAAAATAATTATTATATTTACATCAGCATCATTATAATATTTTTTCTTTCATTTTCAATCATGGTAATAAAGAGTTTGTTCATATAGGTATGTGAATAATGTGTTTTCTCACAAAGTCTTACAATGAGTATAGTTTTTCCCGATTTACATATTGTTTTTCATGTTATGAAAAATTTTAAATATGTATTTCATTTTTATGATATTCCATTTTCTCATGATTACACCTTTTTTTTAATGTATTTTGCACTTTTATGTCATGCACAATTTTTTTGTGAATATTGAGATTTATTTTGATCCATGTCATTTATTTTATACTTTCCTGATGATATGTTCTTGATTTTATGTTTTTGTATCATTTATTATGATTATAATTTATTTCCAGAAAATATTTTAATAATATTTAATCATCATCCCTATACCCTTCTTCATTTTTATGATTTGATACATTATGAAATATTTTCCATTTTTGAGAATATAAGATCACCCAATTGATATTATTTATTTCCCAAAATAATGAATATTACTATATTGTGTGACATGTCTTCAAAAAGGTCTATTTGATCATGATTGTGAAGTACTGATTTCAAGTTTAATAAAATAATTTTATTATATAGGCCATTTCTATAACAATAAACCCTCAGTTTCGTGGGTTGTGTGACTAATTGTGAGACGCATTAACTAAATTCTAAAATTAATGCATTACTTATGTTACGTTTACCTTTGGTCACTTTACTGGATTTCAATGCTGGAATTATTTTTTGTATTAATTATTATAATTTCTTCAAAATACTGTGAATTGAAAATTTTAAAATTCAAGATAAATTTATAGGATACAATTTTAATGAAAATAGTCACCCTATAAATCAATAAAAACCATGATATTTTAAAACAAAAATCAAAACCACATAATTTTTATATGCATGTTTTTTCAAGCAATGCACACTATGTATTATTCCTATTAAAAACCAAAAAATTTACTTTATAAATAAATTTCTAATGATTACACACTTGTTTTCATCTACATGTTCCGGATTATTCCAGGAACCCCTACCTTTCAACACATACTTATTTCATCTGACCCTTAGTGATTTTTCATTAATTAGGGTATATTATTCAATGCATTTTTCTCTCATCAATCTTTTTTCCTCTTCTCTCAACAAATCCATCCATTTTTTATAATTTGGATATGGTGTCCTAGGGTTTGTTTTTAATGGAAATTTTATCAAGGTTATATTATCTTTATATCTTTTGTTATATTTCTAATGATTTCACCTATTATTTATAAGAGGATATAAATTTATGGAAATTGAGTTTATCTATATCTATTAGGTATTTATATATATATATTTATTTTGACATTTATATGGATTCTTGTATGGTTTAAATAATTTTTACAGCAAACCATAATCTGTGTTTGATATCTATTATAATCCAATGATAATAATATTATTGTTTCATCTTGATTAAATCTTATGATGGGAAGATTATTTTATAATATCTCTAATATTCTATCCATGTAATTTCCTTTCACACTACGTTCCTAATGAAATGACAATTTTATTTTATTATGATGTAAGATAATTATATTTCATATAAAGATTACTTATAAATTATTATTGCCATATATCATTATTTAATTAATGTTATCAAATAGAAATATCATATTTTTATTAGTTTAATCAATATTTGCTAAATGATTTACTTCGTTGGAATTTTTTTCCCTTTATATTAATGATTACAAAAATATGATATTTTATTATATGCACTGAGGATTATTAAATATTAACGTGTAAGAGGCCTTTTATTTAAATGGTGTTTAAAGGTCATAAGTGATATATATAAATATTATATTAAATTTATCTTTGATGTTTTTCATATTTGAAAACATAATGGGAAAAAAATTGTATCTAAGGGTGTTATATTAATATTTCCAGTAGTTATGGGTTATGTTATTTATTATAATGTTCTTTTATCAATTTTTTAAGATTATTAATTAACTTGTGGTGATTGGAACCATAATTTAGGCCTTATAACAGAACAACAATAGTGTCTTTATATGGTATCTTGTGATAATTTCCTACATTAATAGAAAAATTGAGTATAAAATTTATCATATTTTGGATATATTAGGGTGTTCATTCAAAATTTTATTTTATTATCAATGTATAATTTATCATTATTTGATTTTGATATTAATAATATCCATCATGCATCCATTTAAATTGATAAATTTATGGAATAGTTTGGACATCATTTTTTTCCACCATTGTGGTTCATTAATGTGGGTTGTCAATAGTTCATTTACCAAACATGGTTTAAGATATGGAAAATAGAGTTATGATATTTGGGGTTTGATAATAAAGGCATAAATATTTTATAAATTATATACTAATAAAAGGAGGGTACGACTTGTGTATTCTATTGGAAATCATGTGTTATTAAATATTTTATTCATTTATGGATAAAATATATTAATTCATGTTATTTATATTCCTCTATGATCATCCTACCCTATAAATGTTTTGGAGTAGATTAGTGAGTTTTCATGTTTGTTTGAAATCCCTAATTGGGTTTGAGGGAGTTGCGGATTTGCTTCATATATCCCAACATCAAAAGTACCTTCATGATAGATATCATATGATTTATTGGGGTAAACAAGATTATTAAATAGATTATTTATATCATCAGTAAAAATACTATAGAGATAAAATTATTTTTAATAGTGTACATGTAAAATAGAATCACATGTGAAATTTTAATAACCCAAGTAATTTTGAATGTTTTAGTTTTATGTTAACATGATTTAATTTTGAATTGAATACAATTATTCCATATTCATTAAATATTCTAAAACATATCTATCATAGTTAAGTGGTTCAAATTACATTGATACAAATTATTTTAGAGGAATTTACTATTATTAATTGTGCTTTTTTGTGATAACTTTATCCATTTAGGAATAGAATAGTTATGGTTTTTTAAGGATGAAATTATTTCAAGGGATATGTAATTTAGTAGAATGGGGTTTAAATATTTATAACTTATAAGAAATGTGGATTTATAATCATTTTGAATTTAATTTTTTATTCTATGTTGTTTAATATTGATGTTTAGGTAAAATTTGTGCTAAAAATTGAAATTTATATGTTTTAGTGGGGAATCCTGGTTATGAGTCTGATTTGTGAATACATGTGAAATTCATATGTAGTGTTGTTTTTTAGGTGGAGTAGGACACATGATTGGGTGTATAATTTATGAAATCACATAGCATAATAATAATAGGATGATTCTAAGGAAAATCTAAAAACAAAATTTTAAAGGAAACCATGCACGTTAATCATGCTTCCTAGGTTGAGAAGAATAATTAGGGAACATAGTAATGAAAACATATTACCTAATTTTTTTTCATATTTAAGATATTATATTTAAATTAAAATTACTTGAAAACATCTATTCAACCCCAATGTCTTATTTTTATCTCTTAAGATTTATATTATGGTGATTTGGGAAAGATTTATATGGTTGTATAATATTATTTGATGAATTTATGCATGGAATTGGGTGAATCAAACATATAATCAATGGTAATTGAAATAACCAGATACATTTTTTGTTACATCCCAATGATATCTCTTCTATCTATAATTCTATTGATAATAATTTTTGGAAATTGGTAGAGTGTATGAATCATGATTTTCTCATAAATTTTTATGTATTTTAATTATTTAACTTGTTAGATTTGTAAAAATTATTCACCAAGTTATTATGGATCTTTATATGGAATGAGATTATAAAATTTGAATGTCACTATAATATAAATATTTATAACATTATTGGTGTGGTGGATATTAAATACATTTTATAAGAAACCCATATATTGGAATATTTTTATAGATATAATAATTAATGATAATTACCTAATTTTGTTAATGAATTTAATGGATGAGAACTGATATTGATGGAAGAATAAAATTATTATTTGATTTAATTGTGTTGTTTGTTGTTGTTTCTTAATTAGCATGGAATAATGGAAAAAATCAAAAAATTCAAAAATATATTATTTTAGTTAAAATAAGATATGCGGTTTGACTAACTTTAATATGATTTCATATATGAAATTGAGGTATATAATTTAAAATTCTATTCTATTAATACTTTTATCATATTTGTTTTGATAATTACCTATTAATGATTTTACAAAAGTACTGAAATGAATATGGTTAATATGATATTATTGGGACGGGATGTTTATCGGAGAAGTTATTGGAATGTTTCATGACACACCCCTATTAGGATACCACCAAATCCTGTAATGTTCCTATGTGTGAATTTTAAATCCCACCTTCAATAGGTCAAGGGTTAGGGACTAAAACTATGAATATAATAGCACACTTATATTGAAGTCATCACCATAATTAATGAAAACTTCATAAAAATATATATAATATTAAACAAATTTCATAAAAATAATAGATGAATAATTTATATCAATGCATTTACGGACAAAAAAACTAAGAATCATGTGGAAATAAAAAAATAATTCTATTATATCCTATATATCATTGGTTAGGTATAATGAAATTTCCAAGTCTAACAAATCCCGTATAAGTTATGGTCATCTGACACAACAAAAAATGTACCTAGATAATCAAAAATCATTATATATAAAGAATTTTTTTCATATAAATATAGTATGTGGGTTTTCCTTTTAACGTATCACATTTCCATGGGATTTATAATAATACATCCATGTATGAATAATCAAAAAAATCATTCAAATATATATCCACATAATCGTCCACCAATCCTCATCCACATCATAACCCATATTCATCTCACTTTCTATATCTTGACATATCCCCATTACATAATTCCAATTATCCATCAATATATTAATAACCACCATTTATCCCACGTCTATAATCTAAATAGTTATCCAACAACGGATACCTCACTCTAAAATTTCCACCCCTAAGTATTTTTCCACCCATAGGGAACTTGTTTGATTATTATTATATATTAATCGAATCATAAGGAATTCACTATAACATCACCTCTACCATGTAACTGTCCAACCATATGTAATGATATATAATATCTATACACATTGGTTGAGTCATAGACCACCATGTAAGGTCTCTCATTGTTTTTATAGGTTCCCAACCATAACGTGTATTAGTCCACTAGTTACCCATCCCTGGGGAATCTTATTGTATTTTCAGGTATCCACCCTAATAGTATCTCCCCTCCTCAATATGAATCATCATCATCACATATCACATATCCATCACATATATCTATTTCATCTACAACATTATCACTATCATCAACATCATCAACAACCATCACCTCATAAAAATATCACATTTCCCATTCATTAATCATATCATGTAAGTATGTCATCCAAATAACTTGTCTCAACCACCCTTTGGGAGAGAATAATATCGATATGATCTAAAAATTCCACATTACAACCAACTATATAAACTCATCAGCTAAACACATTTACCTAATTCTTTATGTCATGTTTCCTCTATCCTTAGGGAGGGAAGAGTTATCTAATATATAATGTAATGTATGAATAACTACTATTTTTCCAATAATTAATTAAAATAACATTTAATGCCATTATTTATATGGAATAGGATTTTAATAACTAATATATGTGTCTATGGAAGTGTTTTTCAAATGAATTGAGTGGTTTTATACCATCTCAGAAACATTGCTCATATCTAGGGCACAAAAAAAGTAAAAAAACAACACCATTGTAAACATAAAATAGAAAAACATACATATCATATAAATTTAAAATATCTTTATACATATAATTTTAATATATCAATACTATAATACGTACAAGCTCCATTCCCAAGTATTTTGACTTTCATAAACCTTACTAGTCCAATATTGAAATAATATTTATTGAAGAAATTTTCTAGAAAATTGTATGACCTAATCTTTTCCTGGAATTGACGCATTATTATTTAGAACCACAAATTTAACACTCTAATATTTTAAAATAACACTATTATTGATATCATATACAACATTCAATACTGAGATAAAGTGAACTATAATCTCATATAAAAATATTATTTTTAAAACTGACCATTATATCCAAGCAATTAAAAATAATATTATGAGTATTAATAACCATATTATGAAAAATATCTCAAGATTATTTATATAATATAATTATTTTATTAATTCATAATAAATTAGTACTCAAATTTTAGTAATGTCAATTTATTCTTCAAAAATATAGTCTCTTCAAAAATTAATTTTTAATTCTTTTGGTGAGTAAAAATTATAATTAGTTTATAAAACCTACAAATATGGTATTTTATAAAACTATTATCATTTTTGAAATCATAATATCAAAAACTATATCAGGGTTTAATTTTGGTATTTTTTTTGAAAATACTGATTTTTAAGGTATAGTGAGAAGTACTATTTTTTGTAAAAAAATAAAAAAAATCAATAAATTAAAAAAAAATTAAAAAAAAATTTGTTTAGTTTTTTTTCAAATTATCATAAAAATTTTTAAATAATAGTTAATATCATTAATTAAATTTTAATATCCTTTATACCATATTTTGGTATTAGTTTGTTTTTTTGGGTTAAAATTTATCTTTCCAAAAAACATTAAATGGAATAATTTTTCACTAATTTAATTAATAAAAATAACCCCCAAAACAGAATGATATAAATAATATATATATATTATAAATCTATTTATATCAATTTAAATTCATATAATGAATATTTATTTTCATATATTTAATTTAATATCATCTATTTATTGAATAATGAATTTCTTAAAAAACTGTTTTCGAAATGATTTTCAGGTTTAATTTTAAATTTAATTGTTCTAATTATGATATTTGAATCTCAAAAAAATGATTCCATAATTTTTAGAAAATAATTCATATTTCATTATAAGGTTTATAAAATTTTTATTCAAATTGAAGATTAAAATATATAGATACTTATTACTGCATTTACAAACTAAAACAGAAAACATGAGTAACCATAGAAGTAAATTGTATTACTTATTTTTTTAAACAATTAATGGTGTAGGTGTATCATAACCATATCACTCCTACAATAATTTTTTTATCAGTTATTTAGGTGCTCGATTTGAATGTGACTTATCATTGTTTATTAGTTTTGTGAATTTAAAAAAAATGTCTCTCCCTTGCAGTTATAAAGGGAACCTCCTCTCCTCTCTTTTCTAAACATAAAAATCCTTATTGTTTGGAAACTCCCGATACAAATATCCTCCTTACTTCCCACATAACATCTTAGAGGCATCTTTTTCATCATAGATCCAATCTAGAGTGGATTTTTTTATTATCATGAATAGGTGGTCTAAAGAAAAGCTTTCATCCTTAACCAAGAGTTTTTATTTTTTTTCTTCTTCTTCATACATTAACTCTTAATAAACAATGACGATATAGCTACATAATTTTCTCCTATATAATAATTCATTATTATGTGAATGCAATGAAATATATGTAACACCCCAAGACACTACTATATTTTAATTTTGGAATAAATTAATTTTGTTTCATCCATTCTTTATACCTAATAGTATGCTAAGATTATGGTACCGAAAACACTGAGTTAGCTTGTATTACACGCAAACCAGTGTTTTACCTCTTTTTAATGAAGAACCTATTTTAAAAATCAATTATAAAATTATTTAAATTTTATTTTTCAAAATAAACATCATTTTTGAATTCAGAATGTAAAAATTATCTTGGGGTGGATTTTTTCTATTTTTCTGAGATGTTTTAATTTTTTGATGAATAGTTAAAAATACTATTTTTTAGTTGAAAACTACCTTTTGGTTCAAATAATTAATAATGTTAAATTATATTTTTCTTAAAATTCACAACAATTCAATTAAATAGTTTTTAATCTAATTTAGTTTATTTTAATTATTTTAATATTTAATTTATATATAATGACTTAATGAAATTATGATTAGTATCTCTTAAAATCTAGTTATCTAACCATGTTTGCTGGATTAGAATTAAATTAAATTTTTTAACTTTTGTGAATTGAATTTGGAAATATATAATTACATGAATTTAAATAGTATGATATTTATAGTCTACTATTATCAACTTAGTTAATGGGTAAAATAATTTTTAAAGTGATTAATATTAATCAAAGTAATTAAGGTAAAATTAACCTTAATAAGTGACTAAACCCTAAATTTAAGGGCCAAATTGACCTAAAAACGTTTAAAATTGAAATTTAATTAAAATAGTTTGACCATGTCCCGTATTGGTTATAATTATATAATTTATTTGGATATAATTTCAAGAAATTGATCGATATAATAACTTCAATATGGAAAACGAAAAAAATGATCCTTCCTTACCTTTAACATTTATAAATATTTAGAGTATGTAATAAGATACATCGTTTCGGTTATAATTAGTATTTTGAAAGTTAAATGTGTTTTTATCATATAAATTTAACAATAATTTTAACGACCAAAACATTTAAATAATATTTGTTTCCTAATTTTGTGTGTTATTTCATTTTATAATAAAAAAACTATATCCTTTAATTAATGAAGTGATACTGTTCGGTTTTGACTGTTATATGTCCTTTGGTAAATAATCCTGTTGGAAACTAAACTCTTAACATTACAATTATTGTTTACAAAAACAAGTGATCTTGGTTAATTAATACAGAAATAAGAGTTGATGGTCTCATCTACTAGAATCGAGCCGTACGAAGCTCATCTATCAGAGCTTGGGAAGGAGGTAGCATCTTTGGGATTTTCTCTGGACCAAGCCCGTATTGAGCTTCAAAATGTAATTCTTGAATGTAATCTCCTAAGGGAGAAGTTCTAGAAGATATAAATCACCACTCGGGCAATGTTTTCTGAGCCGCCCCAAGAATCTATTTCCATAGAACACCTTACACATAGGTCTTATACATGTGTTATAAGGCGCTATGTAATGAGGACTTAGATACTTTAAGTAATCCTTTGGTATAAATAAATTTATTATTTTTAATATAATAAAATTTGTTATTTTCAAATGTCTAGATAACTATATGATGAATATTATTGATGAATTTTGGAAAAAGGGTATTTTGAAATATTCATTTAAACATTAAATAATTAAAAATGTGTAATGATTTTCAAAAAATGGTCTTCTAAAGTAGTGCTTAGTAAGAAATTTAGAGTTTAATAAGATCAACTTGTTTTTTATTAAATAGTAAAGTATGAATAGTACCATACCCTTATGAGTAGTAATTAAAAATAATAGTAAATAGGCCAAAAAAATAGAAACATGACCCATGAATTTATTAATAAAATTTATACATCTTAAAAGTGAAAAAATGATCATAGTATAAGTTTTTTTATTTTTGTAGGTCATAAATATTTTATTTACAATTTTATAATTAATTTAATAATTTAAAATGAAAATGTATTTTCATAATATTTAATCATAAATTTTTACTTTATTGTCTTATGGTAATATGATTATTTTATGGGACCTTGATCACTTTTTCAAGGTGATACAAAATAAGTTGTAGTTTTGGAGTTGTTTTTTTGAATAAATAATGATTTTATATAAAAATTAAATTAGAAATATTTAAATAATTATATATGAAAAAAGGAGTTAATTTTTGAATTCAGAGCATCAATATTAGGTTAGGGTAAATTTTTCGGATTTTTTTGAAATAGTTGAATTTTTGTTGAATAGTAAAAATATAGTTTTGAGTTTCGGGTGTTTAATGACATCATTGATGATGTAATCATGATGTAACTAACATGGTATACATGTTAATAGTAATATATGTTATGAGATGCCCCAAGTGGACAATACCATGGGAAAATTCAATGGGAAAGCCCATGGTTTGGCAAATACCACCGATGAGGTGTCCCTTGGAAATTAATTAAATATTCCCACTCTTTCCCTAAATATACCAAGACATTACCTCAATAATTTCATTAAAAATCCTCCTCAATTAATTTATAGTCTTTTTACGTCCCAAGGAGTCCTCCCAAGGTTCCCTCAAGCCCCCCAAGGTCCCAAACATCAATCGTTCAAAGTTACTCTTCAAGGTAAGGGAACCTTTCACCCTCCTCTTTTAAGTCATGACTTCCTTTATGTTATGTCTTCTAGTTTCCATTTCATTATGTGGGGTTATATTATTATATAACTATATTACTATCCATTTCATTTCCAATTTATGAGAGACCATTTCCACTCTTATCAACTTATTTTTTTGAATTATAAGTGAAGTCGTTAGGCTGCCGAATTTTCATAAAAGAAATCGCATTTTCTCTTTTCATTCATGTTTTCTTTTTCATGTGGTGTGTTATTCTAAAACATGATATTATTTCGTTTTATTCTGTACCAATAACATAAATTATTCATTTATTTATGGGATACCCTTGTACCCTCTCTTTTTATTGTTTTCTAAAACCATGTTATATAGTCGTTATGCTGCAGAAATTTTGTCTCAAAATATATATCTCTTTATCAAAAAATTATCTCGTTTTATTTATATGATTACCCAATATATTTTCATTTCTAGAGGTATTCATCAAGACATAAAATTGATCTATTTTATTCTGTACTGATATACATTAAACCAACCTTCCTTTTCCAAGGGTTATAAAAGACAAAACGATCATGTTTCTAAGAACTTTTAAAATGCCATGATTTTGATGTGAAACCCATTACTTTTACTCTATATGGGTTATTTATGAAATGTTTGATTATGATCTATGTGTATCACATGAATATAAATACATATTAATGTTTTTCCCTGATAGCGCTCCAGTGCATTGGGTAAAGAATTTAATCTCTAGAGATGACAAGTTTCACGATACCCTGGTGAATAACCTTGGTAAATTTTATGACACCTTGGGGATAAACCTTTTTGATATGTTCATGAATGTCTAAATTAAATGTTGTTTCCAAATATTCATGTAATGGTTTAATTTATTTTGATTATGAAATTCATATACTTCCTTTGCACATGTCTTTATGTTTTTATCAAGTTTCTATTGATTTCACAAGTAAACTGATTCCCTTGTTTTCTTTACTGGGCCTTCATCTCACCCTTTCCATTTATGTATGTATCTAGGTTATGTGATGAAATAATTGTACTTATAAATAACTTATAATAAATCCCTACAAGTGAATTAGAAGAATTTTTTATGTTTTCATGTTTTATGTTCCTGATTTTCAAGACACTAGACTTTAAATGTCCTCTATTTGTAAAATTTAAAGAAAAGCTATGTAATAAAAGGTGGGATACCATAGTTGGTAATTATAGGAACACTTCCTGGTATTTTGGTGAGTATTGAGTAAGTGGTTTATCAGGAAAATACTTCCATGTCTGGATACGAGTAGGTAGAGTCGGCTCAGGAACAGATGATCCTATGAGTGAAAAATATGACAAGGAGTTTCGGGCTTGACATGGGGTATCCTGGTACATGACAACGAGACTTTCTGCACTCTTGGTTACGATACTTCCATGGGATATGTTTTGTTAATTATAATATTTTTATGAGCCATTATAAAATATTTATAGAGAAATATAATTGTTTAAAGAATGATGTTTTAAGATATAAAATCCTTTATAGTTAAAAGATTCATAAATGAAATAATCTTCTCCCTAGTGTTTTATTGGTTTAGAAAATTGTGGAAAATAGGAGGAACCATGAAAATGGTGACTGTGATGGACCCTACACCGAAGGCAGTTGGATGGAAGCCGAAATGGAAACCTTTATGTGAATGATGAACCAACTGACTCATGTTATGGGAAATAACATGAATCAATATGAGAGACCGACCTCACCGTGAAGGGAACAAAATTATATTGAATCCTTTTTGTGTCAATGACCACCATGCTTCAGTGGATCTACCAACCCATTGACTGCTAAATAGTGGATCATATCTATTGAGAAGTTATTTTTTGTGCTCTGATATTCTGAAAAAGATAAGGTTACCTTGGTTGTTTATCACATAGAGGGAGAAGCTGATCAGTGGAGGGAACTGATTAAAACAAAAGGCCAAGAGTAGAAGTTGAATCTATTGAGTGGGAAGAGTTCAGAGGGATATTCTTTAACAAGTATTTACATTTATTTATGAGAACAAGAATGGAGAAGGATTTTCTCGAGCTGAAGTAGAAGGAGAATGAATCTGTGGAAAGCTACGAGATGAACTTCACAAGGCATTCACGTTACACCTCTAGATTTGTCATGGATCCAAATGGTATGGTTGATAGACTCTTTGGTGTACTAAGAACTCATCTACGGAAGAATCTATACAACCGAGATTATGATAGCTATGAGAAGATTGTGTGAAGTGTGATGAATGTTGAACTGGAGTTTGGTGAGACACAATGGTCTCATAAATACTATGACAAGAAAATATCAATGGAGCCAAGCATAGGGACGATCTTCGAATAGGTAAGAGGAGGAAAGAAAGTACAACATCCCATGTGTAATAAATGTGGGAAGAAGCCTTCGAGGAACTACCTGATTGGGAGCGAGAAGTGGTACAATTGTGTTAGAGATGGCCACATTACGCAGAATTGTTGTAGTGAGGTGAAGCCAAAACTTCCCAACAGTAGCGACAAAGGGAAGATAGTGAAGGACCTACCTAATGTCCAATTCTATAAGTGTGGAAAACATGGGGTACTTTTCCAATCACTATCCAAATAAGAGGGCAATGAAGGGGAATCATCATCATCCTCATCAATGTCCAAGGGAAAAAGGTCGTACTTTTGCAATCATTGTGGCTGAAGTTGAAGCACCAAATGACGTGGTTTTAGGTACTATTTTTCTTCCTTAAAATATAGTAAGTACTTTGTTTGATTCTGTTTCTACACATAATATTATTTCCTCCATGTTTGCAAATAATTTAGAATCATCCCTCGATTTTCAAAAATTAGAGTTATTAGACAAGACTCTAGGTGGGATTATCCATGCATCGTTAGTTTTCTGAAACTATAGTATTTAATTTAGTGAGCATAATCTTATTTAAAATCTATTAATCATTCCCATGTTGGAATTTGACATTATACTAGGGATGAACTGTCCCTCAATGTATAATTCTAAGATCAAATGCAAAAGCAAGGAAATCTCAGTAGTCATGAATAGAAAACCTATAGTTATCTTCATAGGAGATATATCTCAACTTGATATTTGTCTATAAGAACCTCATATATACTTATTTATAGAGTTGATCGATGAATAAGAAGAATGAAATGAGAGCCTGAGGATCAAAATGCCCCCATCATCTAAGAATACGTTCACATATTTCATGAGGATTTACCCAGACCTCCCCCTGAAAGAGAGGTAGAGTTATACATTGAACTCATACCTGGATCTCAATCGATATCAAAGACCCCCTATAAGATGGAAAATTTAGAGCTATAGGAATTAAAGAAACAACTCCAAAATTTTTTGGGTAAGGGGTTTATCCGACCGAGTGTGTCTCCTTGGGGACCACCAGTTCTCTTTGTGAGGAAGAAGGATGGATCGATGTGGATATGCATTGATTAGAGAAAACATAACAGGATCAAAGTGATGAACAAATACCCTCTTCCAAGAATTTATGACTTATTTGACCAAATTCATGGGGATCAATTATTCTCTATGATTGATCTTCGATCTGGTTATCATCAACTGAGGGTAAAGAAAGAAGACATTTTGAAAACTAACTTCTAATCATGATATGTGCATTATGAGTCTTTTGTTATGCCTTTCAGATTGAATAATGCATCTTATATTTTTATAGATTTGATTAATATAGTCTTTAAGGACAACCTTGATAACTGTGTGGTATTTTTTATTGATGTTATTCTAATATAATCCAAAATTTTTGAGTTGCATGAAGATCATCTAAGGGTTATCTTGCAAACTCTATGGAAGGATAGGCTTTTTTAAAAGTTTAGAAAATGTGAATTTTGGTTAACATAAGTTGCTTTCATGGGGCACATTATTACCAATTATGGAATCACAGTTGACCCTATAAAGAAAAAATTTATAGAGCAGTGGCCTCACCCTACAATGATAACTGAGATTCATAGTTTCCTTGGATTAGCGGGATATTATAGGAGGTTTGTGAAAAACTTTTCATGAATTTCTAATCTATTAACCATGTAAACTTGAAAAAGGGTTCAAGTTCATCTAGACAAAGGGTTGGGATGAATGTTTCCAAGATCTGAATAAGATATTGGTTACTACACTCGTGTTATATCTGCCCTAAAGTGGAGAAGGATTCGTTATTTTTAGAGACGCATCTCTGAAAGGTCTAGGGTGTGTCCTCATCAAAAATGAAAAAGTCATTGCTTATGCATCTGGACATTTGAGGACTCAAGAGCAGAACTATCCTATGCATGATCTGGAGCTGGCTGCGGTTGTTTTTTCTCTTAAGATATAGAGGCAATATCTTTTTAGGGAGAAATATAATATATACACACACCACCAATGTTTTATGTATATTTTCATACAAAATAAAATGAACATGAGACAGAGGAGATGGTTGGAACTTCTCAAAGACTATGATTTTCAATTCATTATCATCCTGAAAGAGAAAACAAAGTTGTTGATGCATTAAGAAAGAAATACCCAGTTTTTCTTTCCATGAAGAGGATTCAAAGAGATCCTTTGATCAATGACCTAGTAATGCTGGACATGTGAATTATACGGGAAGGGACATCATCAACCCTAACCGAAATGATTTCTCTACCATAATTACTAGAGAATATCAAGAAAGCACAAAAAGAATATCCTTTGTTATGGAAGAAGTTTGAGGCTATGAAGGATGGGAAGTTTCCTAAGTTCAATATTGATCAAGGAGGTATACTAATTTTTTTACAAGACTATATGTTCCATATATTCCAGAAATGAAAAAGGATCTTATGGATGAAGCTCATAGATCTACATTCTCTATAAATTCTGTAAGAACAAAAATGTATAAGGACCTTTGAGATCATTATTTGTGGGATAATATGAAAAGTGAGATTTCTAACTACACTTTTAGGTGCCTAGTATGTCAGCAAGTGAAGGCAGAGGGACAACTTCCTAAAGGGGTATTGCAACCACTACCCATACCCACATGGAAGTGGGACAATATCACTATGGACTTCGTCACTGGTCTGCCAAGAACTTCTAAAGGAAACAATGAAAGATAGGTTATTATGGACCGTCTCACCAAGAATACCCATTTTGTCTCCATTCGGAAAGATTTCTCCCTTGATCAACTTGACAAGATTTACATGAAGGAAATGGTATGTCTATATAGAGTTCCGCTTTCTATCGTATCTGATCATGATCCAAGGTTCACATTAAATTTTTGGAGAAGTCTTCAACATTCTATAAGCACTGAATTTAATTTCAGTATGGCCTATCACCCCTAAAATAATTTCCAATGTGAAATGACTATTCAAAAACTCGAGGATATGCTGAGAACATGCTCAATAGAATTTAATGGTGTATGCGATCAACATCTCCCTTTAGTATAGTTCTCTTAAAACAACATCTTCCACTCAATAATTCAAATGGAACTCTATGAATCTCTCTATGGTATGAGATTTAGTACCCCTACTTGTTGGCCTGAAGCTAGTGAGAGAATTCGTCTTGGACCTAATCTTGTGTAAGAGATGAAAGAAAAGGTCCATGTCATCTAGAAACACATTAAGGCTGCTCAGAGTCTGAAAAAAAACTATGTAAACATCTATCGAAGGGACTTGTAGTTTGATGTTGGTGACATGTTCTTTCTACAAATTTCACCTTCGAATAGAGTCATGAGATTTGGGAAGAAAGGGAATCTCAGCCCTAGGTACATTGGCCCCTATTAAATCCCTGATCTTGTAGGATAAGTGGCCTATAGGCTTCCACTTCCTCCAAATCTAGCAAAAGTTCTTGATGTATTCCACATATCCTTCTTGAGGAAGTACATACCTGACCCTTCACATGTACAAAATCTAGGGGTGGTAAAACTAGAACATGACCTCTCTTATAAGGAGCAGTAGGTGGAGATCTTGGATCGTAGAGAAAAGGTTCTACGCAACAAGACTACCCACCTTGTTAAGGTGTTATGTAAGAACAAGAAAAGTGAAGAAGGCACATGGGAACCATAGGAGTATATGATGGAGAAGTACCCACACCTTTTCTCTTCTTAGGGAATAAGTTAAAATTTTAGGAATGAAATTTCTTAAGGGGGGAGAATGTAATGACCTGAAATTTTGAATAATATTTGTTTCCTACTTTTGTGTGTTATTTCATTTTATACTCCAAAAATTATATCCTTTAATTAATGAAGTGATATCGTTGTGTTTCGACTATTATATGATTGTTGTTCAATATGACCGTGGGAAACTAAACTCTTAACGTTACAATTTTTTTATAAATACAAGTGATCTTGGTTAATTAATATAGAAAGAAGAGTCAATGACCTCATCCAGTAGACTTGGGCCATACGAAGCCCATCTGTCAGACCTTGGGAAAGAGGTAGCATCTTTGGGCTTTGCTCTGGACCAACACCAAGCTGAGCTTCAACATGTGAAGCTTGAACAGAATCTCCTAAGGGAGAATTCAAGCTAATAGTAATCACCACTCGTGCAATGTTGTCTGAGCTGCCCCAAGATTCTATTACCCTAGCAAACCTTACACTTAGGTCCTATGTAGGTGTTATAAGGGGCTATGTAACGAGGCCTTAGATACTTTTGGTAATACCATGGTATAAATAAAAGTTTTGTTTCTTTTATGGTAAAATTTGTGATTTCCAAATATCCAAATAAATATAGGATGAATATTATTAATGAATTTTTGAAAAAAGGTATTTTAAAATATTCATGTAAACTTTAAATAATTAATAATGTGAAACGATTTTCAAAAATTGTCTTCTATAGTTTTGATCAGTAATTAATTTAGAGTCTAATAAGTTCAAATTATTTTTTTAGTGATTAGTAAAGTATGAATAGTAACATACCCTTATGATTAGTAATGAATAGTAATTGTAAATCGGCCAAAAAATAGAAACTTCACCCATGAAGGTAGAAATAGAATTTAGAAATCTTAAAAGTGAAAAATGATCATAGTATAAGTTTTGTTAAATTTTTAGGTCATAAATATTTTATTTACAATTTTATAATTAATTTAATAATTTAACATGAAAATTTATTTTCATAAAATTAAATCATAAACTGTTACTTTATTGTCTTATGGTTATACGATAATTTTATGGGACCTTGATTACTTTTTCAACGTGTTACAAAATAAGTTATTATTTTAGAGTTGTTTTTTTAATAAATAATGATTTTATTTAAAAATTAAACTAAAAAAATTAAAACATTATTTCAATAAAATGGATCTCATTTCTGAATTCAAATAATCGATATTAGGTTAGGATAAATTTTTAGTATTTTTCTAAAATAGTTGAATTTTCAGTGAATAGTAAAAATACAGTTTTGAGTTTCGGGTGTTTAATGACATCATTGATGATGGAATCATGATTTAAAAAATCTGGTATACTTGATAATAGTAATATATTTTATAAGGTTTCCCAAGTGGAAAATACCATGGGAAAATACCATGGGAAAGCCCATGGTCTTGCAAATACCACCGATGAGGTGTCCCTTGGAAATTAATTAAATATTCACTCTCTTTCCCTATAAACTCCAAGACATTACCTCATTCATTTCTTTTAAAAATCCTCCTCAAAAAATGTATAGTCATTTGAACTACCAATAATTCTTCCCAAGGTTCCCTCAAACCCCCCAAGGTCCCAACATTCAAGCTTTCGAAGTTACTGTTCAATGTTATGGAACCTTTCACCTTCCTATTTTAAGTCATGACTCCCTTTATGTTATGTCTTATAGTTTCCATTAAATTATGTCGGGGTATGTTATTATTTATATTTATTACTTTTTATTTCATTTCAAATATATGGGAGACCCTTTCCGCTCTCATAAACTTATTTTTCTGAATTATAAGCGACACCGTTAGGCTGTAGAATTCTCGTAAACGAAATCAAATTTTCTCATTTTTTTCATGTTTATTTTTCTTGAGGTGTTTCATTACAAACCATGATATTATTATTTTTATTCTGTACCTCTACTATAAATGATTCATTTACTTATGAGATACCCTTTCCCCCTATCTTTTTATTGTTTTCTAAAACCATGTTATATAGTCGTTATGCTGTAGAAATTTTGTCTCAAAATATCTCTAACTTTTCCTCGAGAAATTATCTTATTTTATTTATCTGAATATCCAAATATATTTTCATTTCCAAATGTATTAATCAAGATATAAAATTTATCTATTTGATTCTCGAATCAACATACATGAAACCCTCTTTCCTTTTTAAGGGGTTATAAAAGACATAACGATCATTTTTCGAAGAACTTTTAAAATGTCGTGATTTTGAAGTGAAATCCATTAAGTTTACTCTCTATGGGTTATTTATGAAGTGTTTGATTACGATCTATGTGGCTCACATGAATATAAAGACATATTAAGGGTGTTCTCTGATAGTGCTCCAATTCATTGGGTAAAGAATTTAATCTCTAGAGATGACTAGTTTCACGATACCTTGGTGAATAACCTTGGAAATTTATATGACACCCCAGGGATGAACCTTGGTGATATGTTCGTTAATGTATAAATTAAATTTTTTATCCACATATTCATGTTATGGTTCATGTTATTTTCATTATGATATTCTTATACTTCCTTTTCACATGTATTTATTTTTTTATCAAGTTCTTATTGATTTCAAAAGTCAACTGATTCCATTGTTTTCTTTACTGGGCCTTCTGCTCACCCTTTTTATTGATTTATGTCTCTAGGTTAAGAGATGCAATAATTTTACTTAGGAAGAAATTATGATGAATCTCCCTACAAGTGTATGAGATGAATGTTTTATGTTTTTATGTTTTATGTTCTTGATTTCTAAGACACTAGAATTTAAAGATCATGTGTTTGTAAAATGTAATGAAAAGTTATGTAATAAAAGGCGGGATTCCATAGTAATTTTTAGAGATGATATAATTACATCAAAGTCTTAACAAACACCAATGCATGGATTTTTTTAGTTAAAAATTACAAAAGATAAATAAAGCAAAAGACATTAAAGGTAAATTAGATTTAATGATTTCTAAATTTATATTATTATTGAAGAATATATCATTTTACAGGTATGTGTACTTAATATATTTTAATTCCATTAATTTTATGTTATTTTTCCATTAAAATTAAATAGATAACATCAAAATTAACATTAATGTAATTTTAGAATAAGTGATATTTTATTAAAAGAATTAAAATTAATAAAAAATATTATCTTCCCCCAAGTGATTTTTAAGTGTTAATAAATATACAATATGGTTGGTTAATGTACCAATTGATCTTTTTTAATTAACGTATTGACCCATAGATAGTAAAAACATTATTAGCATGGTCTGGTTTAAAAAAGTGTTTTTTTGTGTTACGTGGAGTTGTTTTAAAATTAATTTCCAACACACATATGTTATTTATTTTAAAAATAATATATCCAATTAATAACTTAGTGGTTATATATTTTATAATAAATATTATCTTAATTTACTATTAATTGTAAAATTATTTATGTTGAGAAACTAGTTACCTAAATGAAAAACCCAAATGCTAAATATAATGAAACTTAAAGAATTTGGAAAAAAATTACAAAAATGAACTTTTATTGGCATGTTAGAGATTTTCATCTACCAAATTTTAACTTTAACCCCGTATTTATTCGTTTTTCAATCCCATGGGGTTTGGGATACCTCTAAATAGTGTAATATTTAGGTAATTACAATAATGCCACTCCCCCTCTATCGTAAAAAGGCATTTACTCTTCCCCTTCCTCACACATATCAATCCACATTGGATCGTCATAAATTTTCTCAAATATTCTCCCCACATCCCTTACCACATCCTTGTATCATTACATTGGGAATAAATCCATCCAATTAATCCTTTGGTGCAAACAAAATGGTGTTACTCGAAAAAGGGTATCATTCTTCCAACATACATTTATAATTTCTTTCATTCTCTACCCATTAAATTTTATTATTATGTGATTATATAATAAAATAATTATCCTCAATATAATGAAATATTTTTATATTAAGGGTTCTACTAATGCCTACAAAAACTTTTATTGAATGGGTACTGAACATATTATTCGTGTATGTTGAACTACCACCTCACAGGACAATGTCGTTTATTTTTACTTTACCAACTCTCATGGTTGGGAAATATGTCAGACATAATATTTTAATAAGATTTATAAGTTATTTACGTTTTCGTAACACCACTTTAATTTTTATATAATACATACTTTCTTGCTTTACATTTTGTGTAAATACGATAACATCCTTTATGGACGTGTTGATTACTTCCTCCTCAAAGCGATGTGATACATTCACAAATTATATGGAATTTATTAAGGATGAGTTAAATTAATAATATGTCAAATAAATGAAAAATATAGTATATTCATGACTTATTTAACTTTATTGTAAATTAATATATAATTTTTCTTAATAACGTTTTCACACACTAAAAAATTGATAATGTTGTTCATGAATGGGTGGACTACAACCACATCGACACGGCATGATTCCATTTAAATAAAATGAATTATATATGAATGTGTATGTGAGTAAATAAAATTCTACTTATTATATTATTATAATAATATAAATATATAATTTAAATTAACTTATTTCCATAATTATCATTGGAAAATGGGAATGTTACTCATGCGTACGTGTGGCCTACAGTCCACATGATTGTATTGTTGGTTCACTTTCATAACCATATTTTATAATTGGTTTTAAAAGTATAATTTATGTATAAATAGGATTTTTATTTCATAATTAAAATTCTATAAATGTTTCTAGAAGGAATTCGTTGACCATTGTCGACCTACCAATGTCATTTTTAACAAATGTACAAAATTTTGTCAAAACAACTAAGGTAAACATAATTTCTTAAGAAGTTGTATATGATCTGTTAATAAATGAGGTAAAAGTAATAATAAATATGAAAATGGGTTTTATGAATATATATAATTATCATATGGTTATTATTCAGTAATATAAATGCACACGTGAAAAATCAGACTCAATGTAAATGATTTCATCTCAATTTACATTCCATTGTGACTTATTTATTATTATGCACCAATTCACATTTATATAGTGTATATACTACCCTTTGACCTTTTATATCATGAATATTTATATTCTCAAGATACTATAAGATTCATTTAATGGTATTACTTTTATGGTATTATGATTGAAATGTTTCAAAGTTGTATGGGACACTTTGGAGTGTTTAATGATTATTTTCCCCAAGAATGTTTTAAGGATATTTTAATGGTATTTATATTAATCAACATAAAAAACCCTTATTTTTACATATCCTCCACTGAGTAAATATTGACAAAATTATATTATTTATTCAATATGGATACTTGGTAAGGAATTTTTTTATTAATTGAATCGATTTTTTGATATGTGGAATTTTTTGGATATGAGGTGATAAGTAGAGACCATACATTATATAACCACTTGATACATCAAAAGCATCTCCTGAGAAAAATAATTTGACCAAATTAAATAGGTTTCTACTTGTAGTTTTAAAACATCTTTTTAAATTTCATGATGGTATGGTATTTCTTGTGCCTCAAACATTACATCCAATAATTAAGTATATCCTTCATAGATATTTTTGTTATTTTTATTATTATCAATGATATTTTCATATGATAAAATTTATTGATTCATTTAATTCTTAGGTTATTTGTTAAATTTAATGTGATTTATTTATTTACCTTTATAGGTCAAATATTTCATATCCAGTTACTTTTGTGTAATGTGCCCTTATTTATTAACCATGACATGTTTATTATACTTTTGGATTCATTATTGAATATTTTGTCCTCAACGTTAGTGGGAATTTGTGCTCACCCTTATTATGTTTCCATTACAAAGGTTATGAAGAGAAATACTTTGAATGAGTTTTAAATATGAATATATTTTACTTATGTTATTATTTATTTTATTTTCCAAATGTATTATGGGAATCATATATGTAATTTTGTTTTCCAAAACTACTAAACTATTTGATCCTTTGGGATTTCAATCTTGCATCTATTCTAGTGTAATATAGTAATGCACTGGATCTAGACTTTTGGGGTAAGGTCACTATAGTTAGTATGAGATCTATTTTAGAACGATCCTTGGAAAAAATATTTATAAAACATTAATGATGGAATATAACTATATATATAATTTGAGGATAAGTATAGAATAATATCCCAAATAAACTAAGATTATGAATATGAGATTTTATACTAATAAATTATTCAATTTATGTGATTTACTTTTCTAGTTTTGGGATTATACATTATGTATAATAATAATATATTATAACTTATTGTATGTCATCAATTTCAAATTGTGCCTATCAAGAGAAATGTAAACCTCACAGATGGATGTGGTCCAAAGTTTGAGGTGGTTGATATCTTTTATAGTCTTAATCCAAACTTTTGAATGGAGTTTGTCTCCCAATCATTATCATCATATGAGGACATAATATCATGTGATTACAAGATATAGAAATAATTATCTATGTATTATGGATTTTTAGGGAATCACGATGTCTAAATGAAAACTAGGTAAAAGATAGAAAAAGAGATGAAGGGAAAGTATTAATTTACCACATGTAATAATTGTGGAAATAATCACTTTGTACCATTCTTAAAAGGAATCGATGTTTTATAAAAGTATGGAGGTAAATTCCACCATGATTTTTATTGCATGGATATGAAAAATATTTCCAATGTACAAGGATTCAACTGCTAGGAGATGGGATACTATGAAAATCAATGTCTCAATTTTCAACGTAATATACCCCAAAAGAGGATAATGGATCACAGTTAAGAATATGATGCAACCACATATAAAGAGAAATGATTAATTTTCTTTTTTTTTATTCAAGAATTATTTATTTAGAGTATTTGAACAATGATGTAATATTTTAATGAATTATGGAATATATGAGGATTGTAATTTAGTATTTTTTTCATTAAGTATTTGAGATTATGTAATGAATATTACAATGAAATGTGATTTGGTACAAGTTATAGTTTTTTGAAAAAAAAACATGGTTAAGTTAAAGATAACCCATAATATGTTCTTGTGGTTGAGATAATGATGTTGGAATAAAAAAATGAATTTTTTAGATTAAGTAAATTGGGTAGTACCGACTACCTTGGACCTAATTAATGATTTTTTGGTTTGTTCTATCATTGAAAGAGTTTACAAAAAAATTGTATGTAAATAATATAACGAATAATTAAAATTTTACATAACAAATAAAGAATCATGAATATTTTCAATAATGTTTTAATGTAATTTATGTTATTAAAAAGTTCAAGTGTTTATTATGTGACAATTTATTGTTGCATCATGATGATTAAAGGCTAATGATAAGTCTATTTGAATATACTCAGTGAACTAGCTTCTATAGTGTTAGATCATAATATTTTGGAAAACATGACCATTTATGAAATGATTTAAGTTTATATTTTATTATGGTTTTATAGACTTATCTATTAATTAACTATTTTAAGAATCATGTACTAAGAGATGAATTTGAATTAGTTTAAGGAATAATCAAAGGAATTGATTGTGTTTCAAGAAACATAAAATTAATTATATTCTTAGAGTGTGAAATAATTTCACAAAACTAGGAAAATTGTATTGAATCAAAATTGTTTTACTATTATAGTAATGTTTTATGATATCAATGACATTTTTCATAACTATCATTTAAGGATTTTGGTAATCAACTTTCCACTTAAAATGTTCTCTATCACTCTCCATCAAAACATGTTAGTTAGATTTCTCTTCCATGTACAATTTTCCATTAATGATATTTTACATTATAGCCTAGTTTTGTGGTTAGCTTCACATTTTTATCTCCCTATTACTAATAAAATGTGTTATTAACCCTATTTACAATTTGGGTATTTCAACAATAAGATTTACAAATTTCAAACCCATGATGACTGAGATCAATTTTAAATTGTGAGGATGTAATGTAATTAATGTGGGTAAAATGTAACAACCCATGAAGTTACAATATTTTTATTTTAGAAAAAAATATTGTTATATTTCTTTATTTTCAACAATTTTTTAATATTACACTACACACAACACTAAGTTAGCTTGCATTACATGCAAACCGGAGTTTTAACATCATTTATTGAAAAACATATTTTTAAACTCAATTTTTAAACTTTTATAAATTATATTTTTTGAAATAAACATAATTTTTGAATTGAAAATTTCAAAATTATCTTAGGGTGAATTTTTGGTATTTTTCTAAGAAGATTCATTTTTTGATGAATAGTGAAAAATACTTAATTTTAGTTGAAAACTATATTTTCTTTAAATAAATGTTAATGATAAATTTTATTTCAAATTGGTTTTTAAATTCAGAATAGATCATTTATATATATATATATTAATCCAATTTAGTCAATTTTAAATATTTTTATATTTAATTTAGATATAAGAAATTATTATTATTTTGAATATTTACATTTTAAAACGTTTATTTCTAACCACCTTTTCTAGATTATCATTAAATTTATCTTTTAAAATTCTTTCAATTAAATTTGGAAAGATATAAATACAATAATCAGTACAATATTTATATTCTAATAATATAGACATAGTTTTTTACAAAAATATAATAATGAAAGTAATTAAATTTAATTATAGTCATTAATTTAAAATTATTCTTAATAAGGGACTAAACCTTAATATTAAGGGCCAAAATAACCTAGAATCTTATACAAAATACATTGGCTAATACCATATTGACCATGTTAACTCTCGTTTCAAATTTTGGGTGTTATTTGGATACTATTCATTGAAAGTGACCTATATAACAAGTTCACTAAAGAAATAGAAAAAAAGGGAACCTTCCATACCTTTAACATTTTCCAAGATTTGGATTTTGGAATAAGATACATATTTCATTTTATAAACATTATTTTTTAAGTTAGAAAATTTTTTTATCATGTTAATTTATCATTAATTTTTATTGATGTTATAATTACGTCAAACACTTAATAGAGGATAACACATGGACTATTTAGTTAAAAATTATGTGTAATAACTGATTCTAAAAATAAAAAAAGACAATTAAAATTAATGAATTATTGTGATAAATTATATTTTTGTGAGTAATATATTATATTAAATATATTTTCACTTAATATATTTGAATTACAATATTTTTTTGATATTTAAATATTAAAATTAAATACATATTGTCAAAATTGACATTAGTGTTATTTTAAAATAAATAATATTTTATTAAATGATTTAAAATTATGAAAAATCATCAATTCATCCATGATAATTGTATTTTTTATTAAATATAAAATATTATCCATTCAAGGGGAAATTAATCTTTTATAAATAACATATTTATCCATAGATAGTAAACACATTATCAGCATGATCAGGGTAAAGGTATTTTTTTCACGTTACATGTGATTATTTTAAAATTTATTTCCAACACACATAGAATTTTTATTTAATGAATTAGATATCATCTTTATAAATATATGGGACTATTTTTTTTCTAGTAAATCTCACCTTAATTTTTTCTTAATGGTAAAATTACAGAGGTTGGCAAACTAGTTATCAAATTGAAAAACAAAAATAAAAAAATATAAGCAATCGTAAAGACTTGGAAAAAAATTATTAAAATACACTTATTTTTTTGTGGTTTTATCGACCATAATTTCACATTAATTCATTAGTGTTTAATTTTTTAATCGCATTATGTAATGTATACCTCCCCATAGTTTACCCTTTTGGTAATTACAAGAATTCCACTCACCCTCCATTATAAAAAAAAGAATTTACCCTTCCCCATCCACACACCTCTAAATCCACTTTGGCCCATCCAAACTCTTCCCAAGTAGTCTCTAAACTTCCCTCACCTCATCCTAGAATCCTCAATTTGGGATTAAAACCTACAATTTAAGCCTTCGGTGAAAACCAAAAATAGTTACCCAAAGATAGGTAACATTCATCAAACATACATTTAGGTTTTATTTCCTACTTGTCCAATTAAATTTTTATTATTCCAATGCATATATCAAAAAATATTTTTTCTCAAAATACTGAACTTTTTTTATGTTAATGGTATGACCTAAAACTACACATACTTCCATTAAATGGGTAAAAAACTCATGGTTCGTCAAAAGAAAATGACCATCTCACGAGACGATGTCATTCGTTATTCTTTTAGCCCCCTCTCAGGGTTAAGAATGGTGATGGAAACCAGGTTTTTATATGATATATGTTATATTAATGTTTTATTAATACATATATAATTATTATATGATACATACTTTCAAGTATTCTGATTTATGTAAACACTATGACATCGTTTGTTGATGTGTGGACTATCGCCTCCTCAAAGTGATGTAATACATTCACACATTACAGGGAATGTTTTATGGATGGGGTGAATTAAAAATGTGCAAAATAAATGAAATCTATATTATATTAATGATATTATTGAATTTAAAAAAAATAATATATTATTTTTTATTAATCTTATCACACATTGAAAAAGTGATAAGGTCGATCTTGGAGGGGTGGACTACAGCCTCATTGACCTGATGTGTTTCCTTTTACATCACAATAATTATATATATATATATAATTAAATAACATTATATTTATGATATAATGATCATTATTATATAAATATATAATTTTATCTACCTTCTTTCCATAAAAATCATTGAAAAATTGGGACGTTACTCATCCATATGTAAGAACTACCATCTCTATGATTATAACATTGGTTCATTTTTCATAACCATATTTAATAATTGGTTTTAAAAGAATAATTTAATAAGATAATTATTTCATAGTTATTATTATAGTTATTTATATATAATGACCACTTTGACCATATTTCACCTAACAATGTCTTTTTTAACATATGAACTGAGTTTGGTTAAAACACCTGATGTAGAGATAATTGTTTAAGTAGTTGTATAAAACATTGTAATAAGTGAAGTTAAAATAATAATAATCTTGAAAATTATTCTGAAGAAAGTAAATGATTAAAATAAGTTTATTATTTAAGAATATAAATACACACAGGATATGTTGGATTCAATGTAAGTGATTTCGTCTCAATTTATATTCCATTCAAACTTATGTGTTTGTCATGAACTAATTCACTTCTATATTGTGTATAAACTACCGTTTGAAATTTTATATCAGGATTATCCTTATTCCCATGATATTGTAAGATTATTTTAATGATATTACTTCAAGGGGTTATTATTAAAATGTTTCAATGTGTTGTGGTACACTTTAGAGTGTTTAAAGAATATTTTCCTCAAGAGTGTTTTAATGATTATTCAATGGTATTTACATTCATCAATTTCAAGAAACATTTTATTTATATATCATCCACTGGAGAAATATTGATAAAACTATATTTTTTTAATATGGATATATGGGGAATCATATTGATTATTAATTGAATATATTGTTCTATATAAGTAATGATTTGGAAAGGTAGTGTCGGGTGGGGGCTGGATTTTATATACCCTCTCAATGCATCAAAATTTTCACATGAGAAAAATAAGTTTTAAAATAAAATGGCTTTCTACTTGTATTTTTAAAATTTCTTGTAAATAGTATTAATGGTATATTTTTTTATATTGCACATACATGATTTATACTAATTAATAACTTCATTCATTTATATTTTAGTTAAATTTTTTAATATCAGTTATATTTTCAAATAAAAAAATTGGCAAATTACATGGAACGGGTTTCATTTATTTACCATTCAACATAGATTATGCTTTATCTAGTTATTTCAGTGGAATTTGTTTTAGTTTTTTACCATGTCATGTTTATTTTTCTTATTGATTCATTATTTCTTCCTTTTTACTCACCCTTACTAAGAATTTTACCTCACCCTTATTAAGTTTCCTTTACCTAGGTTATGAATATAAATCCTTATAATGAGTTTCAAGGAATATAAGCTTTTACATATTTTATGATTTAATTTCACTTCTGAATGTTTTATGGGAATCATGTATTCGGTCTGGTTTTCCTAAACTACTAAAATATTTGGCCCATTGGTATTTTAATCTGGTATCTATGATAATGTAATAATGTAATGTGCTACATCTAGACTTCTAGGGTTGGGTCATTACACTACATCCATCTCCACTACCACGAAATGGAAAAAAAACATGTCATTCATGTGTATAGCGAACTACCACCTCAAAAATAGATTTAATTCATTTCCCATAATCACCTCAATATTCTTTTTATTATGATTTATTTAATTATTATATATTATATTCATGAAATAATAATCATTATTGAAAAGTAAAATATCATATACTTTGTTAGCATACCATCAATTGAAAAATGATTTGTTTTTATTACTGCATCACATGGATGGTATATGTATGTATATTTAATGAAATAATATGATATTTATGATATATTGATAAATTTATAAATAAAAATTACACATTATTTCTTCCTACTATAATCGTTGAAAAAATGGGAATGTTACTAATGCATATGTAAGGCCTACCACCTTCATGATCATAGCATAGTTCATTTTTCATAACCATATAACATTATTGGTTTTAAAAGAATAATTGTTATATTAAAATGATGATTAATTCCTTATTATTATTTAAATATAATGAAATAACAATCTCCTTGACCTTAATCAACCTACCATGTTTTTTTGACCAATGATACAAATATCATCAAAATGTCCGACATAGACCTAAGTGATTATGTAATGGAATATCACATTGTAAAAAATATAATAAGATGAATAATTAGATTTAAAATGTTTTTAAATAAACTAAAAAAATTACATGAGTGTATTATTTTATTATTTAAGGATCACACAATACATGTCAGGTTCAATTGAAGGGTTTTCATCTCAAACATCCTTATTTGAGACATAAGAAAATTTATGAAACTAATTTTTTTAAATTTTGTATATATTTCAAATTGAATATTTTACATAATTTTTTATTACTTTTCATAATTCTTGAACTTATAGTTTTATATCCCTCACCCTATCTCATATAAGCGGTCTTTATTATGATGCTTCTTAAATTGTAAGAGATTTCTTCTCTATTTCCCCTAATATAAGAATATTTTAATGTTATATAGCTAAATTGTTTTATATAGTTATTATGTTTCACCTTTACATATCATATCATCAATACCTTATTCTTCATGATATTTTTTTTATAATTCAATCAATATATTCTTGAAGTTTTTGATTTAAAAGATACCATGGTGGTAGGAGATTATGCTTCAATCTCATTTTAATGGGGATTTTTATGCATGAATTTTCATTAAAGAATATTATTTTTTCATTGTATAATAATCTCGTTAAATTTTTTTCCTCACTATTTATTCATATAATTATCAATTAATAGCATTATTTTCCTATAATTGGTACTTAAATTGTCTGATTTGTTTTTATTAAAGACCAATTTTTTTCGATTTTCAGCAAATGTTCATTTTACATTAATAAAAATATTTTCTCAAAAAATTTAAAGAATATTTTAAATATTCTCTGTTAATTTATTGAATAAATTCATAGCCATGCTTGAATTTTTACAAGAATTTTTTAAATGAATCTTATTTTAATTTTTGGAACAATTTAATGTTTAACTTTTTATAATAATTATTAATTGAAACATTTTTTAACATAATCAGAATGAACAAAATTTCCCCAAAATAATGACCACTCAATTATTTGAATCTTTAGTTACATGTTTCCAATGACCTTTTAAAATAAAAATTTTCCTTTACAATTTGAGATTTTATTTATTTTTAGTAAGGTTTCTCTTTAAACAACTGTTTTTATAGGTTATGAAAATTCCCTATGTAACTCACTTTCTCTCTCTCTTTAACAGTATGAAATTATTTTAAATTTTTTTTATGTCTCTCACATGTATCCCTAAGTTATTATCCCTTTATTTTATAGGGTAATGCATAACTTATGTTCATTTCTCAAATACCATCATTATGAATATTTCATTGACTATGATGTGATAAAATATTATGAAATCCATTTTTATTCCATAGATAATTTTTATTTTCATGCCTGATGATTGAAAAAATCTTTGTGGAACACCTGAATCATGAAAAAGTAACGATGGGTGATCATAGAGAGTTCTACAATGCATCAGGTAAATCCTTATCCTTGTGAGGTGTTATTTATGGGATTTGGGAGTGAACATGATCTATTATAAAACTTTTTCAATAATTTAATATTGTTTAGTTTGTGATCCTATACTCATTTTTTTGACAAGTAATATGTTTATACCACATATCCTATATTATTATTATGTTTTGATACAATGTTTATTAATTTATGATTCTATGTGATTACTCATAAGACTTATCTTTTATAAATCCTTATTATACATTTGACTCACAAGTTATGTTTCTTTATAATGATTATTCTATTACTGGGATTTTTAGAACACCTTTTTTATATTTATTCTCAAGTTTATCCACATATGTTTTTGGAGATCGAGTGGATTTAAGATATCATTATGTAGAATAAAAAAATCATTTTATTTTATTCTCACATTGATGTACTATTAACATTGTATTTTAAATACATTATTATTTTTTATCCTTGTTTTTTATTAATTGATATTAATGATAAATTTCATCAAATAATATGTATAAAAGGTATGGTCATCTTTATTTGGAATCAAAGTAAAGGAATAAATATGATCCATGGTAACCCTCACATATGGGCACTTGGAAAAGCATGTCTCTCCACCCAAGGGATTCATTAGGAAGGGGATTACTCTAGGCATAGTTTTAAGAGTCCCGCCTATGAGTTGTATCCACTCAAGGTGTTATTTTAGAATTATTAATTATATCTGATTAGTAAAAATTTCAGCCCATTATAGTTAGTATTAGAGGATGGTCTAGTTATTTTTGGGTATTAGGACTACAATAATTTAGTGAGAACACTTGGGATTAATATAAGGATAAGGGAATGTATAGAAAAAAATCCTAGAATTTTGGTGTTGTATCTGTAAAGTGGGTTACATGAAATTACCTCACTGTATAGATACTAAAAAAGGATATGGATCTAGAACCATTATACATAGCGGTAATAACCATGAAAATGGTGAACTATTCTTAACTTAATCATCCCTAAGTACATGAAAACATTCCTTACTTCACACATAGTATGACACTATCGAGGGACATGTTTTCAATATTCAAAAACATCATACGAACAATTATATTGGATTTAAAAAAAAATTTGGTCAAAAAACTAATAGTAAACATTAATATAGGAATCCTAGATTGAATAATAGATACACATTATTCCTGATATACTTATCCTTTATAATTTATTCCTTATAGGTTTATAAGTTTCACTTTTTTATGTTAATGCATTCTCATATTTTTTATATTATTTGATTTATTTAATAGAATGAGATAAAAGAAAAAATTTCATCATCTGATGTGATTTATAATACAATGATTTCTCTAATGTGATGCATAACCTAATGATAATCTATTTTAGAAATATTATGATCATGAAATATGAGATATTTCAAATTATGAATAACAACTGGAACAAAGATGAATTTCCCAACACATCAAATAAGAGAAAGATGGAATTTCATATAATTTTAAGTGTTTAAGATAATAAGGAAATGATATTCAATTTCTAACATGTCAAAAATATGGGAGTAGGCACCATGTAAAATTCCTTAGTGGAACAAGAATATTCTTTATGTGTGGAAAAGTAAGGCATGTGAAACAAATTTCCAATGAAAAGTGATCACTTCAATGGAGGGAAATAAATTTCATCCTAGAGATCCATGTATAGTTCATTGTATTAAATGTGGGGAACCGGATATTTATCTTATCCAATTCCATATTTTAAATATTAAATCCCATATAAAAAATTAACTTCCTTTAACTCATCAATGATGTGAAAGGGTTAAGATATTTATGTATTGGAATTCAACAATTATAATATAAGAGTATTGATAAAAATGGAATTATGGTCTTCTACATCATGAAACATATACGGATTTTTTTAATATTTGAATCATGTGATTCTTTTTGTAATACTAACTTAAGATTTGTGAATATATTAATAGGATTATGATTTCATGTATAGTCATATGTTATAAGTCTTTAACAACCCTTTTTAGGTTTTATATGATGGAATATTATTTAATGAAAAAATTAATAATTATATTTTCTAATAATATATAATTTTAATGTGGATTTATAGTGATCCATGTTATTTATTAAATTTATTTTCATATCTTGGTGAGTGTATGATTAGGTTATATACATTTTGGCCATTAGATAATAAGAGTGATTGATGTTATTTGGAGAAAAATGTAAAATATATAAGGGAAACATATTTCATTAAATCAATATAATCTTTCGGTTTCAATATTAGTCTGAAATATTTTTATAAATTTTATGTTTAGTTATTTTTCAAATGGTTTATGAAGAAATTTAGTGTTATTATTGATGATTTTGTGGTTAATGTTTCATTTCTTCCAATAGTGATTTAATTATTTTTTGAATTATCATTTTCCAACCCTTCTGGTTTTTTTATTGACTATGAATAGTGGAACTAAATTGATATCCTTTTTTTGTAATTTTATGATCTGTTATAAGTTGATTTTAGTGCTTCATGCATGATAAATTCATTTTTCACACTCATTGTTTGGAGAAAAAGATGAAATTGTGGTCAAAATTGATTGAATGGGGAAATAATACTTATCAAATAAGTACATTTCCTTATATTATTAATCTATATGGAAAATTAATTTCTTAAAAATAGAAAAATTATCTTGAAACAAAAAATTATTCTATTCTGATTATTTCTAGTGGATCGATTGTCGTTTCACCGATCGCAGGTTTATAGTTTGGTGGTTCTTAACTTTATTATTTCCATGATCTCTATAACTATATATTATTCCATTGGAATTATTTAACATCCAAATATTTTTTTCCTATTTTGAAACCTTGTTGTGTGATTACCATAGTATTTATATTCCCCTCTTTTTTAAAAGGATTTCTAATAAAACCTTTTTAAAATATAGATTTACCATTTAAGAATATTAACGTAAAATACCCTAAATTTATTAGAACAATATAAAATTGAAAAGAATAAATATATGTTATAAGTATAATTTAACTCTATTATTTGTTAAAATAACATTATTTTTGATAGTATATACCCCACACAATACTGACATTCAACGAATCATGATATACAATTAAAATGTTATTTTTGGAACATTAAAATTATAACATTGACATTAAATCTATCAGTATGAATAAAAATAACCATATTATTAAAAATATATCTTTTAATTTTTATATAATTTAATTTTATTGATTAATTAATAATAAATAATTAATAAAATTTCAGAAACGTCATTTTTTACTTCATAAGTATGGTTTCTACAAAAATGTTTTTTATTTTTTTGTGAGTGAATATTATAATTAGTTTATAGAACTTATGTAATTTTTTTTAAAGGGTTAAAAAAAATTAAATAATAATATAAAAAATATATTAAGGTGGTATTTGGTGACTTTTATAAAAAAACTTATTTTTCAGTGAATAGTCACCAATACTACGTTTTGGAAAACTATCACTTCTTTTTAATAAAATAATTTAATTAAAAATACAATTATTATTTTATTTTTATTTAAATGTTCTATAATATTATTTATTTATATTTAATCTAATTAATTTTATTTTAATAATATTTATACCTTATATTTTAGTTTATATTTTACCTTAAAATGCATATCCCAAAAAATTGATCTTAAAGTGCATACCATTTCTTTATTTTAATTAATAATAATATCCCATAAAGAAGAATTATTTAACTAAAAATTACAGATTAAATATAAAATATAGTAATTAAAATCCATATAATGATTACTTGTATTCATGTAGTTAGTATAGTATAATCTACTGCTTCAAAAATGAATTTCATGAAACTCGGTTTTTGGACACATTTTGTGGGTTTAAATTTAAATTTAATTATGAAACATCTATGATTTGAAATTGATAAAATGGATTCAATATTTATAATGTGAATAATTAATATTAGATACTTAGGTGAACATAATATTTTTTAATAAATAATAGTAATAACAGTAAAAACTAGTTACTATAGTGAAAGACTAAAATGGTAAAAGTGAGTAACCTTATAGGTAAATGGAATGAAAAGTTTAAAAAATAATAATTATAAAATTAGGATGTTTTTCTAGAATATATCACCCATAAACTCATTTATTTACCAATTTTGGTGGCACATGGCATGACAGTGACTTCTCATTATTGAATAGTTTTGGGTATTTAAACAATGAAACGCCCTCTCACTTATAAATGATAATGACCTATACTCTATATTACAATCTTAAAAGGCCTTTTTATTCACCGAATACCTACCTAAATCCATTGAATAAATCAATTACCCTGTCCTAGTGTTAATGGATTGATCAGAAATACAATCTTGAAGGTATTTAGTTATAATCCTAAAGAGGTGTTTTGAAGAGCAGGTATCATTCTTAACTAGGTGATTAATTATTTTTTCCGTTACCCCATAAAATATTATTAAAACATGATTAAATAATAACATTACTATCTTACATATACATAAATTATATAATGTTAATATCATAACCTACAAACATATCCTCATCCATTAAATGGGAAATGTAACCATCTTGGTGTGTATAGGGGACTACCACCTCACAAACTGATATAATTTGTTTTCATCATTTCCTCACACTTATTTTAAAAATGATGTATTTAAATATTATATATTATATTCATGAGATATTAATAATTCTTTAAATTTAATATATCATACACTTTCCTACCTTACCATGCATTGAAAAATGATAACACCATTCATATTTATGGAGGAATATTTCCTCACGAAGAGATGTGATTCATTTTTATTATCAAATCACATGGATTTTATATGTAGGTATATTTGAAGAAATAATATGATATTTATTATATATTTATCATCATAAAAATATAAAATAACTCATACCTTCTTTCCATCGTGATTGTTAAAAAATGGAAATGTTACCCATGTATACATACACCCAATCTTCTACATGGTCATAAAATAGTTCATTTATCCTGACCAGATTTTAATTATTGGTTTTAAATCTATAATTGATTTATAAAAAGTATAATAATTTCATGATTATTATTCTAAATAGGATTAAATAATAATCTATCTTTATATATGTGTTCATTTATGTGCCTAATTTTTTTAAATAGTGTATAAACAACCAATTGAATATTTAACATCATGCAATATTCTGATTCGTGATATTAGAAATTTAACTTCAACCTATGTATCTATATTTTTAAAGTGTTTTTATTAATAAATTTCAAAAAGATTAATGGATTTCAAGTCAATTTCCATTCATTGAGGAATATTTTAATGTTTTTCACCTAACTTCATATCAATAATGTATATATACTTCCCCTTTATTTATTATGTTATCAATACTATATAGTTCAAAGTATTTTAAGGTACAATTCATTCACATAAATATTGGGAATAATAATTCAAAAGATACTAAGGCGGTGATGGTTTGTGCTTCAATGACATTTTAATCGAGATTGTTTATGGTTGAATTTACATTGAATGAAATTGATTTATTATTTTCTAATAAATTACAAGAATATTCTTTTCATATAGTAATTCTTAAAATTATGATGCAAAAATTACATTTTCTTAATAATTTTACTTAAAATTATTGAGAAATTTTTTTTTTAAAAAGGCCTACCTTATTTCATTTTTTACTAAAAAATATTTTTTTCCCATATATATATTTTCTGTATAATGTTTTAAAGAATATTTTTAATATTCCTACAAAATTATTAAGGTTGTTTTTACCTTGATTTGAATTTTTAAATTGTTTTTAAAATTAATCTTTTTATCATTTTCCAAATTAGTTACTTTATTGAATTTTTACATGATGTTTTTAAATTAATATTATCTCTAAACCACCATTTTCATTGGGTTATGACTATTATCTATCTAAATCATTGTTTGTATCTCATTAAAGTTGTTAGATTCTTCTAAATTATTAATATATGTCTCTCACTTATATATTTACATTGTTCTACCTTCCTTTCACAATTTAATACATACCTTATGTTCGTTTCTCAAATAAATTAATTATAATATGTTCTTTTATTATGATATGGGGAATGATTATGAAACCTATTTTTTTACAAAAATAATTATAGGATTTTTTAAATTATGATTAATTTCATTTTTTGGGACACATAAATCATTAACTCTTTACAATTTGTGTAACCATATGGAGCCTTGATTTATTATGTAAATATTTTGTCGATTGAGGTGTTATTTATAGAATTATGGAAATAAACCTAATCTATTAAGGGACTTTTTCCATAATGTGAAATTGTGATGTATTTATCCTTGACTCATTTTTTGGCATGCTATATATTTCTTCCACATATCCTATGTTTATTTGATTATATGATGTCTTGCTCATTAAAATATTATTATTTATGATTAATCACGACCCTTCTCTTTTATGACATCATTATTTACCTTTGAATCACATGTTATGTTCCCTTATACTGTTTATTCCCTTACTAGGATTTTTAGCTCACACATTTTTTCTATGTATTCCCTATGTTGTTGTAACATTCGATATTTTATCTTGGTAAATACACTTAAATTTTAGTTTAAAATTCCATTTGAATCCCTAAATAAGTTTCCTAATATGGTAAAGGAGGTCTCGGGTGTGTCCAGTGATTGTTCAAAGCTTGGAACTCTGAAAACTGGAGGAGGAAGACTCTACTACAAGGTTAGTGGAAACCATGCAGCCTATACCACATGGTTTCTCTAAAACATGTGTCATTTTGTAGTGGGAACCTAGGGTTCACACAATTATTCTAAAACTCTACAACCCATGGTGCATCACTGTATGAGTGCTATAGGTTTTGGGGTAGTGTGGTTTTGTACATTTGACACATGTTTAGTCAAATTGTGTGAAAAATCGTGTGATGTGACCCTAATAGAAATGAATTGTGAATTGTTGGAACATGTTTTGGAAAAAACACATTGTCACACCATGGTAATTTTAAAAATGTGTGACATTTCTAATATTCACCTATTAAATTATTTTAAGAATTTCTCTTTTCGTCCCCTCTCATTTCCACAGGTTTATCCTCTCACTAGGCACATAAATATCCTCCCTTCCTCTACATAATAATCCAAGTATCTCCTCCATATGGTGTCTAACTCCTTATTTGTTATAAGTAATATAAATCCATTGTTATGCTCTTCCTTCTCCATTCTCTTATTTTAATGTTCCTCTTCCATCCATTTCAATATTGTGGTGTGACTTATTTTTCTCTGTTTTTAGGAATTTTAAAAAATCTTTTGACCTCTTCCATTTGATGTCAAAAAAAGGATTCATAATGGATGAGTGGAGTGCTACAACATTGAGGTAGGTGGTATAGTTTGTTTCCTATAATTTCTACAAAATTTGAATGTTTTCTTGTTGTGTCAAATGCCAGATTCATCTGGTGTTTCTTCTTCTTTGATTGATAAATTAATTAAATCATTTCTCTATTTCTTTATTGACCCTAGCATATGGATAAACCCATATATGGGTGTTAAACATGACATTTTCCACCCCTTTGGGTTTGACTACCATAAATGAAATATATACCCATGCTCGATTAATGGAACTATCTTTTGTGTGTGTGTTTACCATTTTTTAAATGCCTTAAATTAATAAAATGAATTGACATGAAGAACGAAATGTGAGTCATATCCTATTGGAAATTCCAATTATCAATTATTATTGTTTGGCCCCATGTTTAAGGTTATATCCCAGTAATCATGATTTTTATACATGTACTTTCTCTTATCCAATGATTATTCTTATTCCTTATATGTGGTTTCTGCCTTATTTAATTATTGTTATCAGTGACTTATGTTAATTATTATAGCCTCTTTCCCATGTTTGATACATATGTATTTCCATGTGATTTATACCTTGATCATGCTATTTTTTCCTTTTTCCTATTTCTTATATCATGATTAATTATATTGAATTGAATGACATACTTAGGCAATCTTAATTGATGGTGATATTAAAATTCCCTTGATTATATGTGATTACATATATCGTATTCCTTGTGATATATGCCCTGGGCGATATGATCACCTTCTATGTTCTTAGAGAGAATATGTCTCTCGAATTAAGGATTACATAGATGGACTCATCATGTTCAGTTTGATACACTTGGTGCACTGGGAGGGATACTTTGGATATCCATGTACGAGAAATTTGGGTGGATTTACTTATACTCATGATTGAGGATGGTTCCCCCAGGGAGCAACAAAGGATAAATTCATTAAAAATATTTATATTTTATGCCTCACATAATACCTATTCCCTTGTATGAGATACTTGGTATGGACTGAAGGTCATCATGTATTGAGTGATATAAGGGATGTCATATGGCTCAGCTTCAATGGACTCATTGACATTCGTTACATTGTATGTTCTGTAGAGACCCTTGGGATTATGATTAGTTCGCCTTGCATGAGCTTGGAATCCATAGTTAGAATTTATGGATGGTTTTATTTTCTCATTTCATATGTGATGAAACCTTTTTATTATTATGATAACTTTTATGATAACATTTAAATTAAAAATGAATCTGAAGAAAAATCATGGGGGAATACCTTCCTCAGTTTCTTTTCTAAAATGGTCCTTGGTAAATATGTTATGACTTATGTAGTTATGTATTTCATATTTTTGACTTAGGATAAAGGATGTGACATGGGATTGGTGTCCATTTAGGGACCTAGACCAAGATAATAAAAATTTATTTATTCTTTCTCTACTATGATTATAATGGATCACTGTCATTTAGTTAATGCATGGAATGGATTAGCTGAGACACTATAAGTGCCACCCAAATGAGATTATTATCTTACACATTCCTTGAGTGTCCCTTGGTACCTGATAATAACTTATTATAGTTATGGAAAATGGTAAGCGTGTGGCTTTCGAATCATGATGGTTTTCCAAAATAAGATGGAGCACAGTGTAGAGGACCAGGCCAATGCTTATGATGCTTCTAGTAGTATTTTTTGTCTTTTTGTAAATTTTTGAAACATGTATTATAATATTATATCCTCATATCCCAATACTCATTTTTTATTTCATCCCAATCATCTTCATTTTATTTATTATTGTTTCCTAGATTCTACCTATTCTTTATTCCTCTTCCATGGTTTATCGCTATATTTATTCTTCTTCTGGTTTATATCTATTTACTTTGATATTTATTATCCTTTGAATAAAATTTTGAAACCATTGATATATTTTGTAATAGTATCCCCACAGACATACCTGAGGGCCTCACTGATATTCATCATCCTCTAGCATTTTGTAGAGGCACGCTTGAGGTCCTGTAGCCAACATCTCGAGGAACTGTTGAGTGGTATCCAGGGAGGGAAACTATGAAGTGGTATCAAATCCCATTTTCCTTTTGTCTTACTATTTGAGTTTAGACATGAATCTAGGATAAAATAATATATAATTGACTAAGTAATTGGACCTAGAAAACCCATGTACAGGGGAATGCCATATTACTTGGGATGGGAATTGAAGTTATTGATTATACCAATTATGGTTGATATGATATCACTGTTTGGTGACGCACTTTATTTTTGAATTTATGGATGTTGATTTAATTTGGATGATGAATTATAATACTTGTCTCAATGAGATGAAGACATATTAAAATAATCCATCATATAAGGCATGATAAGAATTTAAATGTCATGAATTATTATGCTATATCATTTTTACTTTCCAGTATGCATCAATTGTTTTCATGTGATTTTTATTATCTTCTTTTTTATGGATCCTGATAGATCCAATTTAGTTTTATTTATTGAAGTGTACCAATTCACATTGTAGGAGAATGTTATAAATTGGGTTAATTGAAGTCCAAATTTCAATTTATAAGGTGTATGGTCCTTTATAAATTGGTACTGTGATCCCCCTAATTAGATCATTAAAATGGGTATTAAACTTGAACATGATCCAAAATAAAATTTCCACAATATATAAAAAATGTAAGACCATAATCCCGGCCCTACATTGGAAATGGGAAATAGGCCATGTATCTTATGTTTCTTCAATGTCCTTTTCCTTCTTATCTACACCTAGATTTCTATGAAGGTTAAGGCATGTAACATTCTTATAGGAAGACCTTTTACATTACCTTATATATCAATTTCCATTCCAATTTTTTTCTATATGTTATAAATATTGTCTGAGGTATGTTCTTGGAATTTGTATATTTATTCCATCATGATGACCTTGTGTTTTATTCCAGGAAATTACAATTACCATACTACATTAGTAGTGGGCCCTAAGCCACACATTATACCTCTTGTAGTGTAACATGAGGCACCTCTTAATGATCCTCCCCTTCAAATAGATTCTTAGTTTCATGAAATATTACTATGTTTTTTCCAGTCATTTTAGGTTTCTCTATAGTCTACCCCAACTATGGCAGAGCTGACTCAATACTTTCAGCTGCAGAAACCTTACACATTCTAAGTAGATAATGGACCTCATGTTTCAATTTCACGGTTAGAGGTTTTAGTGTATGTATTTAACTATCTTGAGATTCCTACATAGCGGAGGGTGAAGCTGAAAACCGAAATTTTTACATGTAATACTAAAAAATATGGCCTTTATCATCCCAGTAAAAGGGAATTAACAGTGCAATAAAAGCACTGATAAAAGTAAGAAAAATATAAAAAAAAAGTTAAAAAGAATATATAATGGTGGGGGTAGATTTCTTTAACAGTGCTTGAACCCCGCCTGCCCCTCTTTATCGGTGCTAGGAAGATCCCCCTCCCTCTCACTGCATGTTGCACTTGCCAACACAACCCCCACTTACTTTCTCGCGCTCCCCTTCTTTCACCAAAACATGAACCCAAGACCCCCCCCCTCATCCACTTGCACATTTACCACTAATCCATTTAATTTTTTTCTCCATTTAAGTATATGTCTATTTATATATATATAGTTATCATTATTAATATATTAATATATATTCATATTAATAAAAATAGATTTGGTTATATTAATACATATATATATTTATTCATATATTAATATATTTATATATTTATTTATATATGTTTTTTAGTTATAATTTTTTATCCGTATATATATTTGTATATTAATTAATATATTTTTATAAGATTATTTTTAAATACATTTATAAAATATGTTTTTTATGTGTGATTATAAATAAATGAATAAATAAATACATACATACATATATACAACACACACACAGAGAGAGAGACACTCACACAAAGACACACACACACGAATTCTAATCCCAAAGGCTGTTTCAACTCTACAACCAGTAAAATTGACGAAAAAAAAAATCTTACATATGATATGTCGTACAGGTCTAGAGGACATCCGTATCTGAAGTTATATCTTTTTTAATGTAAAATAATCGGGGTATCCCGACTAAAAACACAGTTTTTGAGGACTTGTAGGACTTTTTGGCCTCGAAAAGTGTGACATAATGTTCCTGTTGGGTCACTAGCATGTAGATCTCATCACAGGATTTGATTTGATATGTTGAAGATCTCAAACGGACACATGGATCAAAAGTTAAGGCCGTTTGATGTTTGATTTACATTTTTAACTTATTTTAGATCATTTATTAATTGTTTTTGTCTTCAAATTGATATTAAATGATTATTAGTTGATGATAAATTGAAATTTATTAATTAATAATATTTTTTAAAATATTTTAATTCCATTTTCACAAAATTATTTATATATTAAATGTAATATTCTATTTATACTTATATAAAACATATTAAAAATATATATATTATATTTATATCAATAAAAATATACTTTTATATCAATATATTAATTTTCATGACTTTTTTATAAAATATAAACTTCATCAGCACTACGATAAAGTTTTGATAAATCCCCCCCCCCACCGCTTATCAGTGCTACAAAAAAAGCGCTGATAAAGGGGTCCCCTTTAACAGTGCTAAAAAACATTGATAAAGTGGGTACCTTTATCAGCGCTAAGAATGGCCTAATAAAGGGTCAATTTTAACTGTTCTTTTTCATTAACTATTTAAATTTCTCTTTATCTGTGCTTTTTTAGCATTGATAAAGGCACCTCCTTAATCATTTCTTTTTTTTAGCACTGATAAAGGGTGCCGCTGTAGAAACCTAGTTTTGTGATAGTGATGGCTCTACCATGTTTTGGTGTGATGTCATATCTCAATTATATCATTATTGAGGAATGGTCTTGGAAGACTTATATATGGATTTCTATGAACACTTATTTCTATATACTCTAATAGAGGATCAATCCCATGAGTTCATGCATCTTCAATAGGGTTTTAGGGTTGTTCTTGAGTATTCTACTAGTTTCTCCAAGCTTCAGTGTTTTCTCCATCTTTGAACAGTAAAAAATTAATGACTTACGTGTGCTTTGAGGGAGAGAATGGGAATGTTGGACATTAAAAATTGAATTTATTTTGGTTAAATACCATTGTAGATATAGCGAACTACGTCTTAATCGGGTAATTAAATCTCAGAGAAGTTGACAAGGTGATCCATGGTGGTTCAGTTTCGAGGTATGGTGATGGTTCTTTTGATAGTAGAAATCACTGATTCAAGGGTACATGTTGTGGTTGTTCTAGTTATTTTACACACACTTATATTTCTATAGTGTGTCATCATTTTAGATGTTTATTCCAAAATAATCCCCAGTTCACAAGAAACCCATTTGAGTGTCGATCCTATAGTATGATGGGTCACCTTCAGTGCTTCTATATTTTTTCCCCATCCTCCAGTGATTGGGGATCCATACCATGACCTCTATCAGTTACATGATCTATAACTCCACATCACTCTTGGATTTTTTTTTCTTTTAATGGACTATTAGGATGAGGTAGTAGTGGTCGTGAATGAGGTAGTTAGGCCCCATGGATTCAGTTTCAGTAGAGTTGATCTACTCAGGCTAGTCTGAAGATATATCATAGTCATGGTTCAAGACTTATGTATTCATTTCATCCAACAACATAGGAGTATATTCATGGGCCATCTATTATTATAGTCACAATTCCAGTGACAACTATATTAGTTTCTTTCATTTTTTATAAATCTATGTCACACACTTTCATATATTTTGTGTGTGTGGAATGAAATGGTCTAGTAATCAGGAACTTCATTTGTTTAATGTATTTTGACATGCCATTGGGAATTTTAATAGAGTTTATATTCTAGTGCTAGGATTTTCCCATTGATAAAGGTGGGTGTTGTTTCAACTATAGTTTATTCTCCATCGAGGTAACCGACTTCAACGTCATTCTCAATATAGACTTGATTGTGCCTTATCGTTACCAAGTTGATTGATATTTCCATAGAGTTTCTTTTACATCACCTCATCAAAACATTTAAACAAATATAGTTTAATGGTATATCCATGAAGATAGAGCTAGACACAAGCATATTGGGCATGGAAGAGTAATAACCCATTTATCAAGACTGTTCATGAGAGATCATGGAATGAAGTTGGTAGAGTTCACTCCTATTGTAGATCCTTTTAGGGAAATCATCAATGACAATTTCATTGGATTTACTTCTATCATATAGGTTCCGTACACCATATATCTGCTTTTGGGTGAGGCACCAGTGTCCATTCCTTTATATATAATGGCATTGAATGAGCTCTAGGAACTCAAAAAGTAGATTGAAGGCTTAGAGGCAAAGGGTTTTGTCAGAACCAAAACGTCTCTATGGGGATCACCATTCCTTTTCTCTTTGACAGTGGATGGATCCCTTATATTTTTAATGAATTATAGATGGTTTAAATATCATATAGTGAAGAACCACTATTAGTTGCCACATATGGAGGACCTCTTCGACCAGCTTCGAGGAGCACCTTCTTTCTATGAAATAAATTTTTGGTGGGGATATCATCAAGTTCATATGAGGACATGAGATATACCATGAATAATGATTTAGATAGGGAATGGAATTTATGAGTATTTTTTTATTTATTTTGCTCTGAAGGATGTGACAGAAATCTTCTAGGCTCTACTGAATCTATTTTCAACCTTCATCTTGATTCCTTTGAGGTAGTCTTCATAAAAGACATCTTAGAGTACTTACACACTATGCATAACCATGAACCCCATATTGATATTGTGCGGGGTATACTAAGAGTTCACCATCTATATGAAATTCTCAGTAAATTCCACTTTTGGATAAGTAAGGTTCACTTCATGGGTCATTTCATATTAGAGTAAGGAGTATCTATTGAACGAAATAATGTGAGCTCATTGGTTTCCTGGGAGTATCTCAAAAATGTTTCTGACATACGCAACTTCTTTGGGCTAGCGGGATATTAAAAGAGATTTATCAATGTCTTCTCCTTCTTAATAACACCTCTCTTTTCCCTGACTAACAAGGTTGTATAGTTAATATGGTCAAAATTCTGTGAGGTATAATTTTAAGAGTTAAAGGGAAGACTCACATTAGTTTTAATCTTGATTCATCCTAAGCTAGGTTGATGTAATTTAGTTTATTGTGATTCTTTAGGGATCATGTTAGGTGTACTTCGAAAGTGGGGTGGCTGGGTTGTAGGGTATATATCTCACTAGCTACGACATCATGAGTCGAACTATCCTACCCTCGACCATGACCTAGATGTTGGGGTTCATTCTCTTTACTATTTGGGGAACTATTTATTTGGTGGGATATTTGTTGTTTAAATGGATAAAAAAATATTAAAATATATCTCTATGCAGTGAGACTTCAATCTGAGTCAGTATAGAGGGGTTGAATATCTACATTCATCTGACATTCAAGTTTCTTTCACCCTTGGTAAGAAAAATTCCATTGATATTTCCTTGAATTGGAAAACCAAGACATAATGCATTAAGGTGGCCAGTACTAAGTGGAAGATTATGGATATGTTTTTGAGTAAAATATATAGGTTTAAGAACATCATGATAAACTAGTCTTAGTATCACTAGTAGTGAAGTTCACTCTTCCAGAATGGGTTTTCATGCATCATTAAAAAGATTATGAGGGTGTTGTTCGGATGTAGAGACTTTTAGGAGGGGTCCCACCTCTTGGTTGGGAAGTTGATAGTAGTGAGACTCTACTCTTACATGGTTGTGTATGGGTGCCTGAGGATATACGGGAGGTGTTTTTGAGGGAATAACACTCTTTTTTATGTGTAATTCACCCTTTTCATAATAATATTTATTAATTTACACATTGACAGTACTAATACCCATGTATTAAGAGGTAGGTAGTAGGTTTCATTAATCATTGCTCCACCTATTAGCAGGTGAAGGAAGATAAACAGTTCTCTACTAGAATTTTATAACCTCTCTCCATTCCAGAGTGAAAATGAAATGATGTCACCATGGATTCTATGAAAATATTTCCAAGATCCCCTTGAGGTAGTGATGTTGTATAGGTGATCATCGATCAGTTGACCAAAATCATGCACTTTCTATCAATCTGGGAGACATTCTATGTTGATGAGTTAGGAAGGATTTACATATGGGAGATAATGTGACTTTCTATTATACCAGATTATATATTTTTGGACCATGATCCTTAGTTTATATTATGGTTATCGAAAGGGTTTCAAAACGCACTAGGGTCATAGATTCTATGAGTATTGAATATCACCATCAATCTGATGGGAAGTCCAAGTAGATTATTTGTGTGTTTGAGGATATTATATGAGCCTATATCCTTGATTTTGAATGTTCATGGGAAAAAATATTCCTCTCGATGAGTTATCCTACAAGAAAATTTTTTAGGAAACTATTTATATTACTCCATTAGAGGCCCTATATTGTATTCTGTTATGTTCAACTTTTTTTGGCTTGAGGCTAGTGAGGTTTCTTTATCGATTCCCTATCTTGTTCAAGAGATATCAGAGTATGCCCATCTAATTTTTAAGAACATAACTGTAGATCAATATTGAATAATTCATATACCGATTGTCGCCACATACCTATAGTGTTTGATATGGTACAAATATTCATTATTAATGTATCTCATCTATCGGGTCATAAACAAATCAGAATACATGTAGATTTATCACCGCAATATATTGGGACATTTTAGATAGTAGAGAGAGTTAGGTCAGTAGCTTATTGATTTCTGTTAACTAAGAGGCACCATTCCATGCATGAAATCATCCATGTATCTCATCTTTCACAATATTATGCCAACATGTCTTGTTAATGTTCCCCTAAGGATATAGATCTGGAGGTGAATGCATCTTTCAAGGACCAACCACTTCGTGTTTTCAATTATAGCATGATGGTATTCCAAGGCAGGCCAGTCCTGCTGGTCTGAGTGATATGGTAGCACATACATGTTTAGGATAATACATGGGATCCAGGGCTTAGTTTATGTTCATAGTTTCTATAACTCTTCTTAGATGACGTTTCACAACCCTCGGAAGGGAAACTCGAGGATGGGTTTTTTTTACAAGGGGGAGGCTATAATGTCTCATCATTTATCAAGGTACAAACCATTGGATTTTTTGTTTAAATTTATTTAAATGGCCATAAATAAGTTTTATACAAGGTTGAGGGATGTATTAGGTGCATATCGGGGTCATTAGAAGAATGGAAATCTGAAAATGGGAGTTGGAGGAATGAGCCTCATGGAAAGAGGAAACTATGTGGCCCAGCACGCACGGTTTCTCTGAACTGTACTGCTACTGAAAGTGAGAACCTGGGGGTCCAGACAATTTCTCTTTAACTATGTAACCTCAAGAGAATAGTTCTTCAAGTGTATAAGGTTTTGACTTAGTGCATTTCTGAACATTTTTCACATGGATAGTCAAACCATGCAACAAACTGTGTGATGTTCATTTTAATGTATTGTGTGGTGCAAGGTTGGCACTTAGTTTGGCCAAACTGTGGGTAGTTTAAAAATGAGTGAAATTTCTAAAATTTATCTCTTAAATGATTTTATTCCTATATTTTTTCCTCCCCTCTCATTTCCATGATCTTCTCCTTCCTTCTGATATATGGAGCTCCTTCCTTCCTCTACCTAGGGATCTACGTACCTCCACCGTCTGATGCATGATTCTTTTGGTTCCAGAAGCAATGGAAAACCAACAATATTTTATTCATACTATTTTATTCTATTTCAAGGTACCTTAACCATCTTTGTTCTATTTTGGTGTGATGTATTTTTCCCTATTTTTAGGGTTTTGAAAAATACTTCAATTTCTTCCATTTTTTGTGGAATCAAGGATTGATAAAAAATTATTGGAGTTATAATATGTAGAGGTAGGTGTTCTAGAAACGTTCCTACAATTTTATTGAATTTTGAATGATGTGTCATTGTGTTACACACTGAATTATTTCAGTTTCGCTTCTTCTTTGTTTAATAAAAAAATTAAATGGTTTCTGCATGTCTGTAGTGACCCTAGCTTACGATAAAACCCATTGATGTGTTTTCTCTTTGTATGTTACCATGACTTTGGGTGTGCTTATCCTAAATAACATATATTCTCATGATTTATTAATTAAAACATCTTGGGAGTGTGTATTGCACCATGTTTAAATGACTAAAATTTATGAAATTAATCTATCTGATGAAAGAAACATGAGTTAGATTATATTGGAAATTCCTTTTCTTAATTCCTATTTTCTTTCCCCATGTGCAACGTCGTATTCCATTAATCATTCTTCTGATAAAAATTCTTGATCTTATCCAATACTTATTATTATTCCTTATATGTACTTTGTTCCTTATTCTATTGTAGTGGTTAGTGAATTATATGAAATATTATAGCCTCTTGACTATGTTTTATACATATACCATTCCATTTTCTTTACACCATGATCATACTAATTGTTTCATTTTCTTATTTCTTATTTCATGATTGATAGGCTTGAATTGAAAGCCATACTTGGGAAAACATATTATTTTTTAGTATTGAAATATCCTTGATTACATGTGGTTACAAATATGATTTGCCTTGTGACATATGTCTTTGTTGTTATGCTCATTAGGTATGATATGGGAGAGAACATGGGTCCTGAGTTAAGAATTCAATTGTTGGAATCCCTTTGTCTGGTTCGATACTCTTGTCATGTTGAGAGTGGCACTTTGGATTTCCATGTATTGGATCTTTTGGTGGATTTAAATATACTCGTGATTTATGTTGGTTCCATAGTGTTGAAACTAAGGAAGGACCCATTTTAAATATGTATATACCATGCCATAGGTGATACCCGGTCTCTTGTGTGAGATAAATGGTATGGACTTAGAGTCCCAATTTCTTGAGTGATACAAGGTACATTGTGTGGGTTTCCTTGGATAAACTCTATGACATTTGTTACATTAGATGTTCTGTAATGACCCTTGGGACTCTACATAGATCTCCATGGATGGTATTATACTCCATAAATGGAATTTTTGGTTTTTTTAATGTATTTTTTCATATGTGATGGATCATTTTTATTATTATGAGAACTTGTCTAATGACTGGTAAATTAGACCCAACTCTAATGAACAAGCTTGGGGGGAATTCTTTCTTCAGTTTCCTATTTAAGATGGTCTTTGTTATATATGTTTGACTTACACAAGTATTACTTTCAGATTTCAAGCTTAGGTTGATGCAAGTGGCATGGAAAAGGTATCCATTTAGGAACCCGGACCAAGATGTTTAATATTTATTTATTATAGCCCTTATTTTTTTATTATTTCATTATGCCATTTATTTATTTCATGAAATGGATCATCCTAGACACTATGGGTTTCGTCCTACTGAGATTATTATCTCAAACCATTCATGAGCATTGTTTGGAACATGAGTTTGAATTATGATTTAAGGTATTGACAAGGGGATGTGTGAAACTTCTGATTCATGATGGTTTTTCTAGTCTAGGATGGAGCATGGGCTAGAGGACCAATCCTATGGTCGATATTCTTATAGTAGATGTTTTGGTATTATTGTAATTTTTGCCATCATGTAGTATTTGCTTGTATCCCTAGATCCCCATACCCATTTTTTGTCTAGAATCATTATAATCATCATTTTATTTATTACTATTATCCGTCTATCACCAGTTCATTATTCATCTTTCATGGTTTATCACTACATTTATGTTGTTGTTTATTTATATAAATTTTTTCAACTATTTATTATCCATTGTTTACTATTGTGAACCCATTGATACATGAGGGAATTGGACACTTGAGGTCAAATCTTGGGCACTGACTGTTCTTTCGACTCGAATGTTCATCGTACCCAAGAATGATAATAGTCTGACAGGTATTGAGTAGTATATCCTTTTTTATCTTATGAAGGATGTTGCAGATCAATGTTATCTAAGAGGGTGATTAAAGGAGGAAATGTTTTTGTGAATTCAGTCATTTTCAGGTACCACATCCTCAAATGATCTCTAAAGGGTTTATTTAGGAAGCCAAAAACACAAAACTTCTCTTATATCCATGATTATGGACCTCCTTTACAAAGGAAGTTGTTCATTGGATGATTTGGCCAACGACACTTAATAGCTCACATTCTGGGAGGGGATGGGAACTCAATATCATTACACCCTTTTGGGGAAAACTATTACATATTCTAGGACTCTCTTATAGTTTTAATCTATGTTCATATGTTCATGAATCCTTCGTTCATTCCAAATAATGTGTCCACAAACCACCCCGGGGTAACATAAATCATTTATACACATGGTTTCAAAATTATCTGTATGTAATTATGGTTCTATATTAATGAATAAATTTGTATGAATATGAGTTTCTTTACTAATGTTACCCTTCTATGGAAAAATTATGAATTCCTCAGTTGTTCATTAAGACAAAGCTGGTTTTGAGCCACATTGGATGCTGCTCGAGAGTTAATCATCATTCATGGGGGATGGGAATTGTTTCAATGTTGCGATTGAACCTTTAATATAGGATTCCTACATATCCTAATAAAAGGAATTAGAAACCACTTAGTTTAGAAAGATGGGGAATATGTGTTGAAGAGACCCATTTGAGGGGGCGTTATTGGGGATTACCCGGAATAATTTTCCCATTTACCTCCTGTAGGGACTTATATCTATGGGGAAGGCCCATTTGAGCTTGTGAATTAGACCAGTTTAATGTGTATCATGGTTAGAGCTAGAATCAGAATACTCATATTTCAACTGCTGGGTGAATTGTGCAGATTCCAGGACCACCACTAATCTTTAAGCCATTGTGATTCATCATTGGTGTGATAAACAAGAGAAAGTGGTAGATCTAAAAGATCACACTACTTCCCCACTACACTAGTAAAAATGGAGGAGGATGAAAGAATGAGAGCCTAGGGATATGACACTTACCAAAAGATAGGCTAGGGGATTATCTCATATGGAGTGCCCTAATGTTGATTCTGGGAATGGGGAGGAGAATTATTCCTCATTAAAGGGGAAAACAAGTGAGATCTTCCCATATTTTTCACCGGCCCTCATCAAAGGGAAAGGCCAGTGACTACCCTTAATCCCTATAATGGGGAGGTATATGTGAGTATCCCAATGTCAGAACCCACATTACCATGGGAATGTAATCTTAGGGACATTCCAGGGGGTCTTCCATATTACGGGTATTACCTATGTGACTTTCTTAACATATGAAAACTCATAAGAGGGAACTAATAGACCCCAAGGTTATATTATAATGGTCTAATGGCTCTGGAAGAGGCTTTGACCTAGGTTTGTGGGATTAGTTCATGGATATGATATGGGTAATACGATGGAAATAGAAAGAAAAATATTGAATCTAGAGGGTGGAATAATCAATAATACCCCATTCCACATACCATTTCATTATACGGGATGTGGTTTCCCCCACATAGCTTGTTGATATGTGGGTGAAGGGCCCATTTATGTTCTATGATTGTATGCAATCTTGGATTTGGTCTACATAGTTTTTTTCTACATGGAACCCTATTCTATCAATGTAGTATTTCCCGATGCGGCATTGAGTTCCTTCCACTTAGTATGATGCTACACGGGGCTCGGATCCATCCACATAGTGATTTTATATGTGGTGCAGGGTTCCCCCTGTATAGCGTATGGCTATGTAGGATGTTGGATTTAATAAGGGGCATTGGTTCAGCGCTACGTGATAAATTCATCCATGAAGGAAGCTCGGTTCATGGTTTTTAAATTAGTATTTTCTTCCATCTTTAATGTTATGTGGTAGGTTATACCTATAGGGAATCATCAAAAGAGTCCATTTTGCGGTCCTTTTTTCTTCCATGCCTTCAATCGCTCATGTTCTCCCAAAAAGATTCTCCTAATATTTCCCCTTAGAGAGGTATAATAACTACATCGATGTGCCTTAAAAATATTTTTGGGGAGGCCCATGGGAGAAAAAAAGTATGAAGATGACTCGATCAGTGGGGACACGGGGTCGTCGTCCTTAATGATGAGGATTACTACCTCATTCCCATGAATGGAGTTATTTCATTTTTAGGAACTCATCATCTTCACCTCACCCATGAACCATTTGGGTTCATGGGGGATCATATGTGGGGAATATTTCCTTTCCTCCTTCCCACAAATGATTTCATCTATGGGTGACAGACACTGTCACTTCCATCCTGTGAACTGGTTAGTTCGCGGATGCTTCATGAAACCATGGATCACCATGTTAAGTAGTAGTCTACGAAAGATCACTTTTTTGAGGCACCTCTTCTTTCATATTCCAGGATTCATGTTTTTTTAACTATTATTCTTCAAATATTTGTTCAATTCGTTTTCCTCCCTTTTTCAAATACATGGGAGTATTTTATTTCCCTTTGCATGGTCTTTAAGACCCAAAAAATTCCCCCCTTAGAATGGGTTCTGATTAGGAAGAAGATGAGGATATTCAAATGTAGAAAGTCATCCTAACTTGAATTTTTTAGCATAATAATTATGGAACCATAAGGGGCCACACCTATATTTAGGTGGAACAAGTCATTTTCCTTTTTACCATGTTTCTCTTCGACTGCTATGCTCTAATTATTCTCTTATCCACTTTATTTATCTGAAATGTCTCCTTTGCAGGCACCCTTCACCCACAAACTGAATCTTGCATTCATGAACTGAACAACTTCTTTTCAAGAACTAAAAATTTTCATTTCATGAATAGTTTAGTTTAGTCTTCCACAAAGCATGGTTTTTTATGACTTTCTCTTGGTCTCCAAACTATCAGTTCTTTGGCCAATGCTTCGCAGGCCAGCACCTCACGAGCTTCGGTGAACTTTCACTTTCTCGATGGGGCCCTCTATGGACTATTAGTTTAGGTAAATTTTAGTATGTGGATTAATTTTATTAATTTTCTGATTTTATTGTTGTACTAACCTCATTTTTTTCATCCAATTCTAGAATGATAATTTTCCTTCCTCTTACTTCAATGGATGTGACCAGATGAAGGGAAACTATGGTTGAGAATGTTGAAGACAACCTTCAATATTTTGTTTTTCCAATGGAGGGAACTCTAAAATATCTCCTTCCATCGAGAATTGTGGCCTGATTTTTATCGAATCAATTGACACATTACAAATTTAGACTCCAAGATTATGCTCTTTTGCCACGGGTTGATCGGATCAGCCTTATCATTCACCTCAAAATGTCTTGGGGGTGATGGAAGAAGTATTTCCACCATGTGAGAGATTTTAACTTCTTCGAACCAAGAATAAATGTTTATTCTAAATAGATCCATGTGGGAACAGAGTAATCAACTCCAACATAATACATCTTAGGAATCAATCATTTAGGATTTTTTTTCTATTGTCAAACTTTCACGAGGCAATCATAGTGTTTGGTAGATCTCTATGTTGGACCTATAATTTAGAGGATTCTTCTTCGATGAGTGGTCTTTGGAATTCTAGGTGAAAAAAAACGTATGGGAGTCCTTGGAGTAGTTGGATGCTATGAATATGTATTAGGAAATATGGGTTTCCCTATTTGAAATTTACCCACCAGGCGAAATGCTTCCCAAACTACGTAGTCTCTGGTGTTCAAGCACCAACATTGTACACTGTTCTCATGGTGAAGTTGGGATAATTTTGTGGGATTTGTACTAGATAGGATGACTTCCCATTCATGGTAATATCTACGTTGAATTCCAACCATCAGCCAATACCTGGGAAAATGTCGACAATGTATCTTCACAAATTAGGGATTTACTGGTCAAGTCTAAGTGATTACTTGGTCAACCTCTTTCTCTCACTTATTTCATTCAACTATTGGATAGGTTTGTTCTTGTAGGTGAACATCTAATGATGAAATTCCATTGTAGTCGAACACATCCAACTCAACAATTGCAACATATTCCATCTTCATACTATGAGACTCTCGAGGTAGGTCAATATACCACTCATGGTTACAAGATTTGGTCAAACATATACCATGAGATTAGATTAACTGGTTTCTTTTCCATGCACTATGTTTATGGATTTTTCCTTCCCGCGATGTCTACACTGGTGTCATAGCTGCTACCTAAATTATGGAAGTCACTTTTGTTGAGAGATGACCCAACAACCTATCCATCTCTACCCTTAAATGTATCTATAAATTTTTGGGGAAGATACAGGAGGTAATGCCCCCACATCATCTTAGTGGTCCATTTCAATTTATATACAGCTGGATAGAAGAACATTTCCTTGCTACGAGCATAGACGTACAAAAACCATTCCACATTCATTCATCCTTCCAAATCATCACAATATTTCCTCTATTCATCCTTAATATTTGAACATCGATGGTGTGGCCGAATTATTGAGTGATTTTTCTCAGTTTACATTCGTGCCTTATTTTGCACACCATGGAATAGGGATGGATAATAGGAGGGGTTCCCCATAAGTATGTTTATATATCATCATGTTTTGGGATGGAGTATTTACTGCACAAATAGATAAATTGAGCATTTGAAAACCCTATAGCTCTTTTGGTTTCATTGAAAATTATTGTGCCTACAATAGACCTCATTTCTCCTTGTTACCCAAGTAAAGAGGGAATCTCATCCAATTATCCTTCTCAATTATAGTTGATGATTAAGTAGAGGGATTCTAGAATTTGTGTCCTTATTCCTCTCAAAATGGCCATAACATACTTTTCCATGGATTTTTATCAATTGTGGGTGTCTTGCTACCCAGATGGGTTATTGGAAAGGCTTGTTTAGAGAGTTTAGAAGACATTGAATGCTTCGGATTTGATCCTAATGGTACTATATGCACCATTATCCTCTTTTCTTTCTACGATAAGGTGTTCTATTCTCCATCACAAGTGTTCAGAAGGGGATTTGTATGCAAACCCTATCACTATGGAGAGTGAATCAAACACCATGTCTCGGGCTAATATAGTTTGTGAAACTACTAAAACAATATCAAGTGGGATACCACCTAAAATTCATGAAATTGATGCAATCCTTGTACATTTATCTCCAGAGGTAGAACCACCTATAGAGAAAAAGAGTTCTCTTAATTGGGAAACTCAACTATGGGAGGCTTCATATACCATAATGGAACTTCTTAATTATATACCTACCATGGTAGAGGGGAAAACCAAAGTCTCAATTCCATTTGGAAACACTAATTCATATAGAAAAATAATGACTTTAAATCTGTACCTTATCCATAGAAGTTCCTCTGGAAAAAATTAATGATGATGAGTAAACCCTTAAATGATTGTTTATCAGTTTTTGTTTAGGTTAATTTGATTACCGACACATGAACCTTCTCGTATTCAAGATTTTCATGGATATGGAGGATCTAGATACTATTGTAGGTAGCCATACTCAGTTCAATTCCTCAAATAATCAAACTAATACCTTTTTAGATATTAAGGACTTTCACAACCTAGTAGCTATGGAAGTGAATGATTATGAACAAGTGATAGCCCAAACATAAGAGTTATGGGAGTGTGATGCTCAATTGACCAATTTTAAGGCGTTGTTTGAATCAACAAGTGAAAATTATGAGGACACTAAACCGAATAGGTACGATCTCAGGGCTATTGTGAAATGAGTGTGTCCAGTATTCAATAATGAATCAAAAATAAATACCACATTATATAAATCCCTTGATGGCTTGTTTCTGGAGGTTGTTAATCATTTAGAAATAGGAAGTCATGCTTCATCGTAATCTTATGATTTATCCTATTCCATAGTTTCTATTACATTAGGAAGAGACTCTAGATTTTGGATATTCTCCCATTACCATTCAATATAATGGAAGCATTCTTTCGACTCTACTTTTCTCCTTAGTATTTTCCAGCAATGTCAATCAATCTTAATTGAATACATTTCAAATGATAACATGTCACCGAATATCAATCTAAATGATGATCTATGATATTTAAAATAAATCAATCAAATCATGATCTAATTTTTTCTGGAGCTGAGGGACACACTAATCTTATTTTGACTCTTTCTAGGGATACATGGAAAAACCTACAATCTTTTCATCTATTTTGTTATCACCCTAATTTTTCCCTGACCCCGATTGGGTGTGGGATTAGAGGGTATAACTTTAATTTTTCTTAGACCTCCATTTATAGGTTTCCAACCTAACAAGATTTGTGTCACTTTAGGTTTTTTTATTGCTCGATATTTTTCGTAAACCATACACACTATAGGTTTAGCGAGCTAGTACTCTACTTTTTTCTTTTGGTTCCCTTTATGGTTTTTCATCATGGTGAGTTTCACGTCTCTTTTTCATGAGCAGTTTAGAGTATTGAAAAATGGACTACTATTAATAATGTGTTAGGTCGAAAAATTTAGACCATGATTTGTAGGGGAAGGCCCCAATTTAGGAATCATTTATCGAGAACGTCACAATATCATTCAGACATAAATGATGGAATTTTCATGAACCAGATTTTGAGGTTTTTGGACATTGGATATTATATGGGGTGTAGATTACATGAGGAATACGGATGTGGGAAAATAATCTCTTTATGATGAATTTTTCTTCAGTTGATAGGAATTTTTTGGGAAACATATACAGAGCCACTAGGGAATTGTGTGCATATTCAAAAAAAGGTTCCCACAGGTCACTGGACATCCATTTACGATGGCCAGGAAAAATTTTGAGGATATGATTTTTTTCCATTAATGTTTATAGTGAGTGTCATGTTGAGGATACAATGTCTGAAAGTGGTATGGGCATTTGAATTGGCTTGGAATGGGAATTACACTCCTACAATAATTTGACAACTACAAAAGAGGGATAAATCATGGTGTATTTTAACATCATATGAACATGAAATTTGAGATTTATTACTTAAAGTCATTTTAATCTAACCATAGAGGGGGAAATTTTATCTTTCTCTTGGTAGTTTAACAAGAGATGTCCTATCATCATCATCCATTAAAGGGTAGAGAGGATGTAAAATGTAATCTAGGGGTTTCTTAAACCAAGATTGAGGTGAGATATAAACCTCATAGAGGCATAAAAATGTAGAAAAAACCTCTCCTGATGATGAATATTCCTTTGGATGATGTGTCTTCTTTTGTGGGACACTTTTTCTAAGACACTACGGAATTGTGTGCGTAGTCAAATAATGGTTTCCACAAATCAAAATTTGTCCATTTTCTAATGTCCATGGAATGTTATAGGGATTAAGACCATTCTGGACATAGATTATGATTTGTGAGGTGGTTCTTAAACATGAAGGGATGATTTCAGTTTGATATTTCCCCATAATTGGTGGAGAAATTCTTCCCATACTGGTATGAGGATAATCCGTACGCAGGTTTGACCCTTGCGCAAGAAAGGATGAGGAAATTTGATTCCTGAAGTGACCCTATATATGAGATTCAGGAATCACTACATATCCTATAATGATATGAATCAATCCAGACACAGTTGATTTATGCTTTTAAGTCTATTCATATGTGGATCTGATTCACACGTAATAATTGGGAAATTGTGTATTGAATATGAGCTCTCTAATGAGGCGGGATGCATACCGAACATTCCAGTGAGGATTTATTTCATTCATTGGATCATGGGGGAAATATATTCTTTGACATTCCAGAACACTGGAGTGAACATTTTGAATCATGAATCATGCAGTTTTAATTTCATGCAATTTGGACATCGATATAGAAGCCCCATGTATCTAGAGTATAACTGGACTGGGATATCCTGACATGTCCAAGATGTGGATAAGAAGGAAATTGTAAATCGTGGATCAAGGGGCTCCCTAATTAGAAGAAATGGTATGGTGCTTGGAGGTTGTTGGGTGCACGGCGGTAGGAAAATCTTCTCATGAGGATGAAGTTTTCTTTCAGTTGGAAGGACATTTTGTTGGAATCATATATAGATCAATCAGGGTATTGTGCGCATAGTCCAATAAAGGTTCCCACATGACACTAACCTTCAATTTATAATAGACAAGTAGGGTTATGGGGACCCAACATTTCTTGGGGCTTGGCTTTATATGGTTAGAAATGGTATATCCAAACATATTTAGAAATATTCAGTCCATGATTATCCATAGAATTAGATATTTCCCCACATAGATCAGACTCATACATAGAGTGGGTAATTTCTATTTCCTTATTGGTGTTCGACCTAGTTTTGAAGATCTGGGTGTCTCGAAATAAGACTCTAGCACTATGTCTCATCCATACACGAGGAGTGTGGAAATCTTAGCTATATTTACTTCATTTGGAGGTTGTTTTCCATATTTTTTTTTCATCCATGTGTTAATATGTATCCTGTAAACATAGTAATCAATCTAGAAGTAGTTCTTGCGGTACCGCGTAGTTTAATGTCATGAAGTTAGGACTTTGGGATTCCCAACATAGAGGGATAATTATAGCATTCCTTTTAAGGTCATGCCGTTAGGACCAACTATCATGGATTGATTTTCCATGGTGTTGTGGGGAATCCCCTAAAGATTCCCTTAATACCATGTGATCTATGCTCGAGGTGAGAGACAAGGGAGGCAAAATTTTAATCCCCCCTGAGGATGGCGTGATTAGAGAAAGGAACAAATTATATTTTGGGTGATGCTATGTAGTTTTAACATCAAACTTCATTGATATTTTCTCATGGAGTTTAATGTCATGTGATTAGAACAATTATCATATAGTTTAACATCATGTGGAGAGTACATAGATTCTAGGTAGTTTATCATAAAGAGGGGAGGATGTGGATGACTTGTCGTGAAAGAAGGGACATGTGATTCTCCATGGAATGGTCTTGAAAATAGGGTATGTGTGGAATCCCATTTATTTGACTTATTTTTCATGTTGATAACGGGACATTTTTTTGTTCCATGACCGGATCTAGGTTATATGATCTAGGAGCCATTACATATCACATGGGTTGATAGGAATCAAACAACACATAGTTCTTTACTAAAATAATCCTATATTGTTCCAGCTCATACATAGAGGGAATTTTTTAATTTTTAGGTTGGCTAGATCAGGATGAAAATCTGGGTTTCACTACATATCATGTTCAGAAAAGCAAAAAGTCATACATAATTATGTGACACAGCATGGTAGGTGACCAAAATCAGAAGTGGTATCCTATCAGTATAGAACACTATTATGTCGTAGAGTTTAACATCGTACAGTTTTGATGCTTTGGCCATGCAGTTTAACATCACACAGTGAGGACACCAATAACATAGTTTAACGTCATGTAATAGGGAAAAAATTCATAAAAGTTAGGAGTAAGTATGGACTAATTGGTCTAGGATATATGGACATACGATAGACATGAAGTGGAGAAGAAAGTGTAAAAAATTATTCTGGTGACCATAGGATTAGGATAAATGATATTATAATTAGAATACATTAGGTATACAAAGTTAGGAAAAGAATGTCATGAAGATGAATTTTCCTTTGGTTTGTAGGCTTTTTTTGGGAAACTTATACAGAGATTCCAGGGAACTGTGTGCATAGAAAAACAATGGTGTTTATAAGAAACTAGCCTTCCATTTCCTATGTTCAAGATGGTTTATGGGATCCAAGTTATCTAAGGGCATGGAGTTTGAATGTTGAAAATGGTATATCAGGGCATGCAAGAATTATCCAGACTGTGATTAGTTATTATGTATGCAATCCCCTAAATAGATATGACTCGTATGTAGGAGGGGTCATGATATTTTAATAAATCCTTATCATAGGAATCAAGGTTTGGAGTCTTCAGGATAGGATTAGACTTCTCCGTAGGATATGGAGAATTTATCTGGTGGTAGCTAGGCCCAAGGATATATAATTATGACATCACTATGTATCCTTTGAGATCATGAATCAAGATACACGTAGTTCTAGAAGGAGATTTCTTGCATAATTCTGGTCCATACATTCAGAAATGGGACATTTTTTTATGGCGGTTGGACTATGATGTAGAATCCATGCATCACTACATATCTTATAGAAAATGTAATCAATCCATATGTAGATTTAGATGTATGTTCCCTATAAAGGTCTAACCCATGTATAGAGAGGGGGAATTGTGACGATTTTTTGAGGTGATGGACATTTAAGGTAGTTCAACTCTTTATTTGTGTAGGGGAGGCCTTTATCATCATTCTTATGCTCATGTGAATTATCCTCCATGTGAGAAACAAGGAATAACAAGGGGTCAATCTCATAATAAATAGGAAATTGATGGTTCAACAGAGGTATTTTTTATCATTTGGTGTCTTGGATAAGATCTAAGATCAAGGAATCTATACATATCCAATTGACATAGGGGAATCAAGCCATGTGTAGTTCTGTAAAGAGACCTCCATGTATTGTTTTGTTCCACACAAAAGGAGTGGGGGAAATTAATTTTTTTATGGTGGTGATTGGGACAAGGACATAGAGTCTAGGAATCAATATGTATCTTGTGCTAATAGGAATTAAGCCACATTTAGTTATAGGGAATGACAGTTCCTATGTGGATCTAACTCTCTTATAAGAAAATGGGCATTTTATCTTTCTCTAGCAGTGATTTGATTTGTTTGTGATGGATCTTTGATTAGAACACAATGATACCAATACAGTTTAGCATCATGAAGTTATAATGAAAAATAAAATGTTGTAAAATGTCATGCAGTAAGTACAATTTGGATATTCAGTTTACCATCTTGTGGCTAAGATGTGAATCACCTAACATGAAAGGACATGCATGTTATATCCTTCAGTTTAATGTCTAGCGATTAGAAATTTCATAAAATGCAGTTTAATATCATTCATTAAGGATGTTTTATTATGAAATTTAACATCTTGCAATTAGTACATTTTGGATGTGTTTTTTAACATCTTTTGGTGAAGACGATTTCATCATGAAGTTTTACATCATGTGATCAAGATGCTGAATTTTGTATACATTAAATATTTATTCAAGGACATTTCATAGGTGGGAGATATGGTTAGCTATCCATTAACTGAAATTAGGGAATATACTCCATTGGAGTAGAACATGCGTATTACATATGGTCATTCTCATTTAGGATCCAATTTTGGAAATTTATTCCCAATTATCATCAGGGTTATGAGGACTAATGCCACTTCTCCATCCTTGATTAATTGGAAGATAAAATTTCTGTTGAAAAATCATGAAATCTTGTTTTGGTAAACTTCCAAATTGTAAAAATTGTCTAAGATTTTATCATCAATTCAATCCACCTCATTGAGCAACTTTTTTGGAATTCTCATATGGGATTAGATGATCATAGACAGTAACACTAAGCAATGGTAGTTGAACTACAATGGGTTAAACTACATCTGTCCTGTATACTAATGTGTATGGAGTTTGTTGATTGGTGGTGCGCATTATGGTCCTATATGCCCACAGAGAATGGAGAATCCTATCTAGTCATGATTTAATATCCTTGTCTGCCATAATTTGATTATATTAAATAGGGTCTTGTTTAAGGCCAATGTATGTCTATTGGACACTACATGGTAGTGGGATGAATGGTTTTCCATGACACCATAGTCCTGATATAACTTCCCCAATTCAGCAGAGTATGAATTTGTGTCACTTTCCATCAAAATTGTATAAGTTACATTTAATCTAGTGATGATGTTGCCTTTCACAAAGCTAACCATGCTTCTTTCTATGACCTCTATAAGGGGTGAATCTTGCACCTATTTGGAAAAGAATCTAGTTCCTATGAAAATATACATGAATTTATTTGTTGTAGGTGGTGGGTATAGTCCCACAACATCCATTCCCAACATGGAAAACGGATAGAAGTACATGGTTGTATGACGTAACTATGGGGTTTATGGATTGAATTTCCATGGACCTAATAGGAATGTAAGTTTTTGGTTAATTTAGCACAATAGTATGCCACTTTAGGCCTATCGTATCTAAGGATTCAAATTTGATGAGAGATCTTGGATGCTGATTGATGTGCCCCACTAGCTCCGGCATACACTTCTTTTATAACAATGATGGTATCTTCTTTATCAATGCATCGGAGAAAGATCCCATCAAGGCCTCACTTATAAAAGTCATTTTATTGATTTTTGTCACCATACATAATAATTTAAATTGATCATCTATGGATTTCTTCTCTTATGTCTCTATCTGGTGGGAGTTCCCCCTTTGGAAGGTGATCCATGATGTGAGTTATCTAGTCAGTGGTAAAACCATATGGAATGGGGATGAGATTGATCTCATCAATTTATTCTGTGTTGGTCTGAATGAATGGTAATACCATCCAACAGTGGGAAATGTTGATGATCATTTCATCCCGGTCTAGGATGACCAGAGTTATAGATGCATTTTCTAATGCATTGGCTTGCACATTTTACCAATGAGTAACAAGGGATAATATCAGTTTCTTGGGAACTCTTCCATCAGTTCTTAGACATGATCCATCCAAGGTATTTGATTCTATTTCTTGATATCATAATCTTGCTTGACAATCTTGATTACGTGTACTAAGTCACCTTTTATCTTCATTTGTTCTACTTGTACCAAATATACCAGATCTGGGCCTATAATGAGGATATGGTACTCTACTTCATGTTTTGTGCAATCCTCTGATAAAAGGAATGAGTAGGGTGGGACTACCTTTTCTATAAATAAGATTATGTCTTCTAACCAAACTTTTTTTGGCTTGGGGTCTTCCTTCCCTTTTCCTATCAGGCTTATGGATTCACTGATGAAATGCATTTCCCATATTCGAAAATCCCCTTGAATAGAGAACACCTCTTTCTAGTATAGATTAACATATGGTAAAGTAATCTATAGAGAGGGATGTTCTTCTAAGAAAACTGTTACTCCCTATCCCTTTATGGATTTCTGAGGTATAAACTATATATCAAACTGGTGCAGGATAACCACCCACCATGGCAAGCATCTTGTCAACATTGGACGGTTGAAAATGATTTTAAGAGGGTTACTACATGAGGCTAAGTGGACCTCATGATTATTCATGTAGTGTAATAGCTTTTATACTATAAATATTAGGTCCATATAGCTCTTCTTAATATTTGAATAACAAGTCTCAGCATCATCCAGGGTTTACAAGAGATAATGGAGATATTTTGGTTTCTTGCATCATTCTTTTGTGCCAAGAAGGCGCCTAGGGATCACTCCAAGGAATTAAAATATAGGATTAATGGCCTTCCCTTGATGGGAGGCATTATGATTAGAGGAATCAAGAGATATTTCTTGAGGATGTAGAATTATTCATGATAATCATTTTTCCATTAATATGAAACCCCTTTTTCATCAACATAGTAAAGGGAAAAACTTTTTTCGGAAAGGTTTTCTATGAAGCCGAAAATATATTCCATATGTCTTTGATGTACTCTCAACCTTTTGAGGTTTTGAGGAGGTGACATACCAATTATATCCCCTGTCTTATCAGGTTCAGCATTCCCTCCATGGTGGCGTATGACGAAATCATATAATTTCACCAAGGTAACACTGAAATCACATTTTAAAGGATTCATTTTTATAATATGATTTTCGTTGTATTTTTAATAAGATTTAAATATTTTATTGGAGTTCTTATAAATGTTGTGATTTGAACACAAAATTATCAACATAGAATTTTGTAAATTTTCTAAGGAAGGGATTGAAAATGAGATGCATGGTGAGTTCATATGTGGCACTGACATTTTTTAAACAAAAGGGAATTACCTTATAGAAATATAATCCTTCAGGGCCTAAATGTGGATGTCTCTTCATATTCTTGGGCCATTCTTATTTGGTTATATCCTCAATATTATTTCATAAAGGAGAGATCCTAATATCTGATAGTTGTATCAATCATCATTTCTTTAATTGGGACTGAGAATTCATCTTTCGAACAATGCTGATTAAGATCCTTAAATTTAATTCAACAATTGATTTGTCTATTACTCTTTTTAATGGTGAAAATATTTTCCAACCATAGGAGATGTTGGACTTCCCAAATGAGGTTTTCTATGATGATCTTGTCGGATTCAGCGTCGATTAATGAAGCATGCTTTGGGTGTGTTTTTCTGGAAGCTTTCATGTAGCCATAATGATCTTGTGGCTGGCCCAGGTGGTGAGTGGCCACCATGGGATAGAGGTATTTCATTTCTATATAGTTATAGGTTAAAACAACTCTATTATTCCTTAGGAAATATTTGCAAACCTCTTATTATTTGTAATACATGGTTTCACTATACAGAGTGGGTTGCAGGTCTTCTTCGGTACCTAGTTTTATTTTCTTGAGTTCAACGGTTATGGTAGATACACCCTCTTCAAATACTAAAGAGGACTCCCTATGGTCTTCTTCCTCTTCCTCTTTCTCATCCCCCAACTCGTATTCTTTTTTATGGGGACACAAATATTGATATTATCTCTCCATATTTGAGAGAAGAATCAAAATTTAGTCATTTGGAGGCTATGGTGACTTCTTCTTACTTTACTGACAGTGAGGAATTGATTTGAGACTATGGGGTGAGGGAATAATAAGTGTATTATTTCTCTTCTTCCTTAATTGGTGGGGTAGGTATTTTCTAGATCCCTGGAGAAGGATTGAGGGCATTTACATTCGAGCCTTCACCATTGTTTTGGGGTCCAGTGGATGTTTCTATATAAATAGGATCAGTGGTCAGGACTGAAATCATGAACACTATCAAATACACATCTGAATTTGGACTCATTCACTCCACCTGATTGATGGGTAGTACATAATCTTCCCTAAACTACCTGAAGTGGATGTCAAGTACCATTTTTAAATCATTCGGAGTGTTGACTCAATCAATCCCATCGACTGGGGGTTGCTTTCCTTCCTACTCATAGTATCCTGCATCGACATATTATGACTCACAAGAATATAATGGGTCTTTATCGGCAAGAAATGTTACAATTTTTCCATTAGTGAAATATTTGATGCACCAATTGTAAGATGATCGAATCACTATGTGTCGATGCAACCAGGTCCTTTCTTGTCAGAATATGAAGGTCATTATTTTCCATATAACTTGAAATTTGGAGTCAACCATAAGGTCTCCAAATCAAGTTCTGAGGTTGACCAAGACTAGAGGTTTCTACTCACTCTTATCCTATCCTAATAGGGTGGTTGTAGCACCCTGAAACTAGTTACCCAGAGTCAGTCCATTATTACATAACATTGGAATGATCACAAGAGATCATGTCCCGAAAGATAGATTAGTTTAGTAGCTTTAGAATTACTAGATACATACATAAATTTTACATTACATTATGAAATTAAAAAAATTCCCCCTTTGAACACACTCATATCGCTTAGCCTATCCCTATAGGTCAATCATCATATACTTCTTCACATCATGGGAAAAGGAAAACACAAAAAATTGGTGAGCTTAGATGCTCGGTAAGGATAAAAATATAGTAGAAACTATCATAAATAAGAATAAACATTTAAGGAAACAAATAAGACTAAAAAATGCCTTTTAAACGTAAAATTCATCATAATATGGAAAATATAAGTCAACTAATACCATTTTCTTATTAACTAGGAAATTATACTAGTCGAATAATCACATTTAATATCAATAGATAATTTCATAATGATGTAATGCATAATTTTGGACATCATAAACACATATTCAAGGCCTCTTTATAATACTAAAAATTAGATTTTTTCAAGGCCTTGTTTCAAAAAACTAGTTTGTCTTATGAGACCTATCGATGCACCGAAGAGCTATAGCGGGCTCCACCCTTCACTTACTATGTCCAATGCATTCTTTATATGAAAAGGTTGAAAAATAAAAAAACATTCATATTAAATCTAGCATATGATGTATTAATACATTATCCATAAACCATGAATGATATAAAAATAACACATCCATAGTCAAACATATCACAAAACCTTCAATACAATATATAAGAGTGTATCGTAAGAAATAAACTTCAAACAAGTTAAAAATCCATCAAAGGATGTTGACATAGATGAAATCAAAAATATTTGAGTGAAATATCTCTCTATATTTTAAAATCATGCAAAAGTCACATAATTATAAAAGAAATCATTTATTTTGAAAATATTCTTATAAGCTTGTAAGGGAAACTTTGAAGGTGTTATAATGGTGTAAAATAGCCTCACCCACCGTATAAGTTAAAAAAACATTCTTTCCATAATTTGTTGAAAAGGCCATAAAGCACCTTGTTTGGAAAATGACAAAAAGATTCCTTTAAAAAAATTTAAAAAAATTTTAAACATGAGTATAAATGACTTCAACCCATAGTCTAGTAAATATTAAAAATGTTTTTAAATTCATTTTTAAGAAACATGGATGTGGATGAAAAAGAGGTCCCAGTAGATAGTCACGTATAAACAACCTCAGATAATAAAGAGAATGTAAAATTAACCCTTACCTTTTACTTTTACTTAGTCGAGGGTATGTTAACCTCCTGTATAATAGTGAAATAATTGTTATTATATTATACAGGAACCACATACAAAAATATTATATCATATATTCTTTTCTAATATTACATAGTTAATGATATTTTAGTAGTATCATTGTTTAGAGTGTTAACTAATTCATTTTCCTTTATATGTTTAGTTACGTAAGTCATGTTTGTTATGGATAGGATCTATTTGATTCATATACAGAATTATATTAAGTTATTAAACATAAAATTAACCATAAAATGAAAATTATTCTTGAACGGATATGATGGGGAATGAATCTCATCGTGTTCGTGGAGATGGTAATATGTACATACACATGAGCGACAATATCATTCTATTGATAGGGAAATAATATGTAATTGGATGCTTTATCATATATACTGAATCATTAAAATGTTATATTTATTATTTTAATTTATTATACTCTTTATTATTCACATCCAAAAAATAAAGTGTTGAATAACAAACCACACCACATTGTGGAGACGGTAAGCCATACGTAAACATGTATGGTGACTTTTTAATTCATATGATGGATAGAATAATGAATATGGTTGTAAAATATTTATAAAAAAATCAAATTATTTATAAGGTACTAGATATGTTATTTTTTTATGGGAACAAAGATGATATAAGAAGTGGAAGAATAAAATAACTTTGAAAGATGTGATGAAATTATTACCTCTTCTTTGAGTTATCCATTTTGATATTATCAAAATGGATCCTTAGGTTAACTTCTTATCAAAGTATGGCCTCTATGTTGATGTTAGGTTAGTTGGTAGGATATTTGATTAGGGTTTGTTTGAGACAAATGGCTTTAGATGTGTGAATTTGAGATAAGGGGGTGTACCTTTTTATAAGAGAGGCGAGGGTCACTTGAATGAAATCTTGAAATATTATTTTATTATAAAATCATATTCGGTTTTTAATGGATCAAAAACGATTTATTTCTTGGATAAGGTAGGTATTGTTCTAAAAACTCTCCAAAAATAGGTTTTATACAAGTTTATTTCACCATATTAACCTTATCTTTCATATTTAACTCTTTCTTAAATAGTTTAACTTTTAATCTGTCTTCTTGTATTATTATAATAAATTGTTAATAAACTTACTATTAAAATACATGTGAACCCAAAGTGGTTAATTATTGACATATCTAACCTCATATAAGACCTTTGGATAAACCTTATATTTTAATGAATATTATATTGTTTAATAATATATTATTTGTTTGAAAAACTCATTTATGTCAATTTTGATAGTATTTAGTATTGGGTTTTTGGGAAAGTAAACAAAACTCAATTACTTTAAAAAAATACATTAAATAATTTCAAACATGTCATATTAACCTATAATATTATTTTAATGCATCAAAATCCTCAATTTAAATTTATTTGGATATTTATAATATCAATTATTTTAACCTCTCATTAATAAGGTAATTAACGCATCATCATTGTCTCATAAATAAATATAATAATTTAAGCTCTAAAAATTATAAATAAAATACCATGATATTGGAAATATTTTTATCTTTCTAATTAATATATATATTTGAATTTATCTTACGTATAACCCTATATTAAAAATTGTTTAGTTTTTAAAATACGAATTTAACACTTTTAACTATTCTTTAAATAAAATAATAATAAATTTTTTAATCTAATCCATGTGGATCAAAAAAGATATTATTTTATTCCTAAGGTTAATTTTGGTCGAAATACACTTATCCAATAGAATTAAGACATGTTTTAGGGTAATTATAATATCATCTTTACCTTTAATTACCCCATTTACTTTTAACTATGCTAAATAAAATTCAAAAGATACTATTCACAAAAAATTATTTTCATCCTATTGTACTACATTTTACTTAATCATTTCAACTATGTCTCTTGGATTTTTTAAATTCAATTCATAGATGTGGGAAAATTATGTTTTATGGAAATTTACAAATGTTCCTAGAATGTGGGTAAAAGATGTTAAAAAAATAAATAAACTTTTATATATCATATCTTGTTATAAAATGACTCCAATTAATTACATTGGACTCATATATTTATTATGTATCTATTTTTTTAAAATAAATTTAAATAAAATAACAATTATTTAAATAAATAGTCAGTTTTTATGTACTATGTAGTATTTTTCCCTATTTATCAAAAATTGAAAATTTTCAGAAAAATATGAAAATTTTACCCTAGGATAATTCTGATATTTAGTCCAAAAATAAAGTATATTTTACCAAATTAAATTTTTATGAGTGTCTAATATTAGTTTTATTATTATTCAAAAAAAGATATAAAAAGTAGTTCTTTTAAGAAAATAGTTTTTCTAAATATATAACTATTTTAAGAAAACATATACATTTAATTATAAAAATATTTTATTTATGTGAAAAAATTATAAATAGCAATAAAAATATATTTTTTACTATTATTATTTCAATATTTAATTAATAAATATATATATCATTTAAATAATTATAATACTAATGTGTTGTTTCACAGAAACTTAATCTTGCGTATAACGCAAGCCAAGTCAATGTTGTGTGTAGTATAAGCTGTTGACATAATTTAAAGATATAACATAATATGAAATATTGGGGTGTTACATTTTCCCCTCCTTCAATAAATTTTTTCCTCTCGATTTGAAATTGTTCTTCAAAAATAAATGGTTAAAAATAGAAAATATCTTTGTGGAAAACCCACATCAGAAATAGCGTTAATAAAATTTAGTCTTAATAAGAGGGAAAGGAAAATGAAAAAGTCACCACCAAATTAGGATTTCGAATAAAAAAACATTTTTGGAAATTTGAGATGCATAATTAGAGGAAAAACGTAAATATTTATATGGATTGATTGAGGTCATGAGTCACAAACAAGTGAAAAATGAATTGAAAATTGAGGGTGTCAAAGCCATAAATCTATGATGACTTAAAATATAATTGGTTCATCAAAACACAAGGTATTAGGATAACACATTTTTGGTTTTAGGATCCTTTACCTATAGTTTAATAATTTCTTTCTTCATAGAATAAAAAAATACTTGACAAGTAGTGTTTCATCCTTTAACTAATTTGTACAACAAACTAATCTTTCACTCAAAAAGATAATAGAATTAAAAAATATTTTATTTATCCTAATCATATAGGGTTTAAAAAAATGAAATTATAATTCATCTATCAGTTCATTTAAAGAAAACTACATTATACAAACCAGGAAATCACGTAGGGCAGTGGTAGGTGATGCACCCTTGTCGCCCTTCGGTTGTGGGTTCAAGTCTCACGGCCTTTTCGGACACGATGGGTTATCTCGCGACCATCAGGTTGTCATTTTTATAAAATAATCCATAAAAAATCAGAAGAAATGATTGAACCATAAACCATTGTATCCAATTTCTAACTTAATCCATTCAAATATTTATACTTGTCCAAAATACTTGTGTCTAAACTCGTAGTCTAAAAATTTATAACGAAGGTCAACATAAAATAATGAAGATTTATTTTTTCCACATAATCACATGTGAATACCTTCATCATGTGTTCCCTTAAAATATTCTAACACCCTATATTACCATAAAATCATACTGATTATATTCATTCTCCATTATACCATATAGAATACTAGATATATTCTTTATATACAAAAATTTAGAATTACATTAATTCTCCCTTATTCCTTATCGAATAATTGATATATTCCTTATATCCAAAAATTTTGAATACTCCATCAATGATGGAATAAACAAATCATTAATCAGTTCCAAGGTAGTCAAGAATATCCAATATAATTTATCCAAATTAATTATATCTTATTATAAAATCACTAACATAGTATTAGAATCATATTAAGGTTTATCTTTCCTTGAACCATGAATTTTCCAAAATGTGTAACTTGCTGTGGAGTAATTTTCTTTGTACCATATAATCCCAAATCCTCAATGAAATAGTATTGCAGTATAATCCATATTTATTTACAATACATCATTGATACAAATCTTAAATGACATAATTTGTAAATAAAAATATAAAAACACTAATTATTTATCTCCATCTGCTATAGAATCATAACTTGATTATTTTCAAATAGCATCATTTGTAGTACACTTTTATGATTGGGACATTGATTTGCATTGTGTCACAACTCCTTGTAAATAAAGTATTGTAAATTTGAAACCTTTTTCTTACCCTTGAAATAATGTACTTGATGTACTTTTTTCTTCAAACTTATATCAAACTCTCATTCCCTTAAAGAATTTGCCAAGGTGATTCTTTCCACAATTATCACATATGATAAAATCCTTTTTCCCTTCTTCCCTTTATCCATATTTCTATCTACCATACATTTCTTCTCTAGCTTCCCTTTAAAAGAATAGGACTCAGAGAATTATTTACAAATCTTATTAACATATGATACCATTTCTTCATATGATTAGAATATATGGGAGACTATTTCCCTTCTAAATTTTTGATTAAAATAATGAAATATATAATCCTTCTTACACTTTGGATCATGAGTATTGCAGGATCCCTCATTCCTTCTACTGGGCGCCATTTCTAAAAAATGGAATACACTTGGTTAGTTTATGAATTACAATACATAATTCTAGACATGTAAAATACCTAACGTAAATTGATATGTTTATTCATATAACCCATAATCATAAAAATGTTTTTATTGAGGAAGTATTTACTCATAAATCCATCATAATAGTTTATAATGAACATGTTAATTATCCTAAGCATATCCACTGAGAGTTTCAAAACCAAGAGTGCTGCAATGCCCATTTTCGTGTACCAGGATACCCCGGGTCAAGCCTAAAACTCCTTGTCAAATTTTTCACTCCTAGGTACAATTGTGCCAGAGCAAATTCTACCTGTTTGTATCCAGACAGGGATGTATTTTCTGGGAAAATTCAAAAAATCTCTTCATTACAAAAATTATAGGTAGTTATTAGATACTAATCCTCAAAGTTTATCTTAGGGTAATGTTCTCTAATTAGTGTTTTTTTAAATCTAGCTTCCATGGATTGTACTAAACATCCTCTGATACCAACTGTAATTCCCCGACCCTAGTTACCCAGATACTATGAATAATTACATAACATTTTCATGATCACAAGAGATCATGTCCCAAAATACCGATTAGTTTAGTACCCTTGGATGGACTATATATACACAAAAGTTTTACATTATATTATGGAATAAAAAAAACAACATTGTGTCCCATTTGAACACACTCATATCTCTTAGCCTATCCCTATGGGTCAATTATAATATAAGTTTTCAAATCCTAGTAAAAAGAAAACATAATAAATTGGTGAGCTCAAATTCCCTGTAAGGATAAGTATATAGATTAAACTATCATAAATAAAAAAGGCAATTTATAAGACTAAAACAAAAACATTTTAAACATAAAATTCAGAATATTATGGAAAATTTAATTCATATAATTCCATTTAATTATTCACATGAATATTCTACTAGTAGAATAATCATATATAATATCAATGTCTAATTTCATAATGATGGAATTCATAATTTCGGGTATCATAACCACATACTCAGGGACTCTTTCCAAGACTACAAATAATATTTTTTCAAGGCCTTGTACGAAGACACAAGTTTTTTTCAATAGACCTACTGATGCATCACTTAGCTATTACAGGCTCCACCTGTCACATACTATTTCCAATGAATTCCTCATATGAAAAGGTTGAAACACAACATAAACATTCATATTAAATCTAGCTTGCCAAATGTTAATACTTTAACCATAAACCAGAAATGGAATAAAAATAAAAAATCCCTAGTAAAACATATCACAAAAACTTCAATCCAATATAGAAGATTGTATCATAATAAATAAACTTTAAACGAGTGTAAAATACATCAAAGGGTGTTGACATGGATGAAATCAAAACTATTTGAGAGAAGTGTCTATTTCTATTTTAAAATAATTTAAAAGTCACATAATTATAAAATAAACCAATTATTTTGGAAATATTGTTATTATAATGTAAGATAATATTCGAGAGTATTATAATGGTGGAAAATAACTACACCCACCGTATAAGTTAAAAAAAATTATTTCTTTAATTTGTCAAAAATGCCATAAAGAACCTTGTTTAAAAAACGACAGAAAGATTTCTTTCAAACCATTTTAAAAAAAGTAAAAAAATGGAATAAATGACTTTAACCCATAGTATATTAAATATTAAAAATATTTTGAAATAAATTTTTAAGAAACACTAATGTGGATGATAAAGATGTCCCAGTAGATACTCGCGTATAAAAAACCTGGGATAATAAAGATATTGTAAAATTAACACTTACCTTCTAATTTTCCTTAGTCGATGGTAAGTAAACCTCCTGTATAATGGTAAAATCATTGTTATTAAATTATATAAGAACCACATATATAACTATTATATCATATATGATCTTCTAATATTACTTTGTTAATTATATTTTTGTAGTATCATTTTTTTGGGTGTTAACTAATTTGTTTTCCATTATATGTTTTGTTACGTAAGTCATGTTTGTTATGAATAGGATGTATTTGATTCCTATACAGAATTATATTATTTTCTTAAAAATTATTTTTAACAGTAAAATTAAAATTATTCTTTAATGGTTATTATGTGGAATGAATCTCATCGTGTTCGTGGAGATGGTAATCCATACGTACGCACGAGCGACAATATCATTTTGTTGATGGTGAAATAATATGTAATTGGATAGTATATAATATATAAATAATAATTAACATTTTATATTTATTATTTAAATCAATTATACTTATTATTATACCCATACAATTAATTAAGTGTTGAATAACAAACTACACTACGACGTGGAGACGGTAAGCCGTATGTACGCACGTTTGGTAACTTTTTAATTCGTAGGATGAATAGAATAATGAATATAGTTGTACCATATTTATAATAGCATAAAATTATGTGGAAGGTACTTTATTTATTATATTGTTATGGGAAAAACAATGAACGAGAAAGTGGATGTAGAAATGAACATTGAAAGAGGTTATGAAATTATTACTTCTTATTCGGGTACTTCCTTTTGATTTGATCAAAATGTCTCCTTAGGTAGGATTACGATAAACGTAAGGACTCTAAGTTAAATTTAGGGTAGTTGGGATGATATTTTATCAGGGTATGGATGATATAAATGGATTTGGATGAGTGAATTTGAGAGAAGGGGAAGTGCCATTTTATAAGAGAGGTGAGGGTCACTTTAAGAAAAACATGAAATATTATTTTATTATAAAATAATATTCAGTTTCTAATGGATAAAAAAGGATTTATTTCAATTATAAGGTGGGGGTGGGTCTAAAACCTCTCAACCAATAAGTTTTAGAAAATTTAAATCACCATATTAACCTTAAATTTTTAATTTAACTCTAAGTTAAATTGCTTAACTTTTACCATGTCTTCTTGTATTATTATAATAAATGGTTAGTAAACATACAATAGAAATTCTAAGAGAACCCCAAGTGGTTAATTATTGACATAAATAACCTTATCTAAGTAATTTGTCCGATCCATATATTTTTATGACAATTATATCATTTAATAATATAGTATTTGTTTTAAAAAATCATTTTTGTCAATTTTGACACTATTTAGTATTTGGTTTTTGTGAAAGTCAACTAAACATGATTAATTCAAAATAAATACATTAAATAAATTCTAACATGTCATATTAACCTTTAAAATTATTGTATTGTATTAAAATTCTGAATTAACATTTATTTGGATATTTATAATATCATTTATTTTAATCATTCATTAATAAGGTAATTAATGCATCATCATTGTCTCATAAATAAATTTAATTATTTAATGTATAAAAATTATAAATAAAATACCATGATGTTTTAAATAATTTTTTATTTCTAATGAATATTTATATTAGAATTTATCTTATGTATAACCCTATATTAAAAATGGTTTAGTTTTTAAAATTTAAATTTAACACTTTTAACTCTTCTTTAATAATAATAATAATAAATGTCCTAATATAATACAAGGGGATCAAAGAGGATATTATTTTATTTATAAGGTTTATTTTGGGTGTAATACACATATTCAATAGAATTAGGACATGTTTTAGGGTAATTATAATATCATTTGTTACCTTTAATTACAATATTTACTTTTAACCATGGTAAATAAAATTCTGAAGTTACTATTCACCAAGAATTATTTTCATCATATTGAACCACATTTTACTTACTAATGTCAACTATGTCTCTTAGATTTTTGAAATTCAATTAATAGAAGTGGTAAAATTAAGTTTTCTGTAAATTTGCAAATGTTCCTAGAAGGTGGGTAAAAGACGTTAAAAAAATTCAATAAAATTTTATATATCTAATCTTATTGTGAAATGACTCTAACGAATTAAATTGGAATAATATATGAATTATGTATCTATTTTTAATTTAAAATAAATTTAAATGAAAATAATAATTATTTAAATAAATAGTCAGTTTTTATGTGCTTTGGAGTTTTTCACTATTAATCAAAACTTGATGGTTTTCAGGAAAATTTCAAAAAAACACCCTAAGATAATTTTGATATTCTGAATCCAAAAATGAAGTATATTTTACCAAATTCAATTTTTAGGAGCGTCTAATATTAATTTGATTATTTTACATAAAATGACATAAAAGTAGTTCTTTTAAGAAAATAGTTTTTCTAAATATACAACTATTTTAACAAAACATATACATTTCATTGTAAACATGTTTTCTTTATGTGAAAAAATTATAAATAACAGTAAACATTTATTTTTTACTATTCATACCACAATATTTAACTGATAAATAAATATATCGTTTAAATAATTATAATTCTAATATGTTGTTCCACAGAAACTCCATCTTTTATATAATGCAAGCCAAGTCGGTTATGCGTGAAATATAAGCTATTGAATAACATTAATGATATAACTTACTGTGAAATATTAGGGTGTTACACTTGTGTTTCATAGTGTCAAGATATTCTCATTTCTGCCCAACCGATGAAGTACCTCTAGTGGGATAATATTAACTCTATATCCATTATCATGGAAGACTTTTTATATATTGATATCATTTATCTTTCCAACCATATATAAGGGTTTTGATGTGTCCCTCCATAGTAGAATATTCATCTCTATCTATAAAAGAGGTGATATCATGGAATTCTTCTGGATTTTCCACTATTTAATAGTCTTTAACAGTGGTTACATCGGCTACAAACTCCTAGGGGATTGGTAAAGCTTTTATAAAGGATTATTTGAGATATTTTGAAAAATTAAAGGAATCTAGCATTGAAAATATAGCTATTAAGAAGGCCGATTGTTTCAGAATATCATATTTATGGTCAATAGTTTGGTGCTTCCCAACTTGGGGAAGCACTTTCACAGGCACATTAGGGGCATGAGCACTAGATGAAGAAAAAATGGTCCCTAGGATATGAGATAGTGGTGCTTCTTCCCATTGTAAAATTGGTCAGGCATTATTTCCTACATGTATTGAGAAATTATACATTTGTTCTACATCTGATTGATATTCTAGGATGATTGACCAGGGTGTCTTCTAGTAGGGGCAAGGGAAATTTCATATTATTGTTGGGTTTGTTGAAGGGTTCCTCTATGGGTTTATACAATGTTTAAAGTTTGATCTCAGATGAGACCACGTATTTGGTTTCTAAAATGATTGCATCTTCTAGGTTATTCTTGAATTTTGTGGCCTCTCCCTCCGATCTTTTGATTGAGTGAAGGGAACTCGAGTTCATTCTATACTCCTCATCAAAGAAGGGATCCACTAAGAGAATGAAATAAATGGATTCCATGAGCAGTTCCTTCTCTAATAATTTCACTACATGATTGAATTCTTTCATTGGTTCCATTTAGTGGGGCGGTTCCCATCTCATTTAATTTGATGCAATAATATCTGAGAGTGTCAAATCCATCTTTGGCATTGGTACATGTTCATCTTCTTTCATTTTCTATCTATCTTTCTTGGTTGAAAAGATTTTTGGATGCTCAACCATTGGAGGATTGTGGGTCCAAGGATGTCGGTTGGGTTGCATTAGAAGCTGTCATAGGAATATATGGTTTCTTCAACGGTGATTTAAGTATTTCATTGGCTTAGTTGACTATTTATTGAGTCATTCAACAATCAAAATATTGTTCCCTTTTCATTGAAACATCCCCCCCTTTCATCCATGGTTAGTGGTAGAAACATATGCCACTTTTCCTAGAAGTGGTTCTAATTTAAATTTCCTGAAAGATATCATTCACTATAATATGTTCTTGAAGATGAAACACTTATGAATGGTTTGTCCGAATATCTAATGGAAGGTAAAATAATCATTCCAATCATCGATACCAACTTCATTATCCGTGTTTGGATTTTTTATTCGAAGAAAGTTTTAATTCATCGTGGCTACCATGTTTCCATGGACTTGTTCATCCCCAAATAATTATTCCTTTGTTCATTGAATTGATTCAACCTTGGTCCCCTCCACTTATCATGATGAGGTAGAGGCTTCTGTTTACTCCTAGGGGCCTTGCACAATTCGGGGTAGGCCTTGGAGTTCGGGTTGTTGTAGGGGGTGGTTTAAGTGTATTGGAAGCCTCTTTATCTCTTCCAGCTCTTTTTCCTTGGATCGATGGGTCTACCTGGGATATGAGGTTAGTCCGCTGTAAGGAATATTCTATCATTTGATAAATGGAGAAGAAATCATGAAACCCACACATACGTTTTTCTATGATGAGTGGTGTTCGCAGATCATCACAAAAAGTTATTGATGCACATATAAATAATCTCATCATTGGGCAGTGGTCGATTCAGAGTGTTTCTCATACACCCTCTAGAAATAAAATCTAAAACTCATTCATTCTCCCACTATTTCTAGTTAATATGGCTGCTAACTATTGTTTTAGGAAATGTTAAACTTAACTTGAAAAGAAACTACCACTGGAGATCCTCTCATCCGATTATTGATAGAGCTGGAATACTGTATACCATACAGAGGATGAACCTTGTAGGTTTTTCAGGAATCATCTTAGTTTCATGATTCTTTTTGCTCTTGGGATCCTATCATGGGGTCAAAATAATATTCATAATGCATCAGATATTGTTTCTGGTCACTCGATCCATTGAATATTTGGAATACAATGTTACTAGAATTCGGTGGCAATAGAATGTTACTCACCTATCAAGGTAGGGTGTCCTTTCTAGATTTATCAGAGAACGTCTCCCTCTTATGACTTCCAATCATGCTAATAATAAATCAATGGTATTGACAAGAAATTGATGTATATATTTTTGAAACTGACCATGAGCGGGTGCAGAAGGTGATAATATTGGTTGGGTTGAAACTGCTGGCACATGAGGCAGATACTCAACCAGGGGCAGCCTTTCTAGATTTTCATAAATTTGTTCTGGTCGTTTTATCAAGTGAGGTAAATATTGATATCCTATTTTTATTGGTTTATGTTAGACTGAAAGTCCCTTCACTAACATGGATGAGTATTCTGACCATGCATCATTTTCTGGGATGAGCCTTTGTGGAAGAGGAACACCTGCTTTAAGGTTATGTGGAAGCTCAACTTGGGGAGCATATCTGAGAGGATGACCTCCTCTAATCACCTCAGTGTTGAATAAACTCAAAAATTTCATTTCTTCCTCTTGTTGATAAAATATCTCTTCAAGCATTAGGGAATCATTCATATTAACGAGAGGCAGGTCATGTATGACCTTGTTTTGTTTCTTATATTTGTTGGGGATTTAAAAGGGATGTGGTGAGGGGTTGAAAGAAAATCACCCAAATTTCATGTGACCCTATAATTCCTAGTGTGCACACCTTTGGGTTTGGTGCAGATTTGATTTTGGGTGGAACCATCCTCTTCCCATTCATCATCATTTGATTAATTTTCAGCATGGTCTTTAGGATTGATGTCCATGACATTCAAGGATGCCTTTTTCATGGTGGGTTTCATACCAGTTTCTTTAGGCTAGTAGATTTTTTTGTATCCTTTATTGTTTTTTCTCCTTCCATTCTAAGATCCTCTTTGTGTTTCTTAGCGACCGGTAACTCAGAGGGAAACATTATATGACGTTTCTCTATCCGTGCATTGTGGGGGAAATGGATCGCAAGATGCGAAGGAATGGGTGACTTTATATTTTTTTCCACCCCATTCATGAAAATATTGATGTTCAGTAGGTTGGAAGTTGAGGAAAAAATTCCCCTAGCATTGAGGGATAGGGTTTCTCATGTTCCTCTATTATTGTGCCTCGACCCAATTTTTTTAGACTTATGGGCTCATTTGTGTTAAAAATTCCCCCATCCTTATGATCTGGGGTTTATCTTATATTACAACATTCATTATTACTAATTCCACTTTCTTGTTCTCACGCATTCTCATTCGAGAGGGAGATGGATATTTATTTGGGACTGCACATAAATTATTTTTTTCCGAGGACGTGAACATTTCTTGATGATTTCGTTCCCTTATATGAGAATCCTACAGAACATTCTCAGTAATCATGTTCATTTTTTCAATGGATCATTCTCATCATGATTAATGCATTTGAGACTTACTTAAGCTCAGTTCTTATTGAAAATGTTTCCTTTCCTACACATGGATTTCATTTAATCCATATTTTTGGATAATGACATTACAGGATGTAATTTACAATGGGTTTTTTTAGGATGGGAAGAAAGGTGAAGTGAAATTATCTATGGTCTCCCCAACACTAGATATGAACAACATATGGGGAATCAATTATAAGGCAAAAAAACTTCTGTAACACATGGATGTAGACCATCTCAAGATCATTATTTGACCTCTCTTGTTGTGCAGATGGAAGAGATTACAGGTCATTTTTTCAATGAATCTCCAACAATATATTGACATGGTTTACATACCCATCACGTGTAAAATATTTTTCTTTCAACTGGTGGAGAGTTGTCCTGTTATTGGGAAGAATCTTGTTCATGCATTCTTCTGACATCTCACTTGGTATGTTGAACTGAGAAATGGTGATGGGCCAAAACATAATCAGTATTTCATCCCTATTTAATTTTTTTTCTCTGGAGTAACGTATCCTTTTTCTATTTGGATTGAACGAGTAAAAATGACCATTTCGATGTCAGATGATGAGTTTGTTCTAATTTTAGCCCCCCATGGTAGAACAGTGGGTACTGGAAGTTCTCCTATTCTGGGGTAGAGGAACGTATTTTCCCTTCATTTATGGATGTGATATGCCAACTATTTTCTCTATCTACTTTCATATTTGGATGACGAGATTCATATTTATAAGAAATATTTGTATCTACTTTTTTTACAGTATTTGAATCACGGTCATGATACGCATCCTCATGAATTTGTCTCTAATTGTAGATAATTTATACCATATTTTATTGGAGGGATATATATTAATTGGTAGGGATATTATAATTTATGTAGTTTTCCTTCCTATTTGGATGACGGGCTGCATGTACATCAGCGGGGATTTTCATCTACCTATAATTATCCACCCTATTTTCACGGGGAGACTAGCAAGAATTAGAGAGAATTTGTGCATGCTCGTAATGTTACACCATATTTTGATGGTTGAATTCATAAGACTTGTCATGGATATTCATCCCCTCATAGACTAACTTCATATTTCTGTGGTGGGATTCAGAAGAGGGGCGAGACTGTTTGTATGCTCATAGAATGTCGCTATATTTCCATGGTAAATCTCTTCCATGGGAACCAGGTTGATATCATATTCCTTGTTATATGTCTATTAACCTGAGCGGACAGCCCATGGGACCTATGTTTATTAAACATTAGTAGGATCCATTAGTGTAGTATCCTCTTTAGAATGAGGATACTTAATCGCACAACATTAGTGAAAACGTCTTCCAACATGGGCCCTTGAGTAGGGATTTTTTACAGTGGTGATGAAGTCATTGGAAACATCCCCATTCATCTCCCTAAGATAAGAGAGTTAGTTGTTATCATGTTTCAAGGATAGGATCCTACAAATATTGAAGATGGCTATTGGGGCCACCCTATTCTGGAATGTCAGCTACTGCTGAAGAGGTGGATGGAAAGAATTCGCCAATCGGAGGGTATGTCTTGTAGAATCCATTATGGGGAGAGTACAAATATGGTGGTACTCTCAAACTTGCAGGTTACCAACCCAGTGTTCAAGATGTTGTTTTGGTGATGGTGTCCATTGATTTATGGAAGGATCAGCTGGTGTGTTGATGTACATGTGTGTTTATGAGAACTTTGAGGATACCATTGGTTCGAAGGTGTCTCTATAGACCTACAAATATATGTGACATGTATAGAATAAAACCCTATCAAAGTAGCATCTGATGAACACATGCATAATTGATTATTTTTCTTGGACCTCATTATTGTTGAATGTTAAAGGGGCTTCTATGGGGTAATACTGCCACCTTGGATAAGGATTCATGTTAGGTTCACTATTTTTGTTTCGACACAAAGTCATGTCATACCCAATAATGAAAATTCTCTAATGGGTACTAGGAAGTTTATCCTTGTTTTATCATACAAAGGAGCTGTCGAAGTTAAGAGGTCTCTAAGGGTGATTTCATGGCGTAAAATGTTTGTATAATTAGTCTGTGTTGGGTATAATTTCCTCATATGGTGTTCAATAGGTTTATTGACAGAGAAAAAATGACCCAACGACTCTTATATCCTTGATTCATGGACCTGCTTCTCAAAGGCATATGTCTGTTGAATTATTTGGGAAACAACACTTAAGAACCAAATTTGGTCTAGAGGATGGGAACTCGAGCTCAACACACCCTTTTGGGAGGAACTATTACCAAATTCTGGAATCTCTTATAAATTTATTCTATATTTAAATGTTCATGAATCCGTGATTTATTCTTAATAATGTATTCTCAGAAGACCCCTGGGTATGATCAATCATGAGTACACAAGGGTTGGAATTTATCCGTATGTATTTTAGGATACATATTAATTAAGACATCTATACATATCTGAGGTTCTTCATCAATGTTACATTGTTACGAAAAAATCATGAATTTTTTATTTTTTTCATTAAGAAAACACTTGTTTGGTGCCATATGGGATGGAACACAATAATTTATCATCATACAGAGGAGACGGGAATTTTTTCAATGTTGGGATTAAACCTATAAGATGTGCTTTCTATATATCCTCATAATAGTAATTACAACCCATGTAATTTGGAAAGCTGGAAACTATGAAATTAAGAGGCCCATTTGAGGGGGCATGATTGGGGATTAACCCAAATATGAGTCACGTTTACCTCTATTTGGTACTTATATATGTGTGGAGGGACCATTTAATCTTGGGCCTTATATAGCCTTACTATGTATCCTACTTCAAGAAAGATTTAGAGTTATCATAGTTCAACATCTGGGTGATTCGGGCGGATGACATGACTGCCACTAATCTTTAAGACCGCATGATTCATGATCAGTGTGAGAAACAAGAGGAAGTGGTAGATACGAAAGATCAAGCTCTTTCCAATCTCTTCTAGTAGAAATGGCGGATTATGAATTTGGGAAAGGCTGAGAATACAACACTTTCCCAAAGAAAGGCTAGAGGCTTACCTTATATGGAGTTCTCTACGGCTTATTCTGAGAGAGGGGGGATCATGATTCCTTATTAAATGGGAAATAAAGTGTTATATTTCATTATTTTTCTCTAGTACTCATCGAATTGAACAACCATAGATTACCCTTAATCTCCAGAATGGGGAGGTAAATGTGATCATCTCATGTTCAAAACCTACATTACCATGGGAATGTAAACTTATGGACATTCTGGTGGTCTGCCTTATTATGGGGATTATCCATGTGACTCCACTTACCATGGTTATGTAGAGTTGGATGGGCACACTAATGCACTTGAGATTTTTATGATACAGGTCTCGTTGCTTTAGAAGAGGCTTTGTACTTGTGTCCTTAGACTGGTTCGTAGAGGGGATATGGGTAATGCAATGGAAACAAAAGAAAAATATTGAATCCAAAGGGTGGAATTCCTAAGAATACCCCATTCCACTTACCATTTATTTAGGTGGGATGGGTTTTCCCAGGCATAGAGTGTTTCTATAAAGATTAAGGGACCTTCCATGTACCATGATGGTACATGGACCAGTATTCAGTCCATGTAGCATTTTTCTATGTGGAACCATGTTCCATCGTTGTAGTATTTATCTATGTGGTGTTGAGTTCCTTCCATGTAGCGTAATGCAACACAGGGCTAGGATCCATCCACATAATGATTTTCTACATGGTTCATGGTACCACCCACATAGTGTATGGCTATGTGGGACTCCATATTAATGAAGGGGCACTAGTTTTTCTATTCGTGGGAAATTCATCCATGAAGTAATTTGGGTTCACGGTTTACAAATTTGTATTATATTTACTTCTTTAATGTAATGTGGTGGGTTACACCTATTGGGAATCGTCAAAAGAGTCCATATTTTTTGGTTCTCACTTCTTTCCTTTCTCTGATCACTCAAGTCCTCTAAAAAGGCTCTCTTCATTAGTCCCCCTCAAGGCCCTTTTATAGAGTGGTGGAAGAACTAGATTGGTTTGTAGTAATGTGCCTTTTGTAGAGGCCCAAAAGAGAAATGTTGTCCATGGACTACTTGGTCAGCGGGGGAATGGGGTTGTTGTCCATGGCGGTGAGGATTACCACCTCATTCTAACAAATGAATTTTTTTTGTTCATGGGAATCCTTTATCTCCACCTCACCAGAAAACCATTGGAGTTCGCAGGGGATTGTATGCGGGGAATATTTCTTCACCTCCTTCCTCTAAACAATTTCATTTGTTAGGGACCATCACCTTCACTTCATTCCCGCGAACTAGCTAGTTTACAAATTCTTTGTGAAACCACAAACCCACCATGTGAAGCAGAAGTCCACGAAGGATATATTCTTCGCAGAACCTCTTTATTCCTTTTCCAAATTTTTGGTTTCGTCAAACATTCTTCTTCAATTGATTGTTCAATTATTTTTCCTCCCTCTTTCAAATCCTTGATAGTATTTTATTTCTATTTGTAATGTTTTCAGAAACCAACCACTACTAATAAGTAGCCTTAAAATTTGAGGAGGCACACTTCAGGTCTTATAGCCACCATCATGAGCACTATTGAGTGACATATGGTTTGGGACACAACATTTTTCCTAGGATGTTTTTATAGAGACAATGGAATTATAATATTTTTATAAATAATAAAATAAATTCACTTTATTATATTCTTACATTGATGTATTGTGAACCTAGTCTTATTAAAAACAATGAATTTTAACCTTATCTTTTTATTAATGATTATAAATGTTGAAAATCATGAAATGATTAGTGTAAAAAGTCTTGGGTCACTATAAACTCTCCATGAGGATCATGTAAACCTCATTAATGATGATGTACCTTAAAGTTTTTAGTTTTATTTTTTCTTAATAACTATCAATATTTATGTTGTAGAGATGGGGGATGGTTTGAGATCCCACCCAATAAAGTTGATGTGAGTTAATACCACAGTGAATGAATTTCATAGTACAACACCTAAAATGATTAATTGAGCTGATCGTCATGGAATCATTTCATTTATGTATATATAAGTATAAGAACATGTCTACACAATTTACATTAAAATATATAGGTTAAGATTTCATGATCTAGCTAATGGTTACTATTTATTAAAGTTATTGTTAAAGAAGGTCTAATATTTTTGAATAGATGACTCAAGAGAATAGACAATGGAGATCCCATACATGGAATATTTTGATTTAATTCTATTTTATTTATTGATAAAGTCTCTTCTATGATGTTTGGATGTGTTTAAGACTACCTCGGGATCATTCCAATTGGTTCTTTGTTCATATTATATAAGTATACAAATGTTTTAGTAGATGAGACAAATTAATACATGTGGATTTATTATGATTCTAAATAATATCATATGACATTATTGGAGAATATGAATTCCTTATATATGGCTTAAAAAGGTTATTGAATGAATTTATTTAACTTCATATGAATTTTATGAAAATGTACGTATTTGATTTCATTACATATGAATTTAAGCATGTGCATATAAATTTGATAAAATCATAAGGTATTGGGATCCTTAATATTGCATTTAGGATTACTCTTCCCAACATTTTACAAGACATAAAAGAATTATGAAATATCAATGGGATTTATATTTCATTAAAAGTCAAAGGAATTGGTTTTTAGGCTAAGTGTATGACTTTCAGTCTGGGTGTAGAACACTGAGTTGATATAGAAAAAATTGATTCCATATATGACATTAAATACATAATTTCTTTTCTAATTTCATTAATTTATTATTATGGTGTTAATAGAAAATAATATGATGCCTAGACAATTCCTTTAGTACTCTAGACATTATGAATATTTGAGAATCCTTGATTCTGTCCTACATGAGGGAAGAAATAGATCATGAAGATAAAGTGAATAATACTGTATATTAGCTAATGATAAGCTCAAGATTATGGAGTTTGGGATAAAATAACCCACTATTCTAGAAATGAAAATTATATCACACCATAAATAGAGTGTTCCATGATGCATGTTACTGTTGATTTGTATGATTTTTATAATTCTATGGATATTGAGGTTCATGGTTTTAATAGTGTATTATTAGGAATATGAAGACCTCAAAACTACTAGGAATAACTATAATACCTTCTTTTCTAGGATAATGAGAGAATAATATAGCGAAAAAAATAAAAATGGAAATTCAATCATTACATTAATTATGATCATTAATAAATGAAAGATATATGGATGAGGGATGTTGAAAATATGTTCTTGGATAGGTGTGTATTTATCCAAACAATTTCCTCTAGTTTATTTCAATTTATAGAAATTATTGAAGACTACAAAAAAAATAAATTTATTTTCCTTTATAGGTATGGTTATAGAGTCTCTCATGTAAAGGACAGTGAAATCCTAAGTAATATACAATTATGAGAAGATATGGATAGACAGTTGTATAAACCTATAAGCTTTGAAAACTACAATTAGTCTTGAAAAAAATATTTAGAAAGGGATCTTGATTACATTCAATACTTCTTTGTTCATTGAAGAAGAGAATATAGGAGTTCGACCCTGAAATTGGAGTGTTAAAGAAAAAATGTGGTTTAGAGGTAACAACTAATTTCTTCTAGATCTAATAACTCAATATAATCAATAGATATACTGATTAAGGATGAGTGATCAAGTTAATATATGGATATGAAGTATTGAATAAGAATTAAAACACACACAATCCATAATATGGGAAATGTGTATTAGAAGACATATTAAACGAAAGAGTTCAGAAGGCACCTTGAAAAACTAGTGAGCGGAAGTATTGTAATGAATTTTGTTTATGGACTAAGTCCTTTGGATATTTATAAGAATATATTAGGAATTCTCCTCAGAGTCATCGTAGTGTTTTCATTTATCAAGACCCTAGAATTAATATATTTAAAATATTAATATATTTTAATTCATGTGCATGTGTAACTTTAGATTTAATGGTATCCCCATTATTTATAACCTTGGAAAATATTTCAGAGAACACTAATTATTTTTAAACATATGTTGTGCCCTAGGTGTGGACCAAGGTTTTTGGCATCTAAGATTCTGAGGGAGGTTACTGTTGGTGGGTGTGTTTAATTAATATAAAATAATTATATACAAATTTCATGTCAGATTATCTTAATATAATTATCTACAAGTACCCAATTATAATGAGTTTAAAAGGTTAACTACATAACCCTGGGATGATTTGAGTGGAGTATTTTGTGTTCTTCATTATAATATCATATTGGATAATAAAGTATGATTGAGTCGAGGTGGATCGAGAGGCAAAATTTAAAGCGGGTCTTCTTCATCATTGGAAAACATGATCTTCGACAATGATCAATACTAAATCATTAATGAGCATGTTATTTTTTAGTTATTCAAGAATTTTATTTAATCATACCTAGACTAATTTATCTACATTTATTTTATAAATTCTCCAACATTCCCATGATCCATACCACACTTTTGATATTGTTTAACCAATAGATATTTGTTGCACCTTTTGATCACCCTTAGACACCCAAATTATGTGATCATTTGTTGAGAATTCTAAAATAAAAGTTGATTTGAACTTGATTATGAGAATTTCCCCCCACTTTCATTCATGTTCTTCAACATTGGACCACAATTTCATTGTTCAACATTGTCAAGGGAAATTCAATCACGATCAAACCTTGGGTTAAGTGGGGGTTATGCAATAGATGGAAAAATTGATGATTTAAGGATATATCAAAATTATATTCATGTATTGGGTGATTTGTTATTGATATAATATCAATGGTGACAATGGGTTTAACACCCTAATCTTCCATGGTACATTTCCGTTTGAATAATGTAATAGCTTGCATTGTACGCAACTTCGAGATTCTAACACACCGCGACCAATCAAATAGCCGTTATGAATAGTAATACCAACTTTTTGAAACGTTATAAATTTCACCTTTCAAAATGTACTTTATTTTTGGATTCGTAATATTGATATTAGCTTAGGGTGAATTTTTTGAACTTTTCTGATAACTTTCATATTTTTAGGAATAGTGAAAATTACAAAATTTTAATTAAAAACAACTTTTTTAATCAAAATAATTTATAGTGTAAAATTATAATTTTTAGTGGTTTAAAAGAATAATTATATTATATTTTTACCATTTAATATAAAATTGGTCATTGGATATAATTTCACATTTAAACTATGCATAAACAAGTGTCAATCTTTTGATAGTTATTATTTTAATAAAAACATGCTTTTTGTTTTGACTACGGGAATTATTTTTAAATTAATTCATGCCACTTATATGTTTTGAATTTGGAGAAATGGATTCCTTATTTGTAATCAGTAGGTCCAAATTTTATAAAGGGGTAACTTTTATTTTTAGACATTTTAAATATTTACTTCAGTAAATATTTTATTTACCATGAGTAAAGGGTAAATATTATAAATAAGGGTAAAATATATTATCATAATAATATTAAATTACCCTAACATGTTCCATAATCCTATTGGATGATAAATATATGACCATAGGAATCCTTGGGTGAATTTTGGACCCCATGGAGACACATGGGAGTAATAATGACACTTTATATTAATTAATTTAAAGTAAAGACAAAAATGGTATAAACAAATATTTTTTAGTAAATCCATTATTACAGGGGGTTATATAAGTTTTATTTTCGACTATAAATGTCATTTGGAAATATAAAAATATTTCCTACATCATGTTATCTTTTTTATATTTTTTGGACATCAAATAAATTAAATTATATGTGACACAATATTGATGCAATATTTACCTCTTTAATAAATGAATCAAATAAATAAGATTATAAATATTAAAACAATATCCAAAACCTATAAAATTATTATAGGATTATTTTATTTCGACCTTGGGTCATATTAACTTCTATTTTAATAAATATTTGACCATTTTTAACTAAATATGAGTTTCTAATAAAATAATTGTTTCAAACATTCCTAAAGAGCCCCTCCTCTCCCTTATAAAAAGACCTCACTTCTTACCCATTTCTCACACTTATCAAGCCTTTGGGCTCATAAACCCACTTCCAAAATATACTCCCAACATCCATCACTTAATTCTAGAGGCCTTACATTACTCATAAAGATAACATAAGGATCCCTTTTGATCAAATCAAAAGGTATAACCCAAAGAAGAGGTAATAATTTCACCACCCTCTTTCAAGTTATTTTCTTCTTACAATTCATCTTTATTTGTTGTTTAAATTATATAATAATAACTCCAGTATATTATATATACATTTATGTCACTATAAAGATTATACAACCATTTTCATTGTTCTATCTATCCTATGAATGACATGTCACCATACGTGCGTAAGTACGGCTTACCGTCCCCACGTCGTGGTGTAGTTGTTATTCAAATACACTATTATTTGTATGGGTATAATAATGATGTATAATTGATGTAAATAATAAATATAACATGATAAAAATTCTGTATATATTATATAACATCTATCTACAAAGTTTTTTAAATCAAAATAATGATATTTTCGCTCGTGCGTACGTACGGATTACCGTCTCCATGAACGCGATGAGATTCATTTCCCCATCGTATCCATTCAAGAATAATTTTAATTTGGTTACAAAAAATAATGATTAATAACATAATATCATTCTGTATATGAATCAAATACATCCTATCCATAGAAATTGCGACTTATATATCAAAACATATAAGGGAAAACAAATCAGTTAACACCCGAAATGACGATACTACTGAAATATCATTATCAAAGAAATATTAAAAGATAATATATGATATCATATAAATGTATATGGTTATTGTATAATTTAATATCAATGATTTTAATATTATACAGGAGGTTAACCTACCCTTTACCAAAGAAAAGAACATGTTAAGGGTTAATTTCACAATCTCTTTTTTATCTGAGGATGTTTTATAAGTGAGTATCTACTGGGACCTCTTTTTCATCCACATTCGTGTTTTCATAAAAATTTATTTCAAAACATTTTTACTATTTTATATACTTTGGTTTAAAGTCATTTATATCCTTATTTAACCTTATATGTTTCGAAAGGAATATTTCTGTCGTTTTCCATACAAGGTACTTTACGTCCTTTTCGACAAAATTATGGTAAGAATGTTTTTTTAACTTATACAACGGGTACAGTTGTTCTCCTCCATTATAACATCGTCAAAGCTTCCCTTACAATCTTATAAAAATATTTTCAATATAAATTTAGTCTTTTTTAATTATGTGAATTTAAATAATTTCAAAAAAAATAAAGAGATATTTCTGTCAAATAGTATTGATTTCATCTATGTCAACATCCTTTGATGGATTTTATACTTGTTTGATGTCAATTCATTAAGATACAAATCTTCTATATTTTATTGATGTTTTTGTGATATGTTTGGTTATGGATGTATTATTTTTATTCTATTCATGTTTTATGGCTAAATTATTTACATTCCATTTTCTAGTTTTAATATGAATGTTTGTGTTATGTTTCAACCTTTTCATATGAGGAATGTATTGGACTTAGTATGTGATGGTTGGAGTCCACTATAGCTTCTCGATCCATCAATAGGTCTCATGAGACAATTAGACATGGAATTGTATGAGGCCTTTACCAATTTGATATATGGTTTTGGCCACGGACTTAATCATTTTTAGACATCTTGGTCAAGGCCTTGACAAGATGTTTCAGAATATCCGACATTATACATTCCCTGATTATGAAAATAATATTGATAGATCAAGTGGTTATTCTACTTGTAGAATACCCATGACTATGTTTTATTAGGTAATTATTTACTCATCCCATATTCCTTCTATAAAAGTGTTCATGTTTATTATTTTTGAAGGCATGTGTTTTCAATTATTCACCATGCCTAATATTAATGTTATCTTCCACTATATTGCTTACCCTTACTGAGCGTTTGAGCTCACCCCTTTCTTATGTTTCATTTTCCCAGGATATGAAAAAGTTAGTTATTAGTGACTTGAAATCATAATCTAGGAGTCTTGGATGTTTTTAATGGAATAAATTAGTGTTGTATTTCTTTTCAAGTTGTATTGGTGAACTTATGTATGAATTTTGTTTCCAATAATACCAAACTGATCAATCATTCGGGACATGATTTCCTTGTGATCATTCCAATGTTATGTAATAATGAACCGACTCTGGTTAACTGTGTTCGAGGTGTTACAGTTGGTATCAGAGGAATTTTAGTACAAACCTTTGAAACTAGATTTAGATAAAATCTGATTAGAGCACATTACCCTAAGATAGACGTTGAGGATTAGTATAGAAGAACTTCCTAGAATTTTGGTAATGTAGAGATTTTATGAATTTTCCAAGCAATACATCCCTATCTGGATATGATCAGGTAGATGCGGCTCTGGCACATATGTATCTAGGGATAAAACCCGAAAACACCGCTTTGAGCTAGACACGAATGAGAACTGGTGCATGACAATGCGCCTTGTTGCACTCTTGGTTACAAAACTCCCAGGGGATATTCTAAGGATAATTCTCATTTCCTTTAAAACCCATTATGAAATATTTATGATTATATACTTCCTCAAAGAATTTTTTTTATGATTATTGACTATATCCATAAACTATTCAATTTATGTTAAGTGTTTTACAAGAATGTAATTATGTATTTCGATTCATAAACTAATCTAGTTTATTCCATTTTTTGGAAATAGAGCCTATTGGAGGGAATGGAAACCATATAAATGCATGTAATCCATGTAGGGATTTCCCTTATACTCAAGATAATTATATCGGAGTTGGTGATGAAACTGGTACTGATCAGCTTATCACCATACTGGGACAACTCACTCAGGTTATGAATAATAAAATTACCCGTATGGAGCTCCCTGATCCACAACGCAGAGGATCAATGTTAGATCTCTTCATAAGGCAACAAACACCAACATTCAATGGGAGTACAAATCCATTAGTAGATAAGAAATTCATAAATTCCTTATAGAAAATATTTCATGCTTTGGGGAGTAACGAAAGGAAAAAAGTTGTAATGGCAGTTTATCGCCTCACAGGAGATGCATATCAATGGTGGTCATTGACTAAAAACACAAAATAGGATGAAAAAGTATCATGTATGGAATAGAGGGAGTTTAAAGAGATTTTCATAGAAAAATACTTTCCTCATGACCATCGAGCGGATATGAAAGGGCAATTTATGATTCTGAGGAAAAAAAGGATGAGAATGTCGCAAAGTATGAAGCCAACATTAAAAGGTTAGAAAGGCATGCTATAGATTATATACGTAACTCCAGAAGTAAGATTGATAATTTCTTTGATGGGTTAAAACCATTCCTCCATCAAGAATTAGTATCACACACCTTTTCAATGTATGATGATATTTTCTCATGTTTTATCATGACAGAAAAATAATTCTCTAAGTCTTACAACTTTAAAGAAAATCAAGAGAATAAGAGATTTGATGAACACTCTGGGAAAGGAAATAATGAAACAGGGACGATGGTAAGGGTTGAATTTCCACCCTGTGATAATTGTGGAAGGAATCACCCCGGTGCCTATCTAAAAGGAAAAAGAGTGTGCTACAAATGTGGACATAAGGGTCATCTTGTCGGTGATTGTAAGGGGAATAAAGAAGCTATCAATGTTCAATTCTACAATTACAGGGAGATGGGAAATTATGCAAATGAATTTCCAAAGTGTTAGGTAAACATACCTCAGAAAAAGGTAAGGGATCAAGTCCAAGCATATGAGATCACTAATGCTGAGGTTGAAGCTCCAAAAGATGTAGTGGTAGGTAATTTAATGGTTTCCTTGTGTTTAGAAAATGATTTATTAGATTTTGGATCATTGCATTATTTCATATCTTCCTAGTTTTCTAAGAAAATTAGATATTCCCAATTTGATTTAACAAGGTATTTGTCAGTCATAACTACTAAGGGAAGTATCATTGCAACAAATTTTTGTGAATTAGTTCCCATTAGGACATATAAATGTTGTTTATCTACATATCTCATCATTATATCCATGATTGAATTTGATATAATACTCGGTATGGATTGGATTTTGGACTATGATGCGAAAATTTATTGTAAGAAAAAGGATCTTACAATTTTTGATGATGATAATGAGTAGATTATATTTAGAGCAGAAACGTCACCATCTGATTCTTATCTAGATCCACCCCCAGTAGCTCTACTAAATTCAATTATCAAGGAGTAAGAGAGTTAAATAACTATGGGCGAGTAAAGGAATGTTCAAATACAGGATATACCTATTGTGAAAGAATATGTTTATGTCTTTTTAGAAAATTTACTTGGACATCCTCAAGATCAAGAGGTTGAGTTTTCCATTTATTTAATTCCTGGTTCAAGGCCCATATCAAATACCCCTTTTAGAATGGCCACTATGGAATTAGTGGAACTAATGAAACAACTAGAGGAATTGAGTAATAAGGTATTTATATGCCCTGGTGTTTCTCCATGGGGAGCCCCTGTCTCTTTTGTTAAGAAGAAAGATGGTTCAATAAGGTTTTGCATTTACAACACGGAGATCAATGCTATAACAATAAAGAACAAGTATCCCTTACCCCGCATTGATGATTTATTTGACCAACTTCGTGAAGCTCAATATTTTTCAAAGATTGACCTTAGATCTGTATATCATCAGTTGTGTGTGAAAAAGGAAGACATTCCAAAGACTGCATTTTGAACCAGGTACGTGCATTACGAGTGTACTGTAATGCCTTTTGGGATGACTAATAAATCCTATGTTTTCATTTATCTAATGAACAAAGTGTTCAAGGAATATATTGATGACTTTGTAGTGGTATTTATTTATGATATCTTGGTATACTCTAAAATCTATGAAGATCACTAAAATAACTTGCGCACCATTCTGAAAACCCTCAGAAGAATGAATTATACGGGATGTTTAGAAAGTGTGAATTCTGGCTTCACATGACTTTTCTTGTCCATATAGTCTTTATGGATGGAATCTTAATTGATCCTTATAATACAAGAGCAATCCATGAATGGCCAGCACTGTTGAGTATAACTGAGGTACGCAGTTTTATTGGTTTAGCAGTTTATTATCAATGTTTCATCCAAAATATTTCCCGGTTGTAAAACCCATTAACCAAGCTCACACGTAAAGGGGTTAAATTTGTTTGGACAAAAGAGTGTGAAGAATGTTTCAAAGAACTGATGAGAAGATTAGTTAATGATCCTCTATTGACTGTTCCATTGGGGAATGATGGGTTTGTTATTTATAGTGATGAATCAAAGAAAGGACATGGTTGTGTCCTTATGCAGAAAGATAGAGTTATTGCCTATGCATCGTGACAACTAAAAATTCATGAGCAAAACTATCCCACTCGTGATATTGAGTTAGCAGTTGTAATATTTATTCTGAAAATATGGAGACATTATCTCTATGGTAAAAAAATGTGAGATATATACTAATCACAAGAGTTTGAAGAATATTTTATCATGGAAAGAACTCAACATGAGGCAAAAGAGATGGCCTGAACTACTCAAGGATTATAATTTTATGATACACTACCATCTGGGGAACGAAAATCAGGTGGCATATGATTTGAGCAGAAAGGATCATGGAGTTTTGAAAAATATGATAATTGAAAAGGATCCTATATACATGGATCTAGTAAAGATGGATATGGGAATAACAATGGACAGTGAATCATCAATACTTTTTCAAATAGTTGCAAAACCATCTTTACTTGAAAGGATAAAAAGTTCTCAGAATGATGATAAGGAATTTCTAAAGAAGATTAAATCTATGAACGATGGGAGATTGATCAACTTTATATATGAAGATGGAATTTTGAAATTTGGTAAGAGACGTTGTGTTCTTAATATACATAATCTAAAAAGGAAATTGTTGGATGATGCTCATAGCTCAAATTTCTCTATACACCCTGGGAGCACCAAGATGTATATAGATTTGAAGGAACATTTTTTGTCGGAAAACATGAAGAGAGATATTGCTGACTATGTGACAAGATGTATTCTTTTTCAACAAGTGAAAGATGGAAGGAAACGTCCTGGAGGAGTCATGCAACCTCTTCCCATACCTGAGTAGAAATGGGATAATATTACGATGGAATTTCTCATGGGACTACCAATGAGTCCTAGAAAGAATGATGCAATATGGGTCATTATTGATCTTCTTACCAAGTTAGAAAATTTTATTATTATAAGAGAAGATTTACCACTTGAACTTTTAGCAAGACTATATATTAATGATGTTGTAAGACTTCATTGAGTACCCCTATCAATTGTTTCTGATAGTGATCCCCATTTTACATCAAGATTCTGGAGAAGTCTTTAGAAATCCCTGTATACTAAACATCGTTTGAGCACTGCCTACCACCCTCAAACTGATGGACAATCAAAACATACTATTCAAACCTTAGAGTACATGTTGAGATCTTTCTCACTTGACTTTCAAGGTATATGGGATCAATATTTACTTCTGGTGGAATTTTTCTATAACAATAGCATCCATTCAAGTATTCATATGGCACCATACGAAGCGTTATATGGAAAGAGATGTCGTACACCAACTAGTTGGGATGATGTTGGTGAACGAAAACTCGTAGGCCTAGAACTTGTTGAGAAAATGATGGAGAAGGTGAAGGTTATCCAAACCCACATCAAAGCAGCTCAAAGTAGGCAGAAGATCTATGTCAACAACCAAAGAAAGGATTTGGAATTTCATGTTGGAGATCATGTTTTCTTGAAGGTATTTCCATGGAAAGGAGTTACAAAATTTGGTAAAAAGGGTAAATTGAGTCCCAGGTAAATCGGACCTTTTGAAATTCTAGAACGAATTGGGGTTGTTGCTTACCATTTGAAAATTCTATAAAATCTCTCCAAAGTTCACAATGTGTTCCACGTATCACTATTGTAAAAATACATGCCCGACCCAATGCATTCACTCACCTATGAATAATTTGAACTAGAACCTGATCTGTCTTATTGGAAAGATCCTTTCAAGATTCTTGATACCAGAGAACATGTTTTGAGAAACCGAACAACTCGTCTGGTAAAAGTTCTATGGAGAAACCATAAGATGGAAGAGGTTAAGTGGGAACCCGAGAAACTTATGATGAAGAATCACCTGAATCATTTTATGTGGTAGTATTCTAGAAATTTTGAGGAAGAAATTATTTGAAGGAGGGGAAAATGTAACACCCCAAGCTTCCACAGTACGTTTCTCTTTGTATAATACAATAGCTTGCATTGTACGCAACTTCGAGCTTCTAACACACCGCGACCAATCAAAGTAGCCATTATGAATAGTAATAACCACTTTTTGGCATTTTATAAATTTTATATTTGAAAATGGACTATATTTTAGGATTTAGAATATCGAGATTACCTTAGGGTGAATATTTGGAACTTTTTTGATAACATTCATATTTTTATGAATAGTGAAAAATACTGAATTTTAATAAAAAACTACTTTTTTTAATCAAAATAATTTATAGTGTTAAATTATAATTTTGAGTGATTTTAAAGTGTAGTTATATTATATTTTTACCATTTAATCTAATTTTGGTCATTGGATGTAATTTTACATTTAAACTGTACATAAATAAGTGTCAATCTTTTGATAGTTATTATTTCATAAAAACACGCTTTTTGTTTTGACAGCGGGAATTAATATTAAATTAATTTATGCCACATATGTGTTTTGAATTTGTAAAAATGTATTCCATATTTATAATAAGTAGTTCCAAATTGTTTAAATAGATAACTTTTATTTTTGGAAATTTTAAATATTTACTTCAGTAAATATTTTATTTACCATGAGTAAAGGGTAAATATAATAAATAAGGGTAAAATATAGTATTATAATAATATTAAATTACCCTAACATGTGTTTTAATCCTATTTGACGATAAATATCCGACAATGGGCATCCTTGGGTCGATTTTGGGACCCCATGGAGCCACATGGGAGTAATAATGACACTTTATATTAATTAATTTAAAGTAAAGACAAAAATGGCTTAAATAAATAATTTTTAGTAAATCAATTTTTAAATGGGGTAATACAAGTTATCCTTTCAAAAATAAATATTATTTGTAAAGATTAAAATATTTCCTACGTCATGATATTTTTTATATATTTTCTGGACATCAAATAAGTTAAATTATTTATGACACAATAATGATGCAATATTTACCTCATTACTAAATGATTTAAATAAATAAGATTATAAATATTAAAACAATATCCAAAACCTATCCAATTATTGTTGAATTAATTTATTTCTACCATTAGTCATCTTAATTTAGACTTTAACGATTAGTTGACCTTTTGAAACTGAAAATTAGTTTATAATAAAATGATTGTTTTAAATATTCCTAAAGAGCCCCTCCTCTCCCTTATAAAAATCCCTCACTTCCTACCAATTTCTCACACTTCTAAAGCATTTCTCTCGTACAACCCCTACCCAAATATCCTCCCAACATCCCTCACTTCATTCTAGAGTCCTTACATTAGTAATAAAGACAAACTAAGGATCCATTTTGATCAAATCAAAAGAAAGAACCCCAAGAAGAGGTAATAATTTCACCTCCCTCTTCCAAGTTCATTTTTTCGTCCACTTCCTCTTTCTTTGTTGTTTCCATTATTAAATAATAACTCCAGTATATTCTCTATACTGAGATTTTATTATAAATATGGTACAACCATATTCATTATTATATCCATCCTATGAATGACATGTCAACATATGTGCGTACGTACAACTTATTGTCTCTACGTCGTGGTGTTGTTGTTATTCAAATACACTATTATTTGGGTGGGTATAATAATGATGTATAATTTATTTAAATAATAAATATAACATGTTATTTATTTTGTATATATTATATAACATCTATTTAAATATGTTTTTAAATCAAAATAATGATATTTTCTCTCATGCGTACGTACGGATTACCGTCTCCACGAATGTGATGAGATTCATTTCCCCCTCGTAACCATTGAAGAATAATTTTCATTTGGTTATTAAAATAAATGATTAAGAACATAATATCATTCTATATATGACTCAAATACATCCTATCCATAAAAAATATGGCTTATGCATCAAAACGTATAATGGGAAATGAATCTATTAACACCTGAAATGAAGATACTACTGAAATATCATTATCAATGCAATATTAGAAGATCATATATGATATCGTATTAATGTATATGGTTCTTTTATAATTTAATAAAAATTATTTCTCCATTATACAGGAGGTTAATCTACCCTCTACCAAGGAAAAAACAATGTGAGTGTTAATTTTACAATCTCTTTATTATCTGAGGTTGTTTTATACGTGAGTATCTACTATGACCTCATTATCATCCACATCCGTGTTTTCTTAAAAAAGTATTTCAAAACATTTTTAATATTTACTAGTCTTTGGTTTAAAGTAATTTATACCCTTATTTTACCATATATGTTTTTAAAGGAATCTTTCCACCATTTTCTAAACAAGGTACTTTACGACCTTTTTGAAAAAATTAAGGTAAGAATGTTTTTTGAACTTATAGGGTGGGTACAATTATTCTCTGCCATTATAAAATCGTCTAAGATTCCCTTACAGTCATATAAGAATATTTTCAAAATAAATGTTTTCTTTTATGATTATGTGACTTAAAATGATTTAAAAAAATATATATTTCAGTCAAATATTTTTGATTTCATCTATGTCAACATCCTTTGATGGATTTTATACTTGTTTGAAGTCGATTTATTATGATAAAAATCATTAATATTTTATTGAAGGTTTTGTGATATGTTTGATTGTGGATGTGTTATTTTTATACCATTCATGGTATATGGTTAAGGTATTGACATTTCGTATGCTAGTTTTAATACAAATGTTTGTGTTAGGTTTCAACCCTTTCATATGAGCGATGTATTAGACTTAGTATGTGATAGGTGGAGCCCAATATAGATCATCGGTGCATTGGTAGGTCTCATGAGACAATTAGACATGGAATTGGCTGAGGCCTTTCCCAATTTTATATGTGGTTTTTGTTGAGGCCTTCATCATTTTTAGACGTCTTGGCCGAGGCCTTGAAAAGATGTTTCAAAATGTCCAGCATTATACATTCCCTCATTATGAAAATAATATTGATGTATCATGGGGTTATTCTACTAGTATAATACACATGACTTTGTTTTATTATGGAATTATTTACTCTGCTCATATTCCTACCATAAACGTGTTCATGTTTATTATTTGTGAAGGCATTTGTTTTCAATTATTCACCATTCCTAATATTAATGTTATCTTCCATGGTATTGCTTAACCTTACTGAGCGTTTGAGCTCACCCCTTTCTTATGTTTCATTTTCCCAGGATATGAAGAAGCTATTTATGAGTGACTTGCATGCACAATATAGGAGGCTTGTATGTTTCAAACAGAATAAATTAGTGTTTCATTTATTTTCAAGTAGTAAAGTTGAACTTATATGTGAATCTTGTTTCCAATAATACTAAATTGATTGGTCTTTCGGGACATGATTTCCTTGTGATCATTCCAATGTTATTTAATAATGCACTAACTCTGGGTAACTGGGGTTGGGCATTACAATGGGATTGTCATGGAGGTGATGGTACGATACATGTGAGGCCTTGGGTGGATAGAATCCAGCCACCAGCAGTGGATTGGGCAATGATAGCCCAAGATCCACACACTCAGGATTGTTTGGAGGAATAAATGGTGGTGATAGTATAATAGAAATATGTGTGGTGTTTTTCATGTTTTCTATGTAAACCCCTACTATAAGACAATTAATAAAGTAATAAAGTATGTGTACTCCCATAGATTCAGTAGATAAGGTTAGGGGAAGTCTAAGGATCACATGTCATGTATAGCCCGTACATGTTGTGTAACCTAGTTTTTGTGTCTCAGTGTGTACTCTTGGTGTACATGGGTAGGGGAACAAACCGATATATAGGGGATGGATAGGAGTACGTTGTCCTAGCCTAAAGAACAATTACATGTCCATGTACACATGCATAGTTCAATCATATAAGGAATTTTCTTAATCAGTGATAAAACACAGTGTACACCTATTGACATGTCGTTTATTACCACACAGCTAGTTAGTACATGTGTTGGATAGGACATGACAAAGAGACAAGGTGAATTAACACACTATTTGAGATCTGGTTCACATCATGTAACTCCTACATGGTTTTTTACCTTGCGTATCTACTTCATATAGACTTTAATTTGGGCCCAAAATATCATTTCTTGAAAAAAAAAATTAATTTTATTCTTCATCGTCAATTTTGAGATATGACATGACGTGTTGTGAACATGATGCACCATTAAGAAATGATACAGTATTAGCAACAACAAAGAATGATCATCATAAAGATATTGTAATTTAAAATCTCTATGTCTCCCAAGTGTGAGGGTCCCCATTCTCTTTTCACTTGTTTTTTAGTACCCCCTAATGTATTGGGGTCTGTTTCTTATACCTTTTGAGTGGTACCCCCTATGGAACTAGGGTCTGGTTACTCTAACTAGAAATTATAACCCCCTTACATATTGGGCCGTGTTTCCTCAATACACTGGGTGGCATGCCCTGACACATTTGGTAATAGGTCCTTTATTCATATATTGTCTCCCCTTAGGTTGTAGATCTCAGTGGTTCTATGTGGATCCTAAACAAGGTTTATTGTATAGACACATGCTATGAATGGAATCATAGATAGACCCATGGATATAAAGGAAGGATTATTATCTTGGGTTAGGCTACAAATATCTAGATCTTATTTCTATCTCATATATATTTATTTTGAGAAAATTTAAATTTATTAGGATTTTATCCCTCTTTCTATTGGTTGAGATGACCACTGTTGGAACATTATATATCTCCATTTTTTTTGGTCATCTTACTGGGTATGTATATAATCACCCCTACATGGGATTTTACACATGTTTCATGTTTTATATATATTATAGGAAGCTCTGTTGTGACATCGATGGAGTATAGTGGTACACTGGTGCATAGACCATGTTTAGTGGTAATACTTAGAGATTAGGAGTTATTCTCTCTCATTTAATTCTTATTCCAATAGATTTCTAGTTTGGAACTTTATTTCTGTATAGGTTTATATTTATTATATTTCTATTTGGTATATACTATTTCACAATGGTGTATTCTTCATAGTTTTTTGCGTGCATGGTTTTATACAAGATGTTATTGTCCTTTATCTATATTCAACATCACTTTTACATGGATAGGTTTAGGTGAATTTTTACATGTACATTATTCAATGGCCTACCATAATATTTATGTTATAAGAATTATTTTTTTCAGACCCTATCCTATTAGAGTTAGGCTTGTGGTTGTCACACTAAGCCTTCCCTTCCACCTTGTCAGGCCTTGGTGGTTCAGTTGGTGATAGAGTGGTATCAAATTAGTTCTTTCCATTGGATGGTGTTTCTAGTTGTACCCTTTTTGAGGTTCGGTTTTGGAACATAGGAAAATGTTGTCCGAGTGTATCAAGATAGGATTTTTGGCTAGGTAACCCAATGTTGGTGTATATTTCAATGTATCCATTCACCAGGAATCTGAATACCTAAATTTGGACACAGCGTACTAAGACATCGGTTATAGGGAACTTTGGTACATGCATCAAATTAGATTGATTCTTTTGATTTTCATTCTTGAGTCATCTCCCCATATATATGCTCATCAGACTGTGGTATATCTTACCACTTTCAAGATGTCTCTATGATGATATCCGTCAAGGATACTGATATAGGATCATGATGATGATCTATTTAGTTATGAGACCTTAGTTTAGGGGCCATTAAAAGATATGTTTCCTCTTGGAGGACATGGAGAATTTCACCCATCTATCTTGAAATAGATAGTACCAGCATGGAAGGATGATGATATTTGTAGGATTATAATTCTCTGTGTGCTTTAGTGTCAGATACTGCTAAGGATCTTTGGTGAGCCATATCCCAAGGTAGAAGAGGACTAGATTGATTTAGTGACTTGAGTCTATAAGCTGGTATAGGCCATGTCTGACTAGATGGTTGTTCTATCATCCTATATTTTTCATGAAGTAGGAATGTTCTGGTAGAGTCTTGTCATGTTTACTCATGATAATATAGTTATATAAGGGTCTAATTTCAGGTATCTATTCATGGGGAATATTAACCATCGTTCATACACTCTATTTAAATCAAGTATATTCTTGATTAAGAGTATTGTAGTATGAATAATGATGAGTATTTCACAAGGTTTCTAACCTTATTTGGTACTCACTAAACAGGGTGTAAGATGGTAACTTCAAGGGGTTTATGTTTTCATTGGGACTCCATAGATACACTTGATCTTGTGAGGTCCCCTTGTGCATTCCCAAATATGTTGGACTACTATAGTAGGCTATAGTGATAATTAGGTTTCTATTAGATGGATTTCATGGAATTGGGGATGGTAGGGGTGTCATGGGTCTATGTTTTTCTATAACATCTAGAAGTTTCCTGTCGGTAGGGACTCGATGTAGGAGACCTCCTCATGGCCATACTCAATAATTAGGACAAGTTATGCAGGGTTCGCGCTGAGGTTTTTTTCACGTTATAGATGGGTGATGATATACATCAAATGAGTGGCTTCCCATGGATCATAATTTCCTAAACCATCGAGAAAAGGAAGGTGGGTAGGCAGGAGAAGAACCACCATGATAAGTTGATGTTGTGATTAGGGATTGACCAATCAAGATTAGAGAAATCCCTAGATATTTTGGGATAGTATAGGATAAAGTGTAGCTCTATATGGAGGATTTTTTGGTCTGGAAGAAAAAATGAGCTACTCCCACCACCACCACCACACATCCTATGCTAGGATCAGGGGGCTGGCAGTCATAGACAAGGGAAATTGTTAGATATGGGGGCTATGATGAGGTTGTACATGAGAATATATGATGTAAAATCTATGATTATTCTACTATTTATCCAATTTATTATGACGTGATTGTGATTCATTCCTTTAAATCCATATACTTGGTGTTAGAACTCGAGCTTCCAATTGAGACTTTTGTCCAGAATCATAGGCTAGTAGTTATTATGGGGAAAAATTCTTCAATATTTCTACTCTACTATGAGTGTATGATGGTTCATGGTGGAGATAGTTTCTCATGGAACCTCCTAGTAATTATGATGAAACATTAATAACTCATCTTGGATATAGACTAGTTTTCCATATATCAGGTCCATATTTACAATCATTTTAAGAGAGTATGATTCCTTTAGACAAATGTGATGAGATTCATCATTGATAACTAAAAATATCTCATGTATGAGAGTGTGGGTGTTATAAGTTATAACTCTGACCCCATACTCAATTAGTTGAAAATTTTATCCCTTTGAATTGTGGTCTCTTCTGGAATATGATTATTTTGGTAGTGGAGGACTAAATTTATGTCTTTATTAAGGATGTTCTGGGAGTAACTCTATTGTGGGAGATGAACATCAGCATCAACATTCATCCTGGGACCACACTAATATATTCTTTAGAATATTTTTTGTCCCCTACCATGCCCCAATAACTAAGGGTGTGGTTAGGGACCTTTAATAGAATGGATTTATCAAATGTAGTGTGTCCCCTTGGGATTGTCTAGTGATGTTAATGAAATAGGGAGATAGAATATTGACACTTTTGTCTGATTATATTCACCTAAATTAGGTAATGATAATGAACAAGTACCCCATCCAAATGATTGATGACTGTTTTACTGGTCAAGAGTCATAAGTTGGTTCTCAAATATGGAACTCAGGTCCAGATATCTCATGTTGATGGTTTGTGAGGATAATATTTCAAATATGAAATTATAATTTCACTTTTTAAACATTGAGTTACTCGGGATACATTTTATTGTAAGAAATCCCACAGGTATGTTTATTGATAGTATTAATCATATCTTCGATCAATACATGGGCTTTTTTTATTTGAATTCATTGATGAGGTACTCATTTATTTTATGTTAAGGGAGAAACATACAGAGCACATGAGTATAGTCCTAGACTTACTCTAGGATCACCATCATTATGGTGAGATTTCACAGTTCCATTTTTTGGATTTGTGGTGTTCACTTTTAGTTGTATTTCATCTCTAAACATGGTTTAGTTATAGACATAGTGATGTCTGATGCAGTTCTTTCTTGGGTGGAAACTTTGAGTGTTCCAGAGGTGTGGAGTTTGCGTGGAATTTTAGTTTACTATAGGATATCTTTGGTGAACATATATAGTATTTAAGTCCATTAATCCATCTTAACATGGAATGGATATACTTTATTCTAGACTGGGTTGTGTAAGAAATTCTTTAATGTCCTAAGGTTGAAGATAACTAGTACACATCTGTTGAGACTACTGAAGGAGGGCATGGAGTACATAGTTCTTTGTGATGCATTTACCGATGGGATCATTTATATTTTCATGTAGAGGTGTGAAGTGATAGAATATGGGACAAGATAGCTATGAAACCATAAGAAGAACTTTGTGAATATTTACTTAGATTTGGAAATATTGTTCTTCTCCATGAAGATGTGAAGTCACTCAATTCTGGGTGAGAACATTTTTGTTTACTCAGACCACCAGATCAATTTGTATTTTACACTCATATAAGTCTTAACCTAAAAAATTAATTGGTCTGACATTCTATAGGAATATGACTTTGAGAAATTCTACAATCTTGGTAAGGGTAACATGGTAGTAGATTTTAATATCATGCAGTCTCATTATTTCTTGGAGGAGGAGGCATTTGAGGAGTTGGATTCATTATAACTAACCCTGATGGAGGATAATGGTGAAGATTTTCTTCAGTCAATGGTGGTTACCCCACAGCTTCATCAGTGTGTGAGAGATTCCTATATTTCATACATTAACTATAAAGTTATATGTGACTACATATTCTCATAAGATGTATAATGACCCATACAATAAATACATGGTTAATACTTCAATATTTAAGCATACTTATTACAACATATAACAAAACCATGAAAGGACCGTATAGGTATAGTGTCTTTTGAAACTAAGAATCATAAACAACTGGTTCACAAAGCATCTACATTGTCTCCCATTTATTTCATCATATCTATAGTCCCTTTTTGAAATATCTTACTTAATAAAATTCTTCCTAACCTGGGGATAGAAAACATACAAAATGGTGAGCTCAAATTCTCAGTAAGGGTAAACAAAAGAAATATCAATCACATCAAATTTATAAGAACATAACATTTTGGAAATCTTACCCTGCAAAATAGATCATAATTTCATAACATGGGATAAATAATGGTAGTGAAATTTAATCCCAATAATCATAAATTAAAACATGAAACTTTGTGGAATACACACATAATCATAGAGAATCATTTCTTATTAGTCAAGACTCATAGAAAATACTATCTTAGTGGACAAAGTCCATTTCTGAACCGAGTTCACTCCTCGTTTCAGTCATGTTTCACTGAACCGGTTTAACCTGCCATTCTAGCCATGTCTATCTCATGAGATATAAAATATTTACCCAATGCATTGGAGGGATATATAGGTCCCACCCATCTCATAATGATACCATTCTTATGTGTGCCACAAAATCATAAACCATACATCATAGCATAACCCATGTAATAAAAATGGGAATCTTAAACATTATGACATCATAAGACAATTCATATAAGATAAAGGAATTCATAAAATATTTCCATCACAATATAATCAAATCAATGTAATAATATGGATAGAAACAGAACCCTATATTATCTTAGATGGAAAATAATTTTGATAAAACACTTGAACTCCATTCTTAAGGAAAATATCCTTTCTACTTCAAAAACACTTTTACTTTCTTAACATGTCATACAATTTTAAACTAAAAGAAGTTGCTTAAAAATAATCTTGAAAACTTGTAAAGGAAGCTTCTTGGAAATAATGATTTAAAAATCCATTCATGCCGTATAAGTTAAAAAACATTCTTCTCGTACTTTTGTAGGAAAATTCAAAAAGTACCTCTTACGAAAAACGACAAAAGATTCCTTTAATATCTTTTACTAAAAACTCCCCGAAGGGTAAAATTTAATTTAAAAAATTGTAGGTGGATGAAAATAATATTACATATTGAGGAAACATGGATGTGGATGATAAAATACACCCCAGTAAATTCCAAAGTATAAACAATCTCGGATAAAAATGAGATTGTGATATTTTCCCTTACCCCAGGTCTGATATGATTTGTACATGTCTGAACCTCCTGTATAATGATTTAAATAATTTCATTGACATATTACAGAATCATATTCATTGTTATGATACCATATATGGTTATATTCTTAGCTTCTTATTAGTAATATTTCATTACTACTTGTTATTCGGGTGTTTATTACTTTTTGTTCTTATGCGTGTTTTGTCGAATAAATTCATATTACTCTTTATAAGATATAGATACATCATTTAAAGAATTTTATTAGTGTAATATATATCATATTCATTCATTCAATTCATTTATATAATCATTATTCAATGAAGATCACATAGAACGAGTCGCATCACATCATTGAGATGGTAGGTCGTACGTACGCACGAGCGATGATATCATTCCCATGATCGTGGAATTGTATTGAAGTGTATGTATACTATTTAATAATAAATATAACTTTACAATAATAATATATAGTTATTCTTTACACCATTATACCCATCCAAGTATGGTGGTGGTGGAAAACAGATTACACCACGGCGTGGAGACGATATTCTATACGTACGCACGCGCGGTGATTTGGTTTTCCGTAGGATGGTTAAGAGGTGAAATAGGGTTGTTTAATATTTATAATAACATATCATTATATGAGTGATACTGATGTTATTACCTCATAATGAAACAACTAATGAAGAGGGAGTAGAAGAAGTATGGAACTTGAAGAAAATGGTAGAAGGTATTACCTCTTTCTCGAAGTGCCTCCTTTAAACATTCTCTTAAGACTCTAGAGTTGGTATTTTGATATTACCAGTACCACTAGTAGGTTTCTAAGGAAGTGGGGAAGTGAAATGGTCAGGGGTTGGCCGAGCTTGACGGCTCAAATTTTTGTGAGGAAGAGAGGGAGGAGGTGCCCTTTTTTAAGGGAGGAGAGGGGAACCTTTGGAAAGTGTGGAAATATTATGTTTTTATAAACTTATCTTCGGTTTCAAAAGGTCCAAAAATCATTAAAGATGAATATAAGATTACTCATAGTAGAAATAAAATCATCCAATCATAATTGGAAATGTTTTGGAAAATATTTTAATCATTATAATCTTATTTATTTAAATGATTTATTAATGAGGTAAATACTTCATCATTAGTGTGTCCTAAATAATTTAATTTATTTGGTGTCTCAAAATTAAAAAAAAAATATCATTATGTGGGAAATATGTTTATCTTTACAATAAATATTTATAGTCGAAAATATAATTTATATAACCCCTTATAATAATTAATTACTAAAAGATTTTTGTTAATGTCAATTTTGTCTTTACATGAAATTAATTAATCCAAATTGTCATTGTCACTACCAAGTAGCTCAATAGGGTCCCAAAATCGACCCAAGGATGACCATGGTCGGCCACTACTCATCCAATATGGTTAGGAAAAGTTTCAAGGTAATTTTGAATTATTATAATATTCTTTTAACCTTGAATTACCCGATTTACCTTTAACCATAGTAAATAAAAATTACCATAGTTACTATTCATAATATCAAAAAAATAAAAGTAACCTATTAACATAATTTGGACCCACTGATTCCAAATATGGAATCCATTTTTCAAAATTAAAAATAAAAAATTTGCAGGAATTAATTTAATATTAATCCCTTTGTTAAGAAAATGGGTTTTAAAAGTTAAAACATTACCAAAGATTGAAATGTTTTTACCTAAGAATTCAATGTAAAATTAATGCTAATGACATAAATTATATTAAAGGGTAAAAATATATTCTATTTATACTTTAAAAACATTCAATATTATAATTTAACCATATAAAGTATTGTGATTAAAAAGTTGTTATTAATTAAAATATAGCGTGTTTTTACTATTCATTAAAAGATGAATGTTATCAGAATAATATGAAAAATTTATCCAAAGTAAATTTTTATATCCTGATTCTAAAGAAAAATTTTATTTCGTCAAATTGAACTTATAATCTTGTCAAAAACTAGATTTAATGTGGGTACGCCATCAAAAGGTGGTAAAAATGCATTTTTTTAAAAATATATCTTTTATCCAAAAAATTGAATTTGTTTTCATACCTCATTCTAGAAAATGTATAAGATGAATTAAAATGTTATAAAATTCAAAATTCAGTTAATACTATTCATAACGGCTAGTATTATAATATATCATTGTTTAGTGAAACTCTGTATTGCGTACGACGCAAGCTATCGAGGAAGGTCGCGGTTGCGTGTAAAGCAAGCCAAGCTAGTGTTGTGTGTATTGAAAGATTCCTTTGATGATTTATATAACATAAAAACAAAATATTTCTCATAAAAGTCTCTGGTGTTACATTCTACCCCCCTTAAAATGAATTTCGCCCTCGAAGTTCGTCACTTCGTAACAAACAGATGAGGATACCTCTCCCTTATCATATCCTCAAGTTCCCATGTAGCTTCTTCTAATTGTTGGTTCCTCCATAAAACTTTCACCAAGAAAGTGGTCTTTTTCCGTAGGACTTTTTTGCTACGATCCAGAATCTCTATCGGTTGTTCTTCAAAAGAAAGATATTGTTCCAGCGGTACAACTTCAGAGCTGAGTACATGTGAAGGATCAGGTATGTACTTTCTCAGGAGAGATACATGGAACACATTGTGAACTTGAGAGAGATTCGGTGGAAGCACCAATCGGTAAGCTACCTTCCCAACACAATCTAGAATTTCAAAAGGACTGATATATCTAGGGCTCAACATTCCCTTCTTTCCAAATCTCATTACTCTTTTCCAAGGAGATATTCGTAAGAACACTTTATCACCCACTTCAAACTCTAGGTCTTTTCTTCAGTTGACATCATAACTTTTTTGTCAACTCTGAGCTGCTCTTATGTGTTGTTGAATAGATCTGACCTTTTCTACCATTTCATCAACAAGATCAGGTCCTAATAGATTTCTTTCCCCAACTTCATCCCAGCAAGTTGAAGTCCTACATTTCTTTCCATAGAGAGCTTCATAAGGAGACGTCTGAATACTGGAGTGAAAGCTATTATTATAAGAAAATTCCACCAAAGGTAGGTGTTGATCCTAACCACCTTTGAAATCCATAGAGCAAGCTCTCAACATATCAAAAAGATTTTGAATTGTCCTCCCAGACTAGCCATCTGGTTGAGGATGATAAGTAGTGTTGAAACTCAACTCTGTATCTAGAGTATGCTGAAGACTTTTCCTGAACTTTGAGGTAAACCTCGGATCCCGATCAGATATAATATAAAGTGGTACTCCATGAAATCTTACCACTTCCTTTACATATATCCTGGTAAGCTGATCTAGAGAGAAATCCTCTCTATTAGAAATTAAGTGTGCAGACTTTGTAAGACGATCAACTATGACCCAGATAGAATTATTGCCTTTGGATGTTTTAGGAAGTCCAATGAAAAAGTCCATAGTGAGGTTTTCTCATTTCCATTCAGGTATGGGTAATGGTTGTAACATCCCCTTAGACTTCTGTCTCTCAGCTTTAACTTGCTGACAAACTAAGAATCAAGAGTCATATTTAACAACATCTCTTTTCATGTCATCCCACCAGAAGTACTCTTTCAGGTCCCTATACATCTTTGTGCTTCTAGGATGAATAGAGTATGAAGAACTATGAGCCTCATCCAGCACCTCCTTCATTAATTCGGGGATGGGAGGAACATGTAACTCCACGAGATTTTATGATAAGTATTCTATTTAATTTATTTGATGTCATTTGTATTATGATACACTAATATTATCTTGTACAATACGCAACACCGTATTAGCTTGAAGTATATGCAACACTATTCTTAGATTGTGTAACACACAATTTCAAGTTTGTTTGATAATAGTCATTCTACACAACATTGAGTATATATATATATATATATATATTCAATGTATAAATGAAAACATGGTTGGATTCTGTTATAATGAAACAACAAAGGATTCTTGTATTATACGCAACCCTGACTTGGCTTGCATTACACGCAATCATGACCTTCTTCGATAGCGTGTGTTGTACGCAATACCAGGTTTTACTAAACAACAATATGTTATTATAATATTATTATGAACTAGCTGTTATGAATATTATTATCTATATTTTGAATTTTATAACATTATTATTCATCTTACACATTTTCTAGAACTTGGTATAAGAACAAAATAAATTTTTCGGGTAAAATAAGTATTTTTTTTCAAATAATGCAGTTTTGCCGCCTTTTGATAAAGCACCCACTTTAAATATACTTTTTGACATTTTTATAAGTAAAATTTTACAAAACAAAATTATTCTTTGGAATAAGGATATAAAATTTTACCTTGTATAAAATTTTTATGTTATTCTGATAACTTTCATATTTTAATTAATAGTAAAAACACGCTATATTTTAATTAAAAACAACTTTTTTAATCGTAATAATTTATGTGGTTAAATTATAATATTGAATGGTCTTAAAGTATAAATAGAATATATTTTTACCATTTAATATAATTTATGTCATTATGATTGATTTTACCTTGAATTCATTGGTTAAAAAAATTCAATCTTTTGTAATGTTTTAAACAAAAACCCATTTTCTTTGACAACGAGATTAATTTTAATTTAATTTCTTCAACTTCTGTGTATTGAATTTGGAAAAATGGATTCCATATTTGGAATCATTGGGTCTAAAATATATTAATAGACTAATTTTTGTTTTTGGGCATTATGAATAGTAACTACGGTAAATTTTATTTAGCATAGTTAAGGGTAAATCGGGTAATTAAGGGTAAATATAAGATTATAAAATTACCATAACACTTGCCAAAATCTTATTGGATGACTAAAAGTCGACCCATATCACCTAAGGGTCGGATTAGAATCATTTAATGGACTTTTTTCCATGGAAATAACTTATTTATTATTAAAACCAATGAACGTGACAAAATCTCACTCTCTTAAATCTTATAAGTATATTAATTTTAATTTAGTGATAAACTTCATGAAACTTGAAACATGAATGGTCTCCAGAAATATAATGAAATTATCTACATCATATGAATTTATTTATAATATTTAGAGATTAAATAATTATCATTAATTGTGACACAATAGTGTTGCAGAAATTGTTTATCTATTGAAAAATAAAGAATATTGTTTTTATTAAACTAATAGTGACCATAAAATGCACAAAACCCGGACCCAAACTTATTGTTCATGTACCGCTAAACCCTAATCATCCAATGTTCGAATATTTTACCATTTGGAGCCTTATAAAATCGATTTTTACACTTATATTATTTTATTTTAAATGATGCCAAAGTTGTCACCTTCAAAATTTAATAATTATAACAATTTAACTATTGTGATTTTAAGATGATAAATTCTAGTAAAAGTATTATTGTGAAAGTTAATAGATTCATATTCATCATAGGATTTTATTTTTAATTTTTATGCAACAAATATGTGTATTAAATAATTATACAAAAATGATGTAGTAATTATTTTATTAAGGGATAAACCAAATAAATGGTTTTAAAAATAATAAAATAAATATTATATGAACTGTTTAATGTGCTCCACTAATTTTCTAGACACATATGACCTTTTATAAATCTATTAAAGATTTTATTTTGAACATATCTTCTGTGTATATTTTATTTAAATTCAAATAAATGAATAGTGTCAAAATTAACACTATTGTTATTTTATAAAAAATAACATATTATAAAATTGTTGAAATAATCACAAAAATATTTAAAAATAATAAATTTAAATTTATATGGTATTAAATGTTATAATGTATCCAATAATGGAAAATTCACAACAAATAAGCAATTATTTGTTATAAGTTAAAATTTAGAATGTTATTACCACAAATAAAATTTAATTGATTAAATAAGGATAAATCAAGATGATAATGTTTAAAATAAATTACTAACATGTCTAAATTTGACTGTGTGGTGATATTACAACCCTATATCATCTAATTTTCTGATATGAGTCATTTTTGGAGGTTTTTAAGTGGGGATGGATTTATTATAAATTAATATTTTTATGAATTCCAAAGGTGCCCCTCTCCTCCCTTATAAAAGAGCACCTCCTCCCTCTCCTCCTCACACCACTTTGAGCTTCCATGCTTGGCCAATCCCTACCAAATTATCTTCTAAACTTACCTAGACACGCCCTAGAGGTCCTGGTCATCTTCAAAGACCAATTTTAGTGCCCTAAGAGGAGGTCTCAAAGAGGCGCTTCAAAGAAGAGGTAATGTCCGTTACCGATTTTTTCAAATTTATTTCTTCTTCCACTTCTTCTTATTTAGTTGCTTCGTTATGAAGTAATGACATCAGTATCACTAATATACTGGTATGTTATTATAAGTATGAAACAACCATATTTCACCATCTATCCATCCTACGGAAAACAAAATCACCGCGCATGCGTACGTACGGAATGCCGTCTCCACACCGTGGTGTAATCTGTTTTTTCCACCAACACCTTACATGGATGGGTATAATGGTGTAAAGAGTAACTATATATGGTTATTATAACATAATACTGATTCTAATATATTATACCATCCACTCCAATTCTATAATTATGGGAACGATATCATCGCTCGTGCGTACGTACGGACTACCGTGTCCACGACACGATGAGATTCATTCTTTTATGATTAACCATACATGAATGATCATAAAGTTTATATAATGACTAATAAGGAAATATATGAAATAATAATGCTACTGGAATTATGTATGTATATTTATTTCATCTCTTTAGTTTCATTCAATTCAATAAGGAAACGAAAACATCGTTCATGCGTACGTACGGCCTACCATCTCCATGAACGGTGTATTTCATTCCTTTTATCGATCTATAATATATATGTATATGATGAATATATATTATATATAAATCATGTTTTACATCTAGAATTATGTAAATCAGGATATAAGTAATAATATCAAGAAACGACATGTCCAATCATGTATGATAAATAAAACGATTTTACCCAAAACGCTACTTTAACATGGAATTTACAAAAGAACGGGTAATATAAAGTCATAAGTGAACCATATATGATATCATAACAATGAATATGATTATGTAATAAGTCAATGACATTATTTAAATCATTATACAGGAGGTTCATATACGTACGAAGCATATCGGACCTAAGGTAAGGGATAATTTTTCAAATCTCAATTTTATCCGAGATTGCTTATTTGTAAGTACATACTGGGTTTATTTCTATCATCCATGTACATGTTCTACAAAAGTATTTTAATGTATGTTTAAAGTACTTTTTACCCATTCTTTACTTTTACTACATAGTATAAAATGAATCTTTCTTTTGTTTACATTACGAGGTACTTTTTGACTTTTCCAGCAAATGTACGAGAAGAATGTTTTTTTAACTTATATAGCACGAATGGATTTTTAGGGTTTTATAAAGCCTTATTTTCATGATGATTCCTACAAAATATTTCATGAGTATTTTCAAAAAAATCTCTTTCTTTTAAAATTAGATGACGTTTCTTGAAAATAAATTTATTTTGAAGAAGAAAGGATATTTTCCTAAAGATTTCATTTCAAGTGTTTTATCAAAACCATTTTCCATCTAAGATGACATTATTTCATATGTGTATGTTTCAAGTATAACGTCTCTATTATTTACATGGTTTCTCTTTTATTATTATGAAATGATATCCATTACTTTTATATAGATTATGTGATGATGGGATGATGTTTATGAAACCCATTTTTTATTCATTGGGATATTATGAATGATGTATGTTTATTTTGTGGCACAAGTAAGAATGATTTCATTATGAGATGGGTGGGACCTATATCTCCCTCAAATACATTGGGTAAATATTTTATATCTCATGAGATAGACATGGCTGGAATGGTATGTTAATCCAGTTCAGTGTTACAAGACTGAAATTAGGAGTGAACTCGATTCAGAATGGGACTTTGTCCACTAAGATGGTCTTGGAAGCAATGCCTTGGCTACTAGGGAAATAATTACATGTGCTTAATAGATGCCACAATTACATTTTTTATTCCCATGCTATTTTATCATGGTTTATGTTCCATTATGATCTATGCCTTATGTACTTCCATGTTTTATGTCGTTGCCCAAGATTTTGATGTTTAAACATTATGTTCATGTTTTTAAGTTCAAATGTATATGATTTGTTTAATTTTATCCATTCTTACCCTTACTAAGAATCTGAGCTCACCCTTTATATGTTTTCTTTTCCCCAGGATATAAATAAATGTTTTAGGTAAGAAAACATAAGGGGAGGATCTTTATGGGAGATGTTGAAGATCTTTCACCACGATTAGAAGATTACGTTCCATGTTTCCAAAGACACTAAAATATTACGGTCCTTGTGTGTATGTTTTTGTTATGTATTAAGTATTCCGAAAAAGAAATGTAATGTCCATGTACATCAAGCTTCGGGTTTCTACAGTTGGTATCAGAGGAATGGTTTAGTTAACCTTTGGAAACTAGGATGCGAGAACTTTAGTGAGATCCCTAGAGATATTTCTAAGGTATGTCTAGGGATGTCCCTAAGGATAAGTATACGTATAGGATATAGTCCTAGAACTACGGTAACGATCTTAGAATTTAACCTAAGATGTTAGATATTGATGTTACTCCCCCTTGATTATGATTTTTGTCTCTCACACTATTCTTTTTGGGTATTAGAAAATGGCTGGAAAGAATATGATTCATGATAATAGAGAATATTATGGACAATGGAATGATATTCTTTATGAGAAACCAAATGAAATGTTATTTGGAAGTCCAAACATCGTTATTATGCCTAATCAGCAGTCTCATAATATGATCAATAATCTCAACTTTGGTAAGTTTCCCGACTCAGATAATAAGAGAAAGATGGAGTTTCATGATGATCATAGAGGAAAGAAAGTTCAATTTCCCATATTTAAATCATGTGGGAAGAGGCATCAAGGAGAACGTTTCAAAGGAACTGGAAGATGCTTTGGGTGTGGAAAAGAAGGACACAAAGCCAGTAAGTGCAAAGGAAAAGGTTCTGTTAACACCATGTATGAGGATAATTTTTTTTCTACGACATCAACAATGGTTAAATGTTTTAAATGTGGAATTTACGGGCATTATGCAAACCAATGCCCTTTGGGAAAGTCTCATGAAGAGAATCAGTATGGTCGTATGGGTAGTATTTGTGTTGATGATTATGAAGAGACAACAAATGATATGTGAGATGAAAGAATTGTTGAAGCTCGATCAATGGTTTACGAAGGTAGTGGAATAATTACATGTTTATCATGTGTAATTTTTTATAAGTAATCTCATGGTACTATGGAATAAAGAGACGTCTAAGGATTGTTACACTATTGTCTTTCCTATGTTTTGAATGTGTATGATTAATGGTACTAGTAACCATGAAAGGATATTCAGATATTTTTGGAAAGTAGATGATGTGCGCATAATGACGGGATAAGGAGAAAATTAAATATTTGATAGTATTCATGAGCTCATGACTGATATAAGGAGAAGGTTATATCATGGTTTGAGTATATAGATTTTTTGGATTTTGGTATGTGGAATGAGTTAACTTTTGACAGCACTCATGTTTTCACTAAGATTCAATGGGTATTTATTTTTCAATAGAATACATGATTAAGGCCTTTGAATGTTTAGAATGTGACCAACAAGACAAATCTTATGATATATGGGGATCAACGATGGAATTAACATGCTTGTTATATGAAATCTCTGGTAATCGTTTTCACTATAATATGACAATGGACTGCAATATTATGGTAAGCCTAAATATTGGAATGAATTATGTTGGACATAAGTTAGTATTGTTTAAGGATAGAAGTTTTTTTTCGATATTATTATAGTAAGGTAGTTTTAGAATAAGAACAACCTGCAGGATGGGCGACAGCCCATCGCGTCAGACAAGGCTATGGGAATCGAACCCACAACCGAAGTGCGACTGGCCGTTATCGCCTACCACTGGCCTACAAGAAGTCCCTGTTTAGTAGAAACTAGTTTTATTTTTTTAAGCAGTATGATAAATAATGTATAAGTCCATTTTTGGAACCATATACGATTAACCTCACCATAAGATGGACTTATAACTTTTGCTAACCTTTTGTTTGAAACAGATAGAATGACCCATCATTCTATCACATGATCTGTTAACACTTCACGAATAACAAATTCATCTTCATTTCTTTAAGAGATGAAGTGGAAATTGTTCAAATCATGAACAACAGTGAGATTGTACCAAAATCAATCAAGTATTTATTCTAATTCAAATTTTCAAATTTAGGGAAATGATATTGAAAAACCAAAAATTTTGTCCTAGTGATCTTATATCCGATGAATCAGATGGTACCTTAGATCATCACAAATTTATGACTTTCTGATTGTTGGCTTTTTCATATCCGTGTTTTCTACCACTCTCCATTAGAACATGATGGTTAGATTTCTCCTCCATATCCAAATTTTCACATATGATTTCCTATGTGTAAAACTAGTGATGTGTTAATTTGGGTAACTGTTATGTTTCATACTTCACTTTTTAAAATTAAGTTTTAGAATTCCTTTTTACGATGTGGGTTTCTATGAAATAAATTCTCAAGTAACAAACCATTTATAAACCCGACGAATTTCGAAGGCAAAATTCATTTTAATGCGGGTAGAATGTAACACCCCAAGATTTTATGATAAGTATTCTTTTTAATTTTTTTGATGTCATTTGTTTTATGATACACTAAGATTATATTGCGCTATACGCAACATCGTATTAGCTTGTAGTATACGCAAAAATATTCTTAGATTGTGTTACACACAATTTCATGTTCGTTTGATAATAGTCATTCTACGCAACATTGAGTATATATATATATATATATTCAATGTATAAATGAAAAAATGGTTTTATTCTGTTATAACTAAACAACAAAGGAGTCTTGCACTATACGCAACCCTGACTTGGCTTTCATTACATGTAATCGCGACCTTCTTCGATAGCGTGTGTTGTACGCAATACCAGGTTTTACTAAACAACGATATGTTATTATAATATTATTATGAACTAGACGTTATGAATAGTATTAACTATATTTTTAATTTTATAACATTATTATTCATCTAACAAATTTTCTAGAACATGGTATAAGAACAAAATAAATTTTTCGGGTAAAATAAGTATTTTTTTTCAAAAAAATACTGTTTTGCCGCCTTTTAATGGCGCACCCACTTTAAATCAAGTTTTTGACATTTTTATAAGTTCAATTTTACAAAATGAATTATTATTTTGAATAAGGATATAAAATTTTACCTTGTATAAAATTTTCATGTTATTCTGATAACTTTCATATTTTAATGAATAGTAAAAACACGATATATTTTAATTAAAAACAAAATTTTTCATCATAATAATTTATGTGGATAAATTATAATATTGAATTGTCTTAAAGTATAAATAGAATATATTTTTACCATTTAATATAATGTATGTCATTAGCATTGATTTTACCTTGAATTCTTAGGTAAAATAAATTCAATTTTTTGTAATGTTTTAAAAAAACCCGTTTTCTTTCGACAACGGGGTTAATTTTAATTTAATTTATGAAAACTTTGTGTATTGAACTTGGAAAAATGGATTTCATATTTGGAGTCAGTGGGTTCAAATTATATTAATAGAATAATTTTTATTTTTGGGCGTTATGAATACTAACTACGGTAAATTTTATTTACCATAGTTAAAGGTAAATCGGGTAATTAAGGGTAAATATAAGATTATAAAATTACCCTAACACCTTCCAAAATCCTATTGGATGACTAAAAGTCGACCCATATCACATAAGGGTCGGATTATAATCATTTAATGGACTTTTGTCCATGAAAATAACTTAATTATTATTAAAACCAAAGAAAGTGACAAAATGTCACTCTCTTAAATCTTATAAGTATATTAATTTTAATTTAGTGATAAATTTCATAAAACATCAAACATGAATAGTCTCCAGAAATATAATTAAATTTTCTACATAATATGAATTTATTTATAATTTTTAGGGATTAAATAATTATCATAAATTATGACACAATAGTGATGCAGAAATTGTTTATCTATTGAAAAATCAAGAATATTGTTTTTATTAAACTAATAGTGACCATAAAAGGCACAAAACCCAGAAAAAAACTTATTGGTGATGTAAATATAAACCATAATCATCCAATGGTCGAATAGTTGACCATTTTGAGCCTTATAAAAGATATTATAACACTTATATTAGTTTATTTTAAATGATTCCAAAGTTGTCACCTTCATAATTTAATAAATATAACAATTTAAATATTGCGATTTTAAGATGATAAATTCGATTATAAGTATTATTGTGAAAGGTAATAGATTTATCTTCATAATAGGATTTTAGTTTTAATTTTTTTGCAGCAAATAAGTATATGAAATAATTATACAAAAATGATGTAGTAATTATTTTATTAAGAGATAATCCAAATAAATGGTTTTAAAAATAATAAAATAAATATTATATGAGATATTTAATGTGCTCCACTAATTTTCTAGACACATCTTAACTTTTATGAATCTATTAAAGCTTTTATTTCGAACATATTTTCTGTGTATATTTTATTTAAATTCAAATAAACGAATAGTGTCAAAATTAACACTATTGTTATTTTATAAAAAATGACATATTATAAAATTGTTTAAAAAATCACAAAAATATTTGAAAATAATATATTTAAATTTATGTGGTATAAAATGTTATAAAGTATCCAATTATGGATAATTCAAAAAAAATAAGGAATTATTTGTTATAATTTAAAATTTAGAATGTTATTACCACAAATAAAATTAAATTAATTAAATAAGGATAAATCAAGTTGATAATGTTTAAAATAAAATCCTAACATGTCTAAATTTGATTGTTTTATGAGATTACAACCCTATATCATCTAATTTTAGGATATGAGTCATTTTGGAGGTTTTTAAGTGGGGTTAGATTTATTATAAATTAATATTTTTAAGAATTCCAAAGGTTCCCATCTCCTCCCTTATAAAAGGGCACCTCCTCCCTCTCCTCCTCACTCCACTTTGAGATTTCATGCTCGGACAAACCCTGAAAAATTATCTTCTCCACTTCCGAGAAACACCCTAGAGGTCCTGGTCTTCTTCAAAGACCAATTTTAGTTCCCTAAGAGGAGGTCTTAAAGAGGCGCTTCAAAGAAGAGGTAATGTCCGTTACCGATTCATTCAAATTTATTTCTTCTTCCACTTCTTCTTATTTAGTGGTTTCATTATGAAGTAATAACATCAATATCACTCATATAATAGTATGTTATTATAAGTATGAAACAACCATATTTCAGCATCTATCCATCCTACAGAAAACAAAATCACCGCGCGTGCGTACGTACGGAATACCGTCTCCGCGCCGTGGTGTAATCTGTTTTTCCACCAACAACTTACATGGATGGGTATAATGGTGTAAAGAATAACTATATATGGTTATTATAACATCATAATGATTCTGATATATTATACCATCCACTCCAATTCTATAATTATGGTAACGATATCATCCCTCGTGCGTACGTACGGACTACCGTCTCCACGACGCGATGAGATTCATTCTCCATGATTAACCATACATGAATGATCATAAAGTTTATATAATGAATAATAAAGAAATATATGAAATAATAATGCTACTGGATTTATGTATGTATATGTATGTAATCTATTTAGTTTCATTCAATTCAATAAGGAAACGAAAACAACATGCATGCGTACGTACGGCATACCGTCTCCATGAACGGTGTATTTCATTCCTTTTATCGATCTATAATATATATGTATATTATGAATATATATTATATATAAATCATGTTTTACATTATGGAATTATGTAAATCAGGATATAAGTAATAATATCAAGAAACGACAAGTCCAATCATGTACGATAAATAAAACGATTTTACCCAAAATGCTACTTTAGCATGGAACTTACAAAAGAACGGGTAATATAAAGTCATAAGTGAACCATATATGATATCATAACAATGAATATGATTATGTAATAAGTCAATGACATTATTTAAATCATTATACAGGAGTTTTGGATACGTACGAAGCATATTGGACCTAAGGTAAGAGATAATTTTTCAAATCTCAATTTTATCCGAGATTGCTTATTTGTAAGTACATACTTGGGTTATTTCTATCATCCATGTCCATGTTATATAAAAGTATTTTCATGTATGTTTAAATTCATTTTTACCCATTCTTTAATTTTACTACATGGTATGTATGGAATCTTTCTTTTGTTTATGTTACGAGGTACTTTTTGACTTTTCCAGCAAAAGTACGAGAAGAATGTTTTTTAACTTATACGGCACAAAAAGATTTTTACGATTTTATAAAGCCATATTTTCATGAAGCTCCCTACAAAAGATTTCATGACTATTTTCAACAAAATATCTTTCTTTTAAAATTAGATGATGTTTTGTAAAATTAAATTGATTTTGAAGAAGAAAGGATATTTTCCTCAAGAATTCATTTCAAGTGTTTTATCAAAACCATTTTCCATCTAAGATGACATTATTTCATATGTGTATGTTTCAAGTATAATGTCTCTATAATTTAAGTGGTTTCACTTTTATTATTATGAAGTGATATCCATTACTTTTATATGGATTATGTGATGATGGGAAGATGTTTATGAAACCCATTTTTTATTCATTGGGTTATTATGAATGATGTATGTTTGTTTTGTGGCACAAGTAAGAATGATTTCATTATGAGATGGGTGAGACCTATATCTCCCTACAATTAATTGGGTAAATATTTTATATATCATGAGATATACCTGGCTGAAATGGTAAGTTAACCCAGTTCAGTGTTACAGGACTGAAACGAGGAGTGAACTCGATTCAGAATGGGACTTTGTCCACTAAGATGGTCTTGGCAGCAATACCTTGGATACTATGGAAATCATTACATGTGCTTAATGGATGCCACAATTACATGTTATATTCGCATGCTATTTTATCATGGTTTATGTTCCATTATGATCTATGCCTTATGTACTTCCATGTTTTATGTAGTTGCTCAATATTATGATGTTTAAACATTATGTTCATGTTTTTAGGTTCAAATGTATATGATTTGTTTTATTTTATACATGCTTACCCTTAATTTGAATTTGATCTCACCCTTTATATGTTTTCTTTTCCCCAGGATATAAAGAAAGGTTTTATGTAAGAAAACAAAAGGGGGAGGTCTTTATGGGAGATGTTGAAGATCTTTCACCATGATTAGAAGATTACGTTCCAAGTTTCCAAAGACAGTAAAATTTTACGGTCCTTGTGTGTCTGTTTTTGTTATGTATTAAGTATTCCGAAAAAAGTAATGTAATGTCCATGTACGTCAAGCTTCGGGTTTCTACAGAACACAAACCTGATTCCTGAACTTTATTATCGCATCACAATCAAGGTTGAATTCAGGAACATTTCTCACCTTCTATTGTAACTCGACATCTTCTTTCTGCGCCTCTTTAATCTTCACATGTATAGACGGTTGAACACTCATTTGAGAAAGATATGATTTTTCCCCTTTTATTATAATTCCAAGATCCATCATTTGTAAATCCATAAATATTGGATATTTTGTGATCCTCATCATGGATAAGAAATCATGGTCTTGTCAACTTAATGCGTCTTCCACCTTGTTTGCTTTCCCAGGGTGGTAATTAATTGAGCAGTCCTAATCCTTAATCAGCTCCAACCATCTTCTTTGGTGCATATTCAGCTCCTTTTGTGTGATAATATACTTTAAACTTTTATGATCAGTATAAATGTCACACTTTTCTCCATAAAGATAATGCCTCCAAATCTTTAATGCAAAGATTACCGCAGCTAACTCCAAATCATGAGTTGGGTAATTTCTCTCATGGATTTTCAACTGTCATGAAACATAAGCTATCACCATATCATTTTTCATGAGAACACATCCCAGTCCCTTCATGGATGCATCACTGTAGATCACAAACCTTTATCCACTGCAAGGTAGTGTGAGAAGTGGTGCATTAGCTAACCTTATTTTTAGCTCTTCGAAATTTTCTTCACATTCCTCCGTCCAAACAAACTTAACTCATTTTCGAGTTATCTTGGTGAGTGGGTTAGATAACCTTGAAAACTATTTCACAAAATGTTGTTAATATCTAGCCAAACCAAGAAAACTTCGGATCTCAGTTACTATTGTTGGTCTCGACCATCTTTTGATACCCTCTGTTTTTGCTGGATCCACAGATATCCCCTCTTTTGAGATTACGTGACCCAAAAATGAAACTTTTTGAAGCCAAAATTAACACTTGGTAAATTTGGAATAAAGCTTCTTCTTTCATAGGGTCTTTAATAAACTTCTCAAGTGATCATCATGTTCTTCCTTGCTCTTTGAATAGACAAGAATATCATCTATAAAGACTACCACAAATTGATCAAGATAGTCTCTAAAGACACTATTAATTAGATCCATAAAGATAGCAGGGGAATTTGTAAGACCAAATGGCATCACTATAAATTCATAATGTCCATAACTTGTACGGAAAGCTGTCTTTGGTATATCCTCTCTTTTGACCCTTAATTTATGATACCCTGAACGAAGATGAATCTTGGAAAAGTATTGTGCTCTGCGTAGTTGGTCAAATATGTCATCAATCCCTGGGATAGGATATTTATTCTTGATAGTGATCTTGTTAAGTTATCGATAATCAATGCGGAGTCTCATTGATCCATCTTTCTTCTTAACAAACAGAACAGGTTCTCCCCAGGTGACGCACTAGGGCGTATGAATCCTTTATCAAGATTCTCTTGGAGTTGCTTCTTGAATTCCTGCAACTCAATTGGGGCCATTCTATAAGGTGTATTTGAAATAGGAAAAGCACCCGGTACGAGTTCTATTGAAAACTCAACTTCAAGATTTGGTGGAAGACCTGGAAATTCCTCCAGAAAGACATTGTCAAACTCCCGTACAATGGGCATACTCTTAATCGTGAGTTTCTCACTAACCATTTGAGATAAATAACCTTCATTTAGTGGGATCAAGATCCATAAGATGGAATAAATTTCCACTATAAGGTTATGTTCATCCTTGCATTGATAGACGATCATAGATTGATCTGGAATATGAAATGTGACTTCACTTCTTTGGCAATTGATATGAGCTCCATATAAAGAAAGACAATCAATGCCAAGAATCACATCAAATACTAGTATAGGAAGGATCACAAGATTATCAGGAAGCACTTTCCCACAAATTTAAATCGAAGAAGAATTATAAACTTTTGATGTGACCATTATGCCATTAGCAGTTGTCAAAGCCAACCCAACATCTAATTGTTGAGGTAATACAGTGATACCCTTAGTAAATTCTTCAGAAATAAAAGAGTGGGTGGATCCAGAATCAAATAAAACATTTTCTACTTTAGAGTGGATGGTAAGTGTACCTCTCACCACTTCATTGTCGTACTCCACATCACCGATAGTAATTGCATGTGACCTTCCTTTTTCTTTGGCCTTAAGAGTTTGCTTACGTCGATCATCATCATCAACCCTTGGATTTGGGCATTGATTGGCGTAATGCGCCATTTCCTTTCAATTGAAACATTGAAGTGTAGTAGGTTCATTTTATGTATCCCTTCCTTTGTTTGCATCATTAGACATCTTCTTCCCATTACTTCGACATTCAATTTCCCGGTGACCTTCTTTTCCACACATATAACATTTGCTTGTCCCCTTAAGACAATTTCCACCATGTTTCATTCCACACATTGAGCATAAGGGAAAACTCATCTTCTTTTTAGTGTGGTCTTTAGATTTTCCTTTGAATTCCATTTTCCTCTTCTTATCAAACCCATGTGACTGATGGGTTACACCAATCTCCATCTCAACCTTGAGATCACATCGAACAATTTCCTCATAGATATTGAATTCTTTTATGGCTAACACACTTTGAAGACTTGGTTTTAAGCCACTAAAGAATCGATCAATCTTACTCTCAGGTTGGATAATAATTCCGGAAGTGTACATTGAAATTCTTGTAAAAGTTTCTTTGTAGGTACCAACGGATTCATCATCCTTTTTATTTAGTTCAAGAAACTCTTTATCCATCTTTGTTCGAAGAATACGAGGGAAATAAATATTGAAATATAAGTTCTTGAACTCGTCCCATTCCATGGACTCAATTTCATCCCTTTGCCTCGTATTCTTAATAAGATTCCACCATTGTTCATCATCACCTTCCAAAATATATACGGCTAAGATGACTTTATCATGTTCAGAACATTGAAGAACTGAAAATATATTTTCAGTGGTACTGATCCATTGTTCAGCCACTAATGGATCAGAAGACCCGCTAAATGAAGGTGGACGTTGCCTCATGAAGGATTCGACAGAATGTTGCTACTTCCTTTACTAATTTTGAAGTCCAGCATGGTTCATAGCTTGAGAAAGTTGTGTGAGCATGGCTACAAGATTTTTCATTCCAGCTCCCATAACGTTTGGTTTCATAGGGGGATAATCATTGCATTTCCTGCCGCATTCCGCATTAACACGGTTTCTTCGGGTTCATCCATTTACTAAAACCAAGAAGAATAGTGTGAGAAACACTAATTATAATAGGAAAACCACATAATCAAGAATTAAATTTCACACTTAAGGTATTATCATAGGTTGTTCATGGCCATTTCTAAAACACTAAGATTGTGTTCTATGCTTAGATATATCCTTAGTTTTCTTAATAAGGCTTTCACATCCTAGTTTCCAAAGGTTGACTATACCTTTCCTATGATACCAACTATAACGACCCATACATTACATACATGGTTAATACTTCAAAATTGAATCATAATTATTACAACATATAACAAAACCATGAAAGGACCGTATAGGTATAGTGTCTTTAGAAACTGGGAAACATAAACAACTGGTTCACAAAGCATCTACATTGTCTCCCATTTATTTCATCACATATATAGTCTGTTTTTGGAATATCTTACTTAATAACCTTCTTCCTGACCTGGGGAAAGAAAAAATACAAAAGGGTGAGCTCAAATGCTCAGTAAGGGTAAACAAAAGAAATATCAATCACATCAAATTTATAAGAACATAACATTTTGGAAATCTTACCCTGCAAAAGAGATCCTAATTTCATAACATTGGATAAATCACGGTAGTGAAATGTAATACAAATAATCATAACTTTAAACATGAAACTTTGTGTCAGACACACATAATCATAGAGAATCATTTCTTATTAGTCAAGACTCATAGCCAAGACTATCTTAGTGGACAAAGTCCCTTTTTGAACCGAGTTCACTCCGCGTTTCAGTCCTGTTTCACTGAACTGGTTTAACCTGCCATTCCATCCATGTCTATCTCATGAGATATAAATTCTTTTCCCAATGAATTGGAGGGATATATATATCCCACCCATCTCATTATTATACCATTATTATGTGTGCCACAAAATCATAAACCATACATCATAGCATAACCCATGTAATAAAAATGGGAATCTTAAACATTATGACATCATAAAACAATTCATATAAGATAAAGGAATTCATAAAATATTTCCATCACAACATAATCAAATCAATGTAATAATAGGGATAGAAACAGAACATTATATTATCTTAGATGGAAAATAATTTTGATAAAACACTTGAACTCCATTCTTGAGGAAAATATCCTTTCTACTTCAAAAACACTTTTCCTTTCTTAACATGTCATACAATTCTAAACTAAAAGAAGTTGATTAAAAATAAACTTCAAAACTTTTAAAGGAATCTTCTTGGAAATAATGTTTTAAAAATCCATTCATTCCGTATAAGTTAAAAAAATATTATTCTCGTACTTTTGTCGGAAAAGTCAAAAAGTACCTCGTACGAAACACGACAAAAGATTCCTTTCATATATTTTACTAAAAACTCACCGAAGGGTAAAATTGGATTTAAGCAATTGTATTTGGATGGAAATAATATTAAATATTGAGGAAACATGGATGTGGATGATAAAATCAACCCCAGTAAATTCCAAAGTATAAACAATCTCGGATAATAATGAGATTGTGATAGTTTCCCTTACCTCAGGTCTGATATGCTTTGTACGTGTCCGAACCTCCTGTATAATGATTTATATAATTTTATTGACTTATTACAGAATCATATTCATTTTTATCATACCATATATGGTCATAATCTTAGCTTCTTATTAGTAATATTTCATTACTACTTGTTATTCGGGTGTTTATTACTTTTTCTTCTTATGCGTGTTTTGTCGAATAAATTCTTATTACTATTTATAGAATATATATACATAATTTACATAATGGTATTAGTTTAATATATATCATATTCATTCATTCAATTCATTTATATCATCATTATTCAATGAAGATCAAATAGAACTAGTCGAATCACATCGTGGAGATGGTAGGCCGTACGTACGCAAGAGCGATGATATCATTCCCATGATTGTGGAATTGTATTGAAGTGTATGTATACTATTTCAGAATCAATATCACTTTAAAATAATAATATATAGTTATTATTACACCATTATACCCATCTATGTATGGTGGTGGTGGAAAATAGATTACACCACGGCGTGGAGACGGTATTCCGTACGTACGCACGCGCGGTGATTTCGTTTTCCGTAGGATGGATAAGAGGTGCAATAGGGTTGTTTCATATTTATAATAACATATCAGTATATTAGGGACAATGATGTTATTACCTCATAATGAAACAACTAAAGAATATGGAGTAGAAGAAGAATGGAACTTGAAGAAAATGGTAGAAGGTATTACCTCTTTCTCGAAGTGCCTCCTTTAAACATTCTCTTAAGGAACTAAAGTTAGTCTTTTGATATGACCAGTACCTCTAGTAGGTTTCTAATGAAGTGGGGAAGTGAAATGAGCAGGGTTTTGCCGATCTTGAAGGCTAAAATTGGTGTGAGTAAGAGAGGGAGGAGGTTCCCTTTTATAAGGGAGGAGAGGGGCACCTTTGGAAAGTGTGGAAATATTATTTTATTATAAACTTATCATCGGTTTAAAAAGGTCAAAAAACCATTAAAGATAAAGATTAGATGACTCATAGTCTAAATAAAATCATCCAATCAGAATTGGACATGTTTTGGAAAATATTTTAATCATTATTATCTTATTTATTTAAATCATTTATTAATGAGGTAAATACTTCATCATTATTGTGTCATAAAAAATTTAGTTTATTTGGTGTCTAAAAATTATAAACAAAATATCATTATGTAGGAAATAGTTTTAGATTTCCAATTAATATTTATAGTAGAAAATATAATATATATATAACCCCTTATAAAAATTATTTACTAAAAGCTTTTTGTTAATGTCAATTTTGTCTTTACATTAAATTAATTAATCCAAATTGTCATTGTCACTACCAAGTGGCTCAATGGGGTCCCAAAATAGACCCAAGGATGCCCATGGTCGGCCACTACTCATCCAATAAGGTTAGGACTAGTTTCAAGGTAATTTGGAATTATTATAATATTCTTTTAACCATGAATTACCATATTTACCTTTAACCGTAGTAAATAAAAATTACCGTAGTTACTATTCATAATATCAAAAAAATAAAAGTAACCTATTAACATAATTTGGACCCACGGATTCCAAATATGGAATCCATTTTTAAAAATTCAAAACACAGAAGTTGAAGTAATTAATTTAAAATTAATCCCGTTGTTAAGCAAACGGGTTTTAAAAGTTAAAACATTTCCAAAGATTGAAATGTTTTTATCTATGAATTCAATGTAAAATTAATGCTAATGACATAAATTATATTAAATGGTAAAAATATATTCTATTTATACTTTAAAAACATTAAATATTATAATTTAACCATATAAATTATTGCGATGAAAAAAGTTGTTTTTAATTAAAATATAGCGTGTTTTTACTATTCATTAAAATATGAAAGTTATCAGAATAATATGAAAATTTTATCCAAAGTAAATTTTTATATCTTTATTCTAAATAAGAATTTTATTTTGTCAAATTGAACTTATAAACTTGTAAACAACTAGATTTAATGTTGGTGTGCCATCAAAAGGCGGTAAAACTCCATTTTTTGAAAAATACTTCTTTTATCCAAAACACTGATTTTGTTTTCATACCTAATTCTAGAAAATGTATAAGATGAATTAAAATGTTATAAAATTCAAAATTCAGTTAATACTAGTCATGATGGATAGTATTATAATATATCGTTGTTTAGTGAAACTCGGTATTGCATACGACGCAAGCTATCGAGGAAGTCAGTGGTTGCGTGTAAAGCAAGCCAAGCTAGTGTTGTGTGTATTTAAAGATTCCTTTGATGATATATATATCATAAAAACAAAATATTTCTCATAAAAGTCTCGGGTGTTACAAGATTCATCAGATAGATTTTATAAAGGATGTAAGAAGGTCATCCTTTTCTAGGGATAGAAAGTGGTTTCTGTCACATTATGAGAGGGTTTCATGAGAGAATTTCACACTACCACATGTTTTTAAATCTTGTTGTGGAAAATATGTAAAAATTCCCTCAATTTCATTTTTCGTGTCCTATCATTAGGTGGAGAATTGTCTAATTTTCCTTGTACTATCTGAAATTTCAATAGTTTAAGGTTGAGAAACAAGTACTAGCAGATTTGACACATATCTATGAAATTTGAGATTATAAATGGGATACAGTTTCCATGGAAGTTTTTATGGGGATTATATAGGGAGAAAGAGGCCACGATAATATCTGGGTGATTATTGACCGACTCACCAAGACAATAAACTTCCATTCCATCAGGTAGGATATTATGCTTGAGTGTATGGGGATGTTTTATATATAAGTGATTTTCTTTGTTTGATACCCTCGATGATCATCTCAAACCATGATCCATAGTGTACATAATTTTTTTAGGGACACCTAGCAGAGGATTTTGGGACCTGGTTTTGTATAGGTATAATGTTTCACCCCTAGAAGTATGGGAAGAGAAAAGAAACTATCTAGTTAATGGAGGATATACTGAGGTCCTGGATATTAATATTCGGCCAATATGGGGGATAACATTCCATTTATAGAGTTTTATTATAGTAACAGGTATCACTCTAGTATTATAATCAAACCCTATCAGTCCATATATGAGAGACCTTGAAGGTCATAATTTTTTTGGACTAAGGTTAGTGAAACATTCCATCTTAGTTTTTAGATGGTGTAAGTGATGATAGAGAAGTTTTAGGTGATCTATGAGCGTGTTAAAATAGACCATATTTGATATAAATCATACATAGATCGATGTCATAGTCCTTTAATGATTGAGTAGGCAGACCATTTTTTTCGAGAGTCTCCCCACAGTGTGGATTGGGAATATTTTTTATGGAACCATGAAACCCATGAGGTACTTTTAGAATTTTACCTCTTATGAAGTGTTTGAAAGGTTTCTTAAGTCATATTTGTATCTCGCCAGTTGGACTGGGTGCATGAAATCTTTCATGTGCCGTAGCTAAGAAGATACATTCAGGAACCTATTCACATTTTTTATTAGGGAAACATGGAAATTTAGGATGGATCCATATTTTAATATTACCATGTGTAGATCAAGGATTTGAAAGATAGAATCTGACACTGATGTATCATTCCTTTTGTTCATGTTCTTTAGTTTCCACTAGATAATGTAGGAGGGCTCTTTGGAGTGAGTCATTTAGATGTGGACTCATTTCCCCCATCTTTTTTTAGCTTAGGAATTTATGGTTGAAATACTCAAAGGAGGAGATATTGTAATGACTATGGTTTCGTGGATTTAGTCCTTTGAATATTTTAATTCATATATCTGGATTTATCCTTTCATTTTTTGTATTGTTTGGGAATCTCGGGACCCTAGAATTGATATATTAAAACTATTACTATAATTTAATACATGTTCAAGCAACATTTTTGATAAAAATATTTTCTCATTTTTTAACACCTCATATTGGAAATTTGAGACCTATTTTGATTCTAGGTTGTCAGGTTTACCCAAGGTGTGGCTTATGGTTGGTCAATGTTGGACATTCAAAGGGAGGTGACCATTTTAATGTGTTTCTAATTAAAATAAATAATTTATATATTTATTTTATTTTAAATGACCTAAATAAAATACATTATAAATAATAAATTATATAAAAATATTTGGGTTATCCACATAACCCTATAAAGATTTTAGTGGAGTAATAGGTGTTCCTCATTGGCAGATTAGATCGTAGAATGATGGTTAATCGGATCAAGGTTGACCATGAAGAAATGAAAGCAATGAGTCATCTTCATCATTTGAAGACGCATTATTTACCATTTATTGATCCTAAAAAAAATTAGGGAATTTTATTTTTTGTAATTCCTCCCATTTTATTTAATCAAGCATGGATTAATTTATCATCCTTGGTTTTTGGTGTTTTCCAAAACATGAATGATCCCTACCACACTACTGATATTATTGAACTAATAAATATTTTTTCACCCTAATATCACCCTTGAAACCCCAATTATTTGATTATTGTATCATAAATCTTGGAAAATTTTGGTTTTAAATTTGTTTATGTGCATTTCTATCCACTATTACTTGCATTATTTTCTAATATTCCATTATACCATGTTTTGACATTGTCATGGAAGGTTCATGCGAGATTGAACCCCTGAATACACTGTGCTTTTGTGATTGGTGAACGGATTGGAAATTTTTGGATGGATTATGATCAGATTCATGATATTGGAGATTTTTTTATATGTAGGATCCATATTGGATATGAGAGTGGCACGACAGAGATGGGGGAGATATGAGAGGGATCCGGTGGCTGAAATACATCCATCAATGGTGAATTAGGTATTGATGGCCTGAGAACCATAATCCTTGTCCTGTTTAGAGGTGGATATGATGAAGGTAGTAGTATCATGAGATGAATGAAGCTTTCTAGGGATTCTATAAAAACTTGACTAAATAGTGTGTATTCTAGGAACATATGTCATGTATTCCCCTAGCTGTGGTGTCTAGGGTTTCAAAGAACATAAGGGTCACACACTATGTATTGACCGTAAAAGTCATGTAACCCAGTTCTTACAGCTCATTGTTTAATCTGGGCATACACATGCTTGGGAATGGGTAACCACATAGGCAAAACCATAAGTACACAGGGATGTCTAAGAGTACATTGGCATGACCCTAAGAACTTATAAATGTATACGTACATAGTCCTGGGTAGTGGTACACAGGCATGGGAAGGACAGACATGACCATGACCAAAGTGGCGAGGAAACACCATGTACACCCATATACATCTTATGTAGTTCCATATGGAAAGCTGAACAATGTAAATGAAATGAAAAATTCAACAAACTTGGTGTGGTCACATGCCATGTGACCCCTGGTTCATGTGGTGTACCACTTATAGGCTCTTACACATTACATATCTCTTACATCTAGAGATGGATTTCCCCAATATTATCAAATCTTAATCATTCTTCGACAATGAATGTTATAGTAGACTTTATAGTGTATTTTTAAATATGAAGTTAGGTTTTATGTTTGTGATGCTTCTTCAGGATATGTTGGACCTATAGAAATGACCAAGAAGGATCATTAGATAGGGGTTGGGGTTGGAAACTCCATATCACACTAGGATGTAGGTCTATGATTCTCGTTACAACGGTTGAATAGTACTTCCTTGACATACTAGGGTTTAGGTCCTTTACCTTTAGAAAGGTACCCCCAAGGAACTAGGATTTAGGTTCCTTATTTACCTATTTAGTGGTCTACTATATTTTAATTGGGAACAACTCCTCTACCAATAGAGTGGAACCCCTTAATGTACGAGGGTGTAAGTCCCCTATACACTGACTGGTATCACCTGACACATTAGGGTTTGGGTCCTTTATTTGGATATTGTTCTCCATAGGGCGATGGAGCTTAGTGGTGGGGTTTAGGTCCTCCACATAGTATCTTTTATAGACATACGTGATATTGGGCATCGGAGATGGGCCATTCTAGCTATAGGTAGACTCATTGTCTGAGGCTGGTATTTAGACTTAGATATCACATTTCTCTCTCATCTAGGTTTCCTTAAGCATGAATATTTTTTGGGCTTTCGTTCCATCATTCTTTTTTTTGATCTTTCCATTATTGTATCTTTCTATTTCTCTTTTCATGGTTTTAGGGTATCCTATAGGGTATGTATATACTCACCCCTTAATGGTATTTACATGCACATTTTTTTTCTTATAGATATGATATGCATATCCATAGTTAAATCAGTGGGGTATAGTGGTACTTGGGTTCAAATATCACATTTGATGGAAAAAAATAGAGATCATGAGTTAGGCTCTCTCAGTTATTTCATATTCAAGTTGATTGTATGTTTGGGTCTTCATACTTGATTGGTTGTGTATTTTTTTCCCCTTTTAATGGGTTTATAATATGGTATTATGATGCATTATCTAGAGGTTATTTCATGCGTGGTTTTACTCTACATGTTACAGTCCATTGTTTATACTCATATGTACTATTCTAGGGAGGTTTGTTCATATATGTGTACATGTACATTAGAAAAATGACTCATATTTTATTTATTCATTTTCAATGCTTGTTTCCAACCTCTATCCTATTAGATACATGCTTCGTGATTTCACACTTATCCATCCATTAGGAAGGTGATCCACGATGTGTAGGTTATTTATAGTATATAGTTCCCACTGAGAGGTGGACAAATTTTTTTTAGGATATAGATTAAATTGGAAAGAGATAATATAAAAACCTATTTGGAGACAACAATTTTTATCGCTAGGGAATTGAAATTTCAAGGTATTATTTTACAATAATCATAGGAATTTTATTTTAGTTTTACTTTTTGTTTCATAGTGGAGAAATTATGCATCATCAGATACCCTATACATCTAAAAGATTAGTCTTTCATGGATAAACCTCATATGTAATTGGGTTTCATGCATTTTAATTGATAAAATATTCTATATGATTATGATACATAATAATATTGGATATAGGATTTAAGCCATAGTATAGAATAAAGTAAGAGGATGAATTCATAAAAATTTAAATGGATCACTAATTAATCTCATATCCCTCTTAGGGGTCTCACTAGACCGAGTCACTAAAGATGGTATCAGATCATATTCATATTTCCTTTTAAATATGCAAAGTTAATTATGGATGATTTCAAAAATGTTTATAATAGAGGAATATATATTTTTAATGATAATAATTTTCATGGATGGATTAATGATTTACATGAAAATCAGATTTCAAAATATTTAATGGCAAGTGATTCCATCACAGTGGGATTTTCTCTACTGGGAAGAGATTATACCAAGACATATGATAAAAATAATAATCTCAATGCAGATGTCAAGTATATAAATGTAATCATATCATCTCTATATGATATAGTATACCCTGAGATAATGGAACATAAAACTGCCTAGGAGATGTGGTAGAAGAAAAAAAATATCTATACAGGAAATGTGGTGATCAAAAAATCCCAAAATTAGATTCATAGAGAAACTTTTGACTACATATGAATGGATCATTAATATGACATAAATTTCTAATTCACTAGGTAAAATGATGTTGGAAATATTATTAGAAGTTTTAGAGATATTCTTGAAGACTATACTATTTTAATTAATCTAATGAGAAATTTCACAGATATAATTATTCTAAATATTTCAGCCATTGAAGATATTATAGATTTTTACCTTGATTTTCTTCACAATACCATCCATAAAAATTAATTAATAAATATCCTAGTATTCTAGAATAAAGATAAATAGTATTTTTAATTAAATTCCATGAAAAAATTCCAAATAAAATGGAATAAATATAAGATTTAATAGTGGATAAAAAAGAAAAGAATAAGTAAATTAAAGGAAAAGTAAATTTATGTTTTTTATCTCCAACAATATCAAAAAATGAAGAGGTAAGTAAAAAATTCATTCTACATTAAAAATGATTTAATTGTTGGGGTATAGATATTTTTCTGTTCACTACCTAATGATGAAATTTTATGATACTAAGAGTGAGGAAGAAGAGGAATACTTCCCTAAAATGAATTCTATGAACTAGAATGGTTGAAATATTAAATAATGGGAATAAATTCCAAATAAAGTATAGATAATATTTTTTGGGAAAGAAAAAAGATAATAACAAATCATCAAATAGCTATTAAGAATATGGGGGAACCACTCCGAATCAAAAAAACCTTCTTAGATCAAGATAAAAAAATAAAGGATTTTCAATAAGTGATGATGAGGAAGAATAAATCTATACTAAGTGTATATTGATATCTGATTTGGAATCCATCCTTGAAAAAATTTGTATACCATGAACTGAGTTAATATTTTCAAAGAAGAGAAAATAAGTGAAGTTGAGAGTGAGAGTTATCTCATTAAATATATTACTAATTACAATGAGAAAACTCTATAACATGATAAAATAGTATGATATATTAATACAAAACTAGATTCAGTAGAGGAAGATATTCATAAGGTACACTAAAGATGTATTAAATATAAAAACATGTGTTTTCAATGATGTAATATTATGAAAAAATATTTTAAATTCAACTATAATAACCCAATGATTCTAAGAAGACAAGTCCTAAGAGAAATTTACACATTTAATTTCTTTTTTCATGTGAAACTGATCTATTTTCTCAATTCATGGAAACTAATGATGATTCAATCTCAAATTTATCTCTCTATTAGATTATGGATTTGTTTCATCCAAATTAGGATGCTTTATTGAACAATATTGTTTTTGAATCTATAGAAACAAAGAAGCTTCCTTTTGAAAACCTAATTCTTGATGGGGCATTGAGGCATTTAAAAAATAATGGTATCACATTCACAAAAGCCTTTAGTTTTCTGTATTCCTCCAAATATGAGTTTCTTGACTACCTTCATTCAAAATATTGTATGAAGGGAGGTTATCGTTTGTTGCATACTCGGAAGCTCTAGAGAAAATACTCTATTTGTACGTGCTCTATATTCTTGGGTATGTCACATACTCAAATGGGTATAATCAGTGGTCTGTTTCTGATATGAAATTGAGTATTTCACAGTACTATGGGGTGAATATTTGGAAGATGATACCAATTATAAGGTGATTATAACATATTATGATGTGTAACAAGAATGATTGGGACTCAATTAAGAGGGTTGGAAATGTAAACTTGAGTCATATTATTCTAAGTATCTTTGATCGGGATATCAATGTTCAACCCTTAAATTAATGAAATTATAACTCTCGGGTTTTGGTTAGGCTTTAGGTATTGAATTGGGTGTTTGGAATCCTAAAATCCGTAATGGTATTTCGAATTACATTGGTGTTCCTCTGGAAATTGTTCAATGAACCCTTAATGGTGACTTCAGTTTATATTCAAGTGTTCTGATTGATGTTAATTTTTAGATGAAGTTTCCAAATTTTATAATATATGTTGAAAATGACTAAAAATTTGATGTTAAAGATTAATTTGAATATGATCCATCATTCTGTGAACTATGTAGTATTGTTGGGCATTTCATTAGAAATTTTAGAGTTATATATAAATAGGTAGAATGTCCTCCTAATGATACCACATGGATAAAGGTTAATAGAAACAAATGAAATTCTATTGATACTAACAAGGTTAAATTTGGAATGAATGTTGAATATAGGAAATGGGTGAAGAAACAACCATGTGCTTTTAATTTTCAGAATTCCAATGGTAAATCAAGGGTTGTCCTTATAGAGGAAGAGGAATCTAAGGATGCCTTAAGTTTTGATATCCTAGTGGATCGTGATGGTAACGGTGTAGAGGTTACATGGTTGAGGGGTAGTGATGATGAATATATATATATTGAAACTTATCAAGACATCAAAAAAGTTATTGAATCTCTACAGGATGAACATCTCAGTGGTATTTCTTCCATGAGGGATTCTATTCTTTCATCCATTACTGGTTACTCCCATAATTACTTATCTAATTATGATGAAAAAAGAACTCTTCCCAAAGTCACTATTGAATTTTCATAACCAATCATGGTTTCTCCATGTTTCCACAATGTCTATAATTCTGAACATGATTTTTTTCATCTGATTTTCTGAAGAAGAAACTGCCAGTAGGTTCGACTGGGGGTAACCAACTGAATTCTGCATCTCTTGGTTATTTCATTCAGTAGGCGTATAATAAACATTATGTTTATGTTTTTAATTATGATAGGCATGTTAATAATTCATCCCTATATGGATATAATTCTTGTACCACTGGGAATAACATAGTCTATATATATTCTGTCGAATCTGGTGACACAAATATGGGATATACAGGTCTTCATGTTTCCTCTAAGCCTGAATAGTTCCCTCTATTGAATGATATCCTAAAGTAGGGTCATATAGTTAATCTCTCATGAGAGAATCACAATGACACTACCTTACCTTAAGGTGGTTAGATTCATTAGGAGATAAACCTATTCAAACATATAGTGATACTCACCTTAATGATAATTTAATGAATATTCCTACTTCTAATGATAGTTCTGACCAAATAACATTTATTTATTTTATAAAAATATCTTTTAAGGAAAAGTGAGAACCAACAAACACCACACATGATGATCCATAAGTGACTTGGCCAACGAACCCAGTCCACGACCAAACCCACCCAAAAAACCAAAACAACACACCCAAACCCTACAACCATCAACGAGCCAGTCATGGAACCCAATCCAAGACCAACCATCAAAAACAAACCACGCACCCACGCCACCACAGACAGAACACCTCCAGGGGCCAACACCATGACACCAAATTTCACAGGGAACCACCACCGACACCACCGGGACAGTCCTACAAATCACCTTGATTCCAGCTTGAGCCGAAACCCCATCACACCCCTTTCATCGTTGTTGGGATCTCTGGCATCCATGGAAATCCACTGAGACAGATTATAGTGAACCAGAGCAAGCCGCACCAGATCCGTACCGAACGAAAATACAAACCCACCCCAGATCCATAGTGGGGGCTGACCGATTGGGAGATCTTCATCGGCAGCTCACAAGAGAGATAAAATGGATGGTCTTAAGTATAGTGAAACTGTTCAGTCCACTACTACATTGGGTCCTAATTTTGGGTGTAGTTCAAATGTTCCTCTAAACATTGATCAAAAAATGAATTTGGACAACTCCATTACAGAAACTCCATCTAAGTAAAAAAAATTTCCATCAAAATATGAGAAAAAAATTGTTGAAATGAGGATATAAACAAGAAACAAATAATTTTATAGAAATAATAAATGGATATATAGCTCCATACGTAAATTTAAATGAGGATTGGGTTTTTTAATTTCTAGGGCTAGGACATCCCTGAGACAATTAGCTCACTTAGGATTTGTGAATAATCTCATACCTAGCCATCTTGGTCTGACTAAGCCAAAGGGGGTTTATTATAATAACATTTTTGTTCATGGAAAAATGGGATATTATATGGTTTGTAATAATTATTCATCTAATGACATGGAAACTCTTCGGGATTTTTTCTATATGAGAATGGATGGTGTCTCTATTAGCTGTTCTACAATGAAAATGGTTACTCTGGGATATATATTTTTAGAAGTAAATCATTTTTTTTCATAAATATTTTTTTTTAAACTCTTATTAATAAATAAGATTTATATGGCTTAGTATTCTTACATTTTGTATCAAAATGAACTTTTATTGTATTATTCTTGGAGATTTAAATGTTATTCTATCTGATGTGAAATTAGGAATAGCCAGATCTACAAAATCACCTAGAGAATTTAGGGCATGAATTAAGGATAAAAACATTCATGAAATCAATCTTTTGGGTTCTAAATATACATTTTATAGGAAACACTTGAGTAAAGTTGTGTCAAATTGATTGTATAGGGATTTTATTAATGTTTGGGGCTTTGAATTTTGGGTCTCTACTTCAAAATCGACTGTTGCAAGAATAAACTCTAATCACCATATTATTATGGTAAATATTACTACTAGAGAGGTGAAACCATATTTCCCATTTATATTTAATAATTATTGGATGTTTCTTCTTGAATTTAATGAATTCATTCAAGGAACATGGAACTCCTTAAACTATAAGGATGATTCATTATCTTTTTTTCATAAGTTCATAGTTATGAATTAATGATTCAATGTTTGGAGTCATGGTGAATTTTTCATTATTGAGAAAAATATCACTCAACAAGAACCTTTTCATTATATTATTCAATAGAGTGACTCCATTGATGATTTTTCAGCATGTCTTGAGTAGGAGAACATGATCTTACGTGATATCAATACTCTTTTAAACCTCATGGATTGCTTGTAAATGGAGAATTTTAATGTCAAGTGGCTAAAATAATGTGGTCATAACACTAAATTTTTTAATTCTCTTCAAAATATATGGTATATTAGTAAAACCCTTGATATTATCAAGGATAATTGGTTTTTTATTGAAAAAAGTGAGGACTTGGATACCCATGTTGTTTCTTTCTACAAGAAACATTTTGATGGGACTCTTGTTAGTATTGATAATATTGAATATTTTATTCCTAAACTCTTTAATGTTGATTAAAACTCAAATAATAACATTATTCCCATTGTATTTGAGATTAAGGATACTATTTTGGCATAAATTTGGGAATCTCTTCTAGACTAGATGGATTTAGTAACTATTTTTTCTAGGATTACTGGGAAATGATTCATTGTGATGTTTTCAAGCTAGTTACTCATTTTTTCAAGGGTGGGAAGATTACATAGGTCATCAATGCTCAGTTTCTAGCACTCATTCAAAAAGTGGGAAATGAAAATGAGATCCACCATTTCATACCCGTGGAACCAATTTACACCATTTTATAAAATCTTTAGTAAAATTATTTTCAATAGTCTTTCTATTATTGCCAATAGAATTATCTCTCCAACCCATATTGGTTTAATTAAATGTAGTTGTATTAAAAATTTCATTATTACTTCATATGAGGTCATTAACTATCTCATGAATCCTTCTACAGGGCGAAACATTGCACTCAAAATTGATGTTAAGAAATCCTTTGAGACATTAGATTGGGGATTCATCTGTATGTTTTTATGAAATTTTTTCTTTGATGAAATATTTATTAATTGGGTCATACATCTCCTGGGATCATCTCATATCTTAGTTCATACCCACGAATATCTTATAGCTTAATTTACCTATATAATAGGTTTCAAGAAAGGTGATCCTCTATAAACAATGATATTCTCTATTATTATGGATTACTTAAGTGTTCTCCTTCTCAATATAGAAAATGGAAATATAATCATATTCATTAGAGCTTTAAGAGGCCTTGTGGATGCCACATACTTATTAATCATTGATGATAGAATTTTTTTTCACTCATGGTAAAAATAGAAATATCAAGAACATTAAAGCCTTAATCCTTCATTATGAGCAAGTTTCAGGGCTTGAGATATGTTACAATAAATATTTCTTATATTTCATTAAAAATTTTGAATCCCTTGAGAAACGTTGGAATCATTGGTGATAAATCAATTAGATATAGTATTCTCCCTTTTAGTTAACTTCGTGTTAACATTTTGGCCATCATTTTGTAAGGAATACTTTTTCTAAAATCTCAGTTAATTTTTACTGGTTATCTAGAAGATACTAATGATTAATTTATTTCTATATAACTATATAATTATGCCTCATTTAATTTATTATGGATCTAATGATACTTATTTTGACACAAGTGTATCTATTAAAGGGGAATTAAAAAATTCCATAGATTTTCTTTTTATAGATGTCTATGTCAAGGTCTTAAACTATAACTTCATTAACGGTATTGATAACCCTGTTTTGGAACATGGATCAAATGGGAGTCTTTCATCTATGGTTTTCTATCGTGAGTTTGTTTAATGGAATTACAACAACAATTCAATGACATTGAGCATAAGATTTATTCTTCTATCTAGATTTTTTATTTTATGGAGACTCATTACCTATATGCTTCGTATTGATGAATTTTTTCAAGGTTTTAGGATTAGTATTTTTTATATATGTGCTCTATTTCATCATTATAGAGAGTAAATTGATTAAATCATCATACTATGTGTTACCACCTATTCCTTATGGACCTCAATTGTGGATTTTTTTTGAAATCAGGATTCTTGTCACATGAAATATGCATGACCATCTTCTTAGTTGAATATCACTATATCATTCCCAATAGTTATAAAACCTTTTTCTTGTAGACATAATATAGATTAGTCATTCCATTTGGATCTTACATAATAAAATTATTCATGGGGGTGATTTATTCAATGTTTAGTTGACTTTGGCTTATATGTTATATATAGTGAAATATGAAAATTATGGCCAAAATGGGTATTGTGATATTTAAATTCATGATTTTTATGTACATAATCATTTTATAATTATAGGGAACTATCACCCTCATATTTCACCATATAATTATCAAACTTCAATTGAATATTCTGAAACAATATCCCAATCACCTCTAAAATATTTTTTACTAAAATATCCCAAATTCTTTCTAAAAATTACTAACATACCTAATAACATTATTAATATTAATTTATAGTAAATTTTTATCACTAATTTTATCCTTATACAATTTCATTATATTTTCTAATTTAAAAAATATTTCCATGGATATTCATAAACAAATATCTACACAAATTTCCTTCATGATAAATTTATTAAATAATTCACCCATTAATGAAAATAAATAATTGATATAGATTCATAAAACTCTTTTTCATATAAATGAATGATTATTTTTTTACTATTAATCTATATTTCTCATTATCAATTCAAATTAATTTATTGTAGATTTATATTTCATATCCTTTACTGCATTTTATTCTAATAATTGTTAATTTCTCATTTATAATCCATCATTAAAAATATATATTCATATAAAATTTTTATATTTATTATTCACTCACCAAATTTAATATTAATTTACCTTTTATAATTACAATTTTCACAATATTTGTTATATGAAATTATTATGAATTTGCTACCTATCACCGAAACAAATATCATGGTATATTCAAAAATAAAATTATAAATAAATATATGATAATTTGAAGCTCCCAAACATGATTCCATGGTGAAATTAAATCCTAAATCAACTAATTATTGTGAATTTAGATATTGTTTTCGGTTATTATTTACGTTATTTCCAATGACACGCATTTTTGGTAAAATTTCTCAAGAGAAATGTAGAAATGTAAAGAAAAATGTTTTATTGGGGAAAAAGAATATACAAGTCAATTCATCTAATTTCCCTATACTCTAAGACATAATTATCATTAACTTACCCTCTCTCTTTTTTATTAATTTCATTATTCAAATCTCTGATTAATAATTTTTTCATGGTAATGATTTATAAAAGAATTCACCATCTAGCCTCCCTTCTCTAATGATGATCCATTTTATTTCCATAAAATTTTATATTTTAGAAAATAAACTTATTTATTTTAAAAAATCAATATATATATAATGAATAACTTATATAAGTAAATAATAATTTAAATTCCACCAACAACTGGTATTAAAATAAAATTTAAGTGAAATTTAAAAATTACAAAATTACGACCCAATGTTATGAAACATGTCTTGAATATAATCATGTGATTGGAATTCCTTTTTTAGACAATACAAATTACCATTTACCTATTCAAAAATTAAAATTCTCAACAAATTTTAAACTCCCAAACTTCACATTTTCTTGTATTTTTATTTAGAATACGGTTTTTTTTTCATTTTTCAAGAATATGTCAATGTTGTAGAAACATAATGGGATTAAATAATTTATGTTTCTAGATAGTACAAAATTATTTATATTACATGAACATATATTAGAATAAACATTTCATTTTATTAGTTTGGTTGTGTTTTTAATGATGGCATGAGGGGTTAGTTGATAGTATGATTTGAAAACAGTTATCGTGTTGTATCTTAATATTGTTATTATGGGATTTTTATTATTTATTATGGTTTTTAATAAAGATGTGATATAAATAGATTTGATATTCTAAAATGATGAGGTTATTTAGAGGGATATTGTATTCAGAATATATGTACTATTATTATAATTATTATAGTTAAACCTCTATATAGTTATTATTATTAAAGATATGTGGTTCTTGCATATAGTTGTTCTTGTTATACTAGTAATAGTATATGGTTTTTAGGGATATATCCATTCCAATACTGGATATGTGGATTATTAAAGGAGGTGGTGTCAGTGTTGTATATTTTGTATGCATATGATGTGGGAAATTGGTGTTAATGGTGTGGACAATAAATAAAATATGGTTGATGTTGTGGTGATTTAATTATATCTCTTTACTTGATTGGTTTTATATCGAATGATAATTAGTTTCTTCTTTTGTGTGTGTGTTTCATTAACCGAGGTTTTGTTATGTATATTCATACTTAACCTATGAGTGTTTAAAGGAGGATCAAACTATGTGTATATGTATACTCACCCATATTATTGTATATTGTATTTAGTCTTACAGGATTTAAGCAATGATAGTATTATGTGCTATTAGTTCAAAAACAATTTGATCTAGGTAGGGTTCAAATATTCATGTTTATATTTTCCCTTTGTTCTAGAGTTTTACTTTTTATTTTACTTGGTATATAGTGTAGGGATTTTGTGTTATACTTTATGAAATCTCGTAAATTATTATTATTTTTTTGAGGTATTTTATTAATTATACCTATTAAAAGATTTATTTTTTCTTACATTATAATGGTAATGTGTCCCCAAAAATGGATTATAACGCCTAAATGATAGTGACTACCTTGTAACCTGTTAAAGTTAGGTTTCATGGGTCTCCTTGAATATAATTTCTAGATTAGAATGATTCATAGATGTGTTTCATAATAACATGTGTGAACTCAATGGGTGGAGGAAGACATCAATGAGGTAACTATTTTATGTCATGAAATTTTTATTTTTTTCATTTATATATAATATCACTACCTATGAGATAAAAAAGATTATGTTGCGATAATTTATCAGTTATCATATAAAATTGGAATTTATTCCTTTTGAATTTTTCTATTCTTTATAAAAACCTAAATTAGGGTTAACTTTAGAAATCATAGTCTTCATCTTTGGTTGGAGAGAGGTATTTATAAATTTTTGAGTTTCATATGCAAACATTTGTGTAATGATGATTTAATAGAAGTTAAATCTTTACATCAATATGTTAGATTCTATATAAATATAAATATTTTAGTTTAATTTATAATATAAAAATTACCTTCAATGTTATTATATGATTATATTTCATCAAAATTGTATCACTGAGTGGGAACTACACAATTTCACAAAATATAGTTTTTTACCTCACTCTCTAGAGGCATGTGTTCTATAAGAGACATCCTTGGATATGGTTATCTATGTTTAATTATGGATATGATAAGATATATGAAGAAAATCTTAGATCTTGAAGGGAGTAAATCAATTCTTATAAAGATGGATACTTTAAGTGAATATTTAATTAAATTGGATACGATAGGGGTTGATTTGGGAATATCCTTAGTGTTTGGTAAGGACTCTAAAACTATTGTAGTAGTAGGGTATATATTACTCTATATTTAAAATATAATAGAAAATAGTCCCAATTACTATCTTACCCTTGTAAATGATTTTTAAATATTGAAAATTATATCAAGGGGTTTAATATTTTCATTATATTTTAACAATTTATATATTTTATCTTAGATAATGACATAGACATTATGAATATAATTGAAACTATAAATTATATTGGGAAGGATACAAAACCAATTTAGTGTATAAGAATTTGAATTGGATAATTATGGATTATTTTAACCATTATAAAAAGTTATAATTCCATTTTTATGGCATCCAAGTCTAATGTGGAGAAAATATTTTTTGCTTAATATAACCACTGTAAAATGAAAGTTAGATATGTATAAAATTTGAACATCATTAAATAATATTATATATATTTTTTAAATAAGGAGGTTATCTATAATGAACATATAAACATATATATTTTTTGTAAACCATGGATTGTTCTAGGATATTTTATTTTTTGGCGGTGTAAAAATGATCACCATTTTGAAAGAAAGGTGATTACTAAATTCATAGAAAAATAAAATAGATTTAAATGTCATTGAGAATTAAATAATCATGTAACTTAAATTTTTTATTATGCTTAGGAAAAAATGAAATACGGTTAAAGGTAACTATAAATCCTATAAACTAGATTGTGTTCTAATAAATATAGAATTGTTTTCTAAATTCCTTAATTCCAATGCTAAATTACATCCCTTAATTATCTCTAACCATAGACCATGTATTTTTTTAATTTTTATGAAATATATTGCGAGGTTGCAACTTATATTTATTAATTTTTTTTGTATGGAGTAAGGGTTTAACTTGTTAGTAGTGAATGTCTAGATAAAAAGCTTCATTAAATATTTCCTGAGTTGTATCATTAATTAATTACGTTGTGTAAAAAAAGAAATTAAATCTTAATGTAAAAGTTTTATTAAAATAATTAAGAAATGGATTTTGATTTATATAAGTGATTTTTCCAAGTATATGTTGTTATTTGAAAAGGTAATTTAGTAGAAAATATATTAAAATATAAATTAAACTAGTTGATAAACTGGAAAATTTGTTATGTTTAGTGACCAGTTTCATAATAGAGATTTAAAATTAAACAGATTAACGATGGATACAGGAATTATATATATTTTCATGAATATATTACCCAATTAATGGTTAATAATATTATTGTTATGTTTTGAGATGTAAATAATTATTAGGTTGACTCACCTGAGGTGATTAAGAACTACATTATTTATTTATATAGCTAACTTTTATCACCAACACTAGATGTGTGAATTAAAAGATATATTTTTTAAAAATATTCTAGTATGGAGGTGGAGGACTGTATAAATCTATGTATTTAATTTTTAGTGGAGTAAAGTAAAAATATTTTATTTTAAATTAGAAGTGATCAGTATATGTAACCTGATAGTTTTGCATCCTTTTTTTAATTAAAATATAGAATACCATTGGTAATAGTGTAATTGGATGAGTGATTTATTTTTATATGATTAACTATAACCTATATGCATGTAATTATATTAATATTTCTCTTTTACAAAAGGGGTAAAATATTGAACCATCGTATTTTCATCTTATTTCATTCTGAAATGTTTTATATATTTTTATTTCTAATATTTTGAAATATTTCATTAAATATGGCCTTTTAAAATGTTTTTGGGATTGAGAAAGGTAAATTTTTCAAGGGTAGAGGTATCTATAATAATATTTTTTGGCCCAAGGATCTATTAGGAACTATAGTATAAAAAAATCATCCCAATATTTTCTCACAAAAATTGATTATTCTAAAAATTATATTAATTTATTTTTTCCCATTAATAAAGAAAATTCCAAAGGTATATAGATTTCAATAAAAATTTATAAAATATTCTATGATATGAGTAAATTATTCCTATTATATAGTAATGATAAATTATAAATTATACAGTTACTTCTCAGGTAGAAACATAATTACATAGTGTATTTATCAACCTCTCTTTATTTTCATTTCAGTTATGGAATAATTTTCTTAATTATTTGGTTAAGAAATTATAAATAAATTTATAAACTAACCTAAATTAAATAGGCCTAAAATTTAAATTGTAATGTTTATTGATAATCTATTTTCCTATGAATAAAATTACCTATTTTAAATAAAATAATTTATTCCTTGAAAAAGTTGAGTGAAGATTTTGGGATTATAATCAATAATAAAAAAAGAAATATCCTATTTATGGGTTTATATTTTGGTACCAAATTATATATTTTATAATTTATAATGCCTAATGAGGGGTTGTTACTATTTAAATATATGGGTTTTCACATTTCTTATAATACATCAACTATATTTTACATCCTAACTCATGTTTGGGAGAAAGACCTATACGCTTTTTCATGGTCCTTAAAAATTTCGATCAATATAAGAATAACAACACAATTAAAAGTTTTTATTTATTAAAAATAATTTTATTGTGGAATATTTTATTCATTCAATATACCATACACGAATGGATAAATACAATATAGATGTCTTAATAACCTTTGAAATACAAAAATAGAGCAATGAACCAATTTTATTGAGTAAATTAATATTTTTAATCGACCATTGAGTCCTTGGAATTGAAAATTATTTTAAATTCAATATTTTTGTTATATTCCTTCTCATTTTATATACAATTCTTCTTAAAAACTCATTATCATTGAACTATTTTAGTCACTACTGGAATTTTTTGTATTTGCGGTGGGCTAATTGTGAAAGGATCTCGTCGTAAATAAGCGTTAGCGATGGGGTCCCTTCACAAATAGCTCGTTGCAGAAAACAACATCGCAAATAGGTCTACAATTATATACATTATATATAAATAAGCCTTTTGTGATGGGCCCGTCACAAATAGTATTTACGATAGTCTCATCGCAAAAAATAGTATTTTTAATAGGGAATTTGCTCATGGAAAATAAGTCTCTGATTATATATATTATATATAAATAAACCTTTTGTGACAAGCCCGTCGCAAATAGTATTTTTGATGGGCCCTTGGTCCCATTGCAAATACTTTTTTGAAAATATATATTTAAACAATTTGTGACGAGCTCCCATCGCAACAGGTCATGTCGCAAAAACTAAACAAAGTAAAAAAAAATATTTATTAAAATTATTATTAATGAAAAGAATAATATTAATGTTATTAAAATAATAAAAAAATAAAAATATTAAAATTCTCAATATTCTCAAAAAAATATAAAAAAATCATAAAATATTATTATTATTAGTAAAATAAACAAACATTAAAAAATATAATACTAAAATATATATCCAATAAATTTATGATTAATTAAAAAAATAATATTCATATTATTAAAATAATAATAAAAATAAAAAATATTAAAATTCTCAATATTCACAAAAAAAATATAAGAAAATCATAAAATATTATTATTATTATTATTATTAGTAAAATAAAAAATTTAAAAAATATAATACTAATAATAAATAATAAAATATTAAAAAAAATTATGCAATATTCACACAAATATAAAAGACAGAAACTGTAAATAGTTCATATTATAAAAAATCTTAAATTGAAATGTTTTTAACATAAATAAATCACTATGGGTCATCTTCTGGAGGAGGTGGAGGAGTTGTATGAGATGGTGGAAAAAACTCCATCCCTAAACTACGAGTCAAACGGTGCATGTACTCCATATGCTTGTGATGTTGATGCAGTTGCTTCTGCTGCCATCGACGCATATCCTCCTCGTACTGCTGTTGTTGTTGTTGTTTCTGCTATTGACGCATCTCTTCATGCTTCTTCTGCAAACTCTCTGTAAGCTCAGTTTGAATTTGCAAATGCTCCTGATTCTGTGAGTAAGAAGATGATGCCTCTTTACGATCTCCTCTCAAGCTGGACACCAACACCGTAGATGTACCATAATAAGTGCCAAGAGTCAAATAAGAGCAGATACCAACTACTCGGCCCTTCTGAAAGTCATACTGAGTCTCCTGCATCCATGCTGCCTCATCGAAATGGTGTCCACTGGTCTAATTAGTCATTTCGTCCTAACTCGCATCCTGTGTCTAAGAGGTCATAGCATCATATGACTCCAATTCCAATTTGAAATTAAAATTGTGAAAATATTAGATCAGTTAATTGTCAAATTGAAAAAAAATACAAATCACAATCTGATGCTGGCGATCACCTCTAATCTCTCCAGTGGTTGGATCACTATACATCCTGCGATAAACGTTGTACTTCGTAATATGGGGATACTCGACTACCTATAGAAATATATAATAAATTGTTTATATTTAAAGTTATATAAAATATTTAAAAAAGAAACTTACTAGATGCTCTCTATGTGTACTGAATATATGACTACCAACTCAATGTGTCACCTCCTGTCTCTCCCGGTTCTACTGACCCACTGAAGATCTCCTCTGAAATTCACCACCCAATCAGTGTAAACATAATCCATCCCAAACGTGAGATGAAATTTACTCTGGTTGGTGGAATCTACACGACTCGTCAAATTCTGTCACTTCTGCTTTCTTAATGGTCGTCATTCTCAAATTGTACAAAAACTAATGGAAATGGTCATGCATAGACACTTGTCATGCCGCATGGATAGCTCCATGCATGCTATCATCGATTGGATACCATAAACCCTACAAATAATTTATAATATCAAGTTATTAATAAAATAAATTTCAAAATAAATATTATTTATTTACATATCAGCCAATGATTGAACATTTCAGGCTGCACATCAACAGAAATTTGTTCTCATGTGATCCATGGTTGAGAAAAATAATTGTGCAAAACAGTGCTCCCCTGTCCAAAAGCTACATGTGCAAAACTATGAAAAAAGAATAAATAATCAAACAATTAGTATCTAAATAAATTAATTAATTTAAGCTAACTAATATATATAGGTTACCATACCTCTATGTCCGTGGATGGATCGAACCAAAGACGTGAGCATCGCTCGAGGATAGGGTCTGGAATCATCAGTCACGCAAGACCGCACCCCCTCCATGTACCCCCTGAACCGCTAGTAGGTTGAGGGTCAGATGATCCAAAATCACCCTTATCTATAGGTAGATCAGCCTCCTCCAACTCATGAAATAGATCAGGGTCCATCTAAAACACAAAATGACTGTTGTTATAAGATATTTGAAAATAACTATTATATATAGATATATATTAGTTAGGATTATAACCAGCATTTAACTGTGTCAATGTTATCCTTCGTCATCATCTTCATATCTGACGATGTCAATGTCTTCATATTCCTTTTCAATATCATCAATATCCATATGATTTTCAGTTTCATCATCTCTTGTCATTTAAAATTCATTTTTAATATCATTAACGTCTTTGTCACCATCGACCCTTAATTGTGGGGTGTCATCATTGATATTCACGTCTTTTTGTGAAAAAGATGGATTTTGAGTAGTCTCTTGAAAAATTTCATTCCTTACACTTCAACGGAACCAAATTCAGTTTGAGTAAACATATTTTCCCAAGATTTCAATTTTATTATGCTCCATCAATCACTCAGGTCTCTTGAAGTAGCACATTATTTTGTGTAATAAATTTAATGTTCCGATTGACCATGTAAAAATGGATCATTTACTTCAAGACGACCTTTATATTTAATATCGATGATTCCATGAGTCGGATGAACACTCAAGCCTCTCTCAGTATCCAACCACTGACATTTAAACATCGTTATGTAATTCAATCTAAGATAACACAGCTCAATAATTTCATCCAGAATGTCGTAAAAGTCAACTTCAGATTCTATATGATGTGATCCTCTCAATAAAAATTTACTTTTCATTGTTTTTTGGATACCCCATATGCACGTGTATGTAATCTAAAACCATTCACCACATATGAGTTATATGATTTAACAATTTTGGGTGGTGGGTTACTCAATATACACAGTCTCTTATCAATTTTATCAGTATGTTGAGACACCTAAAAATTTGTAAAACAATTATCAATATAATAAATAATAAACTAAATTTATATTAAACCATTAATAATTTATTTTACCTATTTTTGAAACCATTGAGAAAAAAAATTGTCTGTATTCTTCAAGAGCACCTACTGTAATTTTTAGAAGTCGTTTCTTGATATGATTATCACAACACATAAAAATTAAATAAGTTTATATATTTTATTATAAATTATATAATATGTGATAGAAGAACTCATAGTACAAATGATGTCATTTTGTCACAGTTGAGCAAAACATTTTTATGAGCACTGTGGTGTTCATTATCTGAAATCCATTGTTCATGAACTCCACTAAAACCAATATTTGGCTGATTAACAACTAATAATTGATTGTACATTTAGTCATTAACATTCCCCTCATTTTTTCCCATGTGGTTTTGTTTTGAGCGATATTAATATTCCAAATAATGAGAGCAGAGGAAAGAAATTTCATCTTGAAAATAAGCTTTAGCAATTGAGAATTCTACTGATTCTTTGTTATGTACTTTTTTCTTCAATTTCTGCATGCATTTATTGAATGGCTACATCCATCTAATGTGTAAAATGTTCTCATAGAACATTTTTTACAAGGACAATTTATTGTGCCTTCTGAAACATATTCTGGTTTTGATGAGGCAAATGGTAATAATGCTTCAACATCCTCAATATATACATGATTCAAACCAGAACCATTTGAATTTCTGTGTTGATTTATCCAAGCGTGGTCACCTAATAATGACTGTTGTCAACTTCCTTGTTCCATTTTCATCTACAAAATATAAAATCATTAATGTTTTTGAATAGTTTGAAATTATAAAAACAATATCTGAAAAAAGAAAATAAATAATTACAACTACTTCTTAATAATTACCATTATTTACGGGTGACACAATGTCTAGTAGATTGACGACTACTCTTTTTTCTGACGACTCATTTACTTGAAACTTTCTCACATAAAAATCACAATGAAGAATCTTCTCGGATGTATGCATATTCATTCTCGTGCATACGAGAATGTATAATAATACCTCCGAGAAGATTCTTCATTGTGATTTCAGTGTGATAAAGGTGCAAGTAAATGATCCATATGACAAAAGATCCCCCTTTTCGTCGATGGATCTTCTTCTTGTAGTTGTCATCACCTAAAAACATTATGAAAAATGTGGTCCTATGAATGAATATGAAAACTCGTGCATACGAGATTGGATATACATACGTACAAGCATAATTTTCATAATGTTTTCAGTCTGTTAAAGTTGAATGGAGAAGGGTCATCGAAAAAAAGGAGTCCCCCAATCCACTGGAAATTGTGCCAAATTATTAAAAGTTATCAAAATTTATCACAATTGATTTTATTTCTAATTATTACTAAATATTACTATTTATTATTAATTATTACAATTCATTACTATTTATTCCAAATTATTACTATTTATTACAATTTATTTTATCGCTAATTATTTCTATTTTTATAGTTGATTTTATTCTTAATTATTACTATTTATTCCGAATTATTACTATTTATTCCTATTTATTACTATTAATTCCTAATTATTACTATTTATTATTAATTATTACTGTTTATTCCTAATTAATATTAATAATTACTATTTATTCATAATTATTACTATTTATTACTATAAAATACTATTTATTACTAATTATTACTACTTATTACTATTTCTTACTAATTATTACTATTTATTACTATTTATTACTATTTATTACTGTTTATTACTATTTATTACTAATTATTACAAACTATTACTAATTATTACTAATTATTACTATTTATTAATATTTACTATTGTTTATTACTTTTTATTACAATTTATTACTATTTATTACAATTTATTACTAATTATTACTAATTATTACTAATTATATCTAATTATTACTAATTATTACTATTTATTACTATTTATTACTTTTTATTACTATTTATTACTATTTATTACTATTTATTACTATTTATTACTAATTATTACTAATTATTACTATTTATAACTATTTATTACAATTTATTACTATTTACTACTATTTATTACTAATTAATACTATATATTACTAAATATTATTATTTATTACTATTTATTACAATTTATTACTATTTATTACTATTTATTACTAATTATTATTATTAACTACTAATTATTTCTAATTATTACAAATTATTTTTATATAAGAACCCGTTTTTTGCTACGAAAGTCTTTGGAATATTCTTGATGATATTCCAGAGCAGCGCCTTCAGACAACGTGCGATTCTGAGCCCTGGAGTGGCCGGAATTAAATTTTCAGTGCGTTCACACTGGAAACGCTAAATAAATAAGATAACTCCTAAATGGTGAACCATATCATGGATCCGAGTGTACGGAAGGGTCCGGAATGGGGTGTTTACCCTAGGAACGACATAAAACTTGTCGGCGCGGGATGTTTGGACCCGTCGCTCGCTTTCGGAAGGTTAAACGGATAAATTAATTAATTAGTTAATTCGTTTAATGTTGAAACGCAGGTATCTCTTAAACGGTGGCTTGGATTGGAAAATTGAGGGCACCGTTGAGTTCGGAGCGTGCCGTTTACCCTAGGTTGGGAGTAAGTTTCGCGGGCGCGGGCCGTTTGTGAAAAATGGCCCTAGGGGCGTTTTCATAATTTAGCGGCTTCAGACGTTAAATTTTATAGCTTTTGAAATTGGTCTTGGATTAAAATTTCAAGACTGCCGTTGTGCTCAGGAGGTTGTGTTTACCCTATGGGAGGCTTAACATCGACCCTACTGAGGGTTCGGGTTCGGACCGACGGGCGGGTGGCTAAGCGTTTCTATTTAAACGCTTAAGTCACCCCCTCCCTCTTCCTCTTCCTCGCTTGGATAGAAAAAAGGAGGAACTCCTCCCTCTCCTCCTCCAGCTCCGGCGAAGCAACTCTGGCAAGGTGCAGCGCGGCGGCGGACTCCCCATGAAGCTCCCGGGCATCGCCCAAGAGGTAGGAGGATTTTGGTTGCGTTTTAATTCTCGAACCATTCCTTTTGATTCATTTACAACGTTGAATTGTTGTCGATTTTGCAATAAAAGCCCAAAATCTAGTAGTATAATTCATGAGCTTTCCATCGCATCTTTCGGATTTAAAATCTGAGTTTGGAGTCGATCGCAAATGTTCACCGAAGGTTGCGGGAAATTCGGGATATCTGGGTGTTTCCCGGCGGGTTCCAGCGGTCCGGTGGGCTTAGGCGGCGGCGCGACACCTGCAGGCGGCGACGGCTTCTCCTCTGTAGGCGGTAGGTTCCTCAGTGGGCCGGGGCTCGCGGAGGGCGAGCGGCGTCCGGCCGTGGCGCCAGGCGGAGGCGCTCCGCGACGGAGTAGAAGCATCGGCCGGCGCAGCCGACCGGTTGACGTGGTGTCCGGGGTGGCGGTCTGCGACCCTGCTCAGGAGGCAGAGACCCGCTGAACGCGGGTCTCCACGTGGAGAAGCGACCATCCTTATGGTCGGTTGGCTTGGAGGCGCGCAGTCCGCGCGGGTGAACCGAGGCCGCGGCGGTTCGGCCGGTAGAGCCGCGGACCGGTCGACTTGAGCCGGTCCAGGGGGTGTGGACCGGCCGGATTGGTCCGGTCCACCCCCACCTGCGTCCGACGACATTAAAATGACGTAACATTCAAAACGTGGGTCGAAACTTCGTGCCGTCTGTGGTGACGCGGCCCTTAATTTGAGACGAACTTTTTGAGATGGTTTTGGGAATTTTTAATTTCTGAAATGAGGGGACACGGAGGCGCGACGTGTCCTTAAGTGGACGAGCGTTTTCGCCGAGTTTTTTGTTTTTGAGGGCGCGGACGTGTCCGGCGTCCGTTTTGAGCGCTGTCAGTGGTGTTGGGACCCTAGCATCGAGGCGGAGCTTTCCACGGTGGTTTCAGGCGTTGAGGCCGAAGATGAGGCACGGGCCCCATGGCCCGTCTTTTGAGCTGTGTGTAGCTTTTAGTGACTTTTTCCACAAACGTCCATTTGGGGCGTGCGAGCAGTCGATGTTGGGTGTTTTTCCGAGGGCATCGCGATAGTTCAATCTGCCCACCCTAATTCGGCACGATGGTGCAGGGGCCATGAGGGCCATTTCGGGATTTGACGGTGACTTCCAGCTTTATCACCGGGTGACTGTTTTGGACAAGTGAATAGTCCATTTCCTGTACTTTTTCGAGAGGATCGCAACGGTGCAATCCGTTCGTTGAGTTTTGAGACTGGGATGCGGGTCCCACGTGGCACCACTTGTGTGCGGTGTGCCGGAATGCACATTTTTCTCCGGATATCCATTGCACTCAAGTGAGTAGTTCTTTTGACGTGTTTTCCTGAGGGGATCACAATGGTATGATGCGCCCGACTGTTTTTGGGGCCGAGGTTCGGGATCACGAGACGTTGTTCAGGCGTGAGGCGGTGTTGGTGACTTTTCCGTCGGATATCTGCTTGAGGTGATTAAGTAGTCCATCTCGCGTGTTTTTTCGCGAGGATTACAACGGTGCAATCCGTTTGGTTGTGCGGAGCCTCTTGCGCGATCTTATTGAATGTGGAGCATGAGGGGTGCTTTGGTGGCGGTTCGTCCTACATTGTTTGTAGCGGACCCTTGGCGTGTGATCGCGTACTCTTGGGAGAGTGATAAAAATGGTTCACGAGATGTGGCTGGTCGTGCCCCAACCTTTGAGGTGGAGTTTTTACGTCACGCCTTCGCGTTGACGCTTGGCGCCGTGTCCACGATAGCCTTTGGGCTGGAATGAGGTATACTCTGGGAGTATACGGGAGCGCTTGGAGGTATGTGTGGTTGTTTGTACTTGAGGATGTTTGTGAGCATGGTTGGGGTTGACATAGGGCCACACATCATGTGGGCCCCACGTGCGTGTCGTGATCTGTTTTGCGTACTTCACCTCTCGCGACGTAGAGGGTCCCTCTGCGCTCATTTGTTTGACCAGCAGGGTGGAGGTTTCCCTGGCCTGATGCACTTTTGTCTGACCAGTAGGGTTGAGCGGTCTCCCCCTGGTCTTGTTCTCGATGGTTTGTCCGGCTGAGATGGTTTGGTTCCTGTGCTTCTTCGGCTGTGAGGGGTTTCAGTACTATTCCCTTTCACCGGACTGCGACACCGTCTGCAACTACAGGTGTTCGTACAGAGTGGGTGTTTTCCCCACTTTATAGGATGAGATGTCTCGGTCCGCTTCGACAGTGACTCAGTGGATTGGAGCATGATCGCCTTTTGAGGCTTGGGGAGTTTCTCCCATTGATCCGTGTTCCCTAGTAGAGCTTGTGGTTTTGGTGTGACCAACACTTTACGCAGGCACCGATCCTCTACCCAGAAGGTTGTTCCAGCAGGGCTGAGGTTGTTCCAGTAGGGCTGAGGTTGTTCCAGCAGGGCTGAGGTTGTTCCAGCAGGGCTGAGGTTTTTTCCAGTAGGGCTGAGGTTGTTTCCAGCAAGGCTGAGGTTGTTTCGAGCTGGGCTTGCCAGAGGGTTACCATCCGGCAGGGATGGACAATACAGCAGTGTTCACCGAGCAGTACCATCCAGTAGGGATGGCCATAGCAGTTCTGGGCTTACCTCCAGCGGGGCTGGGCAGTGGTCCCCGATGCCGGGCTTACCTCCAGCGGAGCTGGGCAGTGGTCCCCGATGTCGGGCTTACCTCTAGCGGGGCTGGGCACTGGTCCTCGATGTCGGGCTTACCTCGAGCTGGGCCGGGCAGTGGTCCCCGATGCCGAGTTACCTCCAGCTGCGCTTGGCAGTGGTCCCATCGCCGACTTTAGTCGGTTCTCCCTCCAGTGGACTACCCTATTACAGGACTAGGTAGTGTGGCACCCATCGATATTATGAGTCTCCCTGTAGTGGGAACCCGTTGACTTCCAGGGATCCTCTAGCGGGGCTGGGTAGGGGGTCGCCTGTCGACTTTGAGCAGACCTCTCGACTGCGGGGCAGTGATGAGTTGTGGTTGACATTCCTCCAGAACTCTCAAGTACGAGGAGCGCTTTCCCCCACCGAGACGTGTCCTTGGGACGTGTCCTAAAACTGTGCGGGCGAGTCATTGCCACCCAAAGTGGATAGTGTCTAGGTGTGGTGATTGAGCACCTTGGCTTGCAGTTTGGGGCACACATGCGGGATGCTGGGCATCGATGGTGTTACTTATGGGACTATTGGCTACTCTTTCTTGGGCTGAGCTACGGGATGGAGATCCCCTTATGATCTTGTTTGGGATTCTTGATTGAGCATATGGACTTGTATATACCTTGTTCTAGTACCCACTTCTTGGGTTTGGTTACTCTCCTTCCAGGGGAGGCGAAGACACACGGGGTATGCCACGTGCTTTCCGTGTCTAGCTTCTCATGGTTGGACGAGTCTACTCTCCTGCTATAGGTAGCGAAGACTCAATGGGAAGTTCATCTTCTCACCATTTCCAGCTCCTTGTGTCTAGACGACTCTACCTTCTCTCCTCTTATTGGGTTGAGTTGGACTCTTTACCGCAGTCTCTGTTGTACTCCTTTACTTTTCCCGTTCGCTCTACTGCTCACCCTTCAGTACCTCCTTTTGTTGCTCCCTCGAGCCTTCGGGGTTTCCTACTGAGTTTTTTATATAATCACCCCTTCTTGGTCTTTGCCCCCACTTGGTGTGCCCTTGTAGATGACGGACAGGTGGAGCGTGACTTCAGTGGAGCGTAAGATCTTGGGAGCTAGGACCGCGTGCGGTGGTCGTGGCCGCGTTCTAGGTGGGAGACCCGTCAGCTGTTTCCTTTTTGTTTATCTGTTGCCGGGCTGTGGAACCTTTTCTGGTTGGGCACGTGTTTAGCCCCTTTTTCTTTTCCAGCACTGTACTTTGTACTATTAGAGGTCGATGCACACTGTGGTTTATACTTATAGTAGTTTCTTTTTCTTTACTTGTCTTTTCTTTTACTCTGCAATTATACATTGATTTTACTGCGTGTGTGTGTACAGGTACATAGGCAAAGGCCTCCCTGAGTTATTGTGCCTTCGACGCTGGTCGCCAGCCCCTGGCCTATGGAGGCGGGCTTGGGGTAGTTATGGCTCGAGCCCAGGTAGGGTCGGGTCGTGACACTTATTTATTACTATTTATTCCTATTATTCCTATTTATTCTTATTTATTACCATTTATTCCTATTTTCTCCAATTAATTGCTAATTGTGATTAATTATTGCCAATTATTTCTATTTATTACTAATTATTCATATTTATTGCTAATTATTTCTATTTATTACTAATTATTACACTTTATTACTAATTTTTACTAATTTTTACTAATTTTTTTTAATTATTACTAATTATTACTATTTAGTACTATTTATTTCTATTTATTCCTATTTATTCCTATTTATTCCTATTTATACTTATTTATTCATATTTATTCCTATTTATTCCTATTTATTCATATTTATTCCTATTTATTCTTATCTATTGCTATTTATTGCTAATTATTACTAATTATTGCTAATTGTTGATATTTATTTGCTAATTATTGTTATTTATTGCAAATTATTGCTAAATATTATTGATTATTGCTAATTATTGTTAATTATTCCTAAGTATTGCTAATTATTCCTAATTATCTCTAATTATTATTAATTATTCCTAATTATTACTAATTATTCCTAATTATTAATAATTATTCATAATTATTACTATTTATTACTATTTATTACTAACTATTACTAATTATTACTATTTATAACTAATTATAACTATTTATTACTATTTATTGCTATTTATTGCTATTTATTGCTGTTTATTACTATTTATTAATATTTTTTTACTATTTATTCCTATTTATTTCTATTTATACTTATTTATTGCTATTTCTTTCTATTTATTGCTATTTATTGCTAATTATTGCTAATTATTGATAATTATTGCTAATTATTGCTAAGTATTGTTATTTATTACTATTTATTACTATTTATTACTATTTATTACTATTTATTAATATTTATTACTATTTATTACTATTTATTACAATTTATTACTATTAATTACTAATTAGTACTATTTATTACTATTTATTACTATTTATTACTATTTATTACTATTTATTACTATTTATTACTATTTGTTCCTATTTATTCCTATTTATTCCTATTTATTCCTATTTATTCCTATTTATTTTTATTTATTCCTATTTATTACTATTTATTACTAATTATAACTATTTACCACAAATTATTACTAATTTACCCTAATTATTACTAATTACCCCTAATTATTACTAATTACCCCTAATTATTACTAATTACCCCTAATTATTACTAATTACCCTAAAATATTACTAATTAGCATTTATTACTATTAATTACTACAAATTACAGCAACTAATTACTAATTACCACTAATTATTTATATACCATACTAATTATCGTTAATAATTATTAATTATTTCCAATTATTAAGAATTAGTACTGATAATTTCAATTTATTATTACAAATAAATACCGATAACAAAACAATTTAAATTTAATTTAATTACAACTAGTCAACAATAAATAAATTTAACATAAAATGAAATAAATACTAAATTAAATAAAATATAAATACCATTAAACTTGATCTCCTGTTGATGTAGACGACTTGACAACTTCATCATAAAAAAAACTAACTCAGACACATTTTCACTCAAGAAATAGAGTTTAGAGAAAGAGAGGAAGTGATAACTTAGGGGAAGAGTAGGAAAAACAGATGGGGGTATAAATAGGTTAGATTAGTTGTGACGGTACTATTTGTGACTGGTCCCATCAGAAATAGTTCCTACCGAAACATTTTTTATAACCGGAGAACATCCCGTCACAAAAACCTATTTATTGTTGCCAGTATTTGCGATGGGTCCCATCGCAAATACCCTCCAACGGACGCAGTATTTGCGATGGGAGAATCCCCCCATCGCGAATAACCTTCCTGCGGTTTGGCGTACATACCGCGCCAAACCGCGCTTTACTTTTTGCGATGGGACCCCAAATCTCATTGCAAATAATATCTGGGACGGACTATTTGCGATGAGAATTAATCACGTCGCAAAAAAGCTATTTCCCCATAGTGAGTGCCTATGAAATAAACATGTGAAGCATTAAGCGGTGGGGTGAATCTGAATTTCCAAAACATATTCTAAGAAACACCTTAAATCCAGTTAGTTCATTGGATATCTCCAATAATAATGTAACTAATTTTTATTTGATAAAAGGAAAAAATAACGCATAAAACAATAGTTTTTTTACAATGTAATAGAATTCCTTTCATTGAGTGGTTATATCCTTGGCACCTAGTGATTACAATCCCACTACACATATATTTATTTTATAATCAAAAAAATATTATGTATTTATTGATATAATATGGTCTTAAACATTAGTACAAGTATGAAAATATAGTATAGTGAAGAAACATTGTTGATGAGTGAAAACACATGAATACAATTATTCAATCCCTCCCAAATTCATCTAAATAATGGATCAAGTGTGCACCATGTTTTTTTCTCAAACACAACCCTTAACCTCTCTAATTATCATAATAATGTATTGGAAACTATCTCAAATTTTCACGGACAACATCCAATCAAAACTAAAAATTTAAAAAAAAATTAATATAAATCATTCCATAATGTTATGTCACTACGGGAAAAAGTGGTATTTGTGAGGGGTTATTTGTGAGGGGAATAAATCCCATTGCAAATGGTCTAATGAAGAGGTTATTTGTGACGAGAAAATCAACCTTCCACAAATAACTAATTATTTGTGATAGGTAGGCACCGTTCGTCGTAAATACTAGGATGTGGTAAACAGTAGTTGGGAAGGGGGATCCCACGTCGCAACTAGTTTGACCCTCCAAAGGTTATTTGTGACGGGTCTTGTCGCAAATAACTGGCGGCGGTAAAAACCTATTTGCGATGGAATGTTGTCCCGTCGCAAAAATTGTGCCGTCAGGTTACCTTTTGCGACAGGTCCCTTTGCAAATAACCATTTAACCGCCGACAGTAATTAATGCGGCCGAAGGTATTTACGACGGGTCCCATTGCAAAAAATACTATTTGGGACGGGCTCCCCATGGAAAATACTCTCGTCGCAACTACTCTAACCTATATATATATATATATATATATCCCCGATTTGTTTTTTCTTTCCTCCTCAATTCCTTCTTTCTCTCCTTCTCTAAACTCGAATTTCAGAGTGAAAATTTTTCAGAGTTAGTTTTTTTACAAAGAAGTTGTCAAGCCGCCTACAATTATAAGATATCAAGTTTAAAAGTATTTATGTTTTATTTCATTTAGTATTTATTTCATTTATTTATATTAATCTTAATTATTTATGATTAGTTGTAATTAAGTTATATTTAAATTGTTTTGTCATGATTATTTTTTTTGTAATAATAAAATTAAATTATTAGTACTAATTCATAATAGTTAGTAATAATTAATAATTACAAACAATAACTCGTAATGTATATAAATAATTAGTGGTAATTAGTAGCTGTATTTTACAGTAATTAATAGTAATTAACACTAATTAGCAATAATTGAAAATACTAATAATTATGAAAAAATAGTATTAAATATTTACAATTAGTAATAAATACTAATAATTAGTAATAAATACTAATAATTTGAAATAATTAATAATAAAAAATAATTATTAGTAATAATTAGTAATAATTAACAATAATTAGTAATAAATTCTAATAAATATTAATAAATACTAATAAATAGTAATAAAAACTAATAATTAGTAACAAATACTAATAATTAGTAATAATTAGTAATAAATACTAATAATTAGTAATAAATTCTAATAATTTGTAATAAATACTAATAATTAGTAATAAATACTAATAAGTAGTAATAAATACTAATAATTAGTAATAAATACTAATAAATACTAATAAATAGTAATAAATACTAATAAATAGTAATGAATAGTAATAAATACTAATAATTAGTAATAAATACAAATAATTAGTAATAAATCGTAATAAATAGTAATAAATAGTAATAATTAGTAACAATTAGTAATAATTAGTAGTAATTAGTAGTAAATACTAATAAATACTAATAAATAGTAATAAATAGTGATAAATAGTCATAAGTAGTCATAAGTAGTAATAAATAGTAATAAATAGTAATAAATAGTAATAAATAGTAAAATTAGTAATACTTAGTAATAATTAGTAATAATTAGTAATAATTAGTAATAATTAGTATTAATTAGTAATAATTAGTAATAATTAGTAATAATTAGTAATAAATTGTAATAAATATTAATAAATAGTAATAATTAGTAATAAATAGTAAACAATATTAATAAATAGTAAACATTAGTAAAAATTAGTAATATATAATTATAATTAGTAATAACTAGTAATAACTAGTAATAAATAGTAATAATTAGTAAAAAAATAGTAATAATTAGTGATTATTAGTAATAATTAGTGAGAATTATTAATAATTATTAATAATTAGTAATAATTAGTAATAATTAGAAATAATTAGTAATAATTAGTAATAAATTGTATTAATTGGTAACAATTAGTAACAATTAGTTATAATTAGTAAAAAATATAAATAAATAGGAATAAATAGTAATAATAAAAAATAATTAGGTATAGTTATGAATAAATTGAAATAAATTGGAATAAATAGGAATAAACAGTAAAAAATAGGAATAAATAGGAATAAAAATGAATAAACAGTTATAAATAGAAATAAATATGAACAAATAGAAACAAATAGCAACAAATAGAAACAAATAGAAACAAATAGAAAAAAATATAAACAAATAGCAACAAATAGCAATAACTAGCAACAAATAGCTTCAAATAGTAATAATTACCAAGAATTTGCATCAATTAGAAAAAATTAGCAAAAATTTTCAAAAATTAGCAAAAATTAGCAAAAATTAGCAAAAATTAGCTACAATTAGAAACAACTAGAAACAATTAGCATCAATTAGGAACAATTAGAAAGAATTAGCAACAATTAGAAAGAATTAGCAATAATTAGCAACAATTAGCAACAATTATTAACAATTAGCTACAATTAGCAACAGTTACCAAAAATCAGTAAAAATTAGCTTGAATTAGCATAAATTTTCAACAATTAGCATTAATTACCAACAATTAGAATTAATTTCCAATATTTAGAATTAATTAGCAACAATTAGTAATAAATTACAATAATTATCAATAATTTGGAAAAATTTGGAAAAAATAAGAAAATTTAGGAATAAAATCAATTGTAATAAATTGTAATAACTTGGCACAATTTTCAGGTGATTGACGACACTCCTTTTTCTCAATGACTCTTCTCCTTTCAACTCTCATATACTCCAAACATTATTAAAAGTATGCTTCTACATATGCATATCCAATCTCGTATGCACGAGTTTGAATATGCATTCATAGGACCAAATGTTTCATAATGTTTTTAGGCGGTGAAAGTTGCATGAAGATGATTCATCGACGAAATGGGGGCTCTTTTGTCTGACGCCTCATTTACTTGTATATTTATCAAACTTAAATCACAAGGAAGAATATGCTCAGAGGTACACTTATACATTCTCGTATGCACGAGAATGAATATGTGTTTCTCCGAGAAGATTCTTCATTTGATTTTAGTTTGAGAAAGTTGTAAGTAAATGATCTATCAGACAAAAGAGTAGTCGTCAATCCACTGGAAATTATGTCACCCATTATTAATGGTAATTATTAATAAGTAGTTGTAATTATTTATCTTCTTTTTTTGGATAGTGTTTTTTTAATTTCAAGTTATTCAAAAACTGTAATGATTTTATATTTTATAGAAAAATATGGAACAACAAAGTCGACAATAGTCATTATTAGATGATCGTGCTTTGATAAATTAGCAAAGAAATCCCAACGGTTCCAGTTTAAATCTTATATATATCGAGGGTATTGAAAACATTTGAATTCAGATCCTCTTTCTCCTCCAGCTCCTCCAGAAGACTACCCCCCACTGATTTTTTTGTTCTGTTAAAAACATTTGAATTCAATATTTGTTGTAATATGAACTATTTACAGTATTTATCTTTTATATTGATGCGAATATTGCATAATTTAATTTTATTATTACTTATATTATTTTATTATTTTATTATTTATGATTAGAATTATTTTTTTCAATGTTTTTTTATTTTACTAATAATGATAATAATAATTTACGATTTTTTATATTTATTTAGTGAATACTGATAATTTTAATAATATTTTTTTTAATATTTTAATAATATTAATATTATTTTTTCATTAATCATAATTTTATTAATTTGTTTTAGTTTATTAAGTTTTTGCGATTGGGCCTTTTATGATGGGGTCCCATTGCATTAGATTATATATATTTTTTTTAAAACTTATTTGCGACATGTTACATTTCCATCACAATTTTTTTCGACGGGCCCGTCACAAAAGCTTTAGGTATATATAACATATATAAATGGAGAACTATTTGTGACGGTATGAAGGGGCCATTACAAGATGTTATTGAATATATAATTTATTTAATCAGAGATCTATTTTCGATGAAAAGTGGTATTGTCGCAAATAGTATTTTCTTACAATGGGCATGTCGCAAAAAATACTAGTTGCGACATCAATTTCTGCAGCGGGCTATTTGTGACGGCACCCCACCGCAAAAGAGTTTTTTATGAAGGGATCCCGTCACAAATAGCCCATCGAAAAAAATCCAAAATTCTAGTAATTTGTGTTTTATAATAATTCATAGTATACCTTAGATTCAAAATAAAATGATCATATCTCTTAATTGTTTTAACAAAGAATATATATATATCGATAAAATTTCATTAGATCTCATTCATAATTTATCATGAAGGATTTATTAATTTTTAAATTATTCTAATTTTGAATTCCCATATAATATTTAGTAATTAATTGTGGTTCCATAGGTAATAATAGTTTTGTGATTACTATTCCATCAATTCTATTAGCTTTAAAAAATTGAAATGAATATTATGGAAAAATGATATAATCTACGGTTAAAGTTGACATTAAAATATGATTTATTCCTAGTTATGATAAATTGTTCACCTATCTATACTCCCTTAACTTTCTTAATACATCATATCATATTGTGGATTAATGTAATAAAAATTAATTATATCATTGATCCTTACCTCTAATAATCATTATATGAATGTGAGTTTTTTATTATGTAAATAGTGTTATCAATTAAAATAATTCTCTAATTGTGATAAATTAAATTTATTAGTACATAAATACACAACATAATTAAAAAAACTATTTCCAAAATATCAATTTCTAAATGAATATAATCACATCCCATTATTTGTCTCCTTAGAATTCAATTTTGTCAAACTATCAGTATTAGAATCTTTCATTGACTTTTATAACCACAAGAAATCATTATTTAAAATTAGAAATATAAGTAATAAAAATACATATTTTTATAATAAATTTAATTAGTTATTATCCATTTTCCTTTATATTATTATTTGTTATATATGAATTATATATTTTAAATATTTTTAAAAAATGTACACAACTTCAGATTTTTTATTGGATACAAGTATATTGGATGACTATATATCCAAAAAATATATGACATATAATAATATGTTCAATAAAAATATTTTTAACTACCATATGTACAACATTAATATATATAAAAATCATATTTCATTCCTATATATAGCTTTATATACTCCTATAAAATCATTTAACCAACTATCTAATTTCATTTTCAATATTTTTAGTATATTTTTAACACATTGTATTATATTTATATTTATTATATGTGGTATGATATTCTTGGAACAACATGGTGATAATAATATGAACTATATAGATGTTTTATTTACCTATGGTTTCATTACTTTAGTAAATTTACCAAATATTGTTTATTTAATTTTCACATAATTTAATTCATTTTTTATTGTAAAATTATAACCTAATTAAATTAATACATAATAATTTTATTTCAGTTTTTCATGTATCAAAGCCTATCAAACAAACCATAATTATTTAAAAAAAATTCTTATTAAAATCATAGGGTGTTATATGGGAAAGAAACATTTATATAAGAATTAGTTTTTGAAAATAAAATTTTAAATGTAGAGGATTTGTCATTGAAAGATTCAATTATATGGATGAGTAAAATAATGAAATGGAAATTCGATTTACATGGATATGTGAACATGTTGTTGAATTTCAAGTGACCAATGATGAATAACATAAAGCAAAATTTATTACAATAAAAAAATTCAAGATAAAAATATATATTTCAAAAAATATGGTTCAAGGATGGAAGATAATTTTATCCAATTAAATTAAACTTATTTAATAATAAAATATCTTGAAACAATGTTAAAATCCTCAAATGGAAAGACATAGTTCACTCCCAAGGTATTATAAACAAATATAACTCACAAAGGTGGATATATTGAATTAATGTATAAAAGGAATATTCTTTTATAAATAAAGAATGAATAATCCTCAAAAGAAGGTAATAATGAACTAAGATATCGGTGTACTTTTTTTCATAAATAAAAAATGTGTTCGGTATCTTTATCCACATGAAACAATAAAATAAAATGAGATATTAATGTATTTATATTAATTATATATATAAGTACGGTCATTAAAACATAGATTTTCATTTTGAAAGAATGAATAGAAGTATCCTCAATATAAAATATTTAATCAAATAATATAATGGCTATTTTTAAAATGAATAAAATTCAATTGGTATAACTAAAATAACTAATAATATATTTTAAGATTAGAAATGTATTTTTCCTAAATATTACATTGTATTATGATATAATTTGATTTATATAATTATTATTATTAATGATGATAGAATTTATTTAATATCAATAATTTATTAATAGTAATTTTCTATTAAATGATAATAAATATTAATTAGAATGGTAAATATTTTAAAAACACATTTTCTTATAAAAATAGATTTTCATAATATGTTTATTTTTATCAAAAAATTATATATTATAAATTCATAATTTTAATTTTTCCAAATAATAATTACTTTTATATTAAACATTTAAAATAGTATTTTAAGATAATTTTTTTCAATTTGTCTAAAATAGTTGATTTTATGGTGAGTAGTGAAAAAATTATAGATATTACAAAAAATAACCCTTTTAATACATTATCATAATATAAAAATCACTTATATATTATTGGAAACTATTTTTATATAAAATATATATACACATTTATAAGTAAAATATATTATTTAAAATATTTATGTTTTATTTGTAAAATCCACTTATATCATTTTAGGAACAGAAGTAATATTTTACTCTAAAAATTTATTTATTCACTTATATTCAAAAATTATCACATGTGTAAATTAAATAAAACAAAATGTTTATCAAATTTTTGATCTAAATGATCATATTATGCATTATGATAAATTTCATTATTGATAATTATACTATGACATCTATTATTATTATTAAAGACTATGATAATTATAAAAAGTTCATTTTTTACACAATTGTTTTATTAAAATTATGAAATTATTATCTAATCAATTGAATTAATATTTTTTAAATGAAGACTAAAAAATGGGTTTTAAACAAATATATTATTATATTAAGTCAAATTTAATTGATAAAAATTAAAAATATGATTAAGAACACATGATTATTTAAACACCATTTCTCTACAATGAAACATATTTTTCTATTTATAAAATGTTTTAAATTAATAAATTATTTTTTATTACTTAAATTTTTTATCAGGTTAAATGGATATTAAAATTTGTTTCATCACATAATTTTTTTAAAAAAAAGAGTTATTTAGTTTTTTAGTAATACATATGTTACATGGGTAAAAACTACACACCCCAATAAAAAATAAAAGTTAAAAGTGAAAAGATATGAACAAATAGCATATAACATGTTTAAAACATTAATGTGAATCCTTTAATTAAGAAATTTAAAACCAAGGATACAAAAAAAATCAATTATTTTTATCTTTTGGATTCATTTTCCCATGAATAGATTAATGATATCGTTGGAAAGTAAATGGCTTTCACAATCATGGAATTTTCCTCACTTATAAAACGAGATCTTCCTCCACTTCATACCACACACATTACACCAAATTAATTCTTCATGCTTTCAAATTTATATACAAATATAATTTTCAGTATTTTTTATAATCCGTATTTTCATTATAATTTATTTTAATCATTTTATTTCCAACGTGACTACCTAGATAAGTTTCGAGGTACCAAAGTGAGTATTTCATGCTCGTTATCATTTTTATTAATTTTTATTATCCAAAAATATCATTAAAATAAAAATTTAATTAAAATATTATTATTAACATACTCAGATATTATCATATTAATTGAACAAAATTTATTTATTCATTTATATCCACTTAGAAAAACCAAATAATGTCAATGAAGTGTTGTGTTAACTACCACCTCTACAAAGTATTGTTTTTTATTTTCATATTTATTTTATTTATATGTAAAAAACATATAAATATGATTCAAAAACCTAATAAAATCTAAATAAAAAAAATATTATTCGATTATAATTATATTAAATGGTTCTCTAGCCTTACTCAGCCATCAAAATATATAGTGTTCATATTTAGGGTTATTTTAACCACCTACTTGAAAAATGCTACAAAACATCACCGTGGATGACTATGTGATGGTAAATATTGTTATTATTATGATTTATTAACCAAAAATTTCATTGAATTTTTTTATTTAATAGTTATTCTATTAATTTAAATTAATATTAAAATACAATATTCGACCGCTAAAATCACCAAAGGAATCTAACATCGGTTTAACATTAACGTAATCATAATAAAGACTATATAATAAATAAATAGAACATTATAATAAATGATATATATATTATGCAAAATATATAAGAATAAGGTTCATAATAAAGAATATAATAAATTTAATCTGATTATTCTAGAATTTATGTTCATATTCAGAAATAATCTAAAACAATGTATGGGGTTATTTTCCTCAAATTTCAATTCCTTGAGACATGATTCTTTTATAGAACATGTTTTATTTTTCATAGTGAAAATAAATTACCATTATAATTTTGTTATCATTATTATCATATATTTCATTATTTTCAATGTTTTAGGTCGAGTAAATTATCTCATGGGGTTTTGAATCAATGATATTAAAATCTGTTAGGGGTTTTGCCTCAAAATCCTCTCTTTGAGACATGTTTTGTAGTATACACCTAATTTATTTTATGTAGTATATATGATTTATTATTGAGTTATTATATCATGAATTACAATTTTTTCATGTTAATTTATTTTCAATTTAAGTCTCTCTCATTCAAATTTATTTGAATTCAACAATCCAAACGCTTTGATATTTTTTTGACAACTCAATTTTCTCTCATTGAGTTATAATTTTTCTTCTTTTATATATTTCATATTAGTGTGTAAATAGTAATATATTTTGTCATTATGTGTAATTTTGTATTTAATTATATGGATTCACATTTTTAACAAATAAAACCATTTTTCAAATATTTCTTATTTCTTGAACTATGCTTTCCACACAAGACATTGGTGACTAAATTTTGTTTCATTAAGTTACATAGTTTTATTTGTTTATTGAAAATAAATATGGTATTTATTATTTATTTTAATTTAATATTATTTTATATTTTATCAAATATGGTTAGATATTATCTTTTGACTCAATGTTTCCTTCCTAATTATTCTCTCACATAAAATTATAATGTCATCAAGAAAAAACCAATATCTATTAATAGGATCTTCATTTGAAGTCTATATTATCCTTCCTACCAATGTGTATCTCTATTTATTGGAATGATTATATGCGTTATTTTGTATTATTCTAAAAATTAATTTTATCTCTTTTACAATGGAAAATTGAATACTCATCTTATGAAGTTGGGTTTGAAAAAACTTTATAACAAAATATTTTTCGCCTCGAATTTATTTTGATAATTTTTTTCATTTTTCAACTACTCATTTATTGAATTATATATTTCAATGAAAAATGTTTTAAAAAAATTTGAACAAACCTTTTTGAAAATAAAAATTTAAAGTGACCTATATTTTTTTTCATTTTTATAATATGTTGAAAATGATCTCTTTTAAGGTTTTATATGTGAACACGTCTCCTCTACACTATTTTCATATTATTTTAAACCTTATCTATTTATTTTCATGATTTTGTTATTGAAAATTATTTATTTGAAAATTTAAAAAAATATATTAAAATTGTTTCATAAAATCATTGATATTTCTTATTTCTGAAGTGATTTTTCTAAATCTCCTTAAAAATTCATCTATTTCATTCTCCTTTGACATATCTTATAATTAATCAATGATTTTTTCAAATGTATCTACCCAATTTATTTATATTAATTAATTATATAATTTTTTTCTCTATTTTAGAAATTATTCAGCACTTACAATGTCTTTTCTAAACATTTTTTATATAACCATATATTTATTTCCAATTCCTTTCCTCTATCAATACATTGTTCATTATTACATTAACTAAAGGGTGTTCACCTAGATTCCATACATCTATTGATTGGGTAATATTATTGACTTAAAAATATACCCCTTATCTATATAGTGCAAATACATAAGCTGTATTATCATTATTCAATGGTATTTCCCTAGAAATTTACATTATTTTATTGAATAACCATTTATATTCAATGGGTTTACCATGTTATGATTATTGATAAAATTATGAATTATTTACTTATATGAATCCATTTTAAGAGGATATGAAACCCATTTTACTTCCTTGGGTTCTTTATGATTTTTTGAATGAAACCCATTTTCTTTCCAAGGGTTCTTTTTAATATGATTTACTATTTACTTTCTTATAGAACTCATATGTATGGATGATGATGGTGGGTTTTCTATATCAAAATCCAATGAATTTTTTATGTATTTATATCTCATGAGATAATAATGTAAATAGAGAATGGAATCATATCTCCACTATTGGAATTAAGAAGTTATTACTACACAACTATGGGAAATAGGTAGTGATTCCTGAACCATTATGTTATGTGAATCAAGTGGGGAATCCTTATAAACTAGGATATGTTTATCAATGATTATGTTTGTGCCCTTATCTTGTGCTTATTCTTATTACCAAATTATTCACTCACGGATCATGTATATTTTCTAATGTTCCCACAAACTTGTTGTTCATTTCTAATATTTTTATATTCCATACTACATGACACAAGTTTTATGGTCTAAGATTTTTTGGGTATGATTTTCTTATGTTTCAGGATTATACCCATATACTCATCTAATGATCACTTGTGATCTTTGATTCATATCACTTATCTTTACCCTTACTAAGCATTTAATATCACACCCTTATTATGTTTCCATTTTCATAGGTTATGAAGATAGGGAATGTATGAATTTTTTTGAAGAGTCTCTTATTTGGTGAATTTGAGAGAGATGTTAAAGACTCCGTATAGATAAATTATTTTTGAATGTAATTGGAAATTGTTTAATTAATATAAAGAACATGGACTTTATTATTCTATATTCAATCTTAATTGTCTAGAACTCTAAGCCTAAGACATTATGATAATGTATTGTAATGAAATATTTTCATTAAGTTATGTAATTTAGATTGTCACATCAACTAGTTTTTATAGTTGTTATCAAAGCAGTGTTTAAAAATATTTTTAAAATAGGATTTTATAAAGTGATAAATAACCCTTTGGAATAATATATAATTTATTTTTAAGGTAACGATACACATTTTGTATTAGTATTTGGATAAGATAACATTTTTGAAAACCCTAGGGTTAAGTATGAGTATAGGATAACATCCAATGATTTTGGTAAACTAGAGATTGCATGGTTTATCTACCAAAAATTTCTAAGTCGAGATATTATTCGTAGATGTTGGATCTAGAACAGATATAGCTAGGGTTAATAATGTAACACCCCAAACATTTTATTGTAAATTTCTATTAAATACATTTTATTAATTAGGTAGCATATTTTTATAAAGCACTGAGTTTCTTTGAAACAAAACATGGTTATTTAATTGATAGTCATAACCTGGCCTTTAAACATAAATTTTCCACTTTTGTGTTTTGAATTTTGAAAAACGGACATTCACAGTTTTGATCAGGATGATATTTAGATTCTGATAGAATTACCGTAGTTTCAGTGAATAGTAAGCTTCCCTGAGGAATAATAACCTAACCTTATGAATAGTAAGATACCCTTGGGAATAGTAATATTACTCTAATGAATGGTATTCATACCCATGAAAGTATAAATAAATTTAGGCACCATAAAATGAAGATGAATATTTTAAGAGTTTATGATTTTCGATTAAATAATGATTTTAATTAAATATTAACTTAATCAAATCTAAAAAATTATTTTTGAAAAATGGAGTTCATTTTTGGATTCTACATGTCAAAAAATGGTTAGGGTGATGTTTTGGGATTTTTTTGAAATACTTGATTTTTTTTATGAATAGTAAAAACAATAAATTACGATAAATGCTAAATACTTGATTTACAGCGTCATAGGTGATTAAAGTATGATGTAAGCCCACTTGGAAAGAAATCACATCGCATTATTACTATTTAGGATCACATGAATCAAGACTATTCATTATATTAAGAAAAAATATTAAAATAATAATTAAAATAATGTGAAATCACTCCTCCCCTCCACTATATAAGCCACCCATGACCCCCTCTTCCTCCCACACCACTCAAGATTCAAGCCTTTCGTTATTTCTTCCAAATACTCTTCCCAAGAGCTATCCCCACGTCCAAGTCCTACTATCCTCAGCAAAAGGCCAAAAACAAATTTCACAACCCGTCCCCTGGGGCCAGTATCGTGACTATCCCAAGCCCGCCTTCCATAGGACAGGGGCTGGAAACTAATACCAAAGGAGTATTTACCTAAAACTGGGCATGAATTTCCTTTAAAAAATGTGAACACACAACCATAGTACAAGAAGAAGCAAACACTAAGAAAAATTGTATACATAAGATGTGTTGGAAAGTAAAAGGGGCCAGAAATACAAGCCCAACAGTAATGTACAGGTACAATTGAAAACTAGTGAAGAAGCTGCTGGGTCATCCTCCACGGTTCCTATATGAAGGGTAGGTATATATGGTCTCCACAACACTCTACGTTCATCAGACTCTGCCGTGTACCAATACGTCGAAATGTCCTCCTTCCGGTACTGTCCAGTCCTGCTGCTCTGGGCCTCCGTTAGCACTGTTCGTCATCTACATCCAACACAACGAGGTGAGGGCAAAGCCTGTGCAGGGGTGAGTATAACGATACTCAGTAGGGTCCTCGAAACCCTCAAGGTCTCACAAAATACAACAAGGATAAACCACAATGTATGATTTCAATGAATAACCATTACTTAGGTATATTCCCATACATATACATATGTTATCGAGTAACCCATCTCAATAATGAAGAAAACACAAAGGTCATTGACTCAGCTCAAACCAGGATTTTCATTAATGAAACCACGACTGCTGGAGAACTCCTCCTCTGTTGAGTACAGTGGCCCTGTCTCGACTCCGAGGCGCTACTCACTAACCTTAGACTGCTGAGGTACTCCTCCTGTTGAGTACCATGGGACAACTACGTCACACTGAGATGCCTCCCACCTAGGGTCTGCCGCCTCACATAGTAGTGCTCCCCCTAATAGCGTACAGAGGTACTACTCCTATCGAGTACCGCGGGTCTGCCGCCTCACACACTGGCGCTCCCCCGCCATGGGTTTGTCGCCTCACATAGTAGCGCTCCCCACTGGGCTTCTTGAGTCACTCAAAAATGAATCGGTCAAGCAATCACCATGTCTCAGCCAGCTACTCGGTCTCCGTACTCTACTCACTCGTCTCCCGGAGGGTCTGCTCCAAGAGCTACAAGATGATACTCCAATTTTCATGAAGTCCCATGAAGAATTATCTCAAAGGTCCGCCACATCATAAGGGTCTCAAAGCAATAGATGGTGCATCAATCAGACACCCAGTCTATTAGTTATTAGCATTTTAGTCCTGGGGGCCGAGTTGGATTTGTGTACAAACCAACCTGATCGTGACTCAACTATACCCCAAACTCTAGTGTGGTATACTCAAAGGGACGACTATGCTCCAAGAATACCGGCGCTACTAACAGTTCATCAAACGGACGTCCAGTGCCAAAGATATGGCCTAAGACAATAAAGGAAACAGTATGGGCCCAGGTCTGGTCTGACCCAGTCAGTCCGACTCAGCCCAACCTAGTCTGGGTCAACCTGGTCTGGGTCAACCCAGACTGACTTTCTGGGTCTGACCCGACCCGGTGGACATCGTGGACAATTCGGGCCAAAGTCTCCACATGGGAGACTTGCCCCAAAGTCTAGTAGTAGGTTCGGCTAGCGTCGCGAGGGGCGCGGATCAAGCGGCTCGGCCTGAGAGGCCAACGACAGGCCGCATGGTGCACGGGCAGGCCGCGGGTGCATCGAGAAGGGTGCGGGGGCACCGGGGTGCGTGGGAAAAGCACCGTGGCATGAAAGCAGGGTTCCGGGACATGTTAGGGAGGGCAGCCTGGGTGCGGGAGTGCTAGGCAAGGCACCGGGGGGCGTCGGGTAGGCAGCCTGGGCGCCGGGGGGCGCTGGGTGAGCGGCCGGGGTGCCGAGCATGGCACTGGGAAGGCGCGGGGCAGGTGGCCTGGGCGCCGAGCAGGGTGTGGGGTGTGCGTTCAGGGTGCCGGTGGGCCGGGCAGGCCGCAGTTTCGGCAGGGGCATGTGTAGGGCAGCACACGGGTAGGCTGGTCGGGCACTGCTTGGCTGGCGGCGCAGTTTTGCAGATGCCATGAGTAGCGCGACCTTTATTCGCCGTCTTCATTGTTGTTGCCTCATTTACATTCTATCGTTACTTCGTTGTCAACTGAAGGTTCTGAAACCATAAAGGTTACAGAGGGGTCGGGCCGTGTTTGTTCGGCTCAAACCCTCCATGTTAGTACGATATCAAGCGGCTCATGAAGTTGATTCTACATGAGAGGATAAAGTGTTAAACAACGTAAAACACACCCCTACCTTTTTTAGTTGTCAGGAATTCGTTCATCCGGGGGAAAGATGATATTTTCTTTGTTCTCCTTACACTTCCACTTCTGAGCTCGTGCGTCGGTCTATTGATGACTAAGAGGAAGGAAGAAGGGTCATTGAAGAGATCCCACGTCGGAAGGGGGGTTCCGAGGAAGATGCTGAGGAAATCTAACTGGACAACACTAGTCGGGCTATGATCGGGCTTGGAGACTCAACTTTCAATGAGTCTACCACATCTATGAATGTGATAGCAGATCCAGATTTACAAAAGTTAAATATGGCAGGATCTCCAAAATCTGGATCCAAGGTTCAGCATGAAGTGGAGAGATTAAATACTGACTTTCTGTACAATGGCAGGGGGTTTGCTCTGATGCAGGATATCACTAAATCTGTTGAACCGATGTCTGAACAGAAGAACACACCTGATATCCTATTGTAGGTAAATCATCATGAACTATTAAATCGTTCTACAAACATATTTACAGCACTGGTTGATGTTGGAGAAAATGAGGCAAAGGATCTTGAAGTGTCCGAGGAAATTGTAGAGAAAGAAGGCCATGTTACTCTGGACAGAATGATTGATGAATGCAAAAGCCCCTGTGCTGATGACTCAATCAAGACACCTCAACTGGAGGGTGGATGTATGGCAGTGTCAGCCCTCCAATGGCCCATAAAAAGAAGTGGGGGATAGATCTGATTGTGAAGAAGTGCTCCACAGTCACAAAACATCCTACAGTTATGCTGTTAAGAATGTAAATCATGAGACCCTAAGCATGGAAGTGGAAGAAAATGCTCAAAGAAGGAGGAAGCCACGGAGGGAGTATTTGGACCTTCCCAAACCAATGGTGACAAGGTCAGCATACAAGAATGTTGGGACCCAATGAAATGTATTTGCAAATGGGAACAGTGGCAAGAAAAGTGGAGGGTCCCCTAATATGGATAAAGGGCCCAACGGGAAATGACCAATCAAGGAGAAAATGTCTGCAGAAATGATTATAATGAAAAACATGTATCTTGAGCTGATGCGGAAGTACGAGTCTTCTGAATGGGAGTCGTCTGATCCTCGTGATGAGTTATCTGATGATGGGGAAAGGGATGCGTATGGTTTTGATGTAATGTAACGTTTATTTTTTCTACCGCCTTTACTTGCACTTTTCCTTCAATAAATTTGCAGGACCAGGCTTTCTCCTGGTTCAGAATTTCCTGGTAGAGACCAAGAGGCTCTCCCTCATTAACGAGGGAGAGTTGAGAGGTTTCCTCCCCTCCCATTAAATGGTTGGTTAAGCCCCATGTGGACCCCACATCATAACGTCTCGCGGGAGGTTATGTTTCTCAGCTGGTCCCCACCCCAATTATCCTCCTATGGGAGGTTAGGGTGTGGTTGTCCCACCACCAACTCCCATGTGGAGCTTTTAACCAACTTTACCACATGGCATGGGTTCAACAAAAATAAAATAAGTTTTTACTTATTTTATTTTATTAATTCACATGAAACCCAAAAACCAACTCCCATACCCAATCGTCTATCGTCGAGGTGAAAGACTTCATAAGCGAAAACCAGCGTTGCGAGTTCAACGGTGCCCTCAGAAGTCAATTCTGAGCACCCGTTAAAAAGTTATAAAAACCCACTTGTACATTTACTAAACGTACCCAAACAAAACTTTATAAATTGATCCCGGGAAATCCGAGCCTTAGAATAAAGCGCCGTAAAAATTTACAGACTCGTAAAACTCCCATGTATTTAAAAAAAAATCCACAAGAATTTTGGGTCTTTATATTCTCCCCACCTCAGAGATTTAAGTCCTTATAAGATACAACTCACACTAAGGGAACAAAAGGGGGTACTGAGCACGCATCTGAGCCTCCCGCTCCCATGTGTTCTCCTAGAGGTTCCCGTGCTGCCAGCGAACACGCACCAGAGAAATCGACCGTCCACGCAGAACCCACTCCTATCAATCCTCAATCTCTACTGGAACCTCCATGAAAGTCGCCCCGTCATCGATGTCCAGCTCCCCGTGGTCGATGATGTGGGAAGGGTCGTGCATGTATCTCCTCAGCTGGGATACATGTAAGAAGTCGTACACCCGATGAAAATGAGGTGGAAGATTTAGTGGCAAGCCACCTTGCCTATTGTGCTGAAAACATGGAAAGGTCCGATGAATCTCTGAGACAGCTTGCCGCCTCGGAAAAGTCTCCACAGACCTCATCGAGATGAGACCCATAAGACGACGTGGTCTCCAACCTTGAACTCCAGAGGTCTCCATCTACTGTCAGCATATGACTTATGTGGCTCTGTGGAGTCTTAATCCACTCCTGGATGATTTTCACCTTCATTATGGTAGTTCAAACCATCTCTGGTCCCACTAGTGCTGACTCCCCAGGGCTCGTCCAGCACAGTGGTGATCTTCAAGTTCATCCATACAAGGCCTCAAAATGTGGAATCCCTATGGTGGAGTGATAGTTGTTATTGTAGGAAAACTCCACCAAGGGCAGGTGGTCCTCCCAGCTGCGACCGAAGTCGAGGACGCATGCGCGGAGCATTTCCTCAAGGGTCTGGATGGTCCTCTTGGTATGGCCACATGTCTAAGGATTGAAGGTAGTGCTCATGTGAAGTTGTGTCCCGAAAGCTTCCTGCAACCCCTTCAATAGCCGGGAAACCGCATGTCATGGTTGGAGATAATACAAGAAGGTACTCCATGAAAACGCACAATCACTTACACATAGAGGTGTCCCAAGCTCTCAACTAATCCCTGCTCCCTGATCGGTATGAAGTGGGCCGACTTGGTGAGTCGGTCGACGATCACCCAAATAGATTCCTGACCTCTAGATGTACGTGGAATAACCATCACGAAGTCCATGGAAATCCCATCCCACGTCCACTTCAGGACCTCTAAGGGACAAACCAAACCTATGGGTACCTGGTGCTCTGCCTTCACTTGCTGACAAGTGAGGCACCGTGAAACAAAATCTGGAACCGCCTTCTTCATACCTGGACACCAATGCTGTCGTCGAAGGTCCTGTTATATCTTCACCATTCCTGGACATACCACTAGAGGGGTTGTGTGGAACTCCCGCAACACCTCTTCTTGAAGTGCAACAGGTACCATGGTACCTCCTCTGAAGAGGATGACATGCTCCCCCCCTTCAGAAAATCCATCAGGTGGATGCCCTAGGGATATCTGAGCATGTTGCATCTCACAGTCAGCATCCCCAAGATACGCCTCCCTGACTCACTGAAGAAGTGGGGGAGTGAAAATAAGAGATTGTAGATAGGCTGCTCTATATCTATCCACAAAGGATATCTGCAATGGGGCCAGCTGCTCTGTCACCTCAACTAGCAGCTGAATTCCTGATCTCCTGCTGAGTGCATCTGTTTCTACGTTCCACTTCCCAGAAGTATAGACTATCTCAAATTCATAGTCCTGGAGGAACTCAAGACATTTCCATTGTGTCAAGTTTAGGTCCTTCTGAGAGAATATATACCTGAGACTCTTGTGATCAGAGTACATTGTAAAACGTTCATCCATAAGATAGTACCGCCACATATTCAAGGAAAAGTCAATTGTTGATAACTCCAGGTCATGGGTAGCATAGTTCTGCTCATTTTGTCTCAACTTCCAAGAACCATATGTGATCCCAGCTCCCTCCTGCATCAGGACACACCCGAGTCCGGTCCCTAATGCATCACAGTAGACTGCGTACCCTATGCCTTCCTCTATAATCCTCAAGATGGGGGCACTAGTTAGCCTCTTCCTCATCTCCTGAAATATCTGCTATCATCTCTCTGACCACACGAAGGGTTTCTCCTTCTTCGTCAAGGCTGAAAGCAGTGATGAAACCCTGGAGAAGTCTGTAATAAATCTTCGGTAGTACCCAGCCAAGCCCAAGAAACTCCGTACCTCCGTCACTCCTGGGGTGGATCCCAAGAAAGTATTGCCTCAATCTTCACTGGATCCACTGCAACTATATCCTCAGAGATGAGGTGTCCCAATAAGTGAACCTCTCGAATCCATAACTGGATCTTCGAGAGCTTACCATAAAGCTGGTGCTCTTGGAGTGTGTCTAGTACTACCTGAAAATGGTGGGCATGATCCTCCTCAGTAGTTGAGTAGATCAGTATGTCATCGATGAAGACTACCACAAAGCGATCGAGGTATGGCTGGAAGATCCTATTAATGATACTCATGAACACTTCTGGAGAATTGTTTACGCTGAAGGGAATAACTAAGAACTCATAGTGGTTGTACCGACACTTGAAGGTTGTCTTCTGCACATCCTCATCTCGAACTCTGAGCTGGTGATAGCCTCATCTAAGGTCTATCTTCGAGAACCATCATTCTCCCTTGAGATAATCAAATAGGTTGTCAATCCTCAGGAGTGGGTACTTGTTCTACACTATCACCTGATTCAGGCGACGGTAGTCGACATAGAGCCTCAAGCTCCCATCCGCCTTCTTGGTGAAATGAATCAGGGATGCCTAGGGAGAAACACTGGGCCGGATGAATCCCTTCTCTAGCAAGTCCTTCAGCTGTACCCGCAGCTCACGAAGCCCAGCGGGAGCCATCCAATATGCTGAAGTAGATATCGGTTCCATCTTAGGGTACATGTCAATATAGATGTCCACCTATCTATAAGGAGGTAGTCCTGGAACATTTTCAGGGAAAACATCCGTGTAATGGTTCACCACTACAGGATAAGACAGACTCTCCACATCTACTGTCTCGCGGGTAAGGTAATCCAACTGGTGAGTGATCGGTTGTACCCTCCTCCGAGTAAGTCCGTCTTATGCTGCAAAGACCCCCTTCCCACTGGTGAAGGTAAACCCGGTCCCATCCGTGCGGACACACCAAACTTTTCACCTTATACAATTGATATGATCATGGACTATAGATAACCAGTCCATACCCAAGATGACGTCATAAGGCCTTGATGACGCTACTAGGAGATCCTAGCTGAGGATCTCTCCTCCTAGAGTAAGCTCGCACTGCCAACACTAGTGCGTGATCGTCGAATCAACTCCGGTAGAAGACTCTAGCCGTAAGGATCAAACTAACTTCTCCTTCGGAATCTCCGAGATCCGAATGAGGGAAATGGCTATGAAAGAGTGACTGGCAGCTGTGTCTATAAGAACTGCAGCTAAGGTGGACTAGACAAATATCATACCTCGAATCATCTCCGGAGTGCCGTGATCATAGGCCCCAGCAGCCTGAAGCTGTGCTCTGCGCTATCCACCCGCTCTCTTTGGTTGGTGTGGACCTCTTGGTGGTCATGGTGGCAACACCTCATAACGTCACCCACAACCAGCTACATGGCCAGCTCCTCTACCACGTTCGTCTCCACCCTGCAGACCACCTCAATCGAACCTCTGCCTTTGCTTGGGAGGTCCCTCAACTAACTTCCGATCGTCCGTCCGGTGGTTCGGACAGTCACGAGCCATGGGACCCTAGCCACTTCATGGGTAACACTGCCTAACAGGTCTAGCTATATCTCCACTCTGGGTGCCCTGCACTAACGATCCTAAGTCGCGCGGTCAACCACCTATAGGTTTGGCCTTCTTGGACCTCTCTGTTATCTGTATACTGCCAGCTGCAGAAGACTATGTTGCATGTCGACTAGTGTTGGGTCTTGATGCTGGTGGCTGCTCGGCAAGGAAACTCTCTACTATAAGGGCTCTCTCCAACACCCCCATCTGTTTTGGGATGTTGTGAGAGATAACTGAAGCTCTGATCTCTCGCCTAAGTCCCTGCTCAAAGGTCTGGGGCCTAAAGAACGGGTATCGTACCATACAAATGGAGTATCACGAGAGGTCGATGAACCTCATTGAGTACTGATCCACCTTCATGATACCCTACTATAGACGAAGTAGCTCCTGTAACTGCACTTCTCGAAGGGTGGCCGGTACAAAATCAACCCAGAACAGACTCTCGAAGTCTACTCGTAGAAGTGACACCTCGTCATGCATCCAGAGCATCAGGCTCCACCATCTTCCTTCTGCTGCCTAAAGGAGGCTGGCAGTAAGGATCACCATGTAGTCTTCTGGAATCCCTACTAGCATGAATACTCTCACCACAGCCTCCAGCCAATCCTCATCCGCATGTGGGTCCATCTCTCCCAAGATCCTGGGTGGCCTCTGGTGCTAGAACTCATGAAACGCGCTCAAGTGGCGTGCATCTCTACTGCTGGGGCTGGTGGAATCGTTGGCCCAACGGTATGTAGTACCGCTGATGCCTCCACTGGTGCCTCAACTGGAAGAGGGCCCTGTACTTAGGCCTCGTCGTTTGGTGGGCTGTCAGTACGTACAGTTCTTGGGGCTCTAGTTGGTCATCTCCGTGGAGGCATCCTGGAAGAAACAGATGAGACATGGTCAATAGACTATACCTGGTGAGCTGACTTGGTTGGGATATCTTTAAAGGAAACTTTTGAAAAAACACACGCAATAATTGTTTTCCTGCACTGATTCGGAAATCAGAATCCAGGGTCCTGGTGTATGGATACGTCGTCCGCCCGCACCAACACTGGACTCCCTGAACTGGAAACCAAACTTAATACCCTTAACACTATTACTTCACAGAAAAGAAGAATATCAGAGTCATTAGTTCTGCAGTAGAACAAACACCTCTGATACCAATTTGTCACGACCCATCCCCCGGGGCCCGTATCGTGACTACCCCAAGCCCGCCTTCCATAGGCCAGGGGCTGGTGACTACCACCAAAGGCATATTTCCCAAAAACATGGAAGGAATTTCCTTTAAAAAACATGAGCACACAACCAGAGTAAAATAAGAAGAAAACACAAAGAAAAACTGTATACATATGAAGTGCTGGAAATTAAAAGGGACAAGAAATACAAGCCCAACTGTAAAGTACAGGTAAAACTGAAAACTATTAAAGCAGCTACTGGGTCTTCCTCTGGGGTTCCTACCTGAAGGGTAGGTACATATGGCCTCCACAGCACTCCACGTCCGTCAGACTCCACCGTGTACTGATACATCGAAAGGTCCTTCTCTGGGTACCGTCCAGTCCTAGCACCCTCATCCTCCGTCAACATTGTCCGTCATCTGCATCCAACACAACGAGGTGTGAGAAAAGCCCGGGCAGGGTTGAGTATAACGATACTCAGTAGGGACCCCGAGACCCTCAAGGTCTCACAAAATCCAACAAGGATAAACCACAATGTATGATTTCAACAGATAAAAATTACTTATCTATATTCTCAAACATATACCTAAGTTATTGAGTAACCCATCTCAATCATGAGGAAAACACAAAGGTCATTGACCCAACCCAAACCAGGATTTTCATTAACAAAACCACGGCTGCGGGAAAACTCCTCCTATGTCGAGTATAATGGCCATATCGTGACTCTGAGGCGCTACTCACTAACCTTAGACAGCTGAGGTACTCCTCCTGTCGAGTACCGTGGGACAACTACGTCACACAGAGATGCTTCCCACCTAGGGTCTGCCGCCTCACACAGTAGCGCTCCCCCTAATAGACTACATAGGTACTCATCCTATCGAGTATTGTGGGTCTGCCTCCTCACACAGTGGTGCTCCTCCACCATGGGTCTGCCACCTCACACAGTATTTCTCCCCACTGGTCTAGTCGAGTCACTCCAAAATGAATTGGTCAAGCATTCGTCAGGTCTCAGCCAGCTACTAGGTCTCTGTACTCTACTCACTTTTCTCTGGGAGGGTCCGCTCCATGAGCTACAATCTGATACTTCAAGTGTCATGAAGTCCCACGAAAAAGTACCTCAAAGTTCTGCCACGTCATAGGGGTCTCAAAGCAACAGATGGAGTGTCAATCGGACGCCCGGTTTGTTATTTATTAGCATTTTAGTCCTGGGGGCCCAGTTTGATTCGTGTAATAACAAACCTGACCATGACTCAACAATACCCCATCTTGAGTGGGGTATACTCAAAGGGACAGCTATGCTCCAAGAATAGCATTACCGTTGACAGTTCGTCAAATGGACATCTGGTGCTAAAGATATGGCCCAAGAAAGTAAAGGAAACGGTATGGGCCCGGTTCTGGTACGACCTAGTCGAACCGACTCAGCCCAACCCAGTTAGGGTCAACCTGGTCTGGGCTGACCCGGACTGACTTGCTGGGTCTGACTTGGCCTGTTGGGCGGTTCAGTCTCCTCAGTTCGGCCCACTGGGCCTGGCCCAACGGACTGCGTAGAAAATTCGGCCCGAAGTTGCCACATAGGTGACTCGGCCCGAAGTCCAGTGGTAGGTTCGGCTGGCGCCACGTGGGGCGCAGATCTGGTGGCTTGGCCCGAGAGGCCAATGGAAGGCTGTGCAGGGTGCGGACAGGCCACAGGTACATGGGGAAGGGCACGGGGGCACCGGGCAAGCCGCCGAGATGCGCGGGCAGGGAGACGGGGCGCGTGGGCAGGGCGCCTGGACGGGCTGGGCAGGGCGGCCTGGGCGCAGGGGCATCGAGCAGGGCACCGGGGGGGAGGGGGGAACCGGGAAGAGCATGGGCCACGCTGGCAGCGCGCGGGGTGTGCAGGCAAGGTGCCAGCGGGCCGGGCAGGCTGCGGTTTTGGCCGGGCCACGCGCCAGGCAGAGCGTGGGTAGGCTGGTCGGGCGCCGCGTGGCCGGCGGTGCGGTTCTCGGAGGCCGCGGGTAGCACATGCTTTATTTGTCGTCTTCTTCATCGTCACCTCATTTCCATGCCATCGTTACTTCACCGTCAACTCAAGGTTCTGAAACCATAAAGTTTGTAGAGGGGTTGGGCCGTGATCGTTCGGCCCGAACCCTCCACGTTAGAACGATAACAAGCAGCTCATGATGTTGATTCAACGTGAGAGGATAAAGAATTAAACAACTTAAAACACACCCCAACCTTTTTTAAATGTCGAGCATTCATTCATCATGGGGGAAGACAATGTTTTCATCGTTCTCCATACACTTCCACTTCCGAGCTCATGCGTCGGTCCGTTGACGATGAAGAAGAAGAAAGAAGGGTCGTCGAAGAGATCCCACGTCGGAAGGGGGGTTCTGAGGAAGAATCCGAGGAAGAAGTGTCATTGTCAGCATCTTCACATTCTTCGTTGGAGGATTCTATTCTCCCAAGCTCTCCACTAAAGAGAGAATAAACATTCACAAATAATAGATTTTAATCTATTATGCCCGTTGAAGTTAATTATGTAACACCCCGAGATTTTATGAAAAATATTCGTTTTAATTTTATTGATGTCTTGTGTTGTATGCTACAACAAAGGAGTCTTGCACAACATGAAACCCTAACTTGGCTGCATTACACGTAATCACGACCTTCCTCGATAGCGTGTGTTGTACGCAATACCGAGTATCACTAAACAACAATATGCTATTAAAATATTATTAAAACTAGGCGTTTTGAATAGTAATAACCAATTTTTGATATTTTGTAAATTTCATCTTTCAAAATGGACTTCATTTTTGGATTCGGAATATCGAAATTAGCCTAGGGTGAAATTTTGGTATTTTTCTGAAAACTTTCAATTTTTGATGAATAGTGAAAACACTGGGTCACTATTTAAAAACCGACTTTTTATTTAAATAATTATTTATTTAAATTTATTTTATGTCAAAATTGATACATAATACCTATATAAGTTCAATGTAATTCATTGGAGTAATTTTATAATAATTTTAGATATATAAAAATTTTATTGAACTTTTCACCGTCTTTTACCCACCTCCTAGGAGAATTTGAAAATTTACATAAAACATAATTTTACCACTTCTGTGAGTGGAATTTCAAAAATCCAAGAGACATGGTTAAAGTCAGTAAGTAAAATATGGCTCATTGAGATGAAAATAATTTTTGGTGAATAGTAACTTTTTACTTATATTTACCACAGTTAAAAATAAATAGGGTAATTAAGAGTAAAAATGATATTATTATTACCCTAACACATGTCCTAATTCTATTGGATAAGTGTAATTAGACCAAAAACAACCTTAGGAATAAAATATGACCATTTAGTCCCACTTGGATTAGATTAGGACATTTATAATTAATTTATTTAATGAAGGGTTAAAATAGTTAAAATCAAGTTTTAATAAGTAAATAATTTTTAATATAGGGTTATACATGAGATAAATTCGAATATAAATATTCATTAGAAAGATAAAAATCTTTCATACATAATAGTATTTTATTTTTAATGTTTAGAAATTAAATAATTTAATTTATTTATGAAACAAAGATGATGTAGTAATTATCTTATTAATAAAATATTTACATAATTGATGTTATAAATACCCAAATAAATGTAATTTGAGACTTTTTATGAATTACACTAATTTTATAGGTTAATATGACATGTTAGTATTGATTTAATTTACTTTGTTTGAACTAATCATTCTGTTATGATTTTCACAAAAATCAATTACTAAATAGTGTCAAAATTGACATAAAATAGTTTTTAAACCAAGTATTATATTATTAATTGTTATTTTATTCCAAAAAATCTAATGTTCGGCCAAATGACTTAGATAAGGTTATATATATTAATAATAAACATCTTGGGGTCGTTTGGCTTGTTATAGTATGTTATTATCCTTATAGTGTAAGAAAAAAAAAGACACAGTAAAAGTAAAATTATCTAACTTAAAGTTAAATATAAATGATAAGGTTAAAATAGTAAACTAAACTTGTCAAAAATCTATTGGATGGGAATATTTCGACCCATCTCCACCTTAGCTTCGAAATAACTCAATTTGGAGCTATTAAAAACCGAATATGACTTTATAATAAAATAATATTTTTAGTTATTCCAAAGGTGCCCCTCTCCTCCCTTGTAAAAGGGAACCTCCTCCCTCTCCTCCTCACACCACTTTGAGCCTTCAAGCTCGGTCAACCCCTGAAATATTTTCTTCTCCACTTCTCTAGAAACATCTTCGAGGTCCTGGTATTCTTCAAAGACCAATTTTGGCGCCCTAAGTGGAGGTCTCAAAGAGGCGCTTCAAAGAAGAGGTAATGTCTGTTACCGATTCTTTCAACTTTATTTCTTCTTCCACTTCTTCTTCTTTAGTTGTTTCATTATGAAGTAATAACATAAGTATAAATCATATAATTATATGTTATTATAAGTATGAAACTACCCTATTTCACCATCTATCCATCCTACGGAAAACGAAATCACCACGCGTGCGTACGTACGGAATACCGTCTCCACGCTGTGGTGAAATCTGTTTTTCCACCAACACATTACATGGATGGTTATAATGGTGTAAAGAATAAATATATATGGTTATTATAACATCATACTGATTCTGATATATTATACCATCCACTACAATTCTATTCAATAATCATGGGAACGATATCATCGCTCGTGCGTACGTACGGAATACTGTCACCACGACGTGATGAGATTCATTCTCAATGATTAACCATTCATAAATGATTATAAAGTATATATAATAAGTTATCATGAAATATATGAAATAATAATTCTACTGGATTTATGTATATATATATATATATGTCATCTATTTAGTTTCATTCAATTCAATAAGGAAACGAAAACAGCATTCATGCGTACGTATGGCCTACCGTCTCCATGAACGGTGTATTTCATTCCTTTTATCGATCTATAATATATATATGTATATGATGAATATATATTATATATAAATCATGTTATACATTATGTAATTATTTAAATCAGGATATAAGTATTAATATCAAGAACTACAAGTCGAAACACATACGATAAATGAAATGATTTTACCCAAAATGCTGCTTTAACATGGAATTTACAAAAGAACGGGTAATATAAAGTCATAAGTGAAACATATACAATATTATAACAATGAATATGATTATGTAATTAGTAAATGACATTATTTAAATCATTATACAGGAGGTTTAGATACGTACAAATCATATCGGACTGAAGGTAAGGGATAATTTTGCAAATCTCATTTTTATCAGAGATTGCTTATTTGTAAGTATTTACAGGGGTTATTGAAATCGTCCATGTCCATGTTTTATAAAAGTGTTTTCATGTATGATTAATGTTATTTTTACCCATTTTGACTTTTACCCCATGGTATGGAAGGAATCTTTCTTTTATTTACCCTACAAGGTACTTTTTGATTTTTCCGACAAAAGTACGAGAAGAATGTTTTTTTAACGTATATGGCATGAAAGGATTTTTACGGTTTTATAAAGCCTTATTTTCATGAATCTTCCTCCAAAATATTTCATGACTATTTTCAACAAAATCTTTTTCTTTTAAAATTTCGTGACGTTTTCTGAAAAGAAATTGATTTTGAATAAGAAAGGATATTTTCCTCAAGAATTCATTTCAAGTGTTTTATAAAAACCATTTTTTCCATCTAAGATGACATTATTTCATATGTATATGCTTCAAGTATAATGTATCTATGATTTAAATGGTTTCACTTTTCATATTATAAAATGATATCCATTTCTTTTATATGGATTATGTTTAAGAATCCCATTTTATTCGTTGGGTTATTATGAATGATGTATGTTTATTTTGTGGCACAAGTAAGAATGATTTCATTATGAGATGGGTGGGACCTATATCTCCCTCCGATTAATTGGGTAAAGATTTATATCTCATGAGATAGATATGGCTAGAATGGTAAGTTAATCCGGTTCAGTGTTACAGGACTGAAACGAGGATTGAACTCGATTCCGAAAGGGACTTTGTCCACTAAGACGGTCTTGAAAGCAATGCATTGGCTAATATGGAAATCATAAAATGTGCTTAATGGTTTCCACAATTACATGTTTTATTCCCATGCTATTTTATCATGATTGATGTTCCCTTATGATATATTCCTTACGTACTTCCAAGATTCATGTCTTTGCTCAAGATTTTGATGTTTAGATTTTATGTTCAAGTTTTTGCATTCAAATGTTTATGGATTGATTTATATTCTCTATTTTTACCCTTACTGGGCATTTGAGCTCACCCCTTTTATGTTTTCTTTTCCCCAGGATATAAAGAAAGGTTTTAGGTAAGAAAAAAAGAGGAAGAACTTTATGGGAGATGTTGAAGATCTTTCACCACGATTAGAAGATTATATTCCGAGTTTCAAAGACACTAAACTATTACGGTCCATGTGTGTCTCTTTTTTTTATTTACTACGTATTCCACAAAATTAATGTAATTTCCATGTACGTCAAGCTTCGGGTATCTACAGTTGGTATCAGAGGAAAGGTTTAGTCAACCTTTGGAAACTATGATGTGAAAATGTTAGTGAGATCCCTAAAGATATTTCTAAGGTATGTCTAGTGATGTCCCTAAGGATAAGTATACGTATAGGATATAGTCCTAGAACTACGGTATCAATATTATAATTTAACCTAAGATGTTAGATATTGATGGTACTCCCCCTTTATTATGTTGTTTTCCCAAGCATGATTTTTTCCTCTCAAACTATTATTTTTGGGTTTTAGACGATGGCTGGAACCCGAAGGAACCGTGTTGATCAATATAATGGACAATGCAATGATTGTCCTCCTAAACAAACCAATGTTATGGGAGATGGAGTGAAAAATCTTATTTCTATACTTACACAAGCTATGAATCATTCTGGAATTCCAAATGAGCATAGAAGGGAACAATATTCTATTGAGTCCTTCATGAGGAAACGTTATCCTTCTTTCAGTGGGTCTTCTAATCCACTTGTTGCTGATCAATGGATCGGTACCACTGAAAAGATACTTTCAGTTCATCAATGTTCTGAACATGATAAAGTCATCATAGAAGTATATCGTTTGGAAGGTGAAACTGATCAATGGTGGAATATTTTCAAGAATACGAGGCCAAGAGATGAAATTGAGTCCATGGAATGAGACGAGTTCAAGAACTTATTTTGCAATAAGTACTTCCCTCGTATTCTTCGAACAAAGATGGAGAAAGAGTTTCTTGAACTAAAGCAAAAGGATAATGAATATGTTGGTATATACGAAGCTAATTTTACAAGGCTTGCAAGGTATGAATCTTGCATTATCATCCAACCTGAAAGTAAAGTTTATCGATTCTTCAATGGCTTAAAAACAAATCTTCAAAGGGCATTAGCTATAAGATACTTCAGTAGCTATGATGAAATTTTGCGTTGTGCTATCAAGATAGAACTGGAAGTTGGTGTAACATATCCATGTCATGGTTTTGACAAGAAACGAAAGATGGAGTTCAAGGAGAAATCTCAAAACAATAGTGAAAAGAAGATGAATGTTTCTTTATGCTCAAAGTGTGGAAAGAAGCATGGTGGAGATTGCCTAAAAGGAACTAGAAAATGTTTCAAGTGTGGAAAAGAAGGTCATCGAGTAGTTGATTGTATAATTAATGGGAAAAATATTGCTAATGATGTGAATAGGGAAAAGACTATAGATAACTCTCCACCAACACTTCAATGCTTCAAGTGCAAGGAAATGGGGAAATAGGCTAATAAATGCCCTAATCCAAGGGTTAGTGATGATCGACATGAGCTACCACTTAAGGCAAAGGACAAAGGGAAGACACATGCGATCACTATTGGCGATGTTGAATATGAAAACGATGTGGTGGAATGATTAAGTGTTTATATAATAGGATTCCAAAATAATGTTGTATATAGTATCGTGGAATATTGGAATATTTATGTATTGATCTATTGTGGTTTTCAATAATTTTATGGTACTGGTAACCATGGAAAGTGATTGAGATATTTTTGGAAATAAGATGAAATGTGCATAATGAAGGGATAAGGAGAAAATAATATGATAGTACTCATGAGCTCATGACTAAAATAAGGACAAAGTGATATCATGGTTTGATTATATAGATTTTTTTGGGATTTTGGTATGTGGAAAGAGTTACCTTTTAACAGTATTCATGTTTTTACTAAGGTTCTATGGTAATTTATGTTTCAAGAGAATATATGACTAAGGTATTCATGTGTTTGGAATACAACCAACAAGATATATCTTATGATATATGTGGGATAAATGCTTGTATTCACATTTTTGGTAGATAACCTTTCTAGTAATAGGTTTCTTTATACTATGAGATTGGACCGAAGTATTTTAGATAATCATAAAGATTGGAATAGATTATGTTGGACATAAGTTAGTATTGTTTAAGGATAGAAGTTTTTTCGATATTATTGATGGGATGTTATAGTAATGTAGTTTTAGAAAAAGGACAACCTGCAGGATGGGCGACAACCCATCACGTCGGACAAGGTTGTGGGAATCGAACCCACAACTGAAATGCGACTGGCCTTTATCGCCTACCACTGGCCTACAGTAAGTCCCTGGTTAGTAGAAACTAGTTTTATTTTATTAAGCGGTATGATATATGAAGTATAAGTTCATTTTAGGAACCATATATAATTTATCTAACCATTATATGGACTTATAACTTCTGTTAACCTTTTGTTTGAAACAGATGGAATGACCCATCATTCTATCACATAATTTGCTAACACATCACGGATAACAAATTCAACTTCATTTCGGTAAGGGATGAAGTGGAAATTGTTCAATTCACAAACAACAGTGAAATTGTACCAAAATCATGTAAGTATTTCTTTTAATTCATCAACTTTAGGGAAATGATCCTGAAAACCAAAAATGTTGTCCTAGTTCCCTTATATCCGATGAATCAGATGGTACCTTAGATCATAAAAAATCTATGGATTTGTGATTGTTGGCTTTTTCATAGCCATGTTCTCTACCACTCTCCATTAGAACATGATGGTTAGGTTTCTCTTCCATATCCATATTTTCACCTATGTTCTCCTATGTGGAAACCCAGTGATTAGTTAATTTGGGTAACCGTTATGTTTCATACTTTAGTTTTTAAATATTGGTTTTGGTATTCCTTTTTACAATGTGGGTTTATATTAAAGAAACTTCCGAGTAGTAAACCATTTATAAACCCGACGAATTTCGATGGCGAAATTAATTTTAAGGGGGGTAGAATGTAACACCCTGAGATTTTATGAAAAATATTCTTTTTAATTTTATTTATATATTGTGTTATACGCTACAACAAAGTAGTCTTGCACAACACGCAACCCTAACTTTGCTTCACTACATGCAATCGCGACCTTCCTCGATAGCGTGTGTTGTACGCAATACTGAGTATCACTAAACAACGATATGCTATTAAAATATTATTAAAACTAGCCGTTATGAATAGTAATAACCACTTTTTGAAATTTTAAAAAAATCATATTTCAAAATGGACTTCATTTTTGTATTCGGAATATAGAAATTAGCATAGGGTGAAATTTTGGTATTTTTCTGAAAACTTTCAATTTTTGATGAATAGTGAAAACACTGGGTTACTATTTAAAAACAGATTTTTATTTAAATAAATATTTATTTAAATTTATTTTAGTTAAAAATTGATACTTAATACCTATATAAGTTCAATGTAATTTATTGGATTAATTTTATAATTATTTTAGATATATAAAAATTTTATTGAACTTTTCACCGTCTTTTACCCACCTCCTAGGAGAATTTGTAAATTTACATAAAACTTAATTTTACTGCTTCTGTGAGTGGAATTTCAAAAATCCGATAGACATGGTTGATGTTAGTAAGTAAAATGTGGTTCAATGAGATGAAAATAATTTTTGGTGAATGTAACTTTTTACTTTTATTTTCAACGGTTTAAAGTAAATAGGGTAATTAAGAGTAAAAATGATATTATTATTACCCTAACACATGTACTAATTCTTTTGGATTAGTTTAATTCGACCAAAAACAACCTTAGGAATAAAATATGACCATTTAGGCCCACTTTTATTAGATTAGGACATTTATTATTAATTTATTTAAAGAAGGGTTAAAATAGTTAAAAACAAAGTTTAATAAGTAAATAATTTATAATATAGGGTAATACATGAGATAAATTCGAATATAAATATTCATTAGAAAGATAAAATGATTTCATAAATAATAGTAGTTTATTTTTAATTTTTAGACATTAAATAATTTAATTTATTTATGACACAAAGATGATGCGGTAATTATCTTATTAATAAAATATTCACATAATTGGTGTTATAAATACACAAATAAATGTAATTTGAGACTTTTTATGAATTACACTAATTTTATAGGTTAATATGACATGTTAGTATTGATTTAATTAACTTTTTTCGAACTAATAATTCTGTTATTATTTTCACAAAAATAAATTACTAAATAGCGTCAAAATTGACATAAAATAGTTTTTAAAACAAATATTATATTATTAAATGTTATTTTATTATTAAAAATCTAATTTTCGACCAAATGACTTAGATAAGGTTATATATATTAATAATAAACAACTTGGGGTTCGTTTGGCTTGTTATGGTAAGTTTATTAACCTTATAGTGTAAGAACACAAAAAAGACACGGTAAAGTAAAATTATCTAACTAAAAGGTAAATATAAATTATAAGGTTAAAATAGTAAACTAAACTTGTCCAAATTATATTTTATGAGAGGATTTCGACCCATCCCCACCTTAGCTTCTAAATAAATCAATTTGGAGCTATTTAAAACATAATATGACTTTATAATAAAATAATATTGTTTGTTATTCCAAAGGTGCCCCTCTCCTCCTTTATAAAAGGGCACCTCCTCCCTCTCTTCGTCACACCACTTTGAGCCTTCATGCTCGGACAAAAAATACCAAATTCTCTTCTACACTTCCCTATAAACATCCTAGAGGTCCTGGTATTCTTCAAAGACCAATTTTGGTGCCCTAAGAGGAGGCCTCAAAGATGCGCTTCAAAGAAGAGGTAATGTCCGTTACCGATTCTTTCAACTTTATTTCTTCTTCCACTTATTCTTATTTATTTGTTTCATTATGAAGTAATAACATCAGTATCACTAATATAATGATATGTTATTATAAGTATGAAACAAACCTATTTCACCATCTATCCATCCTACGGAAAACGAAATCACCACGCGTGCGTACGTACGGAATACCGTCTTCACGCCATGGTGAAATCTGTTTTTTCACCAACACCTTACATGGATAGGTATAATGGTGTAAAGAATAACTATATATGGTTATTATAACATTATAATGATTCTGATATATTATACCATCCACTAAAATTCTATTCAATAATCATGGGAACGATATCATCACTCGTGCATACGTACAGAATACCGTCTCCACGACGCGATGAGATTCATTCTCAATGATTAACTATTCATAAATGATTATAAAGTATATATAATAAGTAATCATGAAATATATGAAATAATAATTCTACTGTATTTATGTATAGATATATGTATGTCATCTGTTTAGTTTCATTCAATTCAATAAGGAAACAAAAACAGTGTTCATGCGTACGTACGGCCTACCGTCTCCATGAACGGTGTATTTCATTCCTTTTATCGATCTATAATATATATATGTATATGATGAATATATATTATATATAAATCATGTCTTACATTCTGGAATTATTTAAATCATGATATAAGTATTAATATCAAGAACGAAAAGTCGAAACACATACGATAAATGAAATGATTTTACCCAAAACGCTGCTTTATCATGGAATTTACAAAAGAGCGGGTAATATAAAGTCATAAGTGACACATATATGATATCATAACAATGCATATGATTATTTAATAAGTCAATGAAATTATTTAAATCATTATACAGGAGGTTTGGATACGTACGAATCATATCGGACCTAAGGTAAGGGATAATTTTCCAAATCTCATTTTTATCCGAGATTGTTTATTTGTAAGTATTTACTAGGGTTATTGAAATCGTCCATGTCCATGATTTTTAAAAATGTTTTCATGTATGTTTAAAGTCATTTTTACCCATTTTGACTTTTAACCCATGGTATGGAAGGAATCTTTCTTTTATTTACCCTACAAGGTACTTTTTGATTTTTCTGACAAAAGTATGAGAAGAATGTTTTTAACATATAGGGCATGAAAGGATTTTTAATGTTTTATAAAGCATTATTTTCATGAAGCTTCCTCCAAAATATTTGCTGACTATTTTCATCAAAATCTATTTCTTTTAAAATTTCATGACGTTTTGTGAAAAGAAATTGATATTGAATAAGAAAGGATATTTTCCTCAAGAATCCATTTAAAGTGTTTTATCAAAACCATTTTTTCCATCTAAAATGACATTATTTCATATGTGTATGTTTCAAGTATAATGTCTCTATGATTTACATTGTTTCACTTTTCTTATTATGAAATGATATCCATTTCTTTTATATGGATTATGTGATGATGGGATTATGTTTATGAAACCCATTTTATTCATTGGGTTATTATGAATGATGTGTGTTTATTTTGTGTCACAAGTAAGAATCATTTCATTATGAGATGGGTGGGACATATATCTCCCTCTAATGCATTGGGTAAAGGTTTATATCTCATGAGATAGACATGGCTGGAATGGTAAGTTAATCTGGTTCAGTGTTACAGGAATGAAACGAGGAGTGAACTCGATTCAAAAAGGGACTTTGTCCACTAAGATGGTCTTGGAAGCAATGCCTTGGATACTATGGAAATCATATCATATGCTTAATGGTTTCCACAATTACATGTTTTATTCCCATGATATTTTATCATGAGTCATGTTCCCTTATGATATATGCCTTACATACTTCCAAGATTCATATATTTGCTCAAGATTTTGATGTTTAGATTTTATGTTCAAGTTTTTGCATTCAAATGTTTATGGATTGTTTTATGTTCTCTATGTTTACCCTTACTGGGAATTTGATCTCACCCCTTTTATGTTTTCTTTTCCCCAAGATATAAAGAAAGGTTTTAGGTAAGAAAAAAAGGGGAAGATCTTTATGGGAGATGTTGAAGATCTTTCACCACGATTAGAAGATTATATTCCGAGTTTCCAAAGACACTAAACTATTACGGTCCTCGTGTGTCTGTTTTTTCATGTACTAAGTATTCCGCAAAAGTAATGTAATGTCCATGTACGTCAAGATTCTGGTCTCTACAAATTAATTATGTGGTCCCCATATAAATATATTCATGTTGTTGGCACAATTATTTTAAATTCAAAAAAAAATCAAAAAGAGAGGAGAGGCTCCACCAAATTAATTGTACGAGAGGCTGGAATATTAAATTTGGGGAGTTTCGAGGGGGTTAGAGGCATGGGTGGTCCCCACCTAATTAAACATGAAGAGGGTCAAGGGGGTTTTCCATCAATTAATTTGGGGTTTTTGGGAGGTTTTATCCTCCTCCATTAAGAGGGTAGTTAGAGACCAAGAGGCTCTCACTCATTAATGTGGGAGAGTTGAGAGGTTTCCTTCCCTCCCATTAAATGGGGGGTTAAGCCCTGTGTGGACCCCATGTCATGACCTCTCGTGAGAGGTTATGCTGCTCGGGTGGTCCCCACCCCAATTATCCTCCCATGGGAGGTTAGGGTGTGGTGGTCCCACCCCCAACTCCCAAGTGGAGATTTTAACCAACTTTACCACATAGTGTGGGTTCAAAAAAAAAAATAAAATAAGTTGTCACTTATTTTATTTTATTAATCCACGTGAAACCCAAAAACCAACTCTCATACCTGATCATCTGCTGTCAATGTCAAAGTCTTCTTAAGAGAAAAGTTACGTTGTGAGTTCAAAGGTGCCCTTAGATTTCAATTCTGAGCACCTGTTCAAAAGTTATAAAAACCCGCTTTTATGTTTACTGAATGTACCCGAACAAAACTTCAGAAATTGATCCAGGGCACACCGAGCCTTGGAATCAAGGGCCATAAAAATTTGTGGACTCATAAAGTTCTGATGTATTTAAAAAAAATCCATGGGAATTCTGGGTCTTTACAACAAAGGTCTTAAAGAGTTTCTCAAGGGGGAGTCCTCAAGAGGTGAACCACTCTTCTCTTTTCTTTTAATTTATTTTACAAGTTACATTATTTTGTTCTCTCTTCTCACCTCACCTAATCCAAATTCCATGCTAATTATAGTACCATAAATGTACTGGATTTGCATTTTTCTATTGTAATATTTTATTATAATCTATCTTCCCCCTCCGTTTATAATATAAATGTAAACATCATCCGATATCTGTTAATTTATCACACTCAAGGAAGACGGGTTTTCAATTAGAATTAGTATCTTAAAAATATTCATGAAAAATTTTTAATGGTTGAACCAGATTATAATATATGTATTTTAACATATTTAATGTTCTGTAATCTTTAAACACTTGTAATATGGAATAATAATACAAAACAAGTTCATTGTGCACAAAACCGCCAAGCTAAATCCAAGCATTTTTCATTAACTTATCGAATGAGTAATCCTTATGGTATATTACCAAAATCATTATAAGATAATATATATATATTTAATGTCACTAATAAAATATATAAACAATTCTATCTATTTAACCACATTTTAAATGAACTTCCATTCATGAAAATAAGTAAACAGATCATGAAAACCCAGGAAGAAAATGCTTCCAATACAATAAAATTAAACCTCTTAAACCCATAAAAAAGAGCATTAATGAAACTAATAATGTTATACAATATCAATTAAATGATTATGATGTTATGAAATTATTAATTAATGAAGCTATGTTTCATTATTCAGGTCGTTAAGAACAATCAAGAACACCTTCAAGCACAAGGTAAGGGATATCTTAACTCAAGTTGCATTAGTTGAGTTAAACACTAATGTCATTGGTTTTGTATTTTCCCACAATATGTGAGAATGACCTATGATTTTTTATTCTGTATATCCAATTTTATTGTGTGGGTGAATGTTTTTCGTAGATAATTATGTCATTTATTCTTCCATAATCTAATGATATGTTCTTGGTATGAGATCCTCTCTCTCAGTTTTATTCAAGAATCCCCTATGTTGTGTCCTTTTATTTTTAATTCTTAATGATGGGGTATATTTTTTCGCCCCACCATACTTCCCTTATGATATATAAATGATGGGATACCCTTTTACCTCTCATTAATCCTTAACAAGAACACCCATTACCATGCCAAAATGTTTGTAAGGGGTTTTCTCATGTCACATTCATTTCCATGATATTTCGATTGTTATCCACTTATTTCTTGTAGGTGGTGTATGTGTACTGCCATTTTTTAGATAAAATCATGATTCTATTTATATTCATGTGATTAAATGATTCATTTTATTTTTATTTTGTTTTGGTCATATAATTGGACTAATTACACTGTGGCAAGGGACTTTGTCTCAATTTCCATTTTGTTGTGACTTACATTGTATTGTGAACCTAATAATCCTTATGTGGTGTACCTACTACCCATTTGAGATCACTTTTAATTTGAAATTTTATTACTATTAAATATCCATGTTCTCACATCATGGATATGTTTATTGTCTAAATTGTATACCATTTTACATACGGTGTTTATTTGGAATGTTGTTTTAACTGTGGAAATATCGATAAATCTGTATCCTCTAATCTAGACGGATAATGAAAAGGCATATTGATATTGTATTAAATCAATTTATAAAGAATGACATGGACATGCAGTGGTGCTTGGGTCCTTCTATAGCCCCTCGATGCATCGACAGGTCTCATGAGAAATTTTTTTTGGAGACAAGCCCTTCGAGTTTGTTTCCAAAAAATAAGACGGGTTTCAACCCACATAATTGAACCATTTTAAAGGTATTATGCTATCATGTGCCAGATATATAACATCCATTTAATAAACATTCCCTTTGTTCTTTTTTCAATTTTTACAATACATGAGGTTTTTACTATGAAAAAATCTATGGATACAGGCTCTTTATCGGTTTATTAATGGCGTGTGTTTTTAATTTATTCACCATGCCATATTTGTTTATGATTCATTTATTATTGATCCATGATTCCTCTATTTGTAACTCATACTGAGAGTTTGAGCTCACCCTTTCATTTTTTTACCTTCAACAGGTTTTGAATATGAGATCATTTATTGAGTTTCTGGGGATGTAGTTTGTATTTTTTTGTTATGTATTGTATTTGGTTGCCTTTCTAAATTTAATTTAAGTTACAACTATGTATCTAGTTTCTTCAAGACTACTAAACTATTTGTTCATTCAGTATTTAATTCCTTCTAACCATGGAAATGTACATAGTAATGAACTAACTCTGGTCTAGAGGGTTCGGGATGTTATAGTTGGTATCATATGAAGTTTAGTAGGAACCTTGGAATCTAGATTAGAAAATATAGATTAGGGAACAAAGACCTAAGTTGGTATTTGAGGAAAAACATATAATAACGTCTTGGTATTTTGGTAAGGAATAGATTATTTGGATATTTCTAGAAAATACATCCATGTCTAGATACAAATAGGCAGAGGTTTCTCTAGAATAGATGTAACTAAGAGTGGAAACTCTGATAAGGAGTTTCGGGCTTGACCCAGGGTATCCTGGTACATGAAAAAGGGTCTTTCTGCACTATTGGTATTAACACTCATGAAGGATATTCTTAGGATAATTCAAATTTTCTTTACAATCCATTATGAAGGATTTTAATGTGGCATTTTACTCAAAGAAACCATGTTTATGAGATTATCTATACATAGGATTTCAATTTATGCTAAGTACATTGCTAGTCAAGATTAAAAATTTCGATTCATAACTTAATCTAGTGTATGCCATTATTTAGAAATGGCACCTAATGGAAGAAGGTGAATCAATAATCATGGACAGTGTATGGATTACCCCACTGAGAAAGTCAATACAGTCAATGTTGTAGTAGATCATATTATGAACATATTGGGACAACTTCTCAGGTTGTGACTAATAACCTTGTTGCACCGGCAGAAGTCCCCATCATTTAGTGGGACAACTAATCCAGTGGAAGCTGAGCAGTGGATCGAGTCCCTTGAAAATATATTCATGGAATTCAGATGAAATGATAATGAAAAGGTAGTGTTGGCATTGTATTTTCTCAAGGGTGACACTGATCAATGGTGGTCCTAGATCCAGAATACCATGGAGGAAGAAGAGATAAAAGATATGAAATGGAGGACTTTAAAGGGAATATTCTTTGACAAATATTTCCCTCGTGAGTAGCGAACCAAAATGAATAGGAAATTCCTGGGATTGAAGAAAAGGGAAGAAGGTAGTGTTTTATAGTACGATGATACCTTCACAAGAAAAGACAGGTATTCCATAGATTATGTACATGACACAGAAGAAAAGATGGATCATTTCTTTGATGGCCTTAAGCCATGTCTTCTAAAGAAACTAGATTCTCAAACATTTTCATCCTATGATGAAATTGTATTATGTGCCATCAAAATATAGAGGGACCTTTCTGGATCAAATTTTTTAAAGGGAAACCAAGATAAGAAGTGGTACTCTGATAACCATGGAAATTTTTAATTAGAAATGAAGAACAAGGGAACAAAGAAATTCCCATTATTCAAGAACTATGGAAAGAATAATCTTGGGAAATGATTGAAAGGAATGGTAGTCTTCAATAAATGTAGAGAAAATGGTAATTAATATAATCAATGAAAGGGGAAGAAATAATTCAATGATGTTCAGTGCTATAATTTTAGAGAGATGGGACACTATTCAAATGAGTGTCCTAAATTTCAAGGAAACTAATCTCAGAGAAGGCTAAGAGAGAAGGAAAAGCTTATGAAATTAGAATCATGTATGTTGAAGTTCTTAATGACATGGGGGAAGGTGTTTTAATTGTTTCCTCAAACTTGGAAAATCCATTATTTGATTCTGGATGATCGTATTCATTTATATAGTCCCAGTTTTCCAATAAAATTAGACATGTCCAATTTTATTTAATAAAGGTGTTGTCAGTCAAAACTCCAAGGGGATGTATCATTGTAATAAAGGCGTGTCGATCAGTCTCCCACATGACACATAAACATGATTTAGTTTCTAACTATATCATTATACCAATTATTGAATTTTATATAATTCTCGTTATGAATTGGATATCAAATTATGAAGAAAAGATATATTGCAAGAAGAAGAAATTTACAATTTTTGAAAATAGTGTACAATACCTTATCTTTAGAGAAGAAACCTCACCACCTGATTGTTATCTAGATCCAACCGCATTAGATCTACTGAATGAAATACTTACAGAGGAAGATAAACCAATATCCCTGGGCAAAGAAATAAATATTAAAATTGAAGATGTGCATATAGATCAAGAATACGTAGATGTATTTCTAGAGGAATTACCTAGACATCCTCTAGAGTGGGAAGTTGAGTTCTCTATTGATCTAATTCCTGGTGCAAGACCTATATCAAAGAATCCTTATATAATGGACATTGTGTAATTAGAGGAGATTAAGAAATAAATAGAGAAATTGAGTGAAAATAGATTTATTCAACCTAGTGTTTGTCCCTGGGGATCCCTTGTCCTATTTGTCAAGAAGAAAGATAGATCCATGAGGCTATGCATTGATTACAAGGAAATCAATGATATTAAAATAAATAATAAATATTCTCTACCATGAATTGATTATTTATTTGGTCAACTTCAGGGAGCACAATACTTTTCAAAGATTGACCTTTGATCTAGGTATCATCAGCTATGTGTGAGGATGTAAGACATTTCATAGAAAACATTTCTATCTAGGTATGGGCATTATGAGATTACAGTGATGCCTTTTGGACTTACTAATGCACCCTTTTTTCATGGATGTAATGAATAGAGTTTTCAAGGAATATCTTGATTAATTTTTTGTGGTACTTATCGATGATATCTTAGTGTAATACAAAATCTATGAAGACCTTGAGAATCACTTGGGGATTGTTCTGAAAACTCTTAAAAGAAATGAATTATATGGAAAGTTTAGAAAATGTGAATACTGGATTCAATTAGTTTCTTTTCATGGCCATATTTCCTCTAAGTATGGAATATTGGTTGATCCGGGGAAGAAAAAGGCAATCCTAGAATAGACCACACCAACAAACATAATGAAGGTACACAGTTTTATTGCTTTAGCAGGTTACTATCGACATTTCGTTTAGAATTTCACCCAACTATCTAACCCACTAACCAATATCACATGTAAAGGGTTTTATTTGTATCAACGAAAGAATGTACATAATGATTTTAATAATTGAAGAAAATATTGTTTGATTCTCCAATTCTTACTCTTCCATATGGAAATAAAGGATTTGTGATATATAGTGATACATCAAAAAAATGGGATGGGTTACATCCTTATATAAAATGAAAAATTTATTGCTTATGCATAAAGGTAGTTGAAGACTCATGAGAAAAACTATCCAACTCATGATCTTGAGTTATCATCCATAATCATTGCTCTAAAAATATAGATACATTATCTCTATGGTGAAAGATGTGAGATATACATAGATCACAAAAGTTTAAAATAAATTTTTACGCAAAACGAACTCAATATGAGGAAAAGGATAGGACTCAATTTATTCAAAGATTATGATTTTTCAATACACTACCACCCTGTAAATTCAAATAAGGTGGTATATGTATTAAGAAGGAAAGATCATGGACTTCTGACTCAAATGAAGATTGAAAGAGATCCTATATTTTTGAATCCAATAAATATGAATATGGGAATTGTTAAGGAAGGGGAAAAATATATCCTATTTCAAATGATTTCTAAACCATATTTACTAGAGAAGAAAAAATCTTTAAATTTGAGGATGAGAATCTATACAAGAAAATTAATGTTGTTAAGGATGGGAGATTGGCAGAATTTGTGTATGAAGAAGGAGTTTTAAAATTTGAGAAGAGGTTATGCATTACATTAGTACCTCAGCTAAAAAGGAAACTATTATATGAATATCATAGATTAAATTTTTCTATACACCCTGGTTGCACAAAGATGTATAGATATCCGAAGGAATATATTTGGTGGGATAATTCAAAGCGAGAAATTGTTGACTTCGTGTCAAGGAATTTAATTTTTCAACAAGTGAAGTCAGAGATACAACATCCTAGAGGGGTGATGAAACCTACACCTATTCTAATGTTGAAGTGGGATGAAATTATGATGGATTTTTTCACCGGACTACCAAGGAGACCTAGAAGGAATAACGCAATATGGGTAATTTTTGATCATCTCACAAAATCAGCACATTTCCTTGCTATAAGAGAGGATTTTTCTCTTGATCACTTGGAAATACTTTATATTATTGATTTTTTAAGACTTAATGGTTAACCTCTATCAATTGTGTCCAATCGAGATCCCCAATTTACATCAAAATTCTAGAAAAGTCTCCAAAAGGCTTTGGATACTGAGATTCATATTAGTACTACTTATCACCCCCGAACTGACAGAAAATATGACCAAACTATTCAAACTCGATAGAACATGTTGGGATCATGATCCCTTTACTTTCAAGGTATGTGGGATCAAAACTTTCCTTTGGTAGAATTTTACTACAACAATAGTTTCCATTCTAGTATTCAAATGGATCCCAATGAAGCATTATATGGAAAGATACGTTGAACTCCAACTTTCTAGGATGATGTTGGTGAGAGAAAACTTATATGAATAGAACTTATTGAAGAGACCATGACAAAGGTGAGGACAATACAATCCCATATTAAATCAGCCCAAGATGGTAGAATAATTATTCTGACAAATAAAGATAGGATTTGGAATTCCAAGTGGGAGATCATGTCTTTCTGAAAGTATTTCCATGGAATGGTGTCTAAAGGTTCAATAAGAAAGGGAAACTAAGCCATATGTATATCAGACCATTTGAAATTCTAGAAAGAATCCGAGTTGTAGCTTACCATTTAATAATGCCGCTAAGTCTCTCCAAATACCATGATGTGTTCCATGTGTCATTATTGAAGAAATACATTCCAAACCCAATTCATGTACTCACCTATGAAGAAATAGAACTAGAACATGATTTTTCATACTGTGAAGATCCTATAGGGATTCTTGACACAACTTAGAAGGTATTGAGAAATTGAACAAATCGTCTAGTAAAGGATCTTCAGAGAAACCAAAATATGGAAGAAGCAACATGGGAACATGAGGACGTTATGAAGAAGAACCACCCATATCTTTTTGGTGGGATTTATACATAAAATTTCTAGGACAAAATTTCTGAAGGAGGGAATGATGTAACACCCCAAACATTTTATGGTACATTTCTCTTAAATACATTATATTCATTAGGTATCCTATTTTTATAAAGCATTGAGTTTATTTGAAACAACACTTGGTTATTTAATATATAGTCATAACTTGTCCTTTAAACTTAAATTTTCCACCTATTTCTTTTGAATTTTGAAAAATGGACCTTCACAGTTTTGATCAGGATGATATTTAGAGTCTGATAGAATTAACTTAATTTCAGTGAATAGTATAGTAACCTTATGCGTAGTAACCTAACCTTATGAATAGTAATTTTCCCTTATGAATAGTAATATGACTCTTATGAATAGTATCAATACCCATGAATTTATAAATAAATTTAGGACACCTTAAAACAAAGATGAATATTTTAAGTGTTTTTATTTTTCGATTAAATAATGATTTTAATTTAATATTAAATTAAACATATTTAGAAAAATATTTTTGAAAAATTGAGTTCATTTTTTTGATTCAACACGTCATAAAATGGTTAGGGTGAATTTTTTGGATTTTCTTGAAATACTTGAATTTTTTTATGAATAGTAAAAAACAATAAATTACGATAAATGCTAAATACTTGATTTACTACATCATAGGTGATTAAAGGCTGATGTAAGACAACTTATTTCAAAATAAAATTGCATTATTATTATTTAGGGTCACATAAATCTAGACAATTCATAGTCTTGAGATAAAATATTAAAATAATAATTAAAATAATGTAAAATCCTTCCTCCCCTCTACTATATAAGCCACCCCTCATCCCCTCTTCCTCCCACACCCCTCAAGCTTCATGCCTTGCCTAAATTCCTCCAAATACTCTTCCCAAAACCCCTCCCCACGTTCAAGTCCTACTAGTCTCACCAAAAGGCAAAAAACAAAGGTCTTAAGAAGTTTCTCAAGGGGGAGTACTCAAGAGGTGAACCTCTCTTCTATTTTCTTTCAATTTCTTTTACAAGTTCCATTATTTGTTCTCTCTTCTCACATGACATCATCCAAATCCCTTGATAAGTCTATTACCATAAATATAATGCATTTTTATTGTGCTAATGGAATATTTCATTATAATCTCTCTTTTCCCCTCCTTTTATACTATAAATACTAACACTATATGACATGTGTTAATTTATCACACTCAAGGAAGACAAGTTTCAAATTTACATGACTATCTTCAAGACTAGTCATGAAACATATTTCATGGTTGAACCTGATAATAATATATGTATGTTATCTTATATTATGTTTTGGAATCTTTATATACACATAATATGGTATAATAATACAAAACAAGTTCATTTTGCACAGAAACACCAAGCTAAATCCAAACATTTATCATTAACTTATCGAATGATTCATCCTCATGGTATATAAAAAAAATAATTATATGATAATTTACTTATAATTACTGTCACTAATAATATATATAAACAATTCCGGATGTCGAACCACATTTCATATGAACTTCCATTCATGAATACAAGTAAACGGATCATGAAAACCAAGGAAGAAAATGCTTCCAAAACAATAAAATTGAACCTCTTAAACCGATCAAAAAGGACATTAATAAACATAATAAGGTTATACCAAATCTATTAAATTCTGATGAGGTTCTGTACTTATTAATTAATGATTCTAAATTTTATTATTCAGGTTGTTAAGAACAATCAAGAACACCTTCAAACATAAGGTAAGGGATATCTTAACTCAATTTCCATTCATTGAGTTAAACATCAATGTCATTGGTTTTGTATTTTCCCAAAATATATGTGAATAACCTATTATTGTTTTATTATATATATACACTTCTATTGTGTGGGTTTGTTTTTTTCACACATAATTATGTCATTGTTTTTTCCATAATCTAATGATATATTCTTGGTAAGGGATCCTCTATCTCGCTTTTATTCAACAATCCCTCCTATATTGTGTCCTTAAATTTTTAATTCCTAATGATGGGGTATGTTTTATCACCTCCCCCATGCTTTCCTAATGATATATAAATGATGTTATACCCTCTTAACGCTTATTAATACTTCACAAGAACACCCGTTACCTTGCCGAAATGTTTGTATGGGGTTTTCTCATCTCACATTCATTTATGTGAGATTTACATTCTTTACCACTTATTTCTTGTACGTGGTGTATGTGTACTACCATTAATAAAATAATATCATGATTATATTTATATTCCTGGTATTCAATGATTCATTTTATTGTTATTAAGTTTTGGTCTTATGATTCGACTAATTACATTGTGGTAAAGGACTTTGTCTCAATTTGAATTTCATTGTGACTTACTTTGTATTCGGCACCTAATAATCCTTTTGTGGTGTACCTAATTTCAATTAGAGATAAATTTTCATTTGAAATTATACTTCTATTAAGTATACATATTATCATATCATATATATTTTTATTGTCTAAATGGTATACCATTTTACATACAGTGTTTATTTGGAATGTTGCTTTAAACGTGGAAATATTGATGAATCTATATCCTCTACTCTATAATAATATTGAAAAGGCATATTGATCTAGTATTAAATCAATGTATAAAGAATTATTTTGAAATGAAGTGGCGTGTTTGGCCCTCTATAGCCCCTCGATGCATTGACAGGTCTCATGAGATAATCATTTTGGCGACAAACCCTTCAAGTTTGTTTCAAAAAAATCCGAGAGGTTTCTACCCACAAAACTACAATATTTTAACGATATTATGGTATCATGTCATAGAAACCTTAAGTACAATTAATAAGCATTATTCTTATACATTTTTAGTTATTATTACACATGAGGTTTTAACTATGACAAAATCTTTGGATGCATTCTCTTTCTCAGTTTATTAATGGCGTGTGTTTTTCATTTTTTCACCATGACATATTTGTTTATGATTCAGTTATTATTGATTCATGATTCCACTATTTGTAAACTATACTAATCATTTGATCTCACATGACTCATTTGTTTACCTTCAACATGTTTTAAAGAGGAGACCATTTATTGAGTTTCTGTGGATGTAGTTTGTAGTTTTTGTATTGTATTGTATTTTGTTACCTTTCACAATGTAATTTAAGTTTAATCTATGTATCTAGGTTCTTAAAGACTAGGAAACAGATCATTCCATAGGGATTTCATTCCTTCTAACAATGGAAATATACTTATTAATGCAACGTCTATGATCTAGAGGTCTTGAGGTATTACAAATAACCCTAAAAAGGGTGCATTAGGTATTTTCTCAATCATCGACTGGTTCATGACAAATATACCTAAATAAACACCTATTTTAACACACTTAGGTGATAGTATTTGGTTATTCACATTCACCTTATAAACCATTATGAATGATTTATTTACTAATTACTTACTTTAGGAGGTATGGGATTACACAACTCAATGTAATCTAGCTAGAATTAAGAGAATCATAGGATGAACCTTGTGTGACATAGTTGATATACAATTGGAAAATGTTGAAATGAAGGTGTCATTATAGAAGGCATCTTAGGATTGATATTTCATTCTCATATGATCATTTAAAATGATTGTATTGAATATTATAATTACAATTTTTGATTCAATATTTGGTTGAAAAAAAATCACAAAGATTATGATGAGAAAGGATTGAATCTAGAAACCACCATGTCTTATAAAATAAAAATAAAGAATACTTAAATTGTTATGAATGTTAGTACATTCTTATTATGATGAAAATGTTTAATTTCTAAGTCATACCTAATGTATTGGGAATTATGTTTTAATATAAATTAAATCTTGAATCACTTATCTATTTTTAATAGTGGGTGATATTTATCAATGATATTTTGTTATGTTCCAAAATTTATGATGATTATGTGAACCATCTAATTATTGTTCTTCAGTTGTTATAATTTAATGGTATGGAAAAATATATCAAATAGTGTTATTAACCATGAAAAGTTATTTTCTATAAAGGATATAGTTTTTGGGATAACTGTTGGAGATAACATGATTGAAGGTTTTATAACTATTTGGTTTAAAATATGCATGATGTTGAGGTAAGAAAGGGTTGGTTGATTTTGAAAAATGTGAGTTGGATAGTAAGGATTTCCATGGATTTGAGTATTTATTTAATAAAAAGTAGTCCATAATATTTTTGGAGAATTTAATCAATTTTTTTGGAGTGTAATATAAATATGCATGAATTTGAGTTTATATCATGTTACGGTTAAATATTGTGTTAATTTCTATAAGGATATATGGGTTTTCTATGTTTTAATGTCTCAGAGATTAAAATTGTTTTCAGAAAAGTTTTTTATGAAGAATATATGACTATGATATATACATACATGGGAATATGAATTTCTAAATGGGTAATGTTTTTTAAGAAAGAAAAATAACATGATATAACCTAAGACAGTATGGTAGATATCACGTTAGGGGTTATACCCCAAATGATGAATATACTAAGAAAAATGCCATTCAGTGGATTCAAAGTGTAATAATTATAGTTGTGAGGGTGAAATTTATTTTTGAACGGGGAATGAAACAACATGATATTTAAATACACTTTTTCCAAAAATAAACAAGGTGTTTATTAGGTTTCTCCACACACAACACCAAACTAAAGTGAAACCTCGATATATTTAGAAGAAATAAAAATAATTAATTATGAATCTTAAAACTGAGATTATTAATTAGAGGGAACGACTATGAGTTACTAATTTATGTAATTTTTATATAAATAATATTAAGGATTCTTTTAATATGAATTATAATCAATTAGAATAACTAAAATGATAAATAAAATTATTTTAATTATATGAATGTCATTTTAAAAAATATTACATTTTATAGTTACATGAATTTCTATCACAGAAACTTGTTATTAATTATGATATGATATATTTGGTATTAATAACTAGTTAATAATAATTTAATTAGTAAATAATAAGAAATATGAATTAGAGTTGTTAATATTCCAAAAATCTATTTTCCTATAAAAACAATTTTTCATTATTTTTTTATTTAGAAGTTAAATTCTAACATTTTAGAATTTTATTTTTACAAAATAAAATTTATTTTGAGATTTAAAATTTTTATATTTTATTAAGAAATTTTTTTTATATTTTTTTAAATAGTTTAGTTTTAGATTAATTGTGAAAAAATATCAATATTTCTAAAATAGTCACTTTTATGACATTATCAAAATACAAGAGTGACTTATATTATTTAAATACCTTTCTGTAGAATATATATATATATATAAATTTATAACTAAAATAAATTATTTATAATTACTATTTTTTTTTATAAAACTCACATCTATCATTTTGGGTCCATAAGAAATATTTTACTCTAATAACTTATTTATTAATTTAAATAAAAAAACTAATTTTCATCACTTGTAAAAATTAAATAAAAAAATGGCTTCAATATTTTAGATCAAAATAATTGTTTTATTTAATAATTTAAATTTCACTCTCGAACCAAATTTTTTTTACTCGGATTAATGTTAATGACCATGATAATGGTAAAAATGCTATTTTTTGAATTATTTTATTAATAATGTATACTCTGTATCTAATAAATTATGTTAATATATTTTAAATAAATAAAATTATATTATGTTTAAAGACACACACACACAAATATATATATATTTATATGAAAATACATTTAATTGTTAATATACTATAAATAAGATTAAGAATACATAATTGTTAAAACACTATTTCTCTACAAAGAAATGGTTTTTCTCTATATATAATGTTTTACTTTAAAAATTAATTTTACCTTATTTAGAAATTTTATTAAAGAAAATGGATATTCAATTTAGGTTCCTCAAATATAAATTTTTTACGAGAAGTTATTTTTTATGTTTAATAAAATATATTTTACTTAGTTAAAAACTAGTTACCCAGGTAAAAACAAAAAAAATGGTTTAAAATAAAAAATAAAAGAACAAATGACTACCAAAATGTAGAAAAAATGAATGAGAATAAATTTTTGATTATTTATAAAAACAATTAAAACTAATAAAATACTATTTAAAACTTTTTAAGTCATTAACCATTTAATAGTGTAATCATACCATTGAAATTTAAATGAAATTCAGAAAATTTTCTTTCCTTCACTTATAAAAGGAGTTAATTACTCCAGTTAATACCACACCCATTCCTTATAATTACATCATTAAACACTAAAATATTTCTCCTCATATAATCCTCTCATTTTTTAATAATACCCTATTCACTATAAGTTAGCTTAAGCCTTTCATGACTAAGGACACTTCCATGACAAAGTTCTCGGTACTAAAGTGGTTATCACTTACCCCTTACCATTTCATATTAACTTTTAGTTTTCAAACCTATCATTCCAATAGTTATATAATGAACTTATTATCATTATTATAATTATTTTTCAATATGTTAATTTAATAAATTTAAATTATTCATTTTTATCTACCTAGAAAATCCAAAAGAATGATAATCATGTGTTGTGCAGACTACCACCTCCATGAATTATGGTTTTTTATTTTATATATGGATTTTATTTTTTTATAAAATAAACTTAAAATATAAGTCACTATATTAATAAAAACTATAATATTATCACTATACTAATTTTACAATTATATTGCACACTTCCTTAATCATACTCACTCATTGTGACAGATTGTGGTCATATTTCAGGATGGTTTAACCATATACTTGAACAATGTTATAAAACTCTATCATGAGTGACTATTGAAACATAAATAGAAATGAAATTATAAGTTAATAACAAAATAATAATTGTTTTTTCATTCTATAATGGTATTATTATGTATTTAACTTAACTATAAAATAACATATTTGATATCTAAAATCACCGAAATAAGTCAACACCGATTCAACATTCACATAAACATAAGAAAATAATAAATATCTAATATATATAATATGATAATAAGATTTATATATTAAATTCAATATAAATATTTAGTGTTATTAATAAGGAATCTAATAAACTATGTTTTATTATTTTGGAAGTTACGTTCTTGCACAAAACCAATTTGGACAGAGGTAAGGGGTTCTTTTCTCAAATTTGAATTCCTTAAGACATGTTTATGTCATGCACCATTTTTATCTTTTAAATTTTTAAAATACATCTACAATATCATTTTGTATCACTATTCACTTATATTTCATAATGTTCAATTTTTTATTTCATATTAATTCTCTCATGTGATTTTTGATTTAGAGATTACAATTTTTTTAGGGTTTTTGTCTTAAGAACCTCTCTTTAAAAAAAAATTTCATTATACACCTAATAAAATTTATGATATTTATATAATACCTACTTGATTTTTTATATCATAAAATATATTTTTTTAATGGGGATTGATGTTCAGTTTAATAATGAAACTTTCTGTAGGTTTTAGTTGAAATTCTCCTCATGTTGTAATGGGTTTTTATCTCAGTTTATGTTCATTGTGTTATGATTGTTTTTCTGGATGATATTTCACATATGTGGTTAAATAAAACTCTATTATTTAATTGTGTGCTATTTTATATTTATCTCTATGGATTTACATTTTTACTTCATAAACTATTTTTTTTAAAAAAATTATTTCATTAACAATGTTTTTTGTTAGAAACTTTTGTAACTCAATTATCTATCATTGGGTTATATGGTTTCTTTTGAACATAGACCTTAAATATTAAATTTATTAATTGATTCATATTTTATATGATTTTATCTTTTATCATTTATAACGAAATTCATCTTTTTATTCAAATATTCCTTCTAGATTTCCCTCTCACTAAATTTTATAACATTATCATGAATAACCCTTCGTCTCTTAATTGACTATTTATTTCAAGTCTATAATTTCAATCATGTAAATTTTCTCCTCTATTTTTATTAAATATAATATAGTTTATTTTTTATGATTATAATAATCCTCTTTATTCCTTTTAAAAATGGAAAACTAACTCACTTTTATAATAAGGGTTATAAAATAATGGTATTTCAAAATATTATCAACCAGACATGTCTTTTGATTATCCTTATGATTTTGAAAGGATTAATTTAATAAAATTTTATTTTCAAAAGGAAATTTTTTTCCAATTCTTTTAATTCACTTTTTTGAAAATCACATTTGAATGTGACCCACAACATATTTATTTTATATATACATTGAAAATAATCTTTTTTAACATTTCCCATGGGAACACATCTTTTTTTCCACCTTTTTCATTTTATTTGAAACATTCTCTTTATGTTTTCATGTTTTATAAAAGAAAATTATTTTTCTCATCAATTTAGAAAAAATGTTCTTTTAGAATTATTTTAGAAGATTAAGGAAATTTTTTATTTTTAAATTTATTTTTTTCAAAACTCTTTAAAATATATTTTATCTAAGGCATTTTACATTGACATATCTTATAAAATATTGAGGATTTTTTTCAAATGTAATCAACTAACTTATTTCTTTGTATTACTTATATAATTTCTTATTTTAGTTAAATGATTCATTACTATGTTATTTGAAGACTAGAAATTTTTTATCCACAAACAAAATGTTTCTTCCAATAAATTTACTATATAAATAATTTATTCTAGATTCATTTTATTTAAGGGTGTTCACCTCTATGTCATAAATTAATATATTATATAATATTATTGACATAACTGTATATCCTTTATCTATTTAGTTTCTATTGCATATGATTTATTATGTTGACTGAATGGTATTTACCAAGAATGGTCAGAATGTCATTTGATACCACATTAATTTACATGGGTTAATAATGTTATTTTAAGTTATGGAATTATGATTTATAACATATTTAAATCCATTTTTAATGGATATGAATCTCATTTTACTTCCATGGGTTCATTATGATGTGTTTAATAAAATAAATTTTCTTTCCATTGGTTCTTTATAATAGGATGAACGATTTATTTTCTTATGGAACTCATGTATATAGATGATGAAGTGTGGGGACATATATTTTTCTGCATTCAATTGTTTATTTATTTATATCTCATGATATAGTTATGGGAATTGAGTTAGGAATTCACACTCCACTAAGGGAATCAGGTAATGATACCAGCTGTACTATGGGAATATGGTAGTGATTCATGCTTCACTTGTTATAGGAACTATATAGTGATTCATGTGCCACCTTTTATGGGAATTTGGAGGTAAAGTGTCTCAACAGTGATATGTTTATCCATGATTATGTTTTTTCTTTCGTATTATTATTATTTTTATGACTACGTTATGTTTTTTGGTTTAAATGTTTATGAACTAAGGTTATAACACTCTTGTGATTTGTTTTTTATATTATTATTGACTATATTACATAAACATTGTTTTAATATACATGATCTTTAGGTATTAATTTCTTATTTTTCTAAATATTCTTGTATGATAACATTACACACACCCTTGAGATTTGTTTGTTATGAATTGTGTTCACCCATACTAAAAATATGAGCTCAACCCCATATTTTTTTTTCAATTTCCCAAAGTTTTGAAGATGGGAAAAGTATGAAATGAATTTACGAGTCTCTTATTTGGATAATTTTTAGAAGATTATAAAGACTCTATATGGATAATCATATTTCACATATAATCGTAAAAATATTAATTGATACAAAGAAAATAGGATTTGTTAGTTAATTTTTTCTCATAATTCTCCAAAACTCTAAACCTAAATAAACATGGAAATGTAATATAATGAAATATCTTCATTAAGTCATAGAATTTAGATGGTCACATATATAGGATTATATAATGTTAGAATTTAAGTCTTATTATAATGGAGTTATTGGACACCCAATAGATGTGTGTTTGGAAGCCAAAGATCTCAAAAATAAAGGGAGACATGCCAGAACATATCAACCAAGGAAAAAAACCTATGGTGTGGTTTTATTAGTATATGAATCATATGTTATAGACATGTACATATAGATAGGTACTCAACATTAATGATGATGTATATTCCAAGAGTAAATTTTTTTCTAATATAAAGGGGTAGGAATGTATGTAAGGGAAAAAATATTGTTTCAATGAAAAATTAATTCATAACATTTCATGATTGAAAAATTGAAAGCTAATAGAGTATGCATCATACACTATATGAATAGTATTTCTATCAACCATAATGGAAATAGTGAATATATGATTATAGGATAAATAATGAAGATTCTTTTGTTGAAATATAAGGTTGAATGATTAACTATAAACTCATTATGGATGAATAAATCAAAGGAGGATTTGATGGATAATTAAGGGGAGAACCCTAAAGCATACTAATGTTGTTTTAAAAATTTCACTATATTCAAAGAGAGGATGTTCATAGGTTTTTCTCTTTTATAGAGGAATAAGAATGATGACGTATACAATATTTATTAATCAATTGAGTAAAAATAAAATAGTGGGATTAGTCTCATGGTGGAGTTTGTCACTTAAAGAAATGAGATAGAATATTAAAAATATAAATTTAGAATGATTATTAGAAAATTGGTTCTTCTAAACTGATAAACACTAAGAAGTCTTGGAAATGTGATAGAATAAAATGGTCAATTAACCATAACAAACTATATTCTTATACTTAAATATGATCAATATTTACCCCTCTCCCCTTGTAATTAATAAAAAAAATTGGAGTGATATAGGTTTAATTGGTGACACAATACATGGGTTATGTTAAGAAACATATATAAGTGCATTTTAAGGGAAGATGAGTTGAGAAAGTATTTTCAATATTACAGAGAATGATAAATCATAATATGGAATTATATAATGGTCAAGAAAAATTAGTTTCTATACAAGACAATCGATTACAAAATTGTTTCTAAATATAAATTAATTTCAATTTAAATATTGATAGTAAAAATTCGTATTATAAAAATAATAAGTAAGTTCATAATTTTAAATAAGAGGATGACATATTTATCTTGGTGGATAACAACAGAAAAACAATTAGATATTCATATTTTATTTATATTAATTTTAAAAAAGTCATATTATATGTTATTTTAGTATTCTTAAATATATTTAATAAAGACTCCCTTGGTGAATATCATTCTTATAATTGGTTATAGAATGGAAGGAATTCAAGGGGAGATAGAGCAGAGGTTTCTAAAGCTAGGGGTCAATAAGTTAAATCAAATGATGAGATAATGTAATATATAAAATTATAAAATGGATAAACTAACATGTTTGACTATATAATTTAAATAATATCTTATGGTATAAATTTTCATCCCTTTTAAATCAATATGTTGTAAGGATCATATATTTCCTGATTAATATTTATTTTTTAAAAATATCATGATGGTGTGATTGAGCTCACAAGTTGTTTTTGAAGAAAAATAATCAGGTTCATGTTGAATGATTTTATTGAAGTAATTGATTAACATGGACAACATTGAAGTTTTTTAATTACACTCTTATTTCCTACATCAAGATTTAACTTAAGTAGACATAGAGGATTTAGTGGTAACTCTTTACAATGTGGTAATTTTACTCACAAAATATTTGAGTAATACAAAAAGTATTGTGAGAGTTATAAGCTTCATAGACATTCCAAAATTATTCAAACAAGTGGTAATATATCCCATGGAAGCATAAAAAATGGGATAAATACAAGGATCTGTGGAAGTAGAAGATGTAATGTATATGATAGAGTTTTACCATTTGATAAAACAATGTTGAATGACTAAAATAATAAGTTATTAGTAGAGATAAATGACTGAATAATGTTTTGACCGCAATGTAACATGACACGGGGAGAGGTTTTTCCCTCTAAATCTTGAGAATATTTTTTCTTTGAATTTTTTAAAAACATATCCACTGTTTTTTGGATAAATGGGGAGAATAAAAGTATAAAAATATACATATTTTCATGAAGAGATATCTATGAATTAAATAAGAGAAGTTTATAAATCCACATGGTTATTGATGTTAAAGATTGAAACAGAAAGGGTGAGATGAATATATCTACTTCTTATTGATTTACGGATTCATTTAATAATTTTATATAAAAGGAAGTATTAAGTAATTGTAAAAAAATTTATTCATATAGGAATTATTAATCAAATTAAATGGGGTAATGTTGCATCCAAGAGGTTGTATGTTATATTTTTTGATATGTTTTATTTTATTAGTAATTAGTATTTTTAATCAATAATGATGATCAATGGTCATAATATGGAATATTTATATTTAAAATAAAGAGGTTTGAATTTTTTGGAGGGAAATAAAGTTCTTGTATATTGATATATAATAGATCGTGGATGATGTTGAAACCATGAGGATTATTTCAATTGGATGACATGGATAATTTTTATGGAAGATAAATATGGTTATTACAGATAGAAACCACAACATTGAACTATGTTAAATTAGTGTTTAGAGATATTAATGTAAATACAAATTTTTGAAGGCATCAGCCTATATCTATTTAAAATACAAAGTGAATGTATATTAGTATGTCAAGGATAAATAATTTTTTTGAAAAAAGTTGAAACTTGTTTAAAAATATTTAATCAATATAATTTTTATAAAATATTTTATGGGAAAATAATGTTTATTCTATCCTATTATAGTATTGGTGGTTGTATGAATATGGATGAAAAACATTTGAAAATGATGGAACCAATTTAATTAATAAAATTACAATACCATCATAATATTGATAAACCATTATTATATTTAATGTGAAATGAAGAGACAATAATGGGAGAAATTTCATTAATATTATCTTGATGATAGAATTATATTAATTAATTTATTCCATGGGGATGGAAAAATTAATCACATTTTTGATCAATTTTTATTGAAAAATATGTATAATCTCTTGGTTTGGAGGATATATTTTTTATTTTTTATAGCATACTTGACCCCATTAGCATAATTTTAGTGCCACACATTAATAAAATATCATAGGATACATGAAATCAAATCCCTAATGAAAAAATATATTAGTTTTCTTGGTAAACTAGATACATACATGAATCTTGTAATAAATTTGAATACACAAATTATTAAAAAAAATTGATAATAACATTATTCCATCTTCAATATCCCATTATATCAAATATAGTACTTTTTGTAGAATCCTATGAGAGGAACCAAGATAATTGTGAGGTATAAAGTGTTGTAAGGGTTAATTACAATGGATGATATCATGAATCAATAAGAACAATAAAAATTAAAAGGTAAAAAATTGAGCACACTGTCACGACCCGCCCTCGGGGTCCGTGCCGTGACTACCCCAAGCCCGCCTTCCATAGGCCAGGGGCTGGCGACTAGCACCAAGGCGTAAATCCCAGTAAAAAGGGAAGGCATTGCCTTTGTAAAGTAAACAAACACCACAGAGTAAGCAAGCGGAATGTAAACACTAAGCAAAAGCAGAGTACAACTGAAAGTGCGGAAAAGTAAATGGGCCAGTATACAAACCCAAACTGAAAGTAAAGTACAACTCGAAAGGGAAAACATCAATTGTAAAGTAAAAGCCACTACACCAAGCTGTCCACTGGAAATACCACCTGAAGGGTGGGTACAGATAGCTCCACTGCTCCACGGGTCCCGCCGTCCGCTCCGAGCACGTCCCGCCCAGTGGTCCACCTCCAGGTACCGTCCTGCTCTGCAAGCCTCAGCCAAGATTAACGTTGTCCGTCGTCTGCAACCAACACAACGTAGTGCGGGCAAAGCCCATGCAGGGGTGAGTATAAGATACTCAGTAGGGACGCCGAGACCCCTGAAGGTCTCTCAAAATCCACAAAGGATAAACCACAAAGAAAGATACAATCACGGAGTAACAACCGACACTGCTTAGGTATATGCCCATACATATACCTAAGTCATCAATTTCAAATACGCTCCAACCTCCGAGCCCAAGTACAACTCAGTCCACACAGGAAAGTAAACGTATTCCACTTAGGAAAGCAAAATGTAATCCACATAGGATAGAACAACATAATCCACACAGGAAAGCAACAGGATTCAGATCACACAGGTATACTTCTTCAAAGGACGATAAAGATGATCTCTGATCCATCTAAGTCGTCGGACCCACGAATGATCGATAGGTAACTAACCCCCGCAAAAGACCCACACAGGATCGGTCCCACACAGGACCTGTAGGCGCTGGTTCACACAGGACCGCTGAGCGCAAAGACCCACACAGGATCGGACCCACACAGGATCGGGCCCACACAGGACCTGTAGCACTGATCCACGTAGGATCGTTGAGGGCTGTAGTCGTCGTCGTCGAATCCACCCAGGATCGGGCCCACACAGGACCTGTAGCACTGATCCACGTAGGATCGATGAGTGTTGTAGTCGTCGTCGTCGAATCCACACAGGATCTCTGTACTGTCGTCGTCGCAGTCACAGTAGGAGTAGCAGTAGCAGTAGTAGTCACAGTCGCAGCCAGCACTAGGGTTCCCGCACACAGCAAGCTCGTTCGGAGGGTCCGCCCCACGAGCCGAGAGGCTGATACATCAACTGTCACAAAGTCCAGAGTTGATGTATCCAAAAGTTCCGTATCGTCAACAGGAACTCAACACAACAGACGGCGCGTCGATCGGACGCCCGGTCTGAGAGTTATTGGCATTTTCGTCCCCGGGGCCCGGTTGGTTTTTAAGGCAAAACCAACCCGACCGTACTCCACCTGCGTCCAATCCTCGGGCGGAGTATGCCAAAAGATCTGTCTCACTAAGAGGAACACAACAAAGCTGACGACACGTCAATCGGACGTCCGTAGCTCAAGATATGAGTGTTTCCGCTCCGAGGGCCCGGTTGGTTTCTTGAACGAACCAACCCGGTTGAACTCAAAGTATTCTGAAACATTGAGTGCAATATATTGAAACGACCGTCTCGATCCAAGGATCGCGTTGCCGCAGACGGTTCGTCAATCGGAGGTCCGTGGCTCATGTTATGGCCAAAAGACCGAAACTGTCTTGAAAACGGGGGGTCCGGGTCCGGGCCGACCCGGCCCGACCCCCCCTGGGTCGGCCCGAACCGGGTCGACCCGACCCGAGTACGACCCGGCCCGGCCGGCGGTGGACCGGCGCGGCGGCGTGGTCTGCCGCGGCGGCGCGGTCCGGCCGGCGGCGGCGCGGCCGGCCGCCGTTTGTCGCCACGCGCGGGGGGGGGGGGGGGGGGGGGCAAGCCCCCGCTTCATAATTTGGTGGCGCGGCTAAGCCGCGCCTTCTGCCAATCAACGGCCCCCCTTGTGGGTGCCTGCTTTGAGGAGAAACCGGGGGGCCACCTGCCCCCCCTCAAGGAACCCCCCCCCCTCGTGGGGGGCCTGCATTGAAGAGAACCGGGGGGCCGCCTGCCCCCCCTCAAAAAACCGCCCCCTCAATTAAATGGGGGCTTTTGAGCGCTGGCCGGGGGAATTAAATTCCCCCGGCCTTTGACCTTCTGGCCGGCCATCTGTCCGGCCTGTTTTTCTTCAACGGGACCGACAAACCGGTCCCCTTTCCGGCTTCCGACGCCGGCGGCCCGGCCGCCGGTCTTCTCGTTCCACCGCGGCCCGGAACCGGCGGCGGTGTTCGTCGTCCGGCGCAGTGCGACGACACCGCGCCCCTCCACCGCGTCTTTGATTCCCTTCGACGCGGCGCGATGGCGTTGCGTTCTTGATGATCCTTCCATGGCGCGGTGCGACGGCGCCGCGCAATATAATCATGCAAATATCCGCGTGGTGCGACGGCACCACGCCATCTTGTTTCATCCGCAAGATAAATCAACAAGAACAAAAGAGGGGGTTCGGCCGTGTTCATGCAGTCCGGCCCCCTCACATTAAACGATAAAACATATTTAAATATCCTCACGTTTGTCATGCTGGAACCACCAACGAGAATAAATAAATAAACAAATAATCAACAAAAACCCCTACATTGAAAATTGACGTCGCACATCGGGTATCGCGGAGAAAGGCGTCGCGGCGTCGGACGTAGATTCTGTGGACGTCGGGGTGCGTCCGATGAGGAAACGACGTCTCTTCACTTGTCGCTATGACGAATAAGGGAGGTACGTTGTCGTTGGCGATGATCACCACGGTCGGCGACTTCTCCCTTGTCGAGGAGGAAGATGAAGACGGAAGAATCCGGGACACCGAGTCTTGAAGGTCGTGGGGTCGATGTTCTTCGTCGGAGAAGAACCGTTCTTCACTTTCTTCGTCAAAGATGAAGAAGATCTTCAAGTCTCTCAACGATTCTCCCAAACCTCTCAAGAAACAAAGAAACTAACCAAAAATAAATTAAGCTCACACTTAATTTATTAACACAACACCAACCTTTGAAATTCAAGAGTTTGAATTTCAAAACTCAAATTAAACTCACTTATTAATGTCATAATTTATAACTCAAGTTCACATCATTAATTGTGAGTTGGGGTGGTTAGAGGATATGAAGGGGTGGGGTTCGTGTGGGCCCCACCACCCTCTTAACCTCCCAAGGGAAGTTGGGTAGTTACCCAACTTCCATCCAATGGATAAAAACACTTAAGGAAAGATAAAAAATAAAAATTGAAGTTAAATTTTTATTTTAACATTCACAAATTTTTTTAAAACTTACCTCGTGTAAACGCAACTCCGGAATAGGCGTTCTTAAGCAAATACCAGCGCTGCGGTTCCATCGATGCCCTCAGAATTTGATTCCGGTCACCGGTTCAAAAGTTAGAAATTCCCGCTCGTTCGTTCACTGAACGTACCCGAGCCAAACTTCGGAAATTGATTCCAGGCACACCGGGCCTCGGAATCAGGTGCCGTCAGAAACCGCACTTTTGTAAAATTCCAAAGAAAATTAAGAAAAAATTTCCCTTGAATTTTACGGGTCTTTACATTACTCCCACCTCAGGGATTTATGTCCCCGTAAAGATACATAAAAAACTAGGGGAACAAATGAGGGTACTGAGCACGCATCTGAGCCTCCCGCTCCCATGTGCTCTCCTGGAGATTCCCGTGCTGCCATCTGATGCGCACAAGAGGAATCGATCGCCCACGTAGGACCCACTTCTGTCGATCCTCTATTTCCACCGGGACCTCCGTAAAAGTCGCCCCATCGTCAACGTCAAGCTCCCCATGGTCAATGATGTGCGTCGGGTCGTGCACGTATCTCCTCAGCTGAGATACGTGGAAGACGTCGTGCACCCGGTGCAACTGAGGTGGCAGAGCCAGGCGATAAGCAACCTTGCCAACCCTGCCGAGGACCTGGAAGGGTCCGATGAAGCGCGGAGATAACTTTCCGCCTCGGCCAAATCTCCGAATACCACGTCGAGGTGAGACCCGCAAGAAGACGTGGTCGCCATCCTCGAACTCTAGTGGCCTCCGCCTCCTATCATCGTATGACTTCTACCGGCTCTGTGCTGTCCTCATCTGCTCCTGGATGACCTGGACCTTCTCTGTCGTGGCCTGGACCATCACCGGTCCCACCAGTGCTGACTCCCCAGGGTCTGTCCAGCACAAAGGAGATCTACAAGGTCGGCCGTACAATGCCTCATATGGTGCCATCCCGATGGTGGAGTGGTAGCTGTTGTTGTACGCAAACTCCACCAAGGGTAGGTGGTCCTCCCAGCTACAACCAAAGTCGAGGACACATGCACGGAATATGTCCTCGAGAGTCTGAATGGTCATCTCCGTCTGACCATCTGTCTGATGGTGAAAGGTTGTGCTCAGACGTAGCTGCTTCCCGAACGCCTCCTATAACCCCTTCCAAAGCCGGGAAGTAAAGCGAGCATCTCGATCGGAGATGATAGATGATGGCACACCGTGGAGCCGCACAATCTACTGAACGTAGAGACGTCCCAATCTCTCTACTGAGCCCTGCTCTCTGATGGGTAAGAAGTGTGCCGACTTGGTGAGTCAGTCAACAATCACCCAGATGGAGTCGTGACCTCTGGAAGTGCGTGGAAGTCCAGTCACGAAGTCCATAGATATGTCGTCCCACTTCCACTCCGGAACCTCCAAGGGCTGTACCAAGCCTGCTGGTACCTGATGCTCTGCCGACATCTGTCTGACCACACGAAGGGTTTCCCCTTCCTCCTTAACGTACTGCAAAGCTGCAAAGATTTCTCCTTTGACGAAAAGTGAAATCCGGTCTCATCCCCTGGATGAACCACGTTCCTTGCCTAATACAGTCAATCCCGTCATGATTAGTTAATTCATGGCATGGATGACGTCGTAAGGCCTCGATGCTGCTACCAAGAGATCCAACCGTTACTCTCACCTCCAAGGGTTGAGTCACACTGTCGGCATCAGTTTGTGGTCACTGGGTTTCCTCCAGTAAGAATCTCGCAAGTGAGGGTCAAGTCAACGGTTTTTAATGGGAACCTCTTAGTAAAAACAAACAAAAGACAAGAAAACAAAAATCACCAAGGCAAGAGTCTTTTATTACTTCAACTTAATGTACAAGGACACAAAGCAACACACACTACGAAGCTAGAGGCATTATGGGCAAAGGCCTCTATGCCTGGAGCTAGTCCCGCACTAGTCCACCCGCTTCCGGAGCTCCATGATCGTAAGCTTCAGCTGCCTGAAGTTGTGATCTCCCCTGAGGTCGGGGTGGACCTCCTGGTGGTGGTGGTGGTAGAGCCTCGAAGCGTCGCCCACCACCTGATGCTCGGCCAGTTCCTCTGCCTCTGTCTAGGTGGTTCCTCAACCGTCTGATGCTCCTTCGCATGGCGGGTCAGGCAGTCACGAGCCATGTGGCCTTGCCCGCCGCATGCATAGCATTGTCTTCCACTCGAAAGACTGGCTTCGCGCTGTTTGCCCCGCACTGCTGAGCCAGTGCCCCGAGGACGTCTGCCCGAAGGTCTGGTCTGTCTGGACCCCTGAGTCATCCGTTGACTGCCTGCTGTAGATGACTCTTCCACGTGCCGCCCTGCGGTGGGTCGCAGCGCTGGTGTAGACTCAGCAAGGAAGCTCTCGATCAGAACGGCCCGCTCTAGTACTCCTGTCAGAGTCGGTATGCTGAGGGAGATCAGCGATGCCCTGATCTCGTGTCTCAAAACCTGCTCGAAGGTCCGAGCCCGGAAGAATGGGTCCCGTACCATGTCGGTCGGGAAGCGCGAGAGATCGGTAAATTTCGCCGAGTACTGAGCGACCGTCCAAAGAAGATATGCCTCATCGTGCACCTGGAGCATCAAGCTCCACCATCGTCCTGCTGCTGCGTGTAGTAGGCTCGCAGTGAGGATCACCATGAGGTCTGCTGGTGTCCTCACTAGCATAAACACACGTACCACGGCCTCCAGCCAGTCCTCTGCTGCCTGGGGGTCCGTCTCCCCACGAAACCTAGGTGGTCGCTGGCGCTGAAACTCATGCAGTGTGCTGAGGCGATGTGCATCGTCAGCGGCTGGTGCTGGAAGTATCGAGGGCTCGACGGGTAGTGCTACCGCCGGTGCCACTGCTGACAAAGGGCCCTGCACCGAGGCATCGTCGCTCGGTGGGCTGTCATCACACTCGACTCTCGGAACCCTAGCTGGCTGCCGTCGTGGGGCCATCCTGAAAGGAAACAGGTGCGCCACGGTCAAACAGTATACCTGGTGAGCTGACACAAAGAAATCACAAAGAAAACTTTGAAACACACACGCAATCAATGTTTTCGTGCATTAAGTCAGAAATCAGAAATCAGGGTCCTGGTGTACGGATATGTCGGCCGCCGCACCAACACTGGACTCCCTGGACTGATAACCACACTCAATACGCTAAACATTATTGCATCACATAGAAAAGATCAGAGTTCATGGTAGAACCGAACTCCTTTGATACCAATTTGTCACGACCCTCCCTCGGGGTCCGTGCCGTGACTACCCCAAGCCCGCCTTCCATAGGCCAGGGGCTGGCAACTAGCACCAAGGCGTAAATCCCGGTAAAAAGGGAAGGAATTGACTTTGTAAAGTAAACAAACACCACAGAGTAAGCAAGCAGAAAGTAAACACTAAGCAAAAGCAGAGTACAACTGAAAGTGCGGAAAAGTAAATGGGCCAGTATACAAACCCAAACTGAAAGTAAAGTACAACTCGAAAGGGAAAACAACAACTGTAAAGTAAAAGCCGCTACACCAAGCTATCCACTGGAAATCCCAATTGAAGGGTGGGTACAGATAGCTCCACTGCTCCACGGGTCCCGCCATCCGCTCCGAGAACGTCCCACCCAGTGGTCCACCTCCAGGTACCGTCCTGCTCTGCAAGCCTCAGCCAAGATCAACGATGTCCGTCGTCTGCAACCAACACAACGTAGTGCGGGCAAAGCCCGTGCAGGGGTGAGTATAAGCTACTCAGTAGGGACCCCGAGACCCCTGAAGGTCTCTCAAAATCCACAAAGGATAAACCAAAAAGAAAGATACAATCACGAAGTAACAACCGACACTGCTTAGGTATATGCCCATACATATACCTAAGTCATCAATTTCAAATACGCTCCAACCTCCGAGCCCAAGTACAACTCAGTCCACATAGGAAATTAAACGTATTCCACACAGGAAAGCAAAACGTAATCCACACAGGATAGCACAACACAATCCACATAGGAAAGCAACATGATTCAGCTCACACAGGTATACTTCTTCAAAGGACGATAAAGATGATCTCTGATCCATCTAAGTCGTCGGACCCACGAAGGATCGATAGGTAACTAACCCCCGCAAAAGACCCACACAGGATCGGGCCCACACAGGACCTGTAGGCTCTGTTTCACACAGGATCGCTGAGCGCAAAGACCCACACAGGATCGGACCCACACAGGATCGGGCCCACACAGGACCTGTAGCACTGATCCACGTAGGATCGCTGAGTGTTGTAGTCGTCGTCGTCGAATCCACACAGGATCGGGCCCACACAGGACCTGTAGCACTGATCCACGTAGGATCGCTGAGTGTTGTAGTCGTCGTCGTCGAATCCACACAGGATCTCTGTACTGTCGTCGTCGCAGTCACAGTAGGAGTAGCAGTAGCAGTAGTAGTCACAGTCGCAGCCAGCACTAGGGTTCCCGCACACAGCAAGCTCGTTAGGAGGGTCCGCTCCACGAGCCGAGAGGCTGATACATCAACTGTCACAAAGTCCATAGTTGATGTATCCAAAAGTTCCGTATCGTCAACAGGAACTCAACGCAACAGACGGCGTGTCGATCAGACGCCCGGTCTGAGAGTTATTGGCATTTTCGTCCCCGGGGCCCGGTTGGTTTTTAAGGCAAAACCAACCCGAACGTACTCCACCTGTGTTCAAACCTTGGTCGGAGTATGCCAAAAGATCCGTCTCACTAAGAGGAACATAACAAAGCTGACGGAACGTCAATCGGACGTCCGTAGCTCAAGATATGAGCGTTTCCGCTCCGAGGGCCCGATTGGTTTCTTGAACGAACCAACCCGGTTGAACTCAAAGTATTACGAAACTTTGAGTGCGATATACCTAAACGACCGTCTCGATCCTAGGATCGCGTTTCCGTAGACGGTTCGTCAATCGGAGGTCCGTGGCTCATGTTATGGCCAAAAGACTGAAACCGTCTCGAAAACGGGGGGTCCGGGTCCGGGCCGACCCGGCCCGGCCGGCGACGGTCCGGCCGGCAGCGGCGTGGCCTGCCGCCGTTTGTCGCCACGTGTGGGGGTAAAGCCCCCTCTTCATAATTTGGTGGCGCGGCTAAGCCGCGCCTTTTTCCAATCAATGGCCCCCTTTGTGCGGGCCTGCTCTGAGGAGAAACCGGGGGGCCGCCTGCCCCCCCTCAAGGAAACTGCCCCCCCCCCTCGTGGGGGGCCTGCATTGAAGAGAACTGAGGGGCCGCCTGCCCCCCCTCAAAGAAACCGCCCCCCTCAATTAAATGGGGGGCTTTTGAGCGCTGGTCGGGGGAATTAAATTCCCCCGACCTTTGACCTTCCGGCCGGCCATCTGGCCGACCGGTTTTTCTTCAATGGGACCGGCAAACCGGTCCCCTTTCCGGCTTCCGACGCCGGCGGCCCGGCCGCCGGTCTTCTCGTTCCGCCGCGGCCCGGAACCGGCTGCGGTGTTCGTCGTCCAGCGCGGTGCGACGACACCGCGCCCCTCCGCCGCGTCGTTGATTCCCTTCGACGCGGCGTGACGACATCGCGTTCTTGATGATCCTTCCACGGCGCGGTGCGACGGCGCCGCACAATATAATCGTGCGAATATCCGCGTGGTGTGACGGCACCACGCCATCTTGTTTCATCCGCAAGATAAATCAACAAGAACAAAGGAGGGGGTTCGTTCGTGTTCATGCGGTCCGGCCCCCTCACGTTAAACGATAACACATATTTAAATATCCACACGTTTGTCATGCTAGAACCACCAACGAGAATAAATAAATAAACAAATAATCAACAACACCCCCTGCATTGAAAATTGACGTCGCACGTCGGGTATCGTGGAGAAAGGCGTCGCGGCGTCGGACGTAGATTCTGTGGATGTCGGGGTGCGTCCGAGGAGGAAACGACGTCTCTTCACTTGTCGCTATAACGAAGAAGGGAGGTACATTGTCGTTGGAGATGACCACCACGGTCGGCGACTTCTCCCTTGTCGAGGAGGAAGATGAAGACGGAAGAATCCGGGACGCCGAGTCTTGAAGGTCGTGGGGTCGATGTTCTTCGTCGGAGAAGAACTGTTCTTCACGTTCTTCGTCGAAGACGAAGAAGATCTTCAAGTCTCTCAACGATTCTCCCAAACCTCTCATGCAACAAAGAAACTAACCAAAAATAAATTAAGCTCACACTTAATTTATTAACACAACACCAACCTTTTAAATTCATGAGTTTTAATTTCAAAACTCAAATTAGACTCACTTATTAATGTCATAAGTTATAACTCAAGTTCACATCATTAATTGTGAGTTGGGGGGTTAGAGGATATGAAGGGGTGGGGTTCGTGTGGGCCCCACCACCCTCTTAACCTCACAAGGGAAGTTGGGTAGTTACCCAAATTCCATTCAATGGATAAAAACACTTAAGGAAAGATAAAAAATAAAAATTGAAGTTAAATTTTTATTTTAACATTCCCAAATTTTTTTACAACTTCCCTCGTGTAAACGCAACTCCGGAATAGGCGTTCTTAAGCAAATACCAGCGTTGCGGTTCCATCGGTGCCTTCGGAATTTGATTTCGGTCACCGGTTCAAAAGTTAGAAATTCCCGCTCGTTCGTTCACTGAACGTACCCGAGCCAAACTTTGGAAATTGATTCCGGGCACACCGGGCCTCAGAATCAGGTGCCGTCAGAAACCGCGCATTTTTAAAATTCCAAAGAAAATTAAGAAAAAATTTCCCTTTATTTTACGGGTCTTTACACACACATTGAAATTAAATTAATTGAGAAGTAAAAATCAATATAGAAATCCAAATAACTGAAAACACATGTTATTTAATCAATGAACTAATGATAAAATGCATCCAGAGATAATATCATAGTTAATATATCATGGATAATAATAACTAAATTCTGAATGAAATCAATCCTAAATTGTTAGACATCATGTTTCCAAATAATATGATAACCTTACTATACAGACCTTTAACATGATGTTTTATAATATACTACAATCAATACACTTTACAAGATAGTTTAAAACATGCTAGTTACAATTGTGCAGGGTTTTTCAATAGATTTTTTCTCATGAGACAATCGATGCATAGAGGGGAATTAATAAATCATTACCCATAAACAATTTTTATATTCAAATAATTCATTATATATCTAATATTATATTTAATTCATATACAATTTGACTTATTAAATATTCATATTTGGTCAAGGATAGAGATTTATCAATACTTCCTCAGTTTATCAATTAACTTTCAATGTAAACACCATACATAAAAGGGTATAAGGTATGGGAAATAATCATATCAAATAGAAAATAATAATTATATTTAATATAAATGTAATTTATAATAAAAAAATTATTACAAGTAATTTCGTTTTTCAATAAAAATTTAACATTCACAAAAGAAAGTGAGATTGTACAACAACTATTACCACTTTGTAATTTTAAACTCAAATAAACTTCGATGAAATAATTCAAATTGAAACAGAAAATATCATAAATTATGAATTAATCATAATATTACTTGTCAAAGGGTATGTATATTAACAACATAAAATTCAATTCATGCATAATAACTAATATGTCTCAATGGAATGTAAATTGAGACAAAATCCCTTACCTCACTTACCCTTTTGGGTAAACGTGCATTAACCTCATGTGAAATAGTTTTAAAAATGTTATTAACTTATACCAAAATCATATTAGTATTTATGAAATCATATAATTCCCTTATATATAGTCTAATTACCCATTCATTAATAGTCAATCAATATTTTCATTGTTTTAGCTGTTAATTGTCCGGTTTTCTCATTTATGGATTATTAAGAATGTTCTGGTTCCTAGGGGTGTTATATGTTTATATAATATCAAGAATAATAATAATGACATAATTATAATATTTTTACATCAATTTTTCTTTTAAAACAAATCATTAATGATGGTTATGAAAAATGATGTATGTTACGATCATGGAGATGGTTGGTCATATGTACACATGGGTAATGTTTCCATTTTTAAATGTTAATTATAGAAGAAAGGTAAGTTCTATTTTACCTTTATAAATTATAATAATATAATATATAACATATTACATAATTATATATTTCATTTTTTTGTGTGGTGATGAAAATAGAGTCACATTTCTTTGTGAAGGTTGAATTCCACGCATTGATGAACAATGTTATCATCTTTTTGTGAGTTAATCGGAAATATTGATAAATATATATAATATTTACAAACTGATAATTATGTCATGAATATAATAAATATTTAATTTATATCACATATAATGATTAAATTTACCTGTATTACTTTTTATGTGAAGCGTTAGTGAAAGATGAATCACATCGCTTCATGAGATAGTGGTCCACCACACACATGAGTGACATTATCATATACCCTAAAGAATGGTTGGTGAATATATATATATATACATATATTATATAATTACTAAAACAGTTTAAATATGTTATTAATATGATATATATAATTTAAATTCATCATAATATTTGACCTTGATAGGTGGAAATGGAAAAACAAATGACATCGGTTCGCAAGATGATAGTTCACCGTAGACATGAATAATGATTTATTACCCCATTTGATGAAAGTAAAAATGGTTTTAGGTCATGAAACTATTATAAAAAAATGAAATTATATTTTATATATTTTGTTTATTATATTATAATGGTTTAATAAAAATTAAACTAGGTGGAGAAATAAGAAAAATAAAGATGCTGGTTGAAGAACATGACCTCTTCTTCCGGTATCCTTCTTATGATTGCTATAAATGCTTCCTTGGATGGATTTATGAATAGTATAAGGATTATAGGATGATATTAGGGAATTTAGAAAGTTATTTGGATATGTTTTGGATAATCAAAATGACCATAGAGGTGTCATTAAGTGAGGGGAGTGAGATCTCTTTTATAATTGAGGAGTTTCACTTTTCTAAATACCTTAAAGTATTTACTATTTGGATGTCAATATTACTTAAAGTGGATAAAATATTGACAATTAATGGGTTATGGGTATTATAAAGATGATCATAATCTCCACCCCACATTTAAACACAAGTTTTTTACATTTTTTCCTTAATATTTATGTTTCCATACTTTTTCTATTTTGGGTTTTCACTATAGTAACAAGTTTTCTAACCTAGCTAATTTATCCATTAAGAATAAATTAATGTAGTACATATTAGATAATTTTTACTGACTAATTTTAATTATAAAATACAATTTATAAATTTAAAATCCTATGTGCATTGGAAATTAACTTTAACACAAGCACATGTAACGTTCAAAACACACAACTTTAACACTAACCACATTAATAATGATATTACTATTTAAGGGTCAATGTATTGATTATAATATTTTTTTTTTCAGTTAATGTAACATAGGTTGTATTTTATTCATTTGAAAACCACAAGGAATAGTATAGTATTTTTAGTAATTTAAAATCATTTAATTATATATAATTATCGTAAAATAACATTAATGTCAATTTTGACATTATTTATTTAAATTGAAGTCCAAAATATAAATAAAAATGGAATTATAATATATTTTTTAATAACCTATAAAACATGATATATTAACTTGAAAAAGTAACGGATCACAATTATTTATTCAATTTACATAAGTTTTTATATTTCTTGTATCATTTATTTTCTTTTCTTTTTAACAAAATAAATACTATATTTGGATTTCTTAAGAATTATGAGTAATTATATTATCTCCAACATATTAATATAAATTATCAAGATAAACAAAAATATTTTATATTTCTATCTAATAATTATAATACAAAAATATGTTATTTTTCCAAACCCTAAGTATTTATTGATATTAAAAGGAAGAAAATTATTTTTTTGTCTGTTTATTTAATCAACTTATTATATGGGTCATATTCAATGGAAAGTTGCAAGGAATTGACATATTTATTAAACTATTAACTCCAATATAGAAATAAACTCATTAAAAAAATATTCTAATATTTTATGGGATTTTCAGTTTTGTCATTCTAATTTAAATGTAGACCCATTTTTACCTTAATTACGTTAATTAATTTTTAATCCATTCATGATTCGTTTTAGAAAAAAAATTAATTTGACCAGAAATAAATTAAAAATTAATCTGATACAATATATGGAATCCATTTTCCCAAATTCAATTCATACAATCAGAAAATGATTAATTTAAAATTATTCATGCCCGATAAGAAAATGGGTTTTCAGAGATGAAATGTTCAAAAGTTTACTATGTTTTTATATCAATGTTCAATATGAAAATGAATCAAATGAAATAAATTACATTAATTGTTGTAAATTTGATCTAATTTTTTGTTAAAAATAATTAAAAATATAATTTAACATTATAAATTTTTTAAATGAAATGGTAGTAACCAATTATAAATTTGAATTTTTCACTATTTGTAAAAAAATAAAACTTCTCAAAAAAATCCCAATAAAATCACAATATGATAATTTTGATATTATGATTTTCTAAATAAATTTTATTTTCTAAAAATAATTTCCTAAAAGTGTTCAAAAATAATTTTAAATTATTTATTCAATGTGTGACTAAATCATATTTTAGAATCTTTTTCTTTGAAATGATTCTTATTTTATTTATAATCAATAAATAGGAAATGAAAATGTGTAAAATAAAAATTTTCATATGGTATTTAATAATATTTATACACCTTATTAAAATGGAAAGGCGATAATTATCATATTGAAAAATAATATTTTTCGTATATTGTTGTTTGGTATAACTCAGTATTTTATGAAATGAATGTTATGGAACAAACATGATGTTATGTGTAATGTAAGATTAACTCAGTGTTTCATGAATTCAATGTTATAGTATAACAACCATTATCTTTATTTCACATTAATACATTATTTATTTCATAAGACTATATTTAGTACAACATAGATGATCGAGAAGTCTGCTATCTTTGGGAATTAATTACATTACATAACAACATAAAATAGGGAATACAATATCTTTATTGAAAAAAACCCTTAACATGCTCAGAATACTCCTTCAAACATAAACCACATGGGATAACCTCGAGTAAAACATAACAAAGGTAATTGATATAAATATGATTAAGGGAATAAAAAAATTTGTAACTTGAATAAGATAATACATATTAGACAATATGCATATCAATGGGTCATAAATAGGGTAGGAATCATAAACATAAACACTGAGACATGATATAGTATTGTAATCATAAAGGAATAATGGGAAATGTGGCAACAAAATAATACATTAAATCATATACATAGGTCAAGGATAATCTTCCAAGGTTTCAATGTAGAAAATGTTTCATGAAGAAATTAGAAACAACATTTTCCCCACATGATGTGTCATAGTACTAAACAATACCCAATGCACTGGAGAGATATCGAGGAAAACCCATCATAATCATTTCATTATCATGCTTAAGTGTGACACATAGATCATACAACATGGATTCATTAATTATCAAAATTTATTCCATGATAAAGGAGTATGAAAAATACACATGTAAGTCCGAAATCCAAAAGTATATGAGCATAAAGGTGAAGAACCATGATAGAAAATGGATATGGTATTCACCAAATAATTGGTTTGGAATAGAAAATCCTAATGACATTTCAATATCATAATGACGTTACATAGAGATTCATAAAAATTGGTTGATGATAGAGAAAGGGGTCTCTTATCACATAGACATCAAATGGGAAGTAATAGTGACTTGTATAAACATATCCCAACCTTATAAATTGGAAATAAAAGGCAAGAAGAAACATGAATAATGAAATGAATCCTAACCATTTTCCGGCATGGTAACAATTTTACATAAAAGAAAATGGTGGGATTACTAAGAGTTAAATGTGTACTATCACCACATATACATAAAATTTATTTTAATTGGGATATGAAATAATATATCCCAACATTATCAAACTGAAATTAAAAATCATACATAAAAGGGTTATTGAATAAAAATAGAAGAGATAACTCCCTTACAATATTTTGGTATAGTAGTTTATTAGATATAGGTAATAATGAGATATTATAGATAATATATCATTAAAATAACATAAAAAGGATAGTAAGTTAATGTTTATAAATAAATTACATTATAAAAAATTGAAATTAAGAATACAAATTCCAAATATGGTGCCTAAATTGAAAGGGTGAGCGAAAAGTGGGGATTCTTTACAAGAGTGTGTGACTCCAAAGGCTTAGGAGGGTTTCTTGAAAGCTTGGGGTCACTTTGAGATGAATATACAGAGTATAGGGATTATTTTGGATGATCCCTAATGATTTTTGGTGAATATAAATGTGATCTTGAGTGGATTTATATGGGAAAATTGGTAGATTTCTTTATTATTTTGGTTTTTGATTCAACATAATAAAATATCAAAACCAGAAACCATAGAATGTTTTATTCATAAGTTTTCTACCGAAGGGGTGTTTATTTTATTATTTTAGATGAAAAATGACCAAATGTATTAAAATATTAACTTTGGTGATGTGGTGGTGAGTCACACTCTTAATGAGATGATTTTAAAATAAAAAAATATATTATAAGTCATAAAGGATTCATAATTGATTTAAAAATTTCATCAAATAAAATTTAAATTACATTATTTCAAATGAAAAAAAAATATTTTCTTATGTATCCCATTTATATAAATTATTGCATCACTTTTGGTCCATTTTGATTTCATAAATCACAAAGTATATTTAAACGATATTCAATTCTTCCCCAAAAACATGACTCCCTTATAAAATTATGAAAAATTCCCAATCGGATAATTTTGATTTCCGAATTCCAAGAATAATAGTCACTTTATTTAAATAAAATTTTAAGTATTTGAAGTTTTACTTTTAAAATAATAAAAAACATTTATTGAAAAAAGACATGTTTTTGACAATTACATTTTTTGAAACCATATAAAAATTTCATTTGACTTCATGATCATTTATATGTGATAATAATTATTTAATAATAAAATATAACTAAAATAATATTTATTTCATGAATAGATTAATTCATAAATTCATTAATTTATTTTTAATATTTACCAAAATACAATTTATAATTTATTGTATCAAAAAAAATCATTTACATAGAAAAAATAATATAATTAAAATATATTAATTATTATATAAATAATAATATACAAATTTTTATTTCTAGGATATTGAAATATATCTCTTTAATAAACCAGTATAATCCCTATGAGTAAGGTTTGTGATTATGGGACTTTCATGGTATGGTTCAGCGAACATGGTTTGGGTTGTGAGCTCGATAATCTTGAGCATCTTTCGTAAACAGTTTCTCTCATGCGTATGTTGTTGGATATCATCTTTCTCTTGAACAATATAAAATCCTAGAGATTCTATCTACTTTAGAATATCTAATAAATGGGCTTCATAGGGTATGATCCTACTGATTTATGTTATCACTTCATTTTTCTATCTCAGTTGGATTGTTAAAACCATATATCTATACTAACCATGTAATCTATGTGAAACATATATATTATCAATGGTAATGATAATTAAGGTGCTTTAAAATAAAATTTTATATAATAAAACAAAATAAGTTCATTTTTTATAACTGTGTTACTTTTTATGAAATTAAATCAAAAGGGAAATTTTATTTATAAATGTTCGGGTTGTTACAATATCCCCCCGTTAAAAAATATCACCCTCAAATTTTTCTTCTCTCATATTAAAACATATAATAGAAATTATATTTCATTTCCTCCTCTAGTTTTTATATTTCTTCCTCAAACTTTTGGCTTCTTCATATCACATTGAGAGGGTGCATTGTCTTATTTCATAGAAATTTTTCTCTATGATCTATGATCACATATTAATGCTTCTCATAGGAAATATTTTTCTCCAATGGTACCACCTTAGGATTGAGTACATGTGAGGGGTATGGTATGTACTTTCTCCATAGGGACACATGGAATACCTCATGTACATGAGTTAGGTTCAGTGGGGTTGTATTCGATATGCCACCTTTTATATGCGATCTAAGATCTAAAAAGGGAAGATGTAGCTTGATCTAAGATTTCCCTTCATCCCAAATCACATCACTTTATTCCATAAAGATATGCAGAGGAATACCATGTCTCTAACATAAAACTATAGGTCTCATCAAAATATTTTATCATAGATCTTTGTTTGACTCTAGGAATCCTTGATGTGACACAGAATTGTTTTAAACTTCTCCATCATTTCTTAAAACATTTCTAGACCTAGAAGTTATCATTACCCAAGTTCATCCCAACATGAATGTGTTTTTCACCTCTTCACACAAAGGGATTTATAGGCATCCATTTGGATGATTGACTCGAAAATATTGTTTTAAGAGAACTTGAATAGAGTAAGATGTTTGTCCCATCCTTTTTTCAAGTCAATTTAGAATTTTCTCAACATGTTATTAAGTGTCTGGATAATCCCATAAGATTGGACACTGGTTTGAGTATGATAAGTTGTACTGAAGTTCTGCTAAGTCTTTATATCTTGTATTTAATTTATCCAAAACATCTAATTGAATTTTGGATATCGATCGAACTATATTGATAATGTTACTCCATGATGCATCACCACATATATGATGAATATCTATGCAAGTTGATCCATTGAGAAATCATCTTGAATCACAATTAAGTGTTCAGTATTTGAAAGAAGATCCATAATAACCTAGATATTATTATTTCCTTTAGAAGTCATTAGAGGTCCAATGAAAAAGTCTTTGGTGATGTTTTCTCATTTCTATATAGGTGTAGGTAATGGTTATACTCTCCCCTTAGAATTCTACCTTTCAGATATAAGTTAATGACATACTAGGTACTTTGATGTATATTCATCTATCTTCTTCTTTATGTGGCCCCACTAGTATTTCTCTCAGAGGTATCACTATATATATTTTTTCCCAGGTGAATGGAGAATGTCAAACTATGTGCATCATACAATAGTTCCTTCTTTAACATAAGATTTCACAGAACACATATTATTGACCCAAATATCACAATTCCTTCTTCATTAACATTGAACTATGGGAATTTCCATTTTCTCATAGTTTCCACTTTCTTTGTAATTTCCACATCATCATTTAGATCATCATTTAACATTTCAAGAATATATGGTTGAGAAATTATTTGTGAAAGGATTTATGAAGTTTTTTACTTTATGATTCACATGTCCATACTCTTCAATTCTAAGAATATTATATCTTTTTCGATTCTAATCAATGATAAAATTGTTGGATCATTTCTACTTAAAAAATCATCAATATTGTTATCTTTACAAAAATTTTAGTGAATTGAATATTCATAGTCTTTGAGTAGCTCTAACCATCTTCGTTGGTGCATATTAATATCTTGTTATGTGAATATATATTTGACACTGTTGTGATCAGTATATATTTCACACTTCCCCCTATAGAGACATTGCTTCAAAATATTCAATATAGAGAACATATCTACCAAATCTAGATCATGTGTGGGATAGTTTTACTCATTAAATTTTAACCTCCTTTAGGGGTAGGCAATGAATGTTTCATTCTACATTAACACACAACCCAATCCCTTCTTTCAAGAATCAGTGAATACAACAAAAATTTCACCACTTATAGGTAGTGTGAGCATAGGGTATATAATAAGCCTCATTTATAAATCCATGAATATTTCATCACATTCATTATTATAAGAAAACATGACTCCCTTTTGGGTTATCATGGTAATAGGTTTTGAAAATAGTGATACATTACACACAAATAGTTTATATTACACAACTACCATAAGGAAACTATAGATATCTATCACAAATGTTTTCCTCATTCATATTTCAATTTATTTTTTCATTGAAGGATCCATAGATAACCTGATACTTGTGATGATATAAACCAATAATGATACACCCCTAAACCCAAAATCACACTTGTTATACTTGGCATAATAATTCCACTTTTGAAAGGTCTTTAGAACGGTGTTAAAATACTCCTCATGGTCGTCATTGGATTTAGAGTATATTTGGATATCATCTATAAGGACTACGAAAAATTTGTCTAGTTAATATCTAAAGACTCTATTTATCAAATAAATGATAATTTATGGTGCACTAGTAAGTCTAAATGGCATCACTATGAACTCACAGTGTCGGTGCCTTGTATGAAAAGTGGTATTGGGGATATCTTTCTTATTCACCCTTACTTGATAATATCTTGGCGGATGATCCACCTCAGAGAAGTATTATGCTTCATATTGATAATTGAAGAATTCATCAATTTATGGAAATGGATAATTTTTCTTTATCATGGTCTCGTTGGTCTCACGATAATAAATGAAAAGGTGTATTGACCCATCATTCATCTTCACAAAGAGAACTAGTGCACCCCATATTGTATCACTTGGGTGTAAAAACCCTTTATCAAGATTTTATTGACATTTTTTATTTATCTCATAATATTCCCAAAAATATATACTATATAGAGTCATTGATATTGTAAATTACCCAGGTATAATATTGATTAAAAATTCAATGTCTCGGTTAGGTGGAAGAGCAGGAAATTAATCAGAAAATATATCTGTGTATTCACTCACAGTAGGCTTATCATTAAGGATGATCCTTTATTTAGAATAAATCATTTGATCTGAATAGTATTACTCATATGGAAATAACATTAATTATATATATGATTGTGTTAAATAATATTCAACATCATCCTTGCACTTGTACAGAATCAAGGGTTGATTCACTATATGAATAATGATTTCCATCTCACAATAACTGATGTTGCCTCTATACTAGGAAAGCCAATCCATGCCCAAAACTGCTTCAAATTCCACAAAAAATGTATAAAAAATTTCATTAGGAAGTTCCACCCACAAATTATTATAGGAAATTAGTTATATACATGGGAAGAAATAATTTCTCCATTTTTCGTTTTCACCGCCATCTCTACTTCCATGATTTTTGGTGGTTTTTTAATAGTTTTACTAAACTTTTTTGATATGATGGAATGCGTTGAACTATGGATGATAACCATGCCTTTCACATTTTGATTCTGGTTCTACTCATTTACTACATCCAAACTAGACTTAGGGATGAGTATTTTAAAACTACCAAACACATAATGGGGAATCCAATGAGATAACAGACAACTTATAAATTACATTTATTTTCTTAGCTTAGGAATCTCTAGGCTTTACTCTATGTTATCCAAGATCTGTTTCCTAACATGTATTCTTATGGGAATTTTTTCATTAATAATGGTTCATAATGAGATTATGAATTTACCAAATAATATTAGTAGGAGTGTCAAACATGGTACAAAGTAAGGCCACTTGTCATGTACCAGGTTACCCCAAGTCATGCCCTGAACACCTTGCCAGAGTTGTTACTCCTAAACATATTTGTTACAGAAACACATCTACTTGTAGTATCTTGATCGGGATTTATTTTCTTGATAAACCAAATACCACATAATTTCCAAAATTTATGTATTTTTTTCTTATACTTAGTCATATTCATATGGTTTTCACAATATTTCTCTAATCCCGATCCATAAAATAACTAATCTTTTCCTCTAATACCAACTATAACAATCATACACTTTATTTCAAATTAATACTTGATTTATTACATAATAATATACGTATTACAACCCAGATAAATGATAAATCTATTTTATTTAGGAATCAGGTACATTACATAACAACATAAAATATGGAACATACCATCATTATTGAAAACATCGTTAATATGCTCAAAATACTTCTTAGAATTTAAAATAGACTAGGATAACCTAGGGAAAAGATAATAAAGGGGTTAACTATAAACAACAATAAGAGAATAAAAAATAAATATAATTAAAAAGATTATATACGTTAAATAGTGGGCACATCAATGGGGCATAAAAATAGTAGGAATCATAAACATAAACAATGAAACATGATATAGCATGGTAATCATAAAGGAAATATGGGAAATTTTGAAATAACATAAAACACTAAATCATAAACATAGGTCATGGATAAACTGAGAAGAAATAATGGAGGAATGAGTAACATAAATTAATTAGCTACACCCATATCCAAACGTGAAATATCATGAAACTAAACATTACCTAATGCATTGGAGTGATATCTCGGTACACCCATCATAATCATTTTATTCCCATACTTATGTGTGCAACATGGATCATAAAAAATTGATTAATTCATAATTATAATTTATTATATTATTGATGATTGTGGAATACATAAATTTAAGTCCTAAATCAAAAAGTATATTTGTATAAAGGTGAACAACCTTTATAGAAAATGGGTATGGTATTTACTACATAATTGGTTTGTCAAGGAAAATCTGGTGATATTTTAATAGCTTTACGATGTTACATAGATAATCATAAAAATGGTTTGATGAGATAATAATGGATCTATCACTACAAATGAATCGAATGGGTAATAATATGTACATGTATAAACATATCCCAACACTATAAATTGAAAATAGAAGTCATGAAGAAACATGGATAAGGAAATTAATCCTAACTATTTTTCGGCATGGTAACAGGTGTACATAAAGGATCATGGGAGGATTAATGAGAGATAAAAGGGTAATATAATCAATTAGGCATAAAATTTATATTAACGGTGGAATGGTAGAGTATATACCATCATGATGAAACTGAAATTAAGAATCATATCATAAAATTAAGTTATGAATAAAAAGAAAAGAGATAAATCCCTAATAAATTTTTGGCATAGTAACATCTTAGATATAAGTAAAAATTATAGAAGATAAATAATATATCATTAAAATAAAATCAATTAGATCGTGAGTTAATTTTCATAAATAAATTACATTATAAATAATGTAAATTAAGAAAATTAATTCCAAAGAAGGTTCTTGAATTGAAAGGATGAGAGGAATGTAAGGATCTCATACTTGAGTGTGTGAATCAAAATGATTGGGGGGGGGGAATCTTGAAAGAATTGAGGTGGATTGGGAGGATTTTATGGGAAAAGATTTTACCATTTGGATCTGTTCTATAGAGTTTTAGTGATGAAAAGTGGGAGCTTGGGGTGTTTTATATAGGAAAAAGGGAGATTTTTTTAAATTATTTTGTTTTTGGCTTCTACATAATAAAATATCCAAAACCAAAAACCATCCAATGGTTTCTTCCCCTATTTTATTCAAAATGGGATTGATTTATATTATTTTAGAAAGAAAATTTCCAAAATTATTAAAACATGACCCTTGATGATGTAAAGGTGAGTCACACTCTTAAATAAATTAGTTTAAAATCTTAAAATATATTATATTTCTTGGAGGATTAATTATGGGCTTAAAAATTAATAAAATAAACATTATAATTTCATTATCATAAATTGAAAAAAATAGTTGATTTTTTATCCCATTTATATTACTTATACATCACTTTTGGATCATTGTTATGTCATAAAACACAAAGTATATTTATACGGTATTTAATTTTTACCCAAAAATTGGACTATTTCAGAAAGTTATGAAACATTCACCATTAGATAAATCTTACATCATAATTCAAAAAACAATATTAGTTTTTCTAAATTAAATTTTATATATTTGAATTTTCACTTTTAAAATAAAAACCGACATTTATTGAAAATGCTGGGTTTTTTGACAATAAACTTTTTTCTGTACAATTGTAAAAATTTTATTTGACTTCATGATCATTAAAAGTTGATAAAAATTATTTAATAATAAAATATAATTAATATATTATTTATTTAAAAAATATGTTGATTCATAAATACATTAATTGAATTTGAATATGAACCAAAAAATAGAATTTTTTCTTTGTTGTATCCAAATAAATTTACTTACAATATATCAATAATAGGATGAAAATATATTCCTTATTATATAAGTACTAATTTATATATTCCAATTAAAAGGGTATTGATACATATCATTTAAATACACCAGAATACTCTCTAATTGTAAGGTGTGTGATGCTAGTACATTCATGGGATGGTTCGGCGAACTTGTTTTGCATCATGATCTTGATGATATTGAACTTCTCCCATAAATGGTTTCAATTATGTTTAAGTTGTTGGTTATAATCTTTTTCTTGTTCAAGTAAAAATATCATATACGCACTCTCCCTTGTAAGCACTAATAAATGGGATTTATAGGGTAGAATCCTACTGGTTGAGGTCATCACTTCTTTTGTCTCTGTCAATTATATTTTTAAAACCCTATATTTACACTAACCATGAGATCATGATTAAGTGAATATATTATATATGATAAATATGATTAGTGGTATTTTAAATCTAATATTATGTAATAAAACAAAATAAGTGCATGTATTTTCTATAACTATATTACTTAATAACAAATTATATCAAATGGGAAATTTTATTTATAACAGTTAGGGTCATTACATGTAGAATGTGTTGATATTATTTCAAATAGTAAATGTATCAAAAATTATATGGATGTTACACTATGTTATATTCTTAGTGTTTTGTTTTATTAAAAATATATAATATGATGTTCATATATTAATATTCTTTGATGTTACATTATCCCCTACATAAATAAACTGCATTCTTATAATTTTAAATTGATCCTAGTAATCAAGGGATTCTATTTAGAAATAACATTATTGAAAAACCCACATCATAGAGTACTTAATAAAATATCCAATTATGATGGAAATCTATATAATATGTTAATATGGAATTACACATATCTAGGATTCCAAGTAAGAGAACATTGGAGAAAAGTGAGGAAATGGACATGAAATAAAATTGTAAATGATTTTTGATAGTGATTGAGATCATTGATCACAAACAATATAATTGTAAATGGAATATTAAGGGCCTCAAAAACATAAATGTTTAATTATTTAACATAACATATCACCCATCAGAGATAAATTTAATATGATAACATTTTTGTTTCAAGATAATTTCACTAATGTTATGAAATTATTTTACCGTACTAAAATATTTGGAAATATTCATTCTTGATATGTTTATAAGTTATAATAACAATTTGATAATTTTTTGTGCTTCAATAAATTTCCAATTCATTTTTTACTACAATAAATGAATATAAAAAATGATTTTTTAATGATTGAATCTCAAAAATACACTTTTAATGGATTGTGAGATCTATAAAAGAGTGAAAAGTATCTCTATCTCCAACTCTTTTTTAAAACCAATATGGTTATAATAAGTTCCAAAATATAATAAATTAATCTCTAACCTCATTATTAACAATATTGGTTCATCATTATTATTATTTTCAAATTGTTTAGATAAAAAACAATGAAAAATTGACCAGAACATCTTATAGGCCAGTGGTAGGTGCTAAACTCAAATCTTCTTTCAATCAGGTGTTTAATTCTCATGCCCTTCACAAACATGGTGGATGGTTACCTGGTATATAGGTTTTCCTAGTTCTAAATTGTAGTAATATAATTCAAAAAATAATCCTAAAAAATAATATGTATATCCTTGATATAAAATTAATTATTAAATAACCTTTTTACCATGGTTTTTAGTACAAATTTTTTTTATAAATTATGATAATATTATTTTACTATTATTATAATGTAATTAATGATTATATTAACCAAAAAGGCTATCAATACCTTTAAACATATGTTTATAAAATGTAAATTTTTTAATATTCCAAAAAAATTTACACTAAAATTTATTCATTTTGTAATTTTCACAAAATTAACTTAATCTTGGTAGAATACCATCACATAAAACCTAAAAATAAGTGTTTAGAACATTAAAATTATGATCAATCTTAATCTCATTAACCCATGATGGTACCCATAACTCTTAAGTTAATGTAGACATAAACTATTCTAAAATTTAACAAAATACTTAGATGTATCATGATTCTTATCACCAAAATACCATGAGTAATAATACTTTTAAAAATTAAATCATGATTCCCCATACATAAATACTACATATGTTATATATTAAAATATTTTCTTATGTAGCCTATGTTTTAACCTAATTCATTCATTCTCACCATCTATTAAAATCATTTATAATGGGTGGAAAAGAAAATTTGAATTGTACTAAGAATATCCCCCTTAGAGTGTCATACAAAGAGTATAGTAAGGTCTGTTCTCTTGAACCAATTATTGCTTGAGTCATGCCCAATGTTCCATTTTTGGAGTTACTACCCCTAGGTACCTCTTCTCCATAACCATACCTAGATGTAGTTTCCAAATAGGGATATATATTGTAGGAAAAACAACATAGTGTCTACCATACTAAAACTATAGGATATTATTTCATACATATCCTCAATGTCTATCCTTGGGTTATTTTCCCTAATATAGGAGTTCATAAATATAATTCCAATAGTTAATACATAAAATGATCTAATACCAACTATATGAAACCCAACCCCATTAACTTGGAGTTGGTTCTATACATTAATACATTTGTATAAGATACATGGAATCTCATCTAGAATGTCTGAATAGTGTAGTATTCTTGATAAAATGAACACATGTATGGATATTGTATTAGATTTGAATAAAAAATCTCAAACATAATTTTTTTTGTAAGAAAATTAATCCATCTAGAATATCCATGTATATACAATATGGTACTCATCATGTAATCTTGATAAGGGAAATAAAATAAGGGTGACCTCAAATACATAGTAAGGGTTAAGTATAGTGGAATCTACCAGGAAACAATAAGTAAAATCTAATTAAAAATGTAAATTATTGAGAAAAAATTACAATTAAATGGATAGATAAAGAAATATCAATATTCCAAGGTAAATAACATAAAACACATTCCATTTTATCAATGAACTCAATATTGAATACAACGTGACAAAATATCATAGTAAATATATCATGGATAATAATAAATAAATTTTAAATAAAGTAAATTCATAATTATTGAACTTCATGTTCCCCACACATAGGATTCTTTTACTATTAAGAGCATTCAAAAGATGTTTTAGAACAAACTAATCTGAAAACCTTTCATAAGATAGTTTAAAACATTCCAGTTACAAACACATAGGGATTTTTCAACTAATTTTTTCCCATGAGACTGTTGATGCATCTAGGGGTTTCATTATCCATCCCATAACCTGTATATTTAATTTCCAAAGCATTAATTTTATATATAATAATTTATTTTATTCATAAATATTGTTCCTTATGAAATATCATTATTGAGTAAAGTATAGATATTTATCACAGATTCCCATGTTAATCAAATAACATTCAAAGTAAAAACCATATGTAAAAAGCGTATATATTAGCAAATAGTCATATATAACATATAAGAATATGGATACATAATATAAAAGTAATGTACAATGAAAAATTATTACAAGGAAGTGATTGCCTTAATAAAAAGTTAACAATCACAAAATAAAATGTGATTGTACAACAACTTTTACAACTTGATAATTTTCAACACATATCCACTAGGATGAAATAATTAATATTTAAACTTAAAATACCATGAATTGTGAATAAATAATGATATGATATGTCAATATGGTAGAATATTCACCAAATAAATGTGAATTGGTGAATAATAACAAATAATACTCAATAGAATGTAAATTGAGATGAATTCCCTTACATCATGTGTCTTTTTTGGTGAATGTAATTTAACCTTCTATATAGTGGTTAAAAACAAGTTATTAACTTTTAGAAGAACCATATAATAATTTATGATTTAATATATTATCTTTTTATAATTCCTCATCAACATTAAATTAATAATCTTTCAGTGTTTTCATTATTTTTAGTGTCAATTGCATGGTTAATCATTTCTGCATTATTATGAATGTTCATGTTCCTATGAATATTATATTATTTTATAATACAAATAATAAAAATAATTCCAAAATTATCATATTTTTACATCATTTATCATTTTATAACTAATAATAAATTATTTTTATGAAAAACAATGTCTGATTTGATCATAGAGATGGTAGGTCATATGTACCATTTAGTAATGATTCTATCTTTCAAGGATCATTATAGAAAATAGTTAAGTAATATTTTACCTTTACATAATAGTAATAATATCATATATACCATATTATATACTTATATATATCATCCCATTCACATGGTTCTGAAAAAAGATCCACATTGCTTTGGGAAGGCATTAGTCCACACGTATAAGAATGATTTCATCATCGTTCCATGAGTGAAAAGGAAACAACAAAAATAATATATATATATATATATATTATCTTTACATAATGATAATTGTTTCATGAATATAATTTTTAATTTATATCACATATAATCATTAACTTAATATTTATCACCTCCCATGGGATGTGTGAGATAAACATGAATAACATCTCTTCATAAGGCGATAGTCTCCCATACACATGAGTGACATTATTGTATCCCCTATGTAATGAAAATTTAATATATATATATATATATATATATATATTAAATAATGTCTCAATAGCTATAAATATGCTATAAATATCATATGTATTCTTTATATACATTATAATACCCAACCATAAGAGGTGGTAATGGAAAAATGAAGGACATCGATTCACAAGGCAATAGTTCATCCTACACACAAACGATGATTTTGTAACCCATTTGATGGAAGTGGGTATATTTTTAGGTCATAACCATATTATAAAATCATCCAATTATATGGAAGGTATTGAGGTTATTAAATAATAACTTTTCAATAAGACTTTAATGAGGTTTATAAAGAAGTAAAATAAAGACGCTCATTGAAGAACATTACCTCTTATTTGGGCATCCTTATTTGGTTTTCTCTAAATCCTTTATAGGATGGATTTATGCCAAAAGTAATGATTCTATAATTAGGGTAGGTAATATTTTGATTTATTTCTTCTAGTTTTCATGATAAAAAATCATTAGATGTGTGAGAAAGTGAGTGGAGTGACTGCCCTTTTCTAGTTGAGGAGGATTGGCACTTTTGTAAATACCAAAAGTATTCTCTTTTGGGAGGTCCATATTTCCTAAATTTCTCCAAGATTTATAATTAATGGTTTGAAGGGTTGATATATTCCATCCTCTTATACATTATAAATAACACACATTTTTAATTATTATCTTCATTAACTTCTATGTTTTCTTATTTTTACCATTTGGGTTTTCTCTATGGTTACTAGTTTTCAAACCTAAGTATTTTATTCATTAAGAATAAATTAATTTTTGAATTATTATAAACAATATACCCAATTATAATATGTATTAAATCGAATTTATCAATTTAAAATACTATGTTGGAAATTATCTTCATCACAAGAACATGTAACTTGAATAAACATAGTTTTATCCCTAACCATGCTAATGATTTATTTTATATTTAAAGATAAATATATTCATAAAAAAAGATAAATTGGTACATTAATGGAACATACATTAAATTTATTTATCATTTAATAATACCATGGAATAATATATATATATATATATATATTAGTAATTTTGAATAATTTAATGAAATATAATTTTTTTAAAATAACTGTAATGTTAATATTGTCATTAGTCATTTAAAGTGAATTTAAAAATATCAAGACATTATGGAAATTAATTTTTTTTAGTTTGAACCATTTAACCATGATATATTAATCTAAAAAATAATTTAAAATTGTAATAAATTCAATTTACATCACTTTTAATATCATTGGAATCATTTAATTTATTTAATTATTAAATAAATAATTACTACATTGGCATTTAATAATCATTTTTTGTAAATATTTCTTCTCCAAAAAAATTATAATAAAGTATAATGATAAAAAAAAATCTTTATCATTCAAAATAATACTTATAACTAAACATATGTTAGCTTTTCCCCATTCTAATATCTTTATATATATTAAAATGAAGAAAAGTATCTTTTTTATTTTTCTTTACATAACTTATTATATGTGTAATATTTATTGGAAAGTGTAAATGAAATAGAATATTTCAGATAATTTGATGAAAAATTATGGAATAACATTATTTAATAAAATTAAGATAATATTTTATTGTTATTTTCACTCTGGACATCCTTGTTTAACCCCCCCCCCCCCCATATTTTATATCTATATTTACCTTAACCATGCAAATTTACTTTTATACATGATCATTTGTTATATAATTGAAAAAGCAGTTTTCAATTAAAATTCAATATTTTCACTGTTCATCAAAAATGAAACATCATAGAAAAATATAAAAAATTCACCCTAATATAATATATCTATTTCAATATCAAAAATAAAGTTAAATTTTTAAAATAAATTTTCAAAAGGTATTGTAATTAATTTTTAATTATATACAAAAAATGCAACTAAACGGTCTATTAGAAAGAATAATGTTTTTAAGAAAATTGTTATTTTCCTTTTAAATGATTATTATTTTATTTATAATCAATAAATAAAAAATAAACATGGGTAGAATATAAATTTTCCTATGTTTGTTAATCATATTCATAACCACCATTACAATGGCTAGGAGATAAGTATCATATTAAATAATAATATTAAGAGTATATTCTGTTCTGTAAAAATTGATCTTCTTTGAAAAAAATATATCGAAGAAACATTTTCTTGTGTATAATATAATATAAACTCGGTTTTTCATGTATTTAAATATATAGAATCTATTAAATTTATTTAAAATAGTAAATATTTCATAGATTCTTAGTATTTTATATTCCTTTATACACCTGGTGTTGCATGTCATACACATTTTCAATGATTATGGTCATAATTTAAAATTTTAAGGTCTTACATGGTTAATTTGCATAAATGAAAATTATATTTTTTAAGCATAAAATTTTATTGGTTTTATTTTTTTAATTGAAATAAAGAAGATGAAATAGGGAGTTAGAAATGGATTATGGATGAATCTGGCCATATTTCTTATATGGATAGAGAATAGGGAGACAAAATTGGTCACTCTATAATAGATTACATATTGTAATATCAAGAAGTGTGGGGTAATTTTGGAAATGGTATGTAAAGGATAAAATGGGTGTATTTTGAGAGTTTTACATAAATTGGGTTGGTTGATTATAATGCATTAAATATTTTTGGAAATTTTTCTAGAGTTTAGAGGAAACTAAACACGCTTGGATTTGGAGGACACTACATTGTAATTTCATTATATATTTCTATTTCAATTTTAAAATAGACATATTTTTATGGGATATAGATTTTAATTTTGTGGTTCATGGATTCATGCCACTGACTAGACAAGACCTCCCCATGGTGGAATATAACACACTATTCTTTATTAAATTATGAAAATTTTAAAGATTCAGTTTGAATTCGAATGGGACATAACAGATTGATATTTTAAAGGCTGATTAAACTTATTTAGATCAACATAATCACACTTAAATGAGTGTGACATATACAATGATTATCGAATATATTTTAAAATAGTATATATCTCAACCATTTGTTAAATGGTTAGATTTTGGGAAGTGTTGATATATTATATGACAACAGAGATGGAGGATAGAGAAAATAATTAAAAAATTTAGTTAGGGTGATAAAATGAGAGGAACATGTATAATTATAAAGGATTTATTGAACCATATAATTTATCAAAGAATGGATTTTTTTTAATAATTTCATAGACTATATCTAGATAATTATAAAGAATATGTAGTGGAATTGAGATAATTACATTATTATAATTATACTTATGTAGATGAAGAGTTTGATTTGTATATGAACAAGGTGGAAGACACTAGTTATAAAATATTATCAATGATTTGATCGCATATTGATTTGAAGAAATAAGGTAGTGTGGTGGATTTCATTTAAGTATAGAATATAAAGTGCTATTATGAACAACATCTCAGTTTATTATATTTATCGTAGAGAGACCATCATGTTGAAAACATAGTAAGTCGTCCCTAAAGAAGTGTGTGGTGGATGAATAATAGGGAGTGTCCTTTTCAAAAGAAGTGAATAATTCCAAGACATCTTGTATGTGTTTTGTTCTATCGAATAGAGTAACCCTAACATAGGCTTTCATGTTCACTAAAATAGTTCATTATTAATGAATTTTAGACACCAAGTTATTTCCATGTGTATGATTCTTAGTCATATCCCAATGAGGGTAAACCCAGTAAAATATTAGTGTTCTTGTGTGCTATAAATTTTGCGTATTTTTCTAGTATTCAATATGAATGTAATCGATAGAGGGGTAGATTGATCACAGTTCTTTCCAATAAGTGATAAACATGTGATTATGAGTTAGTGTAAGAGAGATAAATTATAATGTGTAATCACGAGGATTTATCCTATTTCAGACTGACGTAGGACTCATGAAATAACCCATTAGTCCCAATAAGAATATAGATTTATAAGTGCATGGAAATAAAATAATATATTTATGATAACTCTTGAATATACAATAAATATGCTAAAGTGTCCCACAATTGACTCACCCTTCAATTTCTATTCCAAATTTTTTGAAAATTCCTTTTATATAATTTAAGGATAAAGTTTCACTATGGTATTCCTTGTTCATGCTGGTTCAACCCATAAAATAATACTTATGTATATCCTTATAGGACCAGGAAGGTAAAATTATAGAAACCATGTATAAATTCCCCATTAATTGGATGTGAATAAAGAATTCTCATGAAACCCTTTTGGATAACCCAATACAATATTCCACGTTGAATAACCCACTATTTTTGATGCCCACTAGGATATATCATCCCTTTTCAGATATTATTTTGTATAGTGAAGTGTTTATAACTTTCTTGTGTAAGGTATTGATAATTCCTATGTTAGTTATGAATTTATGTTTTTAATTTTCTCCCCACTTCACTTTTTTAGTCATTTCTGTTTTCTTTTCATCTTTTTTCAATTTACTCCCAAAAACAAAATATAACACAAAATCTAATCACATAATTTTTTGAATGTTCATGTTTAATTTCCCTATATGAGGTAGTCTAAACATTTATCTAAAATTTATTTTACTAATACAATGTAAATATATGTATGAATTCAAATTTATCGGTCTATTTTGGTAAATTTTATATTTTTTCAATGATATAATTTATTCTTTGTTTAAAAAATTATAGATACATTAAAATGGTCTATATGATATTTTTATGGAAAAACTATGTCATATATTCCCTCAATCCATCATTGAACTGAATTATGGAATATGAATTTTTCTTACATAATTCATGTTAAATTTTTGGATTTGAAGAAAGGTGTAAGAAAATAAATAATTTATTATATGTTCAGTTTCAAAAACTATATTATATTAACCTATATTTGGTGCCTAATGTATGATAATGTGAAAAACAAATTAAAAAAAGGTTATAATAATAAAAATAAATTAGAGAAACATAAAGGTATAGGACATGAGTTTTGAAATCTAACAATTATTAATTGAGTGGGTTTTTAAATTTTTATTACAAAGAATAAATGTGGGTTTAAGGAAAATTATTTGGGTAAGTTGATTTTTTATTAAATTTCCCATATATATTGGATTTAATTAAGAAGGGTAAGCATAAAATGATTGTCAAACACACATGAGGATTTAGTGAAATGGTTGAAATGTGAAATTTATCAATAATATTAGTATTACTCGTATCCTTGAATTTTTATCAGATATAGTTTTTGAGACACTTATTTTCATGTTTGATAATACTAACTCCTTGGTGTGGTTATTGATTTTCTGAAATTCCTACCATCGAATGAATTACCAATTTTTCTAAAATAATCATGGATTGAGGAATTTTAAAATCCTTATATTATAATCATAGTCTAGAATTTTAATTTTTTTTAATTAGTTTAAAGGTTGAGGTGATAGGGTGTTATTTCTTTGACATTTAGTTTTGTATTCCACCATTATATCTATATTTTTGACTACTTATTAGTCTTAATTACTCAGTATAAAAATTAAATAAACTTTTAATCTAATTCATGTGCTTATTATAAAATAATTATGAAACAATAAATTTCATTTTTTAATAAAATCATTATAGGTAGATGTTCTTTTAATTGTACATGAAAATTTTGATGAAAAATAGTCCAAGATGCATGATATCTTAAATACACATGTGCACTAAAATTCACATGTCACCAAATATGCCAATCCAAAGGGGGTAAAATTTGGTTGGTAGACCCCTTATTGTAGGTTATAAAACAATATATACTATTATTAATCTGAATTCATAAATTTATATTCCAAAATGGTTGAATCATTAAAGTGAATATTTGTTTTTCACAATCACAGGCACACTTAATTAGCTATATCTCCCACTATGTGTACCCAATTGCCATCGAATTTTATATATTGAAAACCAATATGTATTGAAACGAATATATACTTTTCATAAAGTGATATATTTATTTTAATTTTCCAAAAACAATATTATATGTTTTTTTATAAATCTCATTTTCTAAAAAACCTTCGACATTGTTTACAAATAGGTAATACTTGTTTATCTCTTATAATTTATTCCAAATTAGTGAAAATATACCGTTCTGGATTGGATAAGGGTTATTTTAATAAATCATGTTGATCTATATCTCTATATACTCATAGGGAGATCAATGATGAAGATGGGTATCCACTTGAGATTTTCCCTCCTATCTACGGTGAGATAAGCATTAAGATATCATTTTAATAGAGAAAAACACTTGGAGAGGAATTTTTATACCATTATAAACTATTGGTTTTCTATTCTTCTATTAAAACATTTTACTATTTTTTATCTAAAAATATATTCTTTTTGAAATGTTATTTTTTTGATATATTGAATGAAATACATTTATCCATCATGACTAATTATTTTAGGGGTTTAAATGGGGAAACATGTGTTTGGAAAATTAAAAAATAAAAAAGAAATTTTATTTTTGAATATGTATAATATATTAATATATATTTTCATTCCAAAACCTCAAAAATATTATAGATATTTTATATATTATAGCTACTCTATAGATATCATTTCAGTGTATCATTTAATGGGTCTTAGTGGAAATTGGGATTCTAATTTTCATTAGATGATGAATTTCGTAAAACATGATCAAAATTTTTGAAAAATGAACCAATATATATATATATATATATATTTTATAGAATTCATCATTAAACCTCTCTAAAATCCTAAACCTATTTTATTAAAGGAACTAATTCATATTACCATCATTACCCTTATTTTTAATTAAGATAAAAATCACCCCCTTAAGTTTATTTTTTGATTAACTTATCCAAAATTCATACTCATAATCTATTATTATTCTTGTGATATGAAATTCTTTATTCCTTATATTAAACACCATAAATTAACAAAAAATCAATTTGATGTAAGATTATACCACGGTCGATTTCCCCACCATGATATCTTTGGGTGGATTAATCATCAAACAATCAAAGGAATAACCCTATGATATTTTATGTGTATTTAAGTTAAAAATTAGCAATTATTTATTTGAAAGTAATTATTTATATCATTAAGTTTATAATTTGTTTTGGAATGTAATCATATCTAAATAAATATTTAATATAATTGTTTTTTAGTTGTGGTATTTTGTTACATATAAAAATATGACATAAAGCGATGACTTGTGAAGGATTTGAGAAAATATTTTATAAAAAATTATATATTAAAATGTTAAAATTATTGAAATCCAATTTTTTTAAGAAATTTAATTAGGAAAATATTTTTATAAATTATATATCTTAGTTTTTAACATTTCCTTGATTTTCACCAAACATAGCTATGAGGACTTATAGAAAATATAGTGGTTTGATATGGGATAAAAATATAACATATAATCATGGATGGTGATATTGTTGTATAAATTTGTATAATATATTAATGAAAATGGAAGTGGTGTAAAAGAAGTATATTTTTATGAACCTTTCATGTAGAAACACCATCACTAAACCAAGTTGAGGAAAAAAAATTATTTATGGGAATAAGAGGAGGTGAGATGATTCATCTCATTAAATTGAATTATTATAAATAAGGGATATGTTAATTAGTTATTATATGAGTTAATGGTATATACATGATAGTAATTTTTAGTTTGGGTTATTTTAGGACTTGAATAGGAGTTTTTGAAACAACCTCTAACATCATATCAGTTTGGAAATTTTCATCACCTAAAGAGGTATTTTATGAATAAAATGAGTTAATATATAGTGAATAGTCTAATTAAGAAACAATTATCATAATACCAGGAGGGTATTCCTCAATATATTAGTACAAAAAATTGTTCATTATTTATAAATAGTGGTTTTTTGTTGACATGAGGATAACAACTGGAATCTTCTCAGTAAGGGATATGATGCATGACTAAGAAGAGTTCGAGTTACTCATTTGGGATAAATCTTGACTCATCATAGAATTGTTAGGGACATAAATATTTATCAGATAATTTTATGTTTATTATATAATTTTTCCTATAATATTTGATATACATTATTTCAATCCATTTATTTCGAAAGGTTCAATAAAATAATCGTCTTTATTGGTAATATTTATTTCCCATGTCATATATATCCATACCCTATTGCATATAATGATAGATCTAGATTAATGTTTTTGTAATATATTATTATTATTAGTAGTGTGAAGTTCTTAAAATTCCCTCATAACTACACTTATGGATTTTGTGTAAGACATACATCCTTTGTTTATAAAAAACATTTATTATATAAAAAATTCCTGGATTCATAAGTTCAGTGTCTTTGAGAACATGTAACATATTACATCATTAACATATATAAAAACATATCTATTTAATAACATCCTTCATTATAATATCCATATAATTTTATTAAACCCTTCGTAATACATGTGATCAACTATGGATATACATTAAATAAAGGGTGAGATTAAAATCCCAATAAAAAGAAAAAAATGAAAACCTAAAGAATATAATCAATAAGAGATATAGTGTGATCATCAAGTAAGAAATGGGATCATATAATATATAAATAATTGATATCATCATTTTTATCATTAAATTATAACATAAGAGGAAAATCAAATAAATCATCCGAATCAAATAAATGAATGTAGAAATAATTAATATGTAGGATACCAAGATATCTTTGAGTTTATCATTGGATTATAATATATGATTCTCATGAGGCATAATATTTTTACATGGAATATAGATGATAAAATTGTATGAATTTAGAAAAAAAATTAATACAAAATCATAAACACATGTAAAATATTTCTTCTAAGGAATCATAATATTGTTTTCTAGGATATCTTCTAACAAACCACAATATAGTGAACTAGGACCACTTCCTATGAAAAATATACAAAATATCATGAGATCTAAGCTTTACCCAATACATTTTAGGTCGGCATAATTCACGGGAAACACTTTACATCAAAATATATTAAAAATAATGTTTTAAAAATATAAATTAATTGTATAATGATCATAAATAAAGCAATAATTATTACATTGATAACACATTATTATAAATAAAAAAGATTCATATAATACGATACATCATATTATAGAATAAATCAAGAATCAAATATGTATAAATATAGAAAAATACTAATGAAATAATGGGTATATTCTTAATGGTTTTCTTATTTCAATAAATGTAATAATAGTTTGGTCATAAATAAGAATATTTTAGTCCACAGATGAACTTAGTGAAAATTTTGGGGAAACATGAGAAAATTTGATCTAAAAGTTATTTTAATGATAATAACAACAGTATATCCATGTGAAATTAAGGTAAGGATATATAAATTACTATAAAATAATAATAGGAAAATAAAATGTGATATAGAATTGAAATTATAAATAATGATTCAAAACGAAGATTTCGAACAAAGAAAGTTGTGAGAGTGGAAAATAATTTGAAATAAAATAAGAGATAAAATTTACATTTAATTTTTATAACATCTTGTAAAATTATATTTATATGGAATTTAAGTTAACTATGCTTGATCTGACTTCTATATAGGTTTTTAAATTTCATGTTTTAGTTTTGATTTTCAATTTTCAGAATTTATTTTATGTAGGTTTTTTAGTAGTTGGTATGTTTAAAGGGTAATTTTTTGGATTTTATGATGGTAAGGGTAAAGGTGGAATGAAATATGGGACTCAAAACCCACCGAGTACAAATTAGATGGGTATCGAGCACTTGTTATGATACTTAGTGATTCTAAAAAAAGTAAACTATGTTGAGTACCTAGTGTACGAGTACCATGTACCCAGTTACCACATATTCATTTTTATTAAAATATATATATATATTTAAATTATTATATATTAATGCATATCATTCACCCCTCATTTAACATTTTTTTTGATAACCCATAAAACCCATGGTGCTTTTTCCCAACATCCTTTATCTTCTTCTTTATATTCAACATATTTGGTTCATATCTTATCAATAATCCCTAATATCATTCATTTTATAGTGATGATTCATATCAACAAACACTTCTTCTTCATGTTTCATTCATTATTTCTTTTTAATCCACCTAATATCACTAATTTGGAGGTATCTTTATTTCTTATGGGAATTTGATTGCTATTTGACCTGTAATAATGGGTGGGTTAGCTAATTCTAGTACCTAGTATGTGGTCCATTGGATTTTTATTGATTTAATTATTTATTCATGATTATTGTAACACCTTAATATTAAAAAACTCTATATTTGATAGTGTGTACAACACACAACCTTGAGCATAAATAAACGGTGGTATATTAATATTTAAATGTTATAGTTATACCCAAATCATTAAATTGGTTGGTGTGAATTTAAATAACGACCTTATAGATAATATATTTATAAACTTCATACTAAATAAAAATTTATTGATTAATTATTATGAATTAATAACATAGTTTTCTGGTAAAGTAATTTTATGTTTTAAAATAAGATTTCCTCCCAAATATTTTTTTATTTTTGTCTGTAGATGATATATTAATTTCTATAAATTCTGGAAAATTAATTTTATCAAAATAATATAATTTTTTAAATAACTACATCATAATTATCTTATAGTGATATTATTATATTTTTTTAAAAGATTTGTACTCAGTGAATAATGGAAAACATTGATTTTCATAAAACTGTCCTTTCATTTCATCGAATAAACTAATTTAAAAGTATAATTATTATTTAAATATAATAAAATAGAAAAATATGTTTTCATTTGTCTAATATAATCTAATTAAATAAATTTTAATTATCTGTATACCTTATTTTGTTATAAGTAAAATTTTGGGCTTTAAAATGCAGTTTTCAAAAAAAACAACGTTCTTTTTTTACCTTTTAATATTAAATTAATTTCATACAATACTAAAAATTATGTCTTGAAAATTTTATTACAAATTTTTAATCCATATGTATATTTTTTAAATAGTTCCATTTCATAGGCATTATTAATAGTAACCGTAGTAAATCATTTTCACCTCAGTAAGGGTATATCAGGTAATTATGGTAAAAAGATATTATAAAGACCAAAAATGAACATAATAGATGAATTTGTTTTATTTTATTATTAATTTTGAACTAGACCTTTAATTATTCTAAAATTAGTCAATTTGTTTCCACTTTCTAGTGATTATTACATTTATATTATCATAAGTAAATATAAAGTCCAAAATGCCACTCCCATAATTTTAAACTCTATAACATTTTTTTATGGTGCTAAAAAATATTATGTTTAGTTAATAATTTTATTTTTAAATAAAAAATATTTTTTATCATGGAAATTTATTTCAAATTTTGTGATGAAGTAATTAGATTAAATTATTACGTAATGATGAGTTTTTATTTATTCAATTTATAAAAAAATAATATAAATGATGCTAAAAATTTTAAAAGGAATATCGTTCAAATGAATTTCTATGTTACAGTTTTTTAAGAAACTATAACATGTTAAGGATGTATTAATGGATTAAATTCTAATTATATTGATTTCATGTTATTTTCAAATTCAAATTATATGAATAGTATCCACATGACTTTAATGACACTTTCTATTAAATAATATTTTATTAAATTATTTAAAATTCATAAAAATCATAAAATATAATAATTTATATGAGAAATTGTCTAAAATTTTAACCCTTATCAATTTATGATCCCATTTTAACCTTCTAATTAAAATTATATTCCCTTGAAATTGAAAAATTAATTACTGTGGTTATGGTTAAAATTTGTTAACAAAGCGGTAAACCAAAATATAATTTTTTAAATTATATATAAACAAATATAAATCTGATTTTAGGAATAAATTAAAGCCATATCATTCTTATATTCCAATCCATGTCATAATGGAACCATTTGAAATGAGTTAGACACATATTATATTAAAATATTTCTTATATTTCCTAAAAATTTATTAATGACATTTTAAAATAAATAATATTTTATAAAATTATTTAAAGTTACAAAAAATATTATATTCTTCCATTTTAATGTTATATGAGTTAAAATATAAATCATGTTCAATGGAATATTACATTTTATAATAACTTTTATTACCCTTTTAGTGTAAAAAACGTTGATATCATGGTAATTGTCGAAAGGGTAAAAGGGTTTTTAGAACAAAATTATAACAGTGAAAACAACACTAAAACATCAATAAATTTAATTGTATTAGATAATTTTGATTCATATTCATATTTTATTTAAATTTATTCATTTTTGATACTTTTTAACATGAATATTAATTTATATAATTTTAATACTTTATGAAATTCTAAGAATTCCCCTCCCCTCACTTATTAAAGCACACATCATCTCCTCACTTCCCCGCATCTTTTGAGAACTATGATTCTTCTAATAACTACACAGATGCCTTAATAAAAACCCTAAAAACATTTTATTGGTCTTATTTTGGGTATAATACCAACCATGAAGCTCTTAAGGTGTTAGAAAATAAAGGTTGTCTGAAGAAGATGTATAGTTATTTACCAAATATTTTCATTTTATTTATCCTCTTACATTTTTCAAATATTATTATAAGATTATAAAATTTTAAAAAATATCTTTTATATATTTATAAATTTTTATGTCATCTTAATAACTTCTATCCTTCTCCTCTTCCATCAAATGGGAAACAAAATAGTCTTTCATGTGTATAGCAGACTACCACCTCGCAAGCCAATGTAATTCATTTTATGTCACAGAATCTCATGACTAGGTATAGTTATGTATTTAATGTATGTATATTTGATATTAATTACATAATTATCATTTTGGTTAATAAATTATATTTTTAAAATTTAATTTCATTGAAAAATGATAACTTTATTCGGGAATATGTGTTTATTACCACCTCTACGAAGAGATGTGATTCATTTTTCATCACCTTATAACATGGATGGTATATATAACTATATTTTACAATATAAAATGGTATTTATGATATAATGATAATTCTATAAAGATGAAATAATAATTAATTTCTTCCCATTATGATCATTGGAAAATGGAAATGTTGCTCATGCATATATACAACCTACCGTCTCCTTAATTGTAACATAATACATTTTTCCTAACCATATTCATGGTTTATTTTATAAACTGTAATAAAAAATAAAAAATTATAATTATTACTTGATTATTATTCTAGATATTATGGAGTAATGAACACGTTGACCATATTTAAACTACCAATTTCATTTTGGACATATGATCTGAATATTATCAGATCATCATACATTAACTAAAAAGATTAAGTAGTTGAATATAATATGGAAATAAATAATATAAAAGGAGTAAGAAACAAAAAAAAGGTTCTTATTAATGTAAATAATTAATATAATTTCATTATTCAATAAGATAAATAATGTAATTTATAAATAAAACTCAAGTTAAAGGATACATGACTTTAAAACCCTTATTTAAAATGTTTTAATGATTTATTTTCAAATTATTTTTCATCCATGTACATATTCATAAAGTTATTGTATGGATATTTTTAAACGGAAATAAAATAATTATAAAGGACATTTTATGTCTCTTTTTTAATTTATTTTAATTTTTTTAAAGGAAATATTTTTATAGAACATTTCAACATTCATTATAAAAGGGAAAAATGAATGTTTTATTTTAATGTTTATGTCACCAAAGTAAATTACCAATCCCATAATTTTTATTTGTTATTTTTTTTAACTAACAGGATTCCATGTTTAATTTTAATAAAAACCATTAATCCCTTTGTTCAAGGTTTTAGTTCTTAAAATGATATTTCAGAAGTATAGGTTATTTCAATAACTAATAATTTTTTAAAAGAGGATTTAAAATATTTTTTCAAGAGTTATATTATGAAAACCTACAGGCATCAAATTTTTTATACCTGACATTGTAATTGAGAATTATATATTATAAAAGAGCATGATCTATACAAATTACATGTATGGTGAGCCTCATTATATTTCTCCAATGAATTTGGTAAAATTCCTTATCTATAGAGGCATGAAATAGTGAGTTAACCAGTGTGATTTAGCATATGGATTTTATTGGTATCTTGAAATTTTTTACATGAGTTTAAAAAAGTGTTATGAATATAGTGCTATATATTTCCTAAAAGTATTTTTATTTCAATACTATGGGTTTTAAAGATTTTATTTGATAAAAAGATTATTCTTTTCATGAGGTTCTGATTTATGAGTAACAAATGTTGATTAGAGATAAATGTTAACTTAATCTCAGAAAAATATGTGATTGAATCCTTCTGGTATTTTCATTTTGAACATGACCAATAATATTTTAAATAATTTTATGGGTAGTTATTTATCAAATTATCAATATTAAACATTGGGAGTCAGTTTTTAGTAATTGGATATTATTGTTTTATTTATTATTTTGAAGGTTTATTCATTTTTGGAATTATGTTATCCTATGAAAACCATTGTGGTTTTGTTTAATGTATTGGGACATTAGGAATAACTTGTTGTTTTTTAGATTATGTGATCTTTTAGAAGTTTATTTTATTTATTTAGTAATGAATAATTCATCTTAATTACTCATCATTTGGATAAAAATATAGACCGTGGTGGAAATTTTTTAAGGATGAATTTATACATTCCATGTCAGTATATTTCCTTATGTTCTTATTCTTGGTGGTAAAATAATTCCTCTACATTATTAAAATTATCTTAAAAAAATTGTATACTCTTAAATTAGTTTTTGATGAATCACTAGTCTTTTTAACACATCATTGGTTTAGGGTTATGTTTTCATTGACATCCTCGTCATCATTCAATTTCTTATTATTTATGCCCTCTTTCACTATTCATAAATATTTAGACATTAAATTTTTATTCCATGCATATATTTTTAGTTTGAAATAATGTTACTCTATTTGGAAACCTAGTTATGTGTTATTTTATATTTCTTTTATATTTCTCTCCCCCACTTTTCATGAGGTAATTTTATTAAACCTTTTTATCTTATGTGATTTCCAAAGAGGTATTTTCAAATTACAATCCCTTGATTAATGAGACAGAGTTCAAAATGAAAGATGATAATTTTTAATATTGTGTGGAATGTATCAAAGATATATTTTAAAAAAACACTTTTTCCAATATTATATACAATAGGAATCCACAAACATAAATGTACCATGGTATATTAATTTTTAAATGTTATAGTAATAAACAAACCATTAAATTGGTGGTTGTGAAAAGGATTAACCAAATTATTAAATATATATAGAGTTCATACTAAAATAAATTGTGATTAATTCTTATAAAATAATCCCTCAATTTTTAAATAATATCATTTTATACTTTAAAAATACATTTTATTCAAAAATCGATTTTTTTTTTGTTTTTATAAATGGATAATATATTTGATTTTTATCACTTTTATAAATATTTTTTTATTAAAATCATTTCATTTTTCAAATCAACATATAAAAGTTATCTAAGCTTTATTTTTTTCAAATATAGTGATCTTTCTATGAATGATTAAAATAATTATTTTTATAAAATATCAATTTTTTCATTAAATAAAATAATTTAAAAGTCACATTATTTTTTTAATCGAATCTCAATTTAACATGAATATTATTCAGTTAGATTAAATTTAATTATTTTCATCTAAATTTTCGGTATTTATAATTCTGTTTTAAGTACATTTTTGTCTTGAAAAATGTTATAATAAAAAAATGTTAAATATATTGTATTTGTACTAACTTAATTTATGGAAAGTTTAGAAATTAAATCAACAAAAAGTTATTCAAAATTTATATTCAGGGGTAAAGTTTTTTTAAACATGTACCTGTATTTTAGAAATTATGAACATTAACTATTGTTAATATTTATCATTATGGCATGTTTACATCATTTAATTAATGTTAAAAATAACATGTTTAGGGAAAAAATAACCTTAAAAATTATATTAAATTTATTTGATATAAGTTTTTCGACCTTGAATATACATGTTTTCTAAAATTACCAATTTTATTCCACTTTCCTATGATTATAACATTTATATTATTTTATGTAAATATAAAGATAAAAATGTCACTTTCTTACTTTTAATCACTATACTATTTTGTGACATGGATAATTTTTTTCCTTAGTTATAAATAGTAATTATAAATATAAATTATTTTTACATCATGGAATTTCATTTAAAAAAATTAGTGATGAAATAATTAACTGAATTTATTACTCAATGTCAACACAATATTTATTCCATTAAAATAAAAATATAATAAATGATGTTATAATATTAAAAGTAAAATAATTTTTTAAACTATTAGGTTTCATAATTTTTTTAGATATATGAATCAATTTTGATATGGTTTCTTGGGTTAAATTTTAATTTCATTGATGTCATGTCGTTTTTAAATTCAAATTAAATTCATAGGGTCATAAAATTATATTAATGATTTTTTATGTAAAATAATATTTTTAATAAATTAATTAAAAATCATAAAAGTATTTAAATAGAATAATTAGGAAGATAACTGGTGTTAAATTTCATCCCTTGAAAATTTATTATCTAATTTTTATCCTATAAGTTCAATTATAATATTTTAATATTGAATAAGTCATTACTATGGATAAGGTTAAAATGGGTAAACCAAGAGGTAAAACTGAATGATAAGGTATAAAATTATATCCAATAATATCTAAATTTGATTATACAACTAAATTAAGAATATATGATACTTATCCAAGAATCCATGTCATTTTGGAATAATTTTTCAAGAGTTAGATACATATTATGTTATAATATTTTAGGTATTTCCAAAAATGACATTAATGACATTTTTCAAAAGAAAAATTTATTAAAAAATTTATAATTTATAAAATTTATATGTTCTAAAAAGTGAATGGGGGTATGGTTTTAGATATATAAAATGTTTCATTTATTGGTAATATATAGTTTTATAGTAACTTTCATTGCTCCATTAGTGTAAAAACATTAATATCATCGTAATTGTCAAAAGGCTTAGTAAGGGGTTAAAAAATATTAGTGTGAAAAAATCACCTAAACCTGTTGAAATTTTATTTTATGAGATTATTTAGACTCATACACATATTATTTTATAATTTTATAAATTTATCTCCATATAAACATAAAAAATATTTTTATATTGGTTTAATGTTTAATGAAATTCCATGAATTCCATTCCCCACACTTATAAAAGTTAACCTCCTATCCTCAAATTTTCACTCATTTTGAGCACTATATATTAGATAATAGCTTTCCTAAACCCATCCTAAATTCCATCCACAAATTCTAGGGGTCTAATATAAGAAATAATAACAACATTATAGGTATTAGTGTGTAACGTAAATAAGTTTTTTCGGAGAATTGGTAAAGTTCTTATTCATTTTATCTCTATTACTACCTCCTTAAAATATTCATAAAAAATAAAAAAATAACACCCATATGTCCCATATAATAGTATTTGTTTTATTTTTTTGGCACAACCTATATCCATCTCCTCATCCATCAAATGTGAAATGAAACTTTCATTCAGGTGTATGAAGTACCTCCACCTCATAAACCAATGTAATTTATTTTCCATCACTTCTTATAATGGATAATTATAATGATTTATTTCATGTTGACGTATGGTATTAATTAAATAATAATATCATATATTTCATTAACTATCCATTCATTGAAAAACAGTTTTGACATTCATGTGTACATGTGGATTTCCCCCTCCATGAAGTGATGTCATTTATTTTTCATCACCGCATAATATGGATGGTATATATAAGTTTATTTAATGAAATAATATCATATTTATGATATAATAATAATTATTTAAATATAAATTAATACTCAACTCCTTTTTATTATTTTTTCTATAAAATGGAAATGTTACTCATGAATATGTATGGCCTACCGTCTCTATGATCGTCACATAATTCATTTTTCATAAAAATAATTCATGTTTGGTTTTAAAAAATATATTTATTTTATATAAATGATAATTTTTTCATTATTATTATTCTATATTTTTAGGTATAATGACCTATTTATCTGTAGTCAAACTACTGATGTCATTTTGTACATATGTTCTGAATATCATCTAAAAGTCATACATGAACTTAAATGATTAATTAATTGAATATTGTAATGTAATAAAATAGATAAAGGTAATAATAAATAAGAAAAAGGTTCTAAATAAATCATATAATAAACTTAATTTTATTATTTAGGGTGATATAGAACTTATATGATTGATTTGACTCTAGGTAAGGGGCACATTACATAGAAAACATCATTTTAAAAGTTTGAAAGATTTATTTTCTAAATATTTTTCATCAATGACCAAAATTATTAACATAAATTTATGGATGTTTTTAATTGTAAATAACTGAATTATAAATTAAATTTAATGTATCTTTTGATATTATTTTAATGGTTTTAAAAAATAATCTTTTTATGTAATTTTTTCACTTTCGTTACAAAATTAAAAAAGGAATGTTATATTTTAATGTATATATTGTCAAAATCTTTTCCCATACCACTACCATTATTTTATATTTCGTCTCCTTTTCAATAATAATTTTTTTCCTTGTAAAGACCTGTAATTTCCATGTAATTTTTTAAAATATATTGGAATTTTACGAGTCTATGAAAATTGACGACGTGTGATTTTGAGGCCCGGTGTGCCCGGAATCAATTTATGAAGTTTTGTTCGTGTATGTTCAGTAAACGAATGAGAAAGATTTTCTAACTTTTGAACTGGTGCTCGGAATTAAAATCTGAGGGCACCATTGAACTCGCAACAACGATATTCGCTTAAGGATACTTTCACATCGATGGTAGTTGGTGAAGAGTGAAAGATAGATTTTGGGTTTTTTGTGAATAAAATAAAATAAAAATAAAGTTGTGTAGATTTATTTTTATTTGTTTGTTAAAACCTCCATGTAAAGGTTGGAATTGGGGACCACCACACCGTAACCTCCTATGAGAGGTTGTGGTTGTGGGGGCCACCCGTGGCCTAAAACCTCTCAACTCCCATAATAAATGAGAGAGATCCACTTGACCTTCTCCACCTTCATTGTGCAAATGCACCTACCATTAATCTTGTCAACCCTCTCCCTTTAATTAATTAACCCATATCATTTCATTAAATAATAAAAATTTAATTTCAAACCCATTAAACTAAATATAAAATAATTTATTATTTGGAGGGGCTACATTTTAATTTGATGGGAAAAAGGTTGGAATGTAGGATTAGAGCTCTTGGAAGAAAACTCTCCAATGAAGAATTCTGCAATAGGAAAAGAACGCTCCATCGACAAAGAACGTTGACCTCGAATTCAACCTTATTCCTCGGAACTCTTTCTAACATGTGATGTCCTCATCCTCGGTGAATTGACGTCAGTATTTTCCCAATGGTTCGTCTTCTTCCCCGCGACCCCGTCGACAAAGAACGAACAAGGTAGGGATTTTATTTATGTATGATATTATTATCTTGATTTTGTCCTTTCAAAATAAATAATGTGTACCAACTTATTATCAAGTTGATTTGCAGATGTTTTTCCTTGCAGGTTGGGAATATATTGTTAATGAGGGATTATGGGAATTTATGTTTTTAAGATATCGTACATGATCGTTCCTTGATTTTTTTCTTGATGAGCCAAATTCGACCACACTAAATGCGGAGGGTGCAGGACAAAAAAACCTGGACCGACCCCCCGCTGATCTTTTTTATGGTGTTCTTCAAAACGGCAATAAAGTTGATGAAGGAAATGGCCGCACCACCCATGGCCTTAGTGACCTGTGCCACTCGCGAACTCAAGTATATCTTCTCCCAGAAAGACCTAAACCTGATACAGTGACATTGGATTGAGTTACTATAAGACTATGACTTTGAGATAGTCTATACTCCAAGGGAGGGGAATATTGTAGAATATACACTCAGTAGGAGATCTACTATACAGCTACTAGGAGAAGTGACAGATCATATGGCTGCTTTATAGATTTCCTTTGTTGATAGAGTTAGAACAACTTTTCTTCAGTATCTTATAGTCACCCCCACTTCTTCAGCGAGTCAGGGAGGCGCAGCATGGGGACGCTGACTGCGAGACATGATGTGCTCAGATATCCATACGAATGGCACCTGATAATTTTTCGGAAGGTGGGGAGATCATCATCCTCTTCAAAGGACAAACCATGGTACCAATTTCACTTAAGGGGGAAGTGTTGAGGGAGTTTCATACTTCCCCTCTTACATTAAATACAGAAGTGGCGAAGATGTATCAGGATCTCTGACAACAACACTGGTGGCTGGGAATGAAGAAATTATTAGTAGAGTTTGTCTCTTGGTTCCTCACTTGTCTGCAAGTGAAGGTGGAGCATCAGGTATGAGCAGGCTTGGTTCATCCTTTAGAGGTCCCAGAGTGGAAGTGGGATAGGATATCCAAGGACTTCGTGACGAGTCTTCCACGTACATCCAGAGGTCATGACTCTCTCTGGGTGATTGTCGACCAACTCACCAAGTCGGCCCACTTCGTACCAATTATAGAGTAGGGGTTTAGTAGAGAGAATGAGACACCTCTATGTTCAAGAGATTGTGATGATAAATGGATTACCATCTACAATTATCTTCGATTGAGATGAAAGATTTACTTCCTGACTATGTAAGGGGTTGTAGGAGGCTTTTAGGAAGCAACTTTGTTTGAGCACTGCCTTCCATCCTCATACGGATCACCAGACTGAGTGGACCATTCAGACCCTTGAGTACATGATGTGTACTTGTGTCCTCAACTTCAATCACATCTGGGAGGATCACTAACCCTTGGTGGAGTTTGAATACAACAACAACTATCCCTCCACCATAGGGATGGCACCTTTTGAGTCATTTTATGGGTGACCTTGCAGGCCATCTTTGTGTTGGACTGACCGAGGGGAGTTAGAACTCGTGGGACAAGAGATGGTATGTACTACCATGAAGAAGGTGCAGATCATCTAGGAGAAGATGAAGAATACACAAAGCAGGTAGAAGTCGTATGCCGACATGAGATGAAGACCCCTGGAGTTTGAGGATGGCGGCCACGTCTTTTAATGGGTCTCACCCTGATGTGGTCTATGTATTTTTAGCCAAGGCGACAAGTTATCTTTGAGGTTCATTGGACCTTTTTAGGTGCTCAGTAGAGTTGGCGAGTTGTCTTACCACTTATCTCTTCCACCCCAGTTGCACCGGGTGCATGACGTCTTCCACGTATCTTAGCTGGGGAGATACTTGAACGACCTTTCTCACATCATCGACCATAGAAAGATGGATGTTGACGATGGGGTGACTTTTACGGAGGTTCCAATGGAGATTAAGGATCGATAGGAGCGGGTCCTTTTTGGATGATCAATACCTTTAGTGCGCATTTTCTGGCAGCACAGGAACCTCTGGGAGAGAACATGGGAGCATGAGGCTCATATGCGGGCTTAGGTCCTCCAATTGTTTACCTAGTTGAGTTGTGGCTTACGGGGACATAGTGCCCTTAAGGTGGGGAGAATGTAAAGACACAAAATTTCCATGTAATTTTTGTAAATATATGGGAATTTTATGAGTCTGCAAAAATTGGCGGCGTGAGATTCTGAGGCCCAGTGTGCCCGGAATCAATTTCTGAAGTTTTGTTTGGGTACGTTCAGTAAACGTATGAGCAGGTTTTTCTAACTTTTGAACTGGTGCTCAGAATTGAAATCTGAGGGCAGCGTTGAACTCGCAGTGCTGGTATTCGCTTAAATAGACTTTCAACTCGTTGGCAGTTGATCAAGAGTGAATGATAGATTTGGGGTTCATTGTGAATAAAATAAAATAATAATAAAGTTTTGTAGTCTTATTTTTATTTGTTTGTTAAAATTTCCATGTGGAGGTTGGAAGTGGGGACCACCACACCTTAACCTACCATGAGAGGTTATGGTGGTGGGGAACACCAGAGGCCTAAAACCTCTCAACTCCCCCAATAAACAAGGGAGAGCCTTTTGACCTTCTCCACCTTAATTGTGCCAACACAGATACCATTAATCATGTCAACCCTCCCCCATTAATTAATTGACCCATCTCAATTAATTAAATGCTAAAATTTGAGTTTTAAACCCATCAAACTAAATAGTAGTTAATCTATTACTTGGAGGGGATACCTTTTCATTTCTTGGCCAAAAGGTTGTCGAATGAGGATTAGTGATCTTGGAAGAAAAATCTCCAATGAAGAATGCTTCAACAGGTGAAGAACACTCCACCGACGAAGAACGTTGACCACGACTTCAGCCTTCTTCCTCAAAACTCCTTCTGACGAGGGACATCCTCGTCCATGACAAATTGACGTCTATCTTTTCTCAATGTTTTGTCTTCTTCCCCGCTACCCCTTCAACAAAAAATGAATAAGGTAGGGATTTTATTTAATAATTATATCATTCCCTTGATTCTTTCCTTCTAAAACAAAGAATACAGACCAACTTATTATCAAGTTGATACACGGATGTTTCTCCTTGTAGGATGGAAATATATTGTTAACGAGTGATTATGGGAATTGATGTTTTTAAGATATCTTTCATGCTCGTTCCTTGATTATGTTCTTGATGAGCCAAATGTTACCACTCTTTATGCGGAGGGTGCGGGCCAAACAAACATGGCCCGACCCCCTTCCGATCTTCTTTATGGTGTTCTTAAAAACGGTGGAAAAGGTGATGAAGGCAACAGCCGCGCCACCCGTGGCCTCAAAGACACACGTCACCCCCACGGTGTTCTGACCGCCGACCAGACTGGCCCCCGCACCCTGGTTGTGCCGACCTCACCAGTAGTGCCGCCCTCTCCAGTCCCACAGCCTCGCCGGATGCGCCACCATCGCCAGCCACGCCGCCCCCGCCGGCCGCGCCTCCCTTGCCGGCCGAGCCGCCCTCATCGGATTCCCCCCCCCCCCCACGACGGCTGCACCTCCCGTGCAGGCGGTGCCACCCTCGTCGGCCACGTCGCACTGCCAGCTGCGTCGCCCCACCAACCGCGCCGTACTCATCGGTCGCACCGCCCCTTTCGGTCGCTCCCCCGCGACCCGGCCACGCTGCCCCCCGGTCGAACCGGTCATGCCCTCATGGCGCCCTGACCAAACCAGCCCCTCGCAGAAACCTTATCGGTTGAGCCGCACTGAGTCGGGTTGAGCCGCCTAGGGCCGGGCTGAGCTTCCCCACACCCTTGCGGCTCTCCGCGCCCTCACGGCCCGCTGGGCCGGGCCCAGCGGGCCGTGCCGAATCCAACGGTCCAGGCCAGACCCAACTGGTCTTGCTCAGTCAACCTGAAATGGGTCGACCCAGGCTGGTTCAGTCCGACCAGGTCGGACTGGACCCGGGCCCACTACTACCCATTTAGTTCTTTTGGCCATATCTTTGGCACCGGACGTCCGTTTGACGAACTGTCTATGGCACTGGAATTCTTGGAGCGTGACAGTCCATTTGATTATACCCCACTAGATTTTGGTGTATAATTGAGTTAAAGTCCGGTTGGATCATGCACGAATCCAACTGGGCCCCTAGGACTAAAAGGCTAATAACTCACAGATAGGGCATCCGATTGATGCACCCTCTATTTCATTGAGACCCCTATGATGTGGTGGACCTTTGGGATACTTCTTCATGGGACTTCATGGTAGGGAAACATAGAATAGTGGCTTGTGGAGTGGATCTTTTAGAGACGAGTGACCATTTGTGCGAGAAACTAGTATCTGGCTGAGACTTGACGACTGCTGAGCATTTGACTCGGAGTGACTCAACTAGCCCAGTGGGGAGAGCCTAGTTGGGCCGGAAGACCCAACGTGGAGGAGTGCGCTTGGTGATGTGGCAGACCCACGATACCCAACATTTGGGGTTTCCTCTATAGTCTATGAGGTGGAGCGCCTGGTTGTGGCGGCAGACCCATAGTGGGGAGATCCTCTTTGTGATACAACATACACATGGTACTCATAAGGAGGAGTACCCCAGCAGTCCAAGGTTAGTGGGAATTTCCTGGTTGTGGCGGCATGCCCACTGTACTCGATAGAGGATGAATTATCCAGCAGCCGATGGTTTGAAATGTTTTACCCTTTGAATAAATCCTAGTTTGAGATCAGACAGGTTTTCTGTGTTTTCTTCTTGATTAAGATTGATCATTTGATAACTTAGGTACATGTATGGCCATACACCTAAGTAAGTTTATCTGTTGATTCTATAATTTGTGGGTTATCCTTACTGGATTTTGTGAAACCTTGAGGGTCTCGGGGTACCTACTGAGTATCATTATACTCACCCCTACACAGGCTATGCCCGCACCTTGTTTTGTTGGCTGCAGACGACAGACAATGCTTATTGAGGCTTAGGGTACCAGTACTAGATGGTACCTGGAGGTGAACCATATGGCGTGATGGTATACAGAAGAGAGAGATGGACGTGGAGTGCTGAGGTGGTTATCTGTACCTACCCTTTAGGTATGAATCCCATTGGATGACCAAGAAAATGTTTTTCCTTTCTTCAGTTATACTTGTAATTCTTGTTCCTTGTACTTTACAGTTGGGATTGTATTTGCGGCCCCATTTTTACATTTCAACACTCTTTTGGTAATACAGTTTACTCATTTTCGTATCATGTTGTCTGTGTTTATAGGTTATAAAGGCAATGCCTTCCCATATTTATGGAATCACCCCTTTGGTGCTAGTCACCAGCCCCTGACCTCTAGAAGGCGGGCTTGGGGTAGTCACGGCACGGGCCCCGAGGGATGGGTCGTGACATCCCTTAAATAAAAAAAATCTTTCCCTTTATTCTAGTTATTTATTTTTTGAAATTGATTTTCTAAAATGATAATAGTGCTTCAATATCCAAAAACTGTTTTATATATGTTTCTAGAAGAGTTTTTCAAGGGTTTTATAATGAAAATGTGTAATCATAAAATGTTTTATTCATGATATGGTTCTTAAAAATTATATATGACATATTAGTGAGCCTAATAATGTTATATGATAGGTAATCCTCATTAAATCTCACCAATATATTGGGTAATATTCTTTATAAATAGAGGCAAGGAGGGATTTAACTAGTATAGTTTCCCCAATGAATTCAATGGGGCTATAGTTATTTCAATCATGATTTTGATGTAGTTTATGAATAAAATGATCTAAATTTCCTAAAAAGATTTATATTTTTACTCTATGGGTTTGAAAGGATTTATTTGATAAAAATGTGTATTTTCCAGAGGTTTTGATTTATTTAATAAGCTTAAATAATATTGTTGTAACTGTAAACATTTTAAGGGTTTTCATGTTTTTCATTAAACTAACAACTTCCTATCATTTATGTCTATTTTTGATCATTTTTTGGTCATGATAATTTTAAAAAAATATATCGTTTATAGGTGTTTAAGAATAATTAAAATGTCATGTTAATGTTCCTGAATATTTTTCATGAAAAGAAAACATGTTTCTTTTAAAATGTTTTTTATTGAGGGTAAAATAGATACTAAAAATATGTGCCTACTATGAATTTTTTTTATTAATTTTTTAAAAATATAACCAAAAAAGGACTTATGTTATATAAGTGATCCTATATTTCGTTTTTTTTGTTTTAATTTTTAATGGTAATAATAGGAATATATTTATTGGATTGAAGATTGAAATATAAACATGATGTTTTAGCATTTGATATGGGAGTGTAGTTCTAGGACTATTAGAAATAGAATGATATAAATCATTTTTATGTTTTTCCATATAGTTTTTTATTTGGTTTATAGGGATTTTTGTGTTCATGTAATATTTAATGAGACCCATTAGTGTCTTGAGGGACATGGTATGAGGGGTTAATTTTATATTCAATACATTCATAAATTATATCAAGTTAAATAATGTTTTCAAAATGCAATATTTATCTTATAATGTTTATCACATAATAATGAAAAGTTAAATAAAAATTTAGGGATTATTGGAATATAATTTTACACTCTATTAAATGTATTTAGTTACCTTTTGTGATGGGTATATATTGGATAGGTGTTCTTAATTTAATGATTTATTTAATGAGATAAATTGGATCTTTTAGTGAAATGGTTAAACAAAAGTGTCATGTGGCCTCATTCTCCTTTGGTGTCCCATTTTTAGGGGATTATGAAGTAATGGTTATTAAATGAGGGATTTACTATTATTTTTAAGTTATTTAAAGGTGATGAGTGAGTATTAATGCCTTTCCCCATGGCGGATAGGTGAATTTTTGGGCGAGGATTCATCTCTTTCCTAAACCAAGAACTATTTTTAGTGTTTATGATATATGACCTATTGAGGGAGGATATACCCTTATATATTATGTTTTTAGGGGTTTATATCGATAAAATAATTAATTATCATGTGACCTACTGTTTGAAATGGAATTACCAATTAAATGAGTTATTTTTATAACTATTTTTTTGGGATTAATTAATAGAAATTTGATTTCAATTTGGTTATGTAGTTTTTTATTATGATATTCTTTGAATGATTTAATTATTTTATTATTATGATTTAAGTTTTGATCATTATTATTCTTAAATTTTATATATTTCATCCTTGTGATAAACATTGGTTCTTCCTTAGGGTGAAAAAAGGGAATATTTGATGTGATATTTTTTTACATATTTCTTATGTAGTTACTAAAAAACCCATGTTAGTGATTTATTTAGGATTATATTGATATTATTTATTTTCAATTATTATATTTATATAATAAGTCACGTGGTTAGGATATTTTTTATAATTGTTATAATTTTTTAATAGTTCCTTAATGAATAGGACTTGTATGGACAAGTCCTTAATAATAGTTTATACAGTGGAAATGGGATGGGTTCTATGGTATCTTAACTCAACTGATATGGGAACTTGTGTCCTAAATTTTATTCACATTTCTCCATTCATATGAGATAGTTATTTGTATACCCTTACTCTTGATTACTCTTTATTGTGTCCCTAAAATTTAATATGATTGGCAATGATTTATATAGCAGATCCGCCTTATAGATTTAGAGCTAATCCTAAAATAGGTATGGTTAGTTCCTGGGCATGTCTTGATTCAGGTATAGTGATTTCTATAGTGGCCTAATAGGAAAATGGACGCAAGAATTAAATATTCATATTTTCCAACTTTTTCCGAGAATTAAAATTTAAACGGTTCATTGTTATTCTTTTATCACTTATCTATATTTCACACCTATTTCGGATAAAACCATGTCATATATGTACTCTTATATATAATGATTTTTTAGGAGGCTATTTGTGATGGCCTATTAAGTTATGTACTCACAACCTACACATTCATCATGTAACATATATAGTTTTCAATTATGAATTTATAGATAAGAGTATGTATGAGTTTATCTGTTTTTATATTCATAGTCTAGTATCATTTATTTGTAATGGATCAATGCTCCCTTAGGATGTGATGTATAAGTGGGAATATTTTGTGGGAGGAATTTTTTGAACATCACCTTATCAGTCTAGTTCTATCATATAATAAATTTTCATATTTATATTTTCTATGTAGGATCATACAATTGTTGTATATTTGTTTAATGTTTATTTATGTTTATCTTTATATTTCCATTTATATACCATAGGTACTCCACGGAATATTGGTTGGTATTTTATCTTGGAAAATTCCTGATATATAGATGGTTCATGTAGTATTTTTGGAAAAATATATCATTGACCAAGATTATCCCAAATAGATTTTAAATAATTCCCCAACTATAAACATGGATATGCAGTTACAGTCACCAAATGTTGATGATTGGTGAACACACTAAGGGTTTATGACAGTTTGATTTGGATTAAAAAATTATCTTGATCGAGTCATTATTGATTGAAATATTTATTATAAGATAGAGCATAGCATGGGGAATGTCACCACATCATGGTGTAGTTCTTGGAATTTTATGTGTTATGAATCACATAATAAATCCTCGTTATCTTACTCCAAGCTATATTTATTTCATAGTTATCATGTGATAATAACTAAATCGAGTATAAAAGTCCTGAATAAATTTTAAAACATTAATCATTTAAGAATGATATATTACAAGGTTTTTTAACCTATGAAATTTTTATGAACTGTTCCATTTAATAGGATGATTTGTTTTTGAAAATTTTAATGTATTAAGAGAGCCTCTTGTTTTTTGGAGTATTTTTATGTGACACTATGATTCAATAACTGAAATTAATCTAATTTGTGTTTTTTTCTCACTCAATATCATTATCTATAATAAAGGATCATGAAAATAATGAGGAATAGAAAATAATTCTTAAGAATTAGGAGATTCATCTAGACCATAGATACCACGGGAAGAACGATTCTAATAGTTTATTCTCAATGATCACTATCAAGCATGTTTTGAAGAGTTTGGTTTGATATATATTGATAGATAAAAATTTTTCCTTATTTATTTATTTATTCAGTCCAATATTATCGTAATATCTTGGGAATATTTCATTTTTTTTGTTATTTTATATTTTTTTTGGATAAATTATATCCCTTCTAAAATGATTCAGTAGTATCATAGACACTTCCATATCATATATATTTATTCTTTGAATTAATAATGTAATATTAAATATGATAATTATAAATAATTCATAGTGTTTAATAAAAAATGTGAAAGGTTCATCAATATTTCTAGACTATAAAATATTTTTAAGTATAAAAATACAACCAATTATAAATGTTAAAGTACTATTTTGTATTTTATGAGAAATTAATATAATATTTATATATTAAATAATGCATCATTTTTTAATTCTAGTATTTTTTAGTTAACAAAACATTGTTTCTTGGCTATGGGAGCCATGAGAATAGACTGCATCAGTTTCAATATCAGCATGCCATGATATATGGTGTTACTATATAATATAAAATAATGTAGATCTAGAAATTTTTTTTGGTTCCCTCTATATAATTAGGATTAACCACATCATGGTGTACTTACAAAATGGTCTTGGTTTTATTAGTATGAATTCAAACAAAAAAACTATATTTTCCAAATATTAAAATCCTCTCCTTAGAGATTTTTTTCACTCCTTAATCTCCATGTCATAGTTATACATTAAAATATTAAAGGTTTAAATAATTTTAAATAAAATATAATTTTATAAAAAATTATCAAAAACCTTCAGAAATATAGAACCAAGTATAAGTGAGGATTTAAATTGTACCAAAATAAATTTTATTAGATATGATCTAGATTTAAAGTGGATTTATATGGACAATAATTTATAAAGCTTTTATAAAAGTCGAAATATAAAATTTATTTTATTTATTTATTAATTATTCAAAAATGAGAGTATAATATGTTTTTATTTTGAAAGTATGGGATTTTTAGTTTATGTCAAGTGATTACATAAGACATGAATATTGTTATTCTTTTTAATTTTTTCATAAATATCACATATTTTTAAATGTTAATGAGTTAATATTAGATTTCTATAAATTAATAATATTAAAGAGTTCATATTTTAATAAATTTGGAATTTTTTATTTTTAATTATGATATGGAATTCTTATAAAACATGTTAAATTACAAATTCAAAATAATTAATTAATTATTTATTATTCATAAATTTTTATATCATGTATACATTTATGAATTTTTTTTTTTTTTTTTTTTCCCAAGTTAATAATTCATGAATATAATGTTTTTAATTATGATTGGATGTATTATTTATTCTAAATTTATATAATACATATTTAAATTATCATATATGAATTTTAGTAGTTTCTTGATAGGTGTGATAATTGATTTAGTTTTCTACAACATTACAATTGAATTTTATTGGTTGGTGATATTAAATTAAGAACATAATAATATTTTTTACATATTATGAGTTAGTATTGTGATGGGATTACAATAACTCTTTAATAAAAAACCATTGGTAGAGGGACATTGGGTTTTACTGCTCATTGTCCTAGGATCTTAGTCATTATCGTTAAATGTGGGGCTTACACTTTTTGTGGTTGTTAGTTTTAAATGATTCGAATACATTCAAAAAGGGTATCATTTAACTTATTCATGTGGTTAATTCAGATAAATATACATACATTTGGATTTTAATTTGGGTTAGTAACCCATACTATATGTTATATAAAGAGTTACAAACCAATATGGTTTTAACATATTGATTTTATAGAAGGAATAAAGGTTCAAGGCCAATTAATTATAAGAATGAAAATAAATAAATGGAATAAATGATATAATATGGTTTTATAATAACCCACATAATAAAATAAGTGTTATATTCTTTCTAAAGTGACACTTTTCGGGACCAAGATCATCGAATTAGGTAGGTATTTACAAATATTGGTTCCCATTGATTTATTATGAAAGGAAAGTATGTTATTCATAACCCTAATATGATTTAGGGTCTATATTCGGTGTATGAATTTTTTTAGACATATCTTGGAACCCATAAGGGTTATCATAACAATATAATAGATGTGGGATTATCCATATGATGTGTTAGGAAAAGATTACTCCATTCAACTATTTAAGAGTAATATATGATATATATAATGCCCCAACCTTAAAAATTACATAATCTTGAGTTAAGTTGAGAATTAACATTGAGTATCTTTTAAGGTTTTCAGTTTTAGAAAATTATTATATAACTATTACATAATATACCCATACATTAAATGTGGACAATTTCACTCAGTATCCACTTTTTCTCCAAATGAAACCCTTTAAACAAAAAAAAAAATTTTTTCTTGATAAAAATATTCCCGACTTCTTCAATTCTCTTACCCAGCCTTATACCATGTGGAAAACATTTAAAAAATTTTTATGACCATAAAAATATCATTATGTAATATAAAATATGGATCAAAACCATTAGTCCATGAATATTTAAAACCCACAGAAAAATTTTCACAAAACCATACATTTCAACCACAAAACATAATATATTTATCTTACACAATGTAATCATAAGATTCCTAAAAAACTTCAAAGAAATCATAAAACATATCGGTAACTTATGTCATCCATATAATACTTACATTGTAGCTTTCACATCTACATAGGGAGTAACCTTAAATGTTTCATTTGGAATACCCTTCACAGTATATTATCTGATTCTCTTAGAAGAAACCTTATCATTTACCTGCACCAGGTTACACAATGCATTGGAGAGATATCACAAGCTCACCCACCATTGGTTTATCAAAAAACCACCCACATACTTAAGAAATTTCCACGAACCATAACATAATCATAACACATAAAACATGCATAAAAAATTAACATTTTCATATTGCAATCATATTATATCATTTCAAGATATAATGAATTCATTATCAAAACCATTTTCAATACTAAGATAACTAAAAAGGGAATATGGTATTTAATTTTCATTAAAAAAATTAGGACTTGTAGAGGGAGCCAAATATCAAATAATGGTTGTGGTGGCTGAGAAGTCATTGTCTCCACATACATTAAAAAACACTCTATTTTCAAAAACCAATTTAAAGCATTTAAAAAATTTATTTTTGAAACAATGTGTCCCATAAAACATTGAAAAATTTAAAATAAATTATATAAATAACATTTTAAAAAATATATGCCCATATCAATAAATTCATAAAATCATTTTGAAAACATGGACATGAATGATAAATAATTCTATGAATAAATCTTTAAAACACTTAAAATGATGTTTTAGTTAAAGAGTCATTTCCACTTGAGAAACACTTGAATAAAAATAATTAAAGATAAACATTAAATAAAACATTAAATATCATGGGAATATAGAAATTTATGATATTACATGTCAAAAGGGTCATATAGAAACTATAAATGTTTATAAAGGTATACAATATCCAGAAATGTCTCAATGAAAGTAGATTTAGACAGAGTCCCTTACAAAGATCATATCATTAGATTAAAGATAAATCAATGAAATAATTATCTGTGAAAAATATAAATACACCCTTTATAATTTGATATTTAGTGTAAAATAATTAGAGTTTATTACCAAATATTCTTTGAAAAACAAAACCAATTAAATGGATATTTAACTCAACGAATGGAGATTGAGTTACAATTTCCCTTACCTTGAGTCAGACTCATCACATAAAATTATTATGTTCATAAATAATAAACTTATGTTAATTTATACTTTCTTTATAACCATTTTCAGTTTTATTATTCCTTTTATATCACTTATTACCATGTTATAGAAATTACATAATTATTTAATTTCATATCAGTCGTTTTGTCGATATTCGGTACTTGAGAAAAAAGTGAACTTATTTTGATGTAAATTTTCTTTATGGTAAATAGTCCATCATATCCAGGATATTATTCATGATTTTTATATCATATATATCCAGTATAAATTTATTTATAATAGCTTATAATATTTAGTGATAAGAAATGAAATGCACTTTTCATGGAGACGGTAGGTTGTACATTAGCATAAAGGCTACATTCATTTCTTTGTCAAATAAAAGGAATGAAAACTAAATGATTAAAAATTATATTAAAATTAAAATATAATTTATATGTTATATATGTCACGTATGTTCATTAACTCTATCCTTTATACATTCCTTGTATGGCATGAGTGAGTTATATCACTTTCAGGGGGCGGCAGTCCACACATCCTCAAATGAAATTATCAGATTTACACATTATGGAAAGATTATAGGTATGTTGTAAATAATAATTACTTAAGTATAGAAAAAATAATTTTTTTTTATATTTTATATATAAATATAGTTACATCATAATGCCAACTATGAGAGGTGTTATGGAAGAATTGAACAATCATTGTTTCATGAGGGAACAGTTCTCCGTACGTAGAAACAATATGTTATATAGACATTAGATGGAGGTGTGTATAATTTTAGGTATAAAACATATCATAAAAACATTATACAATATTAAATATACTAGTTTTTTTATTTATTCATTGAATAATAATGCCATAGGGAGTGGATAAGGAAAATAAAGGGGGGAAGCTTGAGAGAAGACGTTACCTCTAAATAAAGAAACTCTTCTTTATTTGTGTCAAAAGGCTTTATATAATTTATTTATGTCAAGTTAAAGAATTATAAGAGTAAGTTAGTTGTTTTGGGATCTTATTTTATCATAATTTGGTTTGTAAAATGTTCTTGAGAGGTGTTATTAAGTGGGTAGAGGTGGTGGCTTTTTATAAGAGGGAAGAGGGGCACCTTAATGAAAGTCTTGAAAATTTGTTTAATTAAAAATTTATTTTCGAATTATAATAGATCCAAAGTGATATAGTTCTAGTATAAGATGAGTCTGGGTCTAAATACTCTAAAAAAATAGGCGTTTGACATGTTTATGTTACCAATTCAAACTTATATTTTGGTATTAACCCAAAGTTACATAAATTAACTCTTACCATGCCTTTTTGTAGTTTTACACTATATGGTAAATATTATTAATATAAAATTCCAAGAGAACCAAAATTGGTTCATTAATGAAATTATTAAAATTATATAATTTTTTTATCCAAATCTTATATTTTTTTTACTATAGTAACATTTTATAAAATAGTATTTTTTTTAAACACGGGAATATCAATTTTGAAACTATTTAGAAATTGGTTTTTGTTTAAATCATAAAAAAATTATTTCTTAGAAAAAAATACATTAAATAAAATATAAAATGTCATAATAAGGTATAAAATTCATTGATGGCATCAAAATATTCAAATTAAGTTTATTTTATATTTATAATATCATTTAATTGAATCTTTCATTAATAAGGTAATCGCTGCATCATTATTGTGTCATAACTAAGTTTTTTTATATGTTGAATAAAAATTATAAAAAAATATGATTTATGAAAACATATTATCTTTATAAATATTATCTATAGTCAAAGAGATCGATTATATAAACCCATATTAAAAATTGTTTTAGTGAAAACATGCATGTTTATTTTATAATTCCCTTAACTTTAAATTAATTATTATAACATGTCATTATCACACCCAAGTGGCTCCCAAATTCCAAATATTCTACCTATGGATTTTATTTGTCTCTCATGTCACTACCAATAAGTCTAAGAAACGTGTTAGGGTAGATATATATTATTATAATATTATTTTTTTACCCTTATTTACATAATATACCCTTTAACCATGGTAAAAAACTTATTGAAGTTAAATTTAATAATGTCCAAAAATAAATGATAATTATTTAAATAATTTTTACCTATTGATCCCAAACATGGAATACATTTTTTCAAATTCAAAAAACATAAGTTTCATAGATTAATTTAAAAATAATTAAGGGTGTCAAACCAGAAAGGAGGTTTTTAAGAAGTAAAAACTATCAAAAGAGTGACATGTGCTTATGTCCAATTTAAATGTGAAATTAATTCAAATAAACAAAATTATATTAATTGATAAAAATATTATATAATTAAACAAATTAAAAGGATAAAACTTCTGTATAAATATGTCTGATTAAGTATAATTTTTAAATTAAAATACTATATTTTAAACTATTCATTAAAAAATGAATATTATCACAAAAATAGAAAAAATGTAAAGACCCGTAAATTTCAAGAAATTTTTTTCTTAATTTCATTGGGCTTTTATGAGTACGTAGTTTCTGATGGCACCTTATTCCGGGGCCCGATGTGCCCAGAATCAATTTCCGATGTTTAACTCGGGTACGATTAGTGAATGAACGAGCGGGTTTTTTCTAACTTCTAAACCGGTGCTCGGAATCAAAATCTAAGGGCACCAATGAAACTGCAGCACCGGTAATTGCTTAAGAAGACCTTTCATAGATTTTTGTTTTCTCAGGAAGAGTTGTTTAAATTTTTGGATTAAGTGTTAGGTGAAATAAAATTGTGTTACAATTTTATTTCTATTTCCTAGATGGTTATGTCCCATTTGTGGGAGTTGAGGTGGGATCCACTTGATCCTAAACTCTTATTGATATAATATTAGTGAGTTGGGTCCCACATGAGCCCTACCCCTTTAAATTCCTCTAACCTCTCTTAATTTTGGCACCCCCATTAATTTGTAACTCACCCACTCCCTCTCTTTATTGCATGTGAGCTCTCACACAAAATTTATTGATTAAAGCTGTTCAATTAATTTAATTAATAGTATGAGTTTTTGATGTTTTGAAAAGCTTGGCATGTGTTAATAAAATAAGGAAGGATTTATTTTATTTTGGGGGTTTTGTTGTGTGAGGATATTTGGGGAGAGAACTCTAACTCTTGAATAACACCATCACTTTCGTTGAAGAACGTCAAGACTTCGACGAAGAACGTCGCCGGCACCATGAGTGATCAACGTGTCGTTCCTTCTCATCTCCGCAGCTGGTGTGTGACATCGTCCCCTCCTTGGGTGCACGTCAACGCCGTCATCGAAACCACCCCCACGACTCTAGCTTCCGTGAATTTCTTTGAGGTAGGGGTTGATTCTACTTTCAAGATAAATTTGATGTTCTTCGTTAATTTTTTGCCGCTTGTTATCAATATAACAGGAGGGGGACAGACCTCACTAACACGGCCGATCCTACTGCCCTTTTTGTTGTTGATCATCGTTGTGGTTTGGAACGGGGGCGACGTGGTGCCATTGCACCACACGGGGATGAGAGAATCGTGGTTGGAGCAGGCCGCGGTGAAGGTTCACGGTGCCATCATGCCGCTCCGAGGAGGCCACGGCCAAGAGTGGGTCACGGCGGAGGGGCGCGGCACCTTCGCGCCGCGCCGGACAGGCAGGAGCCGTGGCCTATGGGCTCGGCGGTTCAGAGGAGAGGCTGGATGATCCGACCACTGGCACCAGCTGGAGGCCGGACCCCTCGGGTCCCGCGGGTTCAATTAAGGCCGGACTTAATGGCCGGATGTTTCTTCAATCAAGGGGGGTAGTTCCCCCGACATCTCGCTCGGCTGAGAGCCGAGCCGCCGGACACGCGGTTCGGGCCGCCCGCGCCGAATCGGTCCAGCCGTGCGGGGCCAGACCCCCGTGCTAGGCCGGGCCACACCGGCTGGGCTGGGCCACACTGGCCAGGATGGACTCGGACCCTGGTCGGGTCGACCCCGTTCGGGCCGCCCCCGTGGTATTGGCCCGGGTCGGACTGGCCCCAAACCCCCTGTTTTCGGACAGATCCGTTCAAATGCACATAACATGGGATACTGATCTCTGATCGACGCACCCTCAGTTGCGTTGGGATCCTTGGATCGATACAGTTATTTAGGTATATTACACTCAATGTTTCAGATAACTTTTTGTATGGCCGGGTTGGTTCGAACATGAAACTAATCGGTCCCTCAGAGCAGAAACGATTATAACTCGAGCTCCGGACGTCCGATTGATGTGCCGTCAAATTTTTTGATTTCATCTTAGTGAGGCGGTTCTTTTGGATTACTCTTCTTGAGGTTTGGACGCAACGGGAGTACGGTCGGGTTGGTTTTAGCTTAAAAAAACCAACCGGGCCCCTGGGGAAAAAAGCGAATAGCTCTCAGACCAGGCATCTGATTGACACGCCGTCTATCGCGTTGAGTTCCTTTTGAAAAGACAGAACTTTGTGATACATCAACTTTGTACTTAGAGATAGTTGATGTATCGACACCTTGGCTCGTGGAGCAGACTCTCTTGGAATCCAGCGTGCTGTGTGTGGGAACCCTAGAGCTGGCTGCGACTGCGATGCCGATGACGACTGTACTTGGATCCTCCATGGGTTTGGCAGCGACGACAACCGTACTGGAATCCTCCGTGGGATCTACAGTGATGATTAGTGTTTGTGTATCCTATGTGGGTCTGGCTATATTTTACTCTATACATGTATCCTATGCGGGTCCGGCAGAGTGGCTGGTCTTATATCCTTTGTGGGTCCAACAGCTTAACTGGTCTTGTATCCTATGTGGGTCCGACATCTTAGATGAATTAGTGGCTACATCTGATTATCTCTATCACCTTACGAAGTGTATACATGTGTGAGTTGATGCTTTATTTTCAATAAATAGCCTTGATATGATTGACTTGCTATCCTTTGTGGATTGGGTTGTACTTTTCTGTGTAGATTGGGTTTTACATTCCTGTGTGGACTGGGTAGAACTTGGGATCATGAGTTGGAGCAGAACTTAAATTGAGGACTTAGGTATATGTATGGGCATATTCCTAAGTAGAGTTGGTTCATACTTCGTGATTGTATCTTTCATTTGTGGTTTATCCTTTGTGGATTCTGGGAGACATTTGGGAGTCTCGGGGTCCCTACTGAGTATCTTATACTCACCCCTGCATGGGTTATGCCCGCACTATGTTGTGTTGGATGCAGACGACTGACATCGCTGATCGAGGTGGAGGCTCGTGGAGCTGGACGGTACCTGGAGGAGGATCATTGGGCGTGACGTACACGGAGCGGATGGCTGTAGCTGAAGAGCTGAGGAGACCATCTATACCCACCCTTCAGGTGGGATTTCAAGTGGATGGCTCGGTGTTGCTACTTTACTTTTCTGTTGTTGTAATTTCCTTTCAGTTGTACTGTACTTTCAGTTGGGTTTTTATTCTGGCCCATTTACTTTTCCAGCACTTACCTTGTACTTAGTTTTTCTTAGTTTTTACTTCGCATTCATACTCTGTTGTGTATGTTACTTATAAAAGGAAATGCCTTCCCTACCTTTGGGATTTATGCCTTTGGTGCTAGTCGCCATCCCCTGGCCTATGGAAGGCGGGCATGGGGTAGTAACGGCACGGGCCCTGAGAACAGGTCGTGACAAATTGGTATCAGAGGAGTTCGGTTCTACCGCAGAACTTGGGACTTTTATCTTTCTTCTATTAGAAGCAATAGTGTTAAGGGTATTGAGTGTGGTTATCAGTCCAGGGAGTCTAGTGTTGGTGTGGCGGCCAACGTATCCATACACCAGGACCCTGACTTCTGATTTCCAACTCAGTGAACGAAAACAATGATTTCATGTGTGTTTCAAAAGTTTTCTTTATAATTACTTTGTGTCATCTCACTAAGTATACTGTATTGACCGTGGTACACCTGTCTCTTTTCAGGATGGCCCTACGATAGCATCCAACTATAGTTCTGAGCATTGTGTGAGACGATAGCCCACCGAGCGACGAGGCCTCGGTGGAGGTCCCCATTATAGAAGAGGAACCGGTAGTACCTCTACCCGCCGAGCCACCGATGCCACCAGCCCCAGCAGCAGATAGTGCACATCACTTGATTGCACTGCATGAGTTTCAGCGTTAGATATCGCCTAGGTTTTGCAGGGAGATGGACCTTCAGGTAGCCGAGGATTGGCTGGAGGTTGTCGTTCGAGTCATCAGGTTAGTAGGGACACCAGCTGACATCATGGTGATCCTTGCGGTGAGTCTCCTACACGCGGTAGTAGGTAGATGGTGGAGCTAGATGCTCTAGGTACACGACGAGTCATCTTTTCTTTGGATGGACTTTGAGAGCCTCTAATGCTCAGAGTTCATTCCAGCCACCCTCCATGCGGTGCGCATTCAGCAGCTACTACAGCTGCGGCAGGGTATCATGACAGTAGCCCGGTACTCAGCGAGATTTACCAACCTCTCGTGCTACTCCACGGACATGCTACAGGACCCATTCTTCCGGGCTCGGACCTTCGAGAAAGGATTGTGGCATGAGATTAGGGCATCGATGATCTCCCTCAGTATTCTGACGCAGGCAGGAGTACTGGAGTGAGCCCTTCTTGTGGAGAGCTTTCTTGCTGAGCCTAAACCAGTAGCGAGACCTACCGTAGGGCAACACGTAGCGGAGTCTTCTGCAGCTGGCAGTCGACGGATGTCACAGGGGTCTTAGAAGACCAGACCATCAGGTGGACGACCTTAGGATACTGGATCAGAGGTGCAGGTCACACGCCACAAAGCCAGCCTTACGAGGAGCCAATGGTGATATCCATGCGGCGGGCAGGGCCACATGGCTCATGACTGCCCAACCCGCCATGCAGAGGAGAAGCAGACGGTTGAGGGACCACCCAGGTAGAGGAATAGGTTCAACCGTGGTGGTCCGCAGGGAACAGGTGGACGAGGCAGAAGAGATGACCGAGCAGCAGGTGGTGGGTGACGCTTTTAAGATCTACCACCACCACCACCAGGAGGTCCACCCCGACCAGAGGGAACTGGCAGACAGGGGCAAGCTCAGCTTCAGGAAGTAGAGGCCTATGACCATGGTCCACCTGAGATGATTCGAGGTATACTCTATGTATACTCCACCCTTGCTGCAGTTCTTATAGACACAAGATAAAGTCATTCTTTCATTTCCACTGCCCTTGTTCGAAGCTCGGAGATTCTGATGGAGCTGTTGGCTCGATCCTTACGGCTAGAGAATCTTACGAGAGCAGGCTTGACGATTACGCACTAGTTCCGGAAGTGTGAGATTACTCTAGGAGGTGAGATCCTCGGCTAGGATCTTATTGTAGTGGCATCGAGGCCTTACGATGTCATCTTGGGCATGGATTGGTTATCTACGGTTCGTGCTCAGATCGATTGTATTAGGTGAAAGGTGGGGTGTGTCCGCACAGATGGGAGAAGGTTCACCTTCGCTGGCGAGAAAAGAGCTTTGCAATGCAGGATGGACTCATGCAGAGGAGAGGACAACCGATCACACATCAGTCGTCTAGTCTTATCCTGGGAGTAGTTGATGTGAGGAGATTGAATTTTCCTGCTGTGGTGGATCAGTATTTGGAATTTTTTCCTAACAACGTTCCAGGACTACCTCCTCGCAGAGAGGTAGACTTATATTGTAACACCCGATATTTTTATGAGTAATATTTTGTTTTTTATATATCATCAAAGGAATCTTTCACTACATACTATCTTGGCTTACTTTACACGCAATCGCGACCTTCCTCGATAGCTTGCGTCGTACGCAATATCGAGTTTCACTAAACAATGATATGTTATTAAAATATTATTAAAACTAGCCATTATGAATAGTAATAACCACTTTTTGAAATTTTATATATTTTATTTTTTAAAATGGACTTCATTTTTGGATTCGGAATACCGAAATTAGCCTAGGGTGAAATATTGGTATTTTTCTGAAAACTTTCAATTTTTGATGAATAGTGAAACCACTAAGTGGTAGGTTAAAAACTAAATTTTGCATAAAACTTAATTTTACCGCTTCTGTGAATGGAATTTTGAAAATCCGACAGACACGGTTGATATCAGTAAGTAAAATGTTGTTCAATGAGATAAAAATAATTTTTTGGTGAATAGTAACTTTTTACTTTTTTTACCGCGGTTAATAGTAAATAGGGTAACTAAGGGTAAATATGATATTACTATTACCCTAACACATGTCCTAATTCTATTGGATAAGTTTAATTCTACCAAAAACATCCTTATGAATAAAATATGACCATTTAGGCCCACTTGGGTTAGATTAAGACATTTATTATTAATTTATTTAAAGAAAGGTTAAAATAGTTAAAATCAATGTTTAATAAGTAAATCATTTTTATTATGGGGTTATAAATAAGATAGATTTGACTATAAATATTCATTAGAAAGCTAAAAATATTTCCTACATAATTATATTTTATTTATAATTTTTAGACATTAAATAATTTAATTTATTTATGACACAATTATGATGCAGTAATTATCTTATTTATGAAATATTGACATAATTGATGTTATAAACACCAAAATAAATGTAATTTGATACTTTTTATGAATTACACAAATTTTCTAGGTCAATATGATATATTAGTGTTGATTTAATCAACTTTGTTTGAACATATAATTCTGTTATGACTTTCACAAAAATCATATATCAAATACTGTCAAAATTGACACAAAATAGTTTTTAAATCATATATTATATTATTAATTGTTATTTTATTCCTAAAAATCTAAGGATCGTCCAAATGACTTAGATAAGGATATATATATTAATAATAAACAATTTGGGGTTCGTTTGGTATGTTATAGTAAGTGTATTAACCATATAGTGAAAGAAAACAAAAAGACATGGTACAAGTTAAATTATTTAACTTAGAGTTAAATCTAATTGATAGGGTTAAAATAATACCCTAAACTTGTCTAAATCCTATTGGTTGATAGGATTGCAACCCTTACCCACTTTATCTTCGAAATAAGACCCTTTGGAACCATTATAAACCGATTTTGACTTTAATATAAAATAATATTTTGAGATATTCCTAAGGTGCCCCTCTCCTCCCTTATAAAAGGGCACCTCCTCCCCCTCCTCCTCACACCAAATTGAGCACTCAAGCTCGGCAAAACCCTGACATTTTCTCCTCTCCACTTCCCTAGAATAATCCTAGAGGTCCTGGTCTTCTTCAAAGACCAATCTTAGTTAACTAAGTGGAGGATTCAAAGAGGCATTCCAAAGAAGAGGTAATATCTGTTACCGATCTTTTCAATTTCTTTCTTCTTCAAATTCTTCTCCTTTAGTTGTTTCATGATAAAGTAATAACATCAGTATTACTTACATACTGATATGTTATTATAAATATGAAACAACCCTAATTCACCTTCTATCCATCCTACGGAAAAATGAAATCACCGCGCCTGCGTACGTACGGAATACCGTCTCCACGCCGTGGTGTAATCTATTTTCCACCATCACTTTACAAGGATGGGTATAATGGTGTAATGAGTAACTATTTATGATTATTATAAAATAATATTGATACTGAAATAATATATATATATATACTCCAATACAATACCACGATCATAGGAACGATATCATCACTCGTGCGTACGTACGGAATACCGTCTCCACGATGTGAAGCAACTCGTTCTACATGATCATAATTACATAATAATTATATAAATGAATTGAATGAATAAATATTATATATGTTACACTAATAACATTCTGGATATAAGGTATCTATAACCTTAAAAGAAGAATAAGAATTTATTTGGCAAAACACGCATAAGAACAAAAGGCAATAAAGACCCGAGTAACAAGTAACAATGAAATATTACTAACAAGAAGCTAATAATATGACCATATATAAAATAATATCAATATGTATGATTCTGGAATAAGTCAATAACATTATTTAAACCATTATATAGGAGCTTCGGACACGTACAAAGCAAATCGGACCTAAGGTAAGGGAAATATCACAATCTCATTTTTATCCGAGATTGTTTATTCGTAAGTATTTACTGGGGTGTATTTTATCCTCCACATCCATGTTTCATCAATATGTAATATTACTTCCATCCACCTACAATTTTTTAAATCCATTTTTACCCTTCGGTGAGTTTTTAGTAATATGTATGAAAGGAATCTTTTGTCGTTTTTCGTACGAGGTACTTTTTTTACTTTTCCGACAAAAATACGAAGAATGGTTTTTTTAACTTATACGGAATGAATGGATTTTTAAAACATTATTTCCAAGAAACTTCCTTTAAATGTTTTCAAGTTTATTTTTAATCAACTTATTTTATTTTAAAGTCGTATGACATGTTATGAAAGGAAAAATGTTTTTGAAGTAGAAAGGATATTTTCCTCAAGAATGGAGTTCAAGTATTTTATCAAAATTATTTTACATCAAAGATAATAAAAGGGTTCTGTTTTTATCCCTATTATTACATTGGTTTGATTATGTTGTGATGGAAATATTTTTATGAATTCCATTATCTTATATGAATTGTTTTATGATGTCATGATGTTTCAAGAATCCCAGTTTTGTTACATGTGTTATGCGATAATGTATGGTTTATGATTATGTGGCACACATAAGAAAGGATTCATTATAAGATGGGTGGGACCTATATCTCCCTCCAATGCATTGGGTAAAGATTTTATATCTCATGAGATAGACATGGCTGGAACGGAAGGTTATTTCGGTTCAGTGATACAGGACTGAAACGAGGAGTGAACTCGGTTCAGAAATGGACTTTGTCCACTAAGATGGTCTTGACAATGAGTCAAGACTAACAAGAAATGATTTTCCATGATTATGTGTGCATGCCACAAAGTTTAAAGTTTCATGTTATGATTATGGGGATCTCATTTTCACTTCTATGATTTATTCCATGTTAAGATATTATGATCTCTTTTGCAGGTTATGATTTTCAAAAAGATATGATATGATTTTTATTTCCTTTATTTGCCCTTGCTGAGCATTTGAGCTCACACTTTTATGTTTTCTTTTCCCCAGGCCAGGAAGATGGATATTAAGTAGAATATGCTAAAAGGGACCCTAGATATGATGAAATAAATGGGAGACACTGTAGAAGATTTATGAACCAGTTGTTTATGTTTCCTAGTTTCTAAAGGCACTATACCTATACGGTCCTTTGTGGTTTTGTTATATGTTGTAATAAGTGTGCTTCAATTTTGAAGTATTAACAATGTATGTAAAGTATGGGTCGTTATAGTTGGTATCAGAGGAAAGTTATAGTCAACCTTTGGAAACTAGGATGTGAAAGCCTTAGTAAGAACCCTAAGGATAAGTCTAATCATAGAACACAATCTTAGTGTTTTAGAAATGGCCATGAATACCCTAGGATAAAACCTTAAGTGTGAAATTTTTTCCTTGATTATGTGGTTTTCCTATTATAATTAGTGTTGCTCACACTATTCTTCTTGGTTTTAGTCAATGGCTGGAACCCGAAGGAACCGTGTTAATGCGGAATGCGATGGGCAATGCAATTATTGTCCCCCTGAGCAACCAAACGATATGGGAGCTGGAATGAAAAATCTTTTAGCCATGCTCACACAACTTTCTCAAGCTATGAATCATGCAGGACTTCCAAACGAGCAAAGGAAGGAGCAAAATTCTGTTGAATCCTTCATGAGGCAGCGTCCACCTTCATTCAGTTGGTCTACTGATCCATTAGTTGCTGAACAATGGATTAGTACTACTGAAAAGATATTTTCAGTTCTTCAATGTTCTGAACATGATAAAGTCATCCTAGCAGTGTATCGTTTGGAAGGAGATGCTGATCAATGGTGGAATCTTATTAAGAATACGAGGAAAAGGGATGAAATTGAGTCTATGGAATGGGATGAGTTCAAGAACTTATTTTTCAATAAGTAATTCCCTCGTATTCTCCGAACAAAGATGGAGAAAGAGTTTCTTGAACTGAAGCAAAGGGATGATGAATCTGTTGGTACCTATGAAGCAAATTTTACAAGACTTTCAAGGTACGCTTCTGGTATTATTATCCAACCTGAGAGTAAGATCGATCGATTCTTTAGTGGCTTAAAACCAAGTCTTCGAAGGGCGTTAGCCATAAGGGACTTCAATAGCTACGAGGAAATCGTTCGATGTGCTCTCAAAGTCGAGATGGAGATTGGAGTAACCCATCAGTCACATGGGTTTGATAAGAAGAGGAAGATGGAATTCAAAGGAAAATCTAAAGAGCACACTGAAAAGAAGATGAACTTTCCCTTATGCTCAAAGTGTGGAAAGAAACATGGAGGGAGTTGTCTTAAAGAGACAAGTAAATGTTTTAAATGTGGAAAGGAAGGTCATCGGGCATTTGAATGCCGTGATAATGGGAAGAAGATGTCCAATGATGCAAACAAAGGAAGGGATAAATAGAATGAACCTACTACACTTCAATGTTTAAAGTGCAAGGAGATGGGGCATTATGCCAATCAATGCCCAAATCCATGGGTTGATGATGATGGTCGACGTCAACAAAATCTTAAGGCTAAAGACAAAGGAAAGTCACATGCAATTTCTATCAGCGATGTGGAGTACGATAACGAAGTGGTGAAAGGTACACTTACCATCCACTTTAAAGTAGAAAATGTTTTATTTGATTCTGGATCCACCCACTCTTTTATTTCTGAAAAATTTTCTAAGGGTATCACCGTACTACCTCAACAATTAGATGTTGAGTTAGCTGTGACAACACCTAATGGCACAATAGTCGCATCAAAAGTTTATAATTCATCTCCGATCGAAGTTTTTGGGAAAGTGCTTCCTACAAATCTTGTGATCCTTCCTTTAGTGGAATTTAATGTGATTCTTGGCATGGATTGGCTTTTTCTACATGGATCTCATATCAATTTCCAAAGAAGGGAAGTCACATTTCATATTCCAGATCAATTTACGATCGTCTATCAATGCAAGGATGAACATAACCTTCCAGTGGAAATTGCTTCCATCTTATGGGTATTGATTCCACTAAATGAAGGTTATTTATCTCAAATGGTTGGTGAGAAACTCACGATTAAGAATATTCCCATTGTACGGGAGTTTGATGATGTATTTCCGGAGGAATTACCGGGTCTTCCACCAAATCGTGAAGTTGATTTTTCAATAGAACTCGTACCGGGCGCTTTTCCAATTTCAAAGACACCTTATAGAATGGCCCCAATTGAGTTGCAGGAATTGAAGAAGAAACTCCAAGAGAATCTTGATAAGGGATTCATACGCCCTAGTGCGTCACCTTGGGGAGCACCTGTTCTATTTGTTAAGAAGAAATATGGATCAGTGAGACTCTGCATTGATTATCGAGAACTTAACAAGATCACTATCAAGAACAAATATCCTCTCCCACGCATTGATGACTTATTTGACCAACTACGTGGAGCTCAATACTTTTCCAAGATTGATCTTCGTTCAGGGTATCATCAATTAAGGGTCAAAAGGGAGAATATACCAAAGACGGCTTTCCGTACAAGGTATGGACACTATGAATTTATAGTGATGCCATTTGGTCTTACTAATGCCCCTGCTATCTTCATGGATCTAATGAATATAGTCTTTAGAGACTATCTTGATCAATTTGTGGTAGTCTTTATAGACGATATTCTTGCCTATTCAAAGAGAAAGGAAGAGCATGAAGATCACTTGAGAATTATATTAGAGACCCTGAGAAAGGAGAAGCTTTATGCCAAATTTACCAAGTGTGAATTTTGGCTTCAAAAAGTTGCATTTTTGGGTCACATAATCTCCAAAGAGGGGATATCTGTGGATCCAGCAAAAACAGAGGTTATAAAAAGATGGTCAAGACCAACAAAAGTAACTGAGATCCGAAGTTTTCTTGGTTTGGCTGGATATTATCGACGTTTTGTAAAGGATTTTTCACGATTATCTAATCCACTCACCAAGTTGACTCGAAAAGGAGTTAAGTTTGTCTGGACGGAAGAATGTGAAGAGAATTTCAAGGAGTTGAAAATATGGTTATCCAGTGCACCTGTGCTCACACTACCTTGTAGTGGAGAAAGGTTTGTGATATACAGTGATGCATACAAGAAGGGATTGGGGGGTGTTCTTATGCAAAATGATATGGTGATAGCTTATGCCTCACGACAGTTGAAAATCCATGAGCAAAATTACCCAACACATGATTTGGAGTTGGCTGCGGTGATCTTTGCATTAAAGATTTGGAGGCAGTACCTTTATGGTGAAATGTGTGATATTTATACTGATCATAAAAGTTTAAAGTATATTTTCACACAAAAGGAGATGAATATGCGTCAAAGAAGATGGTTGGAGCTGATTAAGGATTATGACTGCTCAATCCATTACCACCCTGGGAAAGCAAACAAGGTGGCAGATGCATTAAGTCGACAAGAGCATGCTATTTTATCCATGATGAGGATCACAAAAGATCCAATATTTATGGATTTACAAAGGATGGATCTTGGAATTATAATGGAAGGGGAAAAATCTTATCTTTCTCAAATGAATGTTCAACCATCTATACATGTGAAGATTAAAGAGGCACAGAAAGAAGATGTAGAGTTACAAAAGAAGGTGAGAAATGTTCCTGAATTCAACCTTGATTGTGATGGGATAATAAAGTTCAGGAATCGGGTTTGTGTTCCTCCCATCCCCGAATTAAAGAAGGAGCTGCTGGATGAGGCTCATAGTTCATCATTCTCTATTCATCCTGGAAGCACGAAGATGTATAGGGACCTGAAAGAGTACTTCTAGTGGGATGGCATGAAAAGAGATGTTGCTGAATATGTCTCTCGATGCTTGGTTTGTCAACAAGTTAAAGCTGAGAGACAAAATTCTAAGGGGATGTTACAACCATTACCCATACCCGAATGGAAATGGGAAAAAATCACTATGGACATTGTCACAGGACTTCCTAAAACATCCAAAGGCAATAATGCAATTTGGGTCATAGTTGATCGTCTTACAAAGTCTGCACACTTCATTGCTATTAGAGAGGATTTCTCTCTAGATCAGCTTGCCATAATATATGTAAAGGAAGTGGTAAGATTGCATGGAGTACCACTTTCTATTATATCTGATCGGGATCCGAGATTTACCTCGAAGTTCTGGCGAAGTCTTCAGCATACTCTGGATACAGAGTTGAGTTTCAGCACTGCTTATCATCCCCAGACAGACGGTCAGTCTGAGAGAACAATTCAAACCCTAGAAGATATGTTGAGAGCTTGCTCTATGGATTTCAAAGGAGGTTGGGATCAACACCTACCTTTGGTGGAATTTTCTTATAATAATAGCTTTCACTCTAGTATTCAGATGGCTCCTTATGAAGCTCTCTATGGAAAGAAATGCAGGACTCCAACTTGCTGGGATGAAGTTGGGGAAAGAAAGCTGTTAGGACCTGATCTCGTTGATGAAATGGCAGAAAAGGTTAGATCTATTCAACAACACATAAGAGCATCTCAGAGTCGACAGAAAAGTTATGCCGACAACCGAAGAAAAGACCTAGAGTTTGAAGTGGGTGATAAAGTGTTCTTACGAATATCTCCCTGGAAGAGGGTTATGAGATTTGGAAATAAGGGGAAGTTGAGCCCTAGATATATCGGTCCTTTCAAAATACTGGATCGTGTTGGGAAGGTAGCTTACCGATTGGCGCTTCCACCAAATATCTCTCAAGTTCACGATGTGTTCCATGTATCTCTCCTGAGAAAGTACATACCTGATCCTTCACATGTACTCAGCTCAGAAGTTGTACCGCTGGAGCAAGATCTTTCTTATGAAGAACAACCGATAGAGATTCTGGATCGTAGCGAAAAAGTCCTACGAAACAAGACCACTCGATTGGTGAAAGTTTTATGGAGGAACCACCAACTTGAAGAAGCTACATGGGAGCTTGAGGATATGATGAGGGAGAAGTATCCTCATCTGTTTGTTACAAAATGACGAATTTCGAGGGCGAAATTCTTTTTAAGGGGGGTAGAATGTAACACCCGAGATTTTTATGAGTAATATTTTGTTTTTTATATATCATCAAAGGAATCTTTCACTACATACTAGCTTGGCTTACTTTACACGCAATCGCGACCTTCCTCGATAGCTTGCGTCGTACGCAATACCGAGTTTCACTAAACAACGATATGCTATTAAAATATTATTAAAACTAGCTGTTATGAATAGTAATAACCACTTTTTGAAATTTTATAAATTTTATTTTTTAAAATGGACTTCATTTTTTGGATTCGGAATACCGAAATTAGCCTAGGGTGAAATTTTGGTATTTTTCTGAAAACTTTCAATTTTTGATGAATAGTGAAACCACTAAGTGGTAGGTTAAAAACTGAATTTTGCATAAAACTTAATTTTACCGCTTCTGTGAATGGAATTTCGAAAATCCGACAGACACGGTTGATATCAGTAAGTAAAATGTGGTTCAATGAGATAAAAATAATTTTTTGGTGAATAGTAACTTTTTACTTTTTTTACCGCGGTTAATAGTAAATAGGGTAACTAAGGGTAAATATGATATTACTATTACCCTAACACATGTCCTAATTCTATTGGATAAGTGTAATTCGACCAAAAACAACTTTATGAATAAAATATGACCATTTAGGCCCACTTGGGTTAGATTAGGACATTTATTATTAATTTATTTAAAGAATGGTTAAAATAGTTAAAATCAATGTTTAATAAGTAAAGCATTTTTATTATGGGGTTATACATAAGATAAATTCGACTATAAATATTCATTAGAAAGATAAAAATATTTCCTACCTAATTGTATTTTATTTATAATTTTTAGACATTAAATAATTTAATTTATTTATGACACAATTATGATGCAATAATTATCTTATTTATGAAATATTGACATAATTGATGTTATAAACACCAAAATAAATGTAATTTGAGACTTTTTATGAATTACACAAATTTTATAGGTTACTATGATATATTAGTGTTGATTTAATCAACATGGTTCGAACATATAATTCTGTTATGACTTTCACAAAAATCATATATCAAATAGTGTCAAAATTGACACAAAATAGTTTTTAAATCAAATATTATATTATTAATTGTTATTTTATTCCTAAAAATCTAAGGATCGGCCAAATGACTTAGATAAGGATATATATATTAATAATAAACAATTTGGGGTTCGTTTGGCATGTTATAGTAAGTGTATTAACCATATAGTGAAAGAAAACAAAAAGACATGGTACAAGTTAAATTATTTAACTTAGAGTAAAATCTAATTGATAAGGTTAAAATAATACCCTAAACTTGTATAAATCCTATTGGTTGATAGGCTTTCGACCCTTCCCCACTTTATCTTAGAAATAAGACCCTTTGGAACCATTATAAACCGATTTTGACTTTAATATAAAATTATATTTTGAGATATTCCTAAGGTGACCCTCTCCTCCCTTATAAAAGGGCACCTCCTCCCCCTCCTCCTCACACCAAATTGAGCACTCAAGCTCGGCCAACCCCTGCCATTTTCTCCTCTCCACTTCCCTAGAATAATCCTAGAGGTCCTGGTCTTCTTCAAAGGCCAATCTTAGTTCCCTAAGTGGAGGATTCAAAGAGGCGTTCCAAAGAAGAGGTAATATCTGTTACCGATCTTTTCAATTTCTTTCTTCTTCAACTTCTTATCCTTTATTTGTTTCATGATAAAGTAATAACATCAGTATTACTTACATACTGATATGTTATTATAAATATGAAACAACCCTAATTCACCTTCTATCCATCCTACGGAAAAATGAAATCACCACGCGTGCGTGCGTACGGAATACCGTCTCCACGCCGTGGTGTAATCTATTTTCCACCATCACTTTACAAGGATGAGTATAATGGTGTAATGAGTAACTATTTATGATTATTATAAAGTAATATTGATACTGAAATAATATATATATATACTCCAATACAATTCCACGATCATAGGAACGATATCATCACTCGTGCGTACGTACGGAATACCGTCTCCACGATGTGAAGCGACTCGTTCTACATGATCATCATTACATAATAATTATATAAATGAATTGAATGAATAAATATGATATATGTTACACTAATTCCATTCTGGATATAAGGTATCTATAACATTAAAAGAAGAATAAGAATTTATTCGGCAAAACACGCATAAGAACAAAAGGCAATAAAGACCCGAGTAACAAGTAACAATGAAATATTACTAACAAGAAGCTAAGAATATGACCATATATGATATCATATCAATATGTATGATTCTGGAATAAGTCAATAACATTATTTAAACCATTATACAGGATCTTCGGACACGTACAAAGAAAATCGGACCTAAGGTAAGGGAAATATCACAATCTCATTTTTATCCGAGATTGTTTATTCGTAAGTATTTACTGGGGTGTATTTTATCATCCACATCCATGTTTCATCAATATGTAATATTACTTCCATCCACATACAATTTTTTAAATCCATTTTTACCCTTCGGTGAGTTTTTAGTAATATGTATGAAAGGAATCTTTTGTCGTTTTTCGTACGAGGTACTTTTTTGACTTTTCCGACAAAAATACGAAGAATGTTTTTTTAACTTATACAGAATGAATGGATTTTTAAAACATTATTTCCAAGAAACTTCCTTTAAAAGTTTTCAAGTTTATTTTTAATCAACTTATTTTATTTTAAAGTCATATGACATGTTATGAAAGGAAAAAAAAATTTGAAGTAGAAAGGATATTTTACTCAAGAATGGAGTTCAAGTATTTTATCAAAATTATTTTCCATCTAAGATAATAAAAGGGTTCTGTTTTTATCCCTATTATTACATTGGTTTGATTATGTTGTGATGGAAATATTTTTATGAATTCCTTTATCTTATATGAATTGTTTTATGATGTCATGATGTTTCAAGAATCCCATTTTTGTTACATGTGTTATGCGAAAATGTATGGTTTATGATTATGTGGCACACATAAGAAAGGATTCATTATAAGATGGGTGGGACCTATATCTCCCTCCAATGCATTGGGTAAAGATTTTATATCTCATGAGATAGACATGGCTGGAACGGAAGGTTATTTCGGTTCAGTGATACATGACTGAAACGAGGAGTGAACTCGGTTCAGAAATGGACTTTGTCCACTAAGATGGTCTTGGCAATGAGTCAAGACTAACAAGAAATGATTTTCCATGATTATGTGTGCATGCCACAAAGTTTAAAGTTTCATGTTATGATTATGGGGATCTCATTTTCACTTATATGATTTATTCCATGTTAAGATATTATGATCTCTTTTGCAGGTTATGATTTTCAAAAAGATATGATATGATTTTTATTTTCATTATTTTCCCTTGCTGAGCATTTGAGCTCACCCTTTTATGTTTTCATTTCCCCAGGTCAGGAAGATGGATATTAAGTAGAATATGCTAAAAGGGACCCTAGAAATGATGAAATAAATGGGAGACACTGTAGAAGATTTCTGAACCAGTTTTTTATGTTTCCCAGTTTCTAAAGGCACTATACCTATACGGTCCTTTGTGGTTTTGTTATATGTTGTAATAAGTGTGCTTCAATTTTGAAGTATTAACAATGTATGTAAAGTATGGGTCGTTATATATATATTGACCTATACCCCGGGACAACCCCGATATCTACTCTAGCATATCAGATGACTCCCGCTGAGCTTCGAGAGCTATGGGTACAACTGGAGGACATGCAAGGCAAGGGATTCATCTGACCCAGTGTTTCACCCTAGGCTTCCACGATTTCGTTCGCCAAGAAGGCGGATGGGAGCTTGCGACTGTGTGTCGACTACCATCGCCTGAATCAGGTGACTATGAAGAACAAGTATCTACTATTGAGGATTCACTACCTCTTTGATCAGCTCAAGGGAGCATGATGGTTCTCAAAGATAGACCTTAGGTGAGGCTATCATCAGCTCAGAGTTCGAGATAAGGATATGCAGAAGATGGCCTTCAGGTTTCGTTATGGCCACTATGAGTTCTTGGTTATGCCTTTTGGCATAACCAACTCTCCCGCAGTTTTCATGAGTCTCATGAACATGATATTCCAGCCTTACCTCGATCGATTTTTCGTAGTCTTCATCGACGAAATATTGATTTACTCGACTACTGAGGAGGAGCACGCCTACCACTTGTGGGTCGTACTAGATACACTCTGAGAGCACCAGATTTATGGTAAGCTCTCGAAGTGTCAGTTCTATATTCAAGAGGTCCACTTCTTGGGATAGCCTTTCTTCAGTCGCTCACAGTCACTCCTCCACTCCTTCAGCGGGTTAGAGAGGCACAACGAGGGGATGTTGACTGTGAGACGCGGCGTGCATAGATATCCTCAGGACAGACACCTAATGGATTCTCTGAAGGAGGAGAGCATGTCTTTCTTTTTCATAGGACGTACCATGGTACCCGCTTCATTACAGGAGGAGGTGCTGATAAAGTTTCACACTTCCCCTCTAGTAGTACATCCTGGAGTAGCGAAGATGTACCAGGATATCAGACGACAGCACTGGTGGCTAGGTATGAAGAAGGTTGTGGTAGTGTTCGTTTCTCAATGCCTCACCTGTCAGTAGGTGAAAGCGGAGAAACAGGTACCAGCAAGCATGGTACATCCCTTGGAGGTCCCGTAGTGGAAGTGGGATGGGATATCTATGGATTTTGTGATTGGGATTCCACGTACTTCCATAGGACACGACTCCATTTGGGTGATCGTCGACCGACTCACCAAGTCGGCCCACTTCTTACCCATCAGAGAGCATAGCTCAGTGGAGAGCATGGGATGCCTCTACGTTCATGATATCGTACGACTTCATGGAGTGCCATCATCTATCATCTCTGATCGAGATGCTCACTTTACTTCCTGGCTTTGGAAGGGGTTGCAGGAGGCCTTTGGGATGCAGCTATGCCTGAGCACCACCTTTCACCCACAGACGGATGGTTAGACGGAGAGGACCATTCAGACTGTCGAGGACATGCTCCGTGCATGTGTCCTCGACTTTGGTCACATCTGGGAGGGTCATCTACCCTTGGTGGAGTTTTCGTACAACAACAACTACCACTCCACCATTGGGATGGCACCATACGAGGCATTGTATAGCCGACCTTGAAGATCACCTCTGTGATGGACAGATCCTAGGGTGTCAGCACTACTAGGACCAGAGATGGTACATGCCATGACGGAGAAGGTTCAGGTCATCCAGGAGAGGATGAGGACAGCTCAGAACCGACAGAAGTCTTATGCTGACAGGAGGCGGAGACCACTAGAGTTCGAGGATGGAGACCACGTTTTCTTGCGGCTCTCACCTCGACGTGGATTACGGAGATTTGGCCAGGGCGGAATGTTGTCTTCACGCTTCATCAAACCATTCCAGGTTCTCAGTAGGATAGGTGAGGTGGCTTATCGCCTGGCTCTTTCACCTTAGTTGCACCGGGTTCACGACGTCTTCCACGTATCCCAGCTAAGGAGATACGTGCACGACCTGACGCATATCATCGACCATGAGGAGATGGACATTGATGACAGGGAAACTTTTGCGGAAGTCCAAGTGGAGATCTAGGATCGACAGGAGAGTGTCCTGTATGGATGGTCAATACCTCTAGTGCGCATCAGGTGGTAGCACAGAAACCTCTAGGAGACAACATGAGAGCGGGATTCTCAGATTCGTGCATAGTACCCTCATTTGTTCCTCTAGATTATGATGTATCATTACAGGGACATAAATCCCTGAGGTGGGATTAATTTAAAGACCATTAAATTTCAAGGAATTTTTTTTATTAATTTCTTTGGGATTTTACGAGTACACAGTTTCTGACGACACCTGATTCCTAGGCCCGGTGTGCCCGAAATCAATTTCCGAAGTTTAAGTCGGGTACGTTCAGTGAACGAACGAGCCGATTTTTCTAACTTCTAAACCGGTGCTCGGAATCAAAATCTAAGGCTACTGATGAAACCGCAGCGCCGATAATTACTTAATAAGACTATTCCTGGAGTTTCTTTTTCTCAGGAAGAGTTGTTTAAATTAGTGTATTAAGTGTTAGGTGAAATAAAATTGTGTTAAAATTTTATTTCTCTTTTCTAGATCATTTAGTCGCATGTGTGGGAGTTGAGGTGGGACCCACTTGATCCTAAACTCCTCTTGATAGGATATTAGTGAGGTGGGGACCACACGAGTCCCACCCCTTCAAGTTCTTCTAACCCCTCTTAATTTTGGCAAACCCCCATTCATTTGTAACTCACCACTCCCCCTCTTTATTGCATGTCAAATCTCACATTAAATTTATTGATTAAAGCTATTCAATTAATTTAATTAAGAGTTTGAGTTTTTGATGTTTTGAAAATTTTGGCATGTGTTAATAAAATATGGAAGGCCTTATTTTATTTTGGGGTTTTTGTTGTGTGAGGATATTTGGGGAGAGAAGTCTAACTCTTGACGAACGCCATCACTTTTGTTGAAGAACATCAAGACTTCAACGAAGAACGCCTTCATCGCCAGGAGTGATCGACGTGCCATTCCTTATCCTCTCCGCAGCAGGTGTGTGATGTCATCCCCTCCTTGGGTGCATGTTAACACCGTCATCGACACCACCCCCCGCGACACTAGCTCCCAATAATTTCTTTGAGGTAGAGGTTGATTTTACGTTCAAGATTAATTTGACATTCTTCATTAATTTTTGGCCACTTGTTATCAATATAAAGGGAGGGGGATGGACCGCACAAACACGGACGATCCTCCTCCCCTTTTTGTTGTTAATCATCATTGTGGTTTAGAACCGAGGCGACGCAGAGCCATTGCACTGCGCGAGGATGAGAGAATCGCTGCCGGAGCGGGCCGCGATGAAGGTGTGCGGCGCCGTTGTGCCGCAACGGTGAGGCCGAAGGAGGCTGCGGCCAAGAGCGGGCCTCGGTGGAGGGGAACAGCACTGTCGCGTCGCACTGGATGGGCATGAGCTGCGGCCTCTGGACGCGGCGGTTCAGAGGAGCGGTCGGCCGCTGGCACCAGCTAGAGGCGGGACCCCTCGGGTCCCGCAAGTTCAATTAAGGTCGGCCTTAATGGTCCGCCATTTCTTCAATCAAGGGGGCAGTGCCCCCCACATCATGGTCGACCGAGAGCCGAGCCGCCGGCCACGAGGGTCGGGCCAGCCGCACTGTGCCGGACCCCCGCACCGGGCCGGGCCGCGCCAAGCCGCACCCAACTAGGCCAGACCCGGACCCTGGTCAGGTCACCCCTGTTTGGGCCGACCCCAGGGGAATTGGGCCGGGTCAGACTGGGCCCAAACCCCCTGTTTTCGGACAGTTCTGTTCAAATACCCATAACATGGGATACAGACCTTCGATCGATGCACCGTCAGTTGAGTTGGGATCGTTGGATTGAGATGGTGGTTTCGGTATATTGCACTCAAAGTTTTGGAGAACTTTGAGTATGGCCAGGTTGGTTCGAACATGAAACCAACCAGGCCCTCGGAGCAGAAACACATATAACTCGAGCTCCGGATGTCCGATTGACGTGCCGTCGACTTTTTTGATTTCCTCTTAGTGAGACTGTTCTTTTGGATTACTCCTTTTGAGGTTTGGCCGTAGCTGTAGTATGGTTGGGTTAGTTTTAGCTTAAAAAAACTAACCGGACCCCTTGGATAAAAAGGCCAATAACTCTCAGACCGGGCGTCTGATTGACGCGCCATCTATCGCATTCAGTTTCTTTTGATGAGATGGAACTTTGTGATACATAAACTCTGTACTTCGTGACAGTTGATGTATCGACCCCTTGGCTCATGGAGCGGAGTCTCCTGGAATCGAGCGTGATGTGTGCAAGAACACTGGAGCTGGTTGCGACTACGATGACATTGACGACTATACTTGGATCCCCCATGGGTTCGGCAGTGACGATGATCGTACTGGAATCCTCCATGGGTTCGACGACAATGATTACTATTCTGGTATCTTATATGGGTCCAACAGTATTTGTTTATGTACTTGTATCCTATGTGGGTCCAACAGAGTAGCTGGTCTTGTATCCTTTGTGGGCCCGACAGCTTAACTGGTCTTGTATCCTATGTGGGTCCAACAGCTTAGATGAATCAGTGGCTACATCTGATCATCTCTATCACCTTACAAAGTGTATACCTGTGTGAGCTGAGTCTTGATTTTCATTCAACAACTTCAATATGATTGACTTTTTATCCTGTGTGGATTTGTTTGTGCTTTCCTGTGTGGATTGGGTATTACTTTCCTGTGTGGACTGGATTAAACCTGGGATCGTGAGTTAGGGAAGAACTGGAATTCATGACTTAGGTATATGTATGGGCATATACCTATGTAGAGTTGGTTGATACTTCATGATTGTATCTTTCCTTTGTGGTTTATCCTTCATGGATTCTGGGAGACCTTCGGGAGTCTCGGGGTCCCTACTGGGTATCGTATACTCAAACCTGAACGGGCTATACCCACACTACATTGTGTTGGATGCAGATGAAGGACATCGCTGATCGAGGTGGAGGCTCATGGAGCTGGACGGTACCTGGAGGAGAATCACAGGACGAGACATACACGGAGCGGACGGCTGGAGCCGAGGAGCTTAGGAGACCATCTATACCCACCCTTCAGGTGGTATTTCTAGTGGATGACTCGGTGTTGCTGATTTACTTTTCTGTTGTTGTACTTTTCTTTTCAGTTGTACATTACTTTTAGTTGGGTTTGTATTTTGGCATATTTACTTTTCCAGCACTTACCTTGTACTTAGTTTTGATTAGTGTTTACTTCACTTGCGTACTCTATTGTGTATGTTACTTCTTCAAGACAATTCCTTCACTACCTTTGGGATTTACGCCTTTAGCGCTAGTCGCCAGCCCCTGGTCAATGGAAGGCGGGCTTGGGGTATTCACTGCACGGTCCCTGAGGACGGGTCGTGACAAAAAAATAAAACAAACTAAATTTTTATATCCCACTTACAAATTAGAAGTTTAGTTTCTTAAAAAGAACATATAATAGTGTGTGGAACAAGATTTAAAATGGGTTCTCCATCAAAAGATGGTAAATAGCCTTTTAAAAATATTTGAGTATTTTGTGTATAAAATTGGATTCATTCTCATTTTAAGCCTCTAAAATTTATTGTATAAATATAAAAACATTTAACAAATTTTTTTAATCATATAGAAGTTATTTATATTAATTATCACCAATAAAATGGTTAGGTGTTAACTACCATTTAAAATCTTAGTATTATTATTGTATTATTTTTTTGGTATAACTCAGTGTTGTGTCCAACGTAAGATTTCTAAGAAGCTCGTTGTTGCGTGTCGAGTACGCTATCAAAATTTCCATCCCTTTTAACATAAAATTAATATATTATTCATAAATATTAATAGATATGAAAATGCCTTATTATATAATTAATTGGCATGTTTTAATATAATTAGTATGATGGATACCAAAATATATAAGTAATGAGGGATCTACTAAAATAAAATCATTACATAGTGAAATGAATATTTTATCCCAGTAATTGATGTCAATGTTTTTAAAGGGTTTTTCAATTTACTAGTAGATAATTTAATAAAAAAAATTATTAATAGAATTTAAAATATGAAAATCCTCGAAAATAATAAGTCATTGTTGATAAAAACGGAATCATTGTCACTATACATGACAATAAGATAAATTTATGAAAAGGAGATGTGTAATGTTTTGTTCAAATTTTTAATTTAATTCCACTCCCTTCCTCTAAAAATCCATAAAATATGTGGGGATTACTATTTTTCTGGTCTTTATCCTTCCATAGGGAGAGGGGAACATTTTATCTTTGTTAGTGGATCACTATAGGACCTTCACTCCCTTTATAAACCCTTATTTTATTTTTCCCTTCTTTGGGATTTCCCTCTTCGCTAAATTACCGTATTTAGATATAGGAATCCCCATGATCCATTTCTAATCGATTGATTTCACCAAATCTACACCCTTATATGTCTTTCTTTGGTCACTATTTTTATTCATCTTTGACTATTGACTAACTTCTTCAATATTCTTATCTTTAACTCATTGTATTTAAAAAAAATCTTGGTGTTAGTTTTATTGACGTTGAGAATTTTTTAATTTGATCTAAATATAATAAATATATGATCCTTGCCTATTCTATATTTCCTAATTCCCTAAATTATGTTTTTATCCCTTTTATGATGGTTTTACTACTTCCATAGGAACTGTGATCCATAACCCTTGATAATCAAGGATATATTTCCTAACTTTCCAATTAAACATCTAACCATATAAAATCTAAAAATACTAAGAAGTGTTTTATGTGTATACCTAATCTTAGATAGTAAAACTATATTTCTCAATAATCCCATTTACCTTCTCCCCATTGTCAAAGTTTAAATCACTAAACCACTAGTGGATTTGAAATTTATTGATATTGATGGTGAGTTACATTTTATGAAATATTTTAATGTCGATTGATCCTCAATATTCTAGTCATCATATAAAATCTATTAAAATAATTGATTCCCTTATTAAATTTAGTCCTGGTGATTCTCTCATTCATCCCCCTACTAAACCACACCCAACTTATATGGTCAAGTAATAAGCATTTCTAGAGTGTGATATTAGAAATGTTTTTTAGATAAGATTTTGAGATGATTTACTGTTGATGGCCAATCCTATGAGGTTTTAATCTTATATTACACTTATATAAGAGCTTATTTTAAAGTCGACTAAAATGAGGGTTAATATGGTTGATTAATTAAAAAATTATCATGTTTTATAAACTCTTCTATACTTTCATTGATAGAATAATGTAATCAAGTGGTCATACAACCTAGAATGGGTTATACCTCTATTATGTTTAGGATTTCTCCCTCATCCACTACCCTCTAGACTGATCCTCCATATATTAGGTGTCCCTATGGAGTTCAACATGAGAACCAAATGCATATGTTTTCTTCATCTTCTAATGGATGATTTTTTTACATTAATTAGCATCAGATGTTTCACTATAGAATATATTTATGATCCAAAGTACATGTGTTGGGGTTCTAAAATATTTAGAAGGATATAATATAGAAATTAAAATTTTAAAATGAAAGCTAAACAATAGGTAAGACCATGAGTTTTGAATTGAGAACTAATATTAATTGGTTGAACCGATTGAATATATTGATAAAGGAGGAAAATATTCTTCTAATTCTTTCTTGTACTCTGGTGTGGATTAATAATTCATCAAATTATATCATCCAAGACTGATGACAAAAATAAGGTGAGTTATTATTTTTTGGATTATCCAGTCTACATGGAAAAAAAATGAGACCATAGCAGTACTATACCAATATTCCCAAACCTATGATTACCAGATTAGGGAGAAAATATTTGGGATCAATTGACTTGGAAAAATTTCCTAGAAAATGAGTTTAATAACCTAAATAACCACTTGATAAGTACTATATAGAGAAGTTAAATTATGTGGGATGGAATGGTAATGACAAAATTGGTAAAGGAGTAGTTGTTAAGCCCAACTTGATTCTAGTGTATAATAATTTTTCATTAGAAGTCCTAATAAGGATATAGAGATTATATGTGTTCAAAAGAACCCTTTACGTTCACTATAGATCAATTATATCTAGATAATGATATTTATTTTTGATGAGAAAGGTAAATAAATAATTTTAAAAGAAACCCCTATATACATAATTCAATATTCTAAAGAGACGATAGAAGGCAAATTCCTTATTCAAGGCTTTAAAGAATAATTCAACAATATTTTTTCAAGATATCAATATGTTGACACAAACAGTTAAAAAACATCTTAGATAAACACTCAAAATAAAATTCATCTCTAAGATTTCCATAAAGGTAAAATCAATGTATAGTAATATATTAAAATATTGGATAATATCTATTTCCTCTTTGATGATCTTATATAAAAAAACTAGAATGTGATAAGTATAATTTTGACTAAGATCTGAAAAGGGTACCCATATTTAAAAATCTACGGATTTTATGTGGTAATGTGGAATACCCCAATTTTGGTGGAATTAATTTATAGTCATTTCAAGGTCATTTTTTAATCATTATCATTAATGGTTCATACTCCACCTTTAAAAGTGTCTTCACTGAAAATAATGAAAAATGAATTAGAGAGATAATGTTAATGGAAGAAACATTCTATATTGGTAATGGAAATTAAAAATAATTCTTGAGAATGAAAGAGAATTCTATCTATAAGAGAAAACCCTCCCTAAGTAACTAAATAAATAAGTTTTTTACAAGTTTCTATCAATGAATATTAGAAGAACATAATGATTTACTTGAGGTTTCCAAGGAATTAGATACAATATAACCTAAGAAAACTTATACTGTAATTTGATATTCCATGTGATTGGGTATGTCAATGAATTATAAATTTTTAAAAACTATATACATTATTTGGATATGGAATTCAGTAGGTCATAAATATTTTAAAAATATAAATTAATTTAATAAATGTTTAACATTTTCCTCAAAGTTTTATGGGTTATTGAGCATTAAATGTGATGGATATGATCATATATTTTATTGATATTATAAATGGGAAAATGTTAAATAAAGAAGGAAATTATTTTATGGTTTATTTTTTATAATTGGTCATTGAATCCTAAAAAATGTTTTATGAGGAAGTATTAATATTTTTAGATGAAATAGAATTTCCTAGAATGCATGAAATGATGCAATAAGATCCATAGATATTGAACATTGTATATGGATGTAATAAAATTCAATTATTCTATTTTAAAGGGTATAGGATAGCAAAATAACATTATATAATTATCATAAATATGTCTAACATTTTAAAAATAAATAATGATTGATGGTTAGAGATTAAATAATTCATTTAAATGATTAAGAAAAGGGTGGAAACATCAAAAAGGTTAATACATAAAATTCATGTATGAATTTTAAGAAAGGGTTTGTGTTTTATATCATTATTTATGAAGATAGAAATGTTATAAAAAATTTGGTAATGATTCTGGTACACATGGTTATAATTTGATCAAATTCTATAACATGTTTAAATATAATTAATGGATATATGTAATTTTATCCAAGATAAATGAGTTTTCATATTTATTAAAGTATGAGAGTAAGAATTGTCACCCCACGATATTGGAATATTTTGGAGAATAAATTCTTATTTTTATAATATTTATCTAAATATATAGAATACCATATGTGATACGGTTTTTAATAGGTCATTTATAAAATATCCCTATAAGGGAAAATAAGTGTCATTTTCTGATGTAAAATGATTTTATGTTTCTTGGAATGATATTTTGGAGAATATTGAGTTATAATAGGCTAGTGGATGTATTTTTGAACTTATAAAAGTTCAAATTATAAAAAATGAAAGACTAAATTAGTAATATTCTAAGTGAATGTTAATATATATCCTGAAATAGTTAAGGATTTTTTATTAAAGAATAATATTAATGTAAAAGTGTTAATTGTTTTTTTCAAAAGTGATATTAAATAAATATTTTAATTAAAACATTCCATGATGATGATGATTAACATATAAAGTGTTTTATGTAGACAACATAAGTTACTAACATCATAATATTTATTATTAGAAATTAAAAATGATTGAATAATATGTTTGAAGAGTATACCATTAAAAATATTCTTTCTAAGTCTCACCATTTTTCAAAAAATATTTATTCATGGATATTACTCACCAAATGAGGATAGTAATAGGTTTTATAATACGATCACATAAATATGAGACAAGAAATAGAAATCGATTTAATGATTTCAACAAAACACTAAAAGTATGGAAAAAGTAATTCCTATTTATAATTTTATCATATGGGAAATGATTATATGTGTTCTCATGTACTGATTTATTAAGTATTCTTAATGGAATTTAATATTTTAGAATATATCATTCTAAAAAAATTATCTCTAAATAATCATTATTTCATGTTGTATTTTTATATTATTTGAAGTGAAATGATTATTTTCTTCTCAAAGTATGGATCTATGTTATCCATAACTGATTTTCATCATATTTTAAAAAATATTTTGACAAAATTTATGCTTATAATAGGTGGTATTTCTTTTAGAGATATAGAATATAATCATGAGACACACAAAAAATTTATGATTTTTCCCTTTAAATATACCACATTAAGTGTCATACACTATGTATTTTGTATAATAGGGGTGGATTTTTTATATTAAATAGCTATACATAAGGTTGAAAGATACATGGATTGAGAAAAATTATACTTTTATACATTTCTTACACCATCTATGAAACTAATCGAATAGGGGGTGGTTGGGTAAGTCTTCCATGATGTCATCAGTTGAGGATTAAGCAAGATAGTATTTGATCCCTCATCTGATGAGTATGAAATTTAGTCCCTAGGTTGAGATAGTGTGAAAAAGTGTATGTATATACATATATAGGTTATATTTTATGTTCTTTTCTATTTTGATGATGGTCATGGGATGTGCTCAAACACTTGGTTGAATGACATGTGATGTGTTCATAAATATGGTCATTCTACACTTCGAGAATCTAGAACATATGAGTATGATATATGGTATCCACTTACTATATGTCTATTGGTAACTAAATGACTAATAAAAATGGATTCCATGATTAGAAAAATATATATGATACATTTGGTGGACACCGGCCTATATATCCTTGTCTTTGATAGAGATCATGCAATATCAATTTTTAGATTTTATACCAATGACTCTTTTCTAGAGTCCTTTATTTACTTAAAATTATGGATAATAGAATTGGAAAATATTTTAAATGTTATAATGTGTTTAGGGGCCACACATTGTGGTTTATTTAATTAGGATTAAGTTTTATTATAATTTTTAGACACAAAACATTATGACCTATGAAAAATTGTGTTAAAATTTATTCAAAAGTATTATTTGGATTTATTGTCACAAGATGTTACATATGATGTATGATTTACTAAAAATGAATGATATCATTTCAATGATTATTTTTTGGATATATCTAAAAGTATTTTTGGACATGGGTTCAAAAGTTTTTATATAATATGTCAGATAAGGTAAAAGTATACTATATCTAGATAATTTTTTTGAAAGTGGTAGATTGAGGGATATATATACTAAAACATGGACCATAACATAGTGGTTTAGTATATGTCTTGTTATTTATAGACAAACACCATGTTATAGTGATTTTTACTATGTCATGGTGTAATACATATAATTTTCTGTATTATACAATGCATGATAACCTTTTACGACATTAGTATCATGGTTATGAGATTATATAGGTTTTGATCAATAGATACAAGTTACACCATTCATTATTTATTTATGAAATATAATATTGATATAAAGATATTATTGAATATTTGGTTTGGGCTACTATTTTAAACAGTGTTTGGATAAATATTATCCCCTCCAAAATCATTTTCTTATATTTGGTATCAAAGTGGTGTTTTGATTTTGTAATATTTTATAGATATCAGATAATACATTTTTAATCTTGATACGCAACCCATAAAAATATATAATAAATATATGTATAAAAGAGGCTAATGTTATTAGGGTGTCCAGGTATTATGTAATCACATTTTAAGTTATTGAGTTTTTTGTTTTGGTATCTGGAGTAAAAAATTGTGGAACTTGGGAAAACCTTTAAGTGATCATTCAAGATAAAATTTCTATATATATATTCACATATGATCTAGTTACTAGAATATAGAAAATTTTAATATATTTATTATGATTTATATATATTTTCTACTTAATTAATTTTAATCCTAAATTAAATTAATTAATGTTTTCTTGAATATTATTTGTGGTGTGAATTAAATAATTAGAGAATCTCACATGTTTGATTATATTATTATTGCTGATTTTTGTTCTCTAAATGGGGATGTACAATAATTGATGTATATGGTTTTAATATCTGAATATATGATTAAATGTTTTAGTATTTTAAAATGTGTAAAGAGTAACTGTAATACCTTAATATTTTACATTTATTTTTTGAAATAAATTTGATGTATTTAATAGATTTCATTACATGAAAGCTCAACTCAAAATAAACCAAGATATGTTATAACACATTAAACCACGAAATTATATTGATGTTCATTAATATGATTATAAACATTATGATATTTAAATATAAATCTTTTTTGTAATTAATATTTTTTGATAAATTTTTATGAAATAAACAGTGCATTTTTAAAAAAATCATTTCATAACTAAAATAAATATTTTATGATATATATTTTTCTAGGTGTTATGAATTTTTATATAAAAAATATATAGATAACTATTAAATAGTTATTTTAAATAATTTTTTAAACTAATATATGAATAATCATTCATATATTAGTAATCTAATTGGTTGGAATGAAGATAAAATCAGTTGATGGTAAACAAATTTATTTATTAGAAAATTATTTTTATTTTTGCAATGTGTTTTTATCATAATAAAAGAAATAAATAAATATTGATTAATGATTTTTATGAAATTTATTGTATATTTATTCAATAAAATATTTTAGTATTCATAAAATATTTTTTATAAGGAAAGTAATGGATATAAATTTAGTTTTATGCTTAAAAATTCATTTTTTTCTATATAAGGTTTTCGATATGTTTTGAAATTTTATTTAGAAATCAATTTCTATTTCTCAAAAAAATAAATATAACAAAGTAGATTCCATATTTTGAATAATAATTTAGAAAAGTTTTATTGAGGCCAGTTTCGTTTTTGGTTATAATTAATAGTAAAAATAGAAAAGAAACATTATTTGGGTTAAAATGGATTTACGGAGGGTTAAAATAAGATATAATGGTTTATATTCCACTTCAAATATTATAAATTGTATTTTTTTAGTATAATTCCACCTCATAATTTCTTAACTTATAATTTATTTCCACTTTTTTTTACAATTTAATCACATTGACAATATATTATTTCAATCGTTTAAGTAATTATATGGGTGTTCCTCACCTCACATGTAAAAGAGAACCTCTTATCCTTCCTTATTCAAAAACATTCAGTTAAATATATTAAAAAATTACAACTCAAAAACACTCCTATATTATTTAAATTCATTTTTTCCTTCTATTATTTTTCTAATACCTTCCTAATAAGGCATAAGTTTTAATAAAAAAGATATATCTCAAAGAAGAGGTAATCATCTTACCCAACTCTTGCAAAGTTTATTTCTTATTATACTAACTATAAATCTGGTTATTCAAACCATATTATTTAATCTTGTATCATATATATTTTTAAATGTTATTATGATTATGGTAAAACCATTTTCCACCTCATTTCAACCAAATGGGAAATGAATGTATCATTACTGCATAAATGTGGACTACCACCTCCATATAGTGATATGATTCATTTTATATAAACACCTCACATTGTTGGATATAATTGTAGATTTAATAATTATATTATATTTTGTATATAGAAAACCATTCATGACATGAAAGGATATTAATGCAATTTTTTTGAATATTCAAAAAACTACAAAAGTTCATGCCCAAGGACCATAATATTTTACTATCTTTGAAAACATAGAAGAATAAAATTCTATCGTGGTGAATGTTCTTAAACATATTCCTTAAATATCTTCCACATTAGTACTCATAAGTATATATTTTCATCACAACCTATGGAAAATAATTATAATAAATTTGAGATCTTAGATGCTCGGTAAGGGTAATCATGGGAGATATGAAAGCATAACATGATCATAATGGTATGAGAAGATGATCATAATATTTAGAGATCATACAATACATATTAAAGATAAAAAAACATGAATCTTGGAATAAATATTAGAAGTTCATAAAACATGAATCATAAGGTTATCAAGAGAATAGTCTATGAAAACAAAACATAAGAATAAGACATAGAATCTATGGCAAACACAATGCATAAAAAACCGATTTATATAGTAGTCAAGTATTATTTACAAGGCCATATTAGTAGTATGGGTACACTCCAAATACCATATTATTAGTAATAGTTCACTTCAATGAAAATATTAGTAGTCAAGGTTCACTCACATGACCATCAAAGTGGGTAAATTGCATTACTAAACTCGATTCACTCCCCATTCATTCCCTATAAATAAAATGAGACATAAATATTCACCCAATGCATTAGAGGGGGATATAGATCCCAAAAATCTCAAAATTAAATAATAAATACTCAATCCAAAAGATCATAAATAATCATATCATAACCTCGGAAATGAAATGGATTCTATAAACATGTCATCACAACATAACCTTTGGAAAATAGACACATTTAATAATCATTCAATCAATGAATTACCCATGAAAAGAATCAGGTTTCATAGTAAAATAACCCCTGAAATATAAATGTTTTTCATAAAAATATAACCCCTAAAAAAGAAATGGGTTTCATAAGCATATAATACATGACAGATAATAGAGTTACATAAAGAAATAACCAATTAAAGAGAATAAGGTTTTGTAAACATCATTACATCAAAACATAAATCATTCTTATAAATAATATGAATTGAACCCCTAGATCATATCCTCAGTAATGAATGACTAAAAAAATGGATTTCATATTATATGGAATATAACTTTTTTTAAATACTTTAATGTAATTTATTGAAGAAAATATACTTTATTTTTTAAAGAAAAATAATTTTTAAAAAATAAAATATTTTAAAAATCATTTTCTTTGAAAATAACCTTGAAAAGATATAAAGAATGTATAAAAACATTTTGAAAACGTTTTTCTTTAAAATCTTATAGAATAGTGTTGAAAACAATTTGAAAACCTTTTCCATTGATAATGATTTGAAATTTTATAAGGAATTCTTGAAAGACTTTTTGAAACCAATTTCATTGAAAATAAATTGAAAACATATAATGAGATCATGAAAACATTTTAAAAACCTTTTCCTTTAAAAATACATTAAAAACATATAATGAATTCTTGAAAACATTTTAAAAAAATTATTTCAAAACAACTTGAAAACAAATAAAGAAATATTGAAAACCATTTGAAAACAATTCTATATGAAACCACATTGAAAACATATATAATATTATTTGAAATCATTGAAATCCAATTTTTCAAAATATCCTTTTCAAAACAAATAATGGAATCTTGGAAAATGAATTAAAATAGTTTTTAATCATAAAATATTTTTTTGAAATACATTTTATTAGAAAATTACATTAAAAATAATCAATTCCAGTAATATTAGGGGGGGAATTTTCATAAAATATAGTATTTTAATCATACAATGTATTATTCATAGGAAATATGATCATGAAGATGGATAAATCTATACATGTCGAACATTCTTATTATGCCGTAAAAAGTTTACAAAAGTGTATCGATAGGAAAATGGAAAGCAGACAAATTCTTAAAAAACCTTTCATAAAATTGTAAAATATGGTTAAAAGTTCCTTTTAAATATCCTAGTATAATAGGAGAATTTTTTTTGTATAATTTTTTTAAGAACATAGTTTTTAAGGAATTTATCTTTCTAGCGAAGAGGGAGATAATCTCATCTTTTGTTTAAAACAAATTCATAATTATCTTAAGTTAAAATGAGTGGAAAATTGGAACATAACATTAATATATCATGAATAAATATTTGAGACTTAAATGCATGATTATTTTGAGATATGGGTCATAATATTTCATCAATGGAAGCACAATCATAAATAATTCTGATAAATGATGAGATTATTGCAATAAACTAATACCACATCGGTAACATTGAGTCATAATAACCATAAAATAATACCATTAAATGAATCATAATATATCATGAAATTATTTTATTCATTATATAACATGTCAAATGGAATTGTATACACCATATAGAATAATATAGTTTCATAACAAGGAATGTGTATTAAAGAAGGCAAATTGAGACAAAATTAATTTACCGATTTGGTATATTTTAAACTATAAAACCCATGAAAGATATATCATAAAATTGATATGTAAACAACCATAATTTTATTTATAATAATCATTTAATATATTTATGTGAAATATATACACCACACATAAGAAATGAGTGGTTAATAAGGCATAAATATCACGGAAATAAAAGCGAGATGAGAAAACCCTTACCATACATATTGACATTTTTTGTACACGTTCAAACCTACTACATAATAAACTTATGTTAATTATGAATCTACTAAAAACCATATTATTTTATCTAACACCTTATATTATTTTATTATGACTTTATTTTACCTGTTTGTTTATAATTATATGTTAATGTTACACTTCAAGTAATGCCATCTTTGTTTTTTGTATAAGTTTTGACTTGTTATTATTGATCTTACCACATAGATAAATATTTAATTATTTAAAAAATATAAAACAAGATTTAAATATGATATATATTTATTATATAAATCCCTATAATAATCTATAAGAAATATGAAATGGAAAACAACATTCATAGAGATGGTAAGTCATATGTAAACATGAACGCAGTTTCTTTTTTATTGTCATATTAAAAGAATGAAAGTATAAAAAATATATGTATATATATTATAGTTATAAATGAATTATAATTTCATATATAATGTATAATTTTACTAAAACCATTCTCAATAAATTCCATGTGAAGTGTGAATGAATCACATTTCTTTGTGGAGGCGGTAGTCCACACATCCAAAAACGAAGTTATCATATTTACACAAAATGGAAATTGGGAAGGTATGTTTTGTATAATAGTTATAGAAACATAAAGAAATAATAAATATAAAATATATATATATATATATCATGTAAAAATATCATTATTATCTTAATTTTTAATTATGAGAGGTTTTAAAGGAAAATATTAATGACATCATTTTACGAGGCTGTAGTTCGTCGTACTCATGAATGATTTGTTTTTTTACAAATTTAATGGTATTTTTTGTAAGATTAGGTAAAAAATTTAAAACAATAAAATTGAAGTTTATTTATGATACTTATTTTATTATATAATCCTATAATTATAAGTTTTGATTGGGTGGATACTGAAAATAAAACAAAATATCTTGGGTAATGATATTGCCACTTCTTTGGGTATCTTCTTTTGGTTTGCACCAAAGGGATTAATAATTATTTTTAGAACCAAATTTATCTCTATAGGTTGAATTAAGGGAACTGATTAGGATATTTGGGTAGGTTTTTTGCAATCCAAAGTGTCTTTACTGGTGTGAGGATTTGGGGGGGTGAGTTCATATTTATAGTGGAGGAGGAATGTCATTATTGTAAATATAAAAAGGTAAAAACTATTGAGAGGTTTTTCATATATCATGTGCCCCAAATAATTGTCCATTTTTTATCCAATATGGTACTTGGTAAAAATACTTCCATCTAGTGGATTTTTGACATGTATCTAGGTTATTTTACATCTTAAACTAAATTTTAACCACTAAGTAATATTATTTTTAACTTAATCATTGTAATTAATTTTCATTTATTTCTTTAATATTTTCTCTAAAAAGTAATTTTAATATATTAGGAATTATAAATTATTATTATTACAAATATAGAATCAATTTTTCCAAATTCTAATCATAAAATTGGTTGTAATTAATTTAATGTTAATCCCACAAACAGGACGAGACTATGGGTTTTTAAAACAAAAATGTCCAAAACTTTAATATGTATCTATATCCAATTTCAATGATAAATTTGTTCCAATAACCTCAGAGAGATTTTTATATATATAATTTATCTAATTATACTTTAAAACCTCATTAATATATAATTCTTCCATATAAATAAATTAGATGAAAAAAGATGTTTTGAATTAAAATTCCGTGTTTTCACTATTCATAAAAATTGAAGCTTCTCAGGAAAATACAAAAATATCATCCAAAGTAAATTTTTCTATTTAATTTTAAAAAATAAAGTTTATTTTTTAATATTAACTTTACAAAAAAATTAATAATTATATTTAAAGTGTGTTTTCCTTTAAAAGGTGATAAATTTACTTTTTTGAAAATACATCTTTTTATTTATTAAAATTGATATATTATTATATTATGACATTGAAATATATTCTATGATTGTAAAAAATATATTATTTAATACATAATTTAAAAATTTTAATAAAAATCATTAAAAGAGGTTTTTTTGTAATTTATTCAGTTAAAATAGGGTTTTTACATAGAAAAATAGCTTTCTAAAAAAGGATTTTTTTTCTGAAATAGTTATTTCATTCATTTATAACTAATTGAAAATCAAATTATTCATTTTATATACATTTGTAGATTATATTTTTACAATTTATTTATTATTATTTGTAACATCCATACAAATGGATAGATGGTAACTATAATAAAAATTTAATAACAATATTAATAGTATATTGTATTTCGATGAAAGAAAGCATTGTGTGTAATGACGTTTGTCAAAGGAAATCATTATTATGTGTAACATAAGACAAACATAGCATTTCATATACCATAATCAAATCATTGTGTTGTGTTTAGTGAAATCTTATCTTGGTGCTGTTTGAAATTCAAGAAAAACATAGTGTTTTCACATAACACAACCCATATTAAGTGTTGTGAGAAATGAAATATATAAAAAAAGTTTAAATTAATTCGAAAAAAATTATTTCAAAAAATATCAGGGTCTTACATGATACCCTCTTTAAAATGGATTTATCCTTCGAAATTCCTCTAGGTTATCAGATGCTAAATTCTTGAATTTTCTTTCCTTATAAACCCACATCATAAATTTGAATACTTAAACTTCCTTTAAAAAGGAATGTTAGAAACATAACAATCACCCAAATTAACTCATGACTATGTTTCTACATTTGAGAAAATATGTGGAATGTTTAAAAATGGACATTGAACAAAAGCATAAATAATCATATAGATTGATCAAGACCGTTGGTCATAAGAAAGTGGGTGATCCATATAAAGTTAACAATCAAAAAACCATAAACAAAAGAAATATGAAAGAAGTCATTGATATCATCAAAAATGATGATAATATGACAAAATTTTATTTTGAAACCCATTTTACTAATGTTGATTAATTTTACAAAGAATATATACATACATGATTTCAGGATAAATTCATCCTTTGTTGTACCTTGATCAATTTCCACTTCATCTCTTATTCAAACAAATGAAGATGAATTTGTCATTCCTAAAGACTTATCATATAATGAGATCTATAAATAGAAAGATAGATGATTACATATGTATTTAGTTATCACAAAAAAAAGTTTAGCACATGTTATTCAATAAGAATGAATCCTCATATGGTGAGATAATACATTACTTTATAAAACATCATCCTATTTTTAACATAAACCAATACATAAATGGCTAAGCTTATAACCCTTATGAAAGATGTAAGTCCAAAAAATTATAAATAAGGTCATGGAATTTCTAAAAACCAACTTAACATTGATCCCCCATAATTCACAATGTAACTCTTATATTTCACATTCAAAACACGTGAATACCTTCATCGTTTATTCTCTTAAAACAGGGTAACAATATTAATTTCCACAAATCATTATTCAAAACATGGACACTTCCTTATTCTAGAGATTACAGTCTATATTCCTTAAATCCAAAAAATCTTTAAACTTCATACATGTTATAATAAACCACTTTGTCACAAATACTTAATTAATTCAAATGTAATCAACACCATCCAATTTACTTATTAAAATTTAAAATTTATTTATCCAGACATCATTATATTTACATACGGAATGTATTAAGTTTTATCTTTACATTAATCAGTTTTTTACCATGATCATCACCATTACATTAAATCACTTTTCTAGTCCATCATAAACATTCAACATATTTTTTATAATCCTTAGGAAAAATCGTATATTGTACAATCCTTATATATTTCACAATTCTGAATTCTCTAATCTCACTACGTAAGCACTTAGGTTACTCCAATTAAACCTTAATACAATAACAAGTATACCTCATCCTATTATATAATATCTCTTTCCTTTCATATTTCACCTGTAGTATCATCATTAGTAACAATATAACCATTAATCATTCCAACACATTGATTCTTTTTGGGATCTTTCCACTTAGGACATCAATTTTCATAATGATCATTTATTCCACACTTAAATAATTTTACCATTAATGATATCTTAGGAATTATAATATTACCTTACATTTAATTAATGATAATATTCAATATTCAATTTCTTTTACTTACATTGTGTCCTTATTTTCCACATTCTAAACATCATCTTGATCCTATAGGACATTCACATGGGTGATTCATTCCACATTATTGACACAAAAGAAAACTGAATCTTCTTTCCTCTAGGGTCTCAATTACACAAACTATAAATTAAATTTATCCATATTTTCTTTGTTGAGTCCAAGAATTGGTTAAGGTACGTGTTGTTAATCATGTTCCATGAAAACTGATTAAGCATGATCACAAAATCTTTCACTCTAGGAATCATCCCATTTGACTTATTTTCATCAAATTTTCTGTTACATTAAATGTTAACCATGTTCCTTCTGGTTCCCACCATTGACTGAAACAAGAAATCATAGTGTGAACAACAATTATCATAGTAGAAACCCACATAATCATTAAAAAGCACTTATATGATGTCTAAATTATGCCACCTTATTTTAATTATTGAAAACATAGGCTTATATTTAGAGAAATCCCAAGAAATATCAATATAAATATCCCTAGGCATCTCACTATTGTTTTCTCATCCTTGTTTACAAAATATGACTAAACCTTTCCTTTGATACCAACTATTGCGACCTAGGATTAACATATATCAATATTACATCAATTTAGATGAATATTCAGCACATTACAAAAGTTCATTCCCAAGGTCCATAATAGTTTAGTGTATTTGAAAATATTGAAACATAAAATTATATCCTGGTGAAATATCTTCAACATCTTTCTTGAGTATTTTCCGCTTTAGTACTTCTAATTAAAACCTTTCTTCATAACCAGGGAAAATGAAACATAAGAAATGAGTGGTCTTAAATACTCAGTAAGGGTAAACATGGGATATATATATATAAGAATAATATGAACATCAGAATATGAAAGGATGATCATAACATTAGAATATCATACCATACATATCAAAGATCATTAACATGAATCATGTTGTAAATATTGGTAGTTTTTAAGACATGAATCATAATAGAATCAATAGCATTATCCATGAAAACATTATATAAAAAAATGACATATAATATCTGGAAGACACATAAGTATATAGATATTATTCCCATACTAGTCAAGTATTATTTACAAGTCCATATTGGTATTATGGGTTCACTCCACATACCATCTTGTTATCCATCGTTCACTCACATTACCATCATAGTAGTCAAGGTTAAATCCCAATACCATATTTGTAGAAAAATTCCATTATGAAATTAAGTTCACTCCCTATTCCAACCATATCTATCAAATGCGATATAAACATTTAACCAATTCATTAGAGGGAGATATTGGCCACACCCATCTCATAATTAAATAACACATATGTGTGACACAATATTATAAACAATCATTTCATAACCCATGAAATGAAATGGATATCCTAAAAGTTTCATCATTTCTCAACCTATGGAAATGTGAAAACATTCATAATAATTTTATCAATGAATAACCCATGAAAATAAGAGAGATTTATAATCATATAACCCAATAAAGAGAAACTGTTTTCATAAACATATAACTCATGGAAGAGAAACCAGTTTCATAAACATATAACCTCTGAAATAGAATTTTTTTACCATCATATAACCTAGGAAAGAGAAATAGGATTCACAAACATCATTCTATAATAATATGAACCATTCAGAGAATGAATATCAATAGAACCCATTGATCATATCTTGAGTAAGTCATATGTAACAACAATGGATGTCATCTTAGATTGGAACCAATATTTGATAAATCCATTAAAATAATTTCTAGCTGAAAATATATTTTATTATTTCAAAAAAAACTTTTGAAACAAACCATAATTCAAAATCCATTTTTTTAAATAACCTTGAAAACATATAAATAAATATTGAAAACATATTTGAAACCAATTTCATTGAAAACTTATTGAAAAAACTGGAAGACAGTTTTCCTTGAAAATAGATTTAAATCATTTATTGAATGATTACAAACCATTTTAAAAACTTTTTATTAAAAAATAATACAAAAACATATAATGAAATCTTGAAATCCTTTTGAAAACATGTTTCCTTGAATATAATTTAAAAACATATAACGAATTCTTGAAAACAATTTAAAAAACATTGTCTATGAAAAATATTTAAAAAATTATAAAGAATGATTGAATTTTTTTAAAAAACTGTATTCCTTGAGAATAATTTGACCAATTATAAAAGAATTTTTAAATCATTGAAATAATTGTCTTTGAAAGTAACATTTTTTAAAATATATAAATAAATCTTGAAAAATCATTTAAAACACTTTTAAAACATATTTAATTTCAAAAAATGTTTATTTGAAAATAATTTTGGATGAAATGAATATGCATAATATTATAAAAAAATTCTTAAAAAATAATCTTTTAAACATCCAATGAAAGCTTCAATGGGAGGAAAATAATGATGGTGGATAAATCCATACATGCCAAACACTTTTTTTCACTGTAAAACATTTAGAAAAGTGACTCAATTGGAAAATGACAAGAAGATTACTTGTTAAAAACCCTTTTTCTTAAATGGTAAAAAATTATAGAAATATCTTTAAAATATAATAGGATAATAGTATAAAATTTTTGAATTTTTTTTAGAAAACATGGTATATGAGGAACAATTTTTTTTTGACTTGAGGGGGATATAATGTGGTATTTTATTAAAAATAGTCATTACCCGACCCATAATGGGGAACGATATGCAACTAACCCAAGAACAACTCTATAAGATCATGGTGGAGATAATTTTCAAGGGATTAACTAATCTAGGATGGCCTTTTCTTAAGTACTTGTTCACAGAGACATAGTCATCTCGATGGAAAAGGTTGGAGGAAAGAGTAAAAGATTCAACACAACTATAAATTAAACCAAGAATGAAAACCCTCTAAGGTGTACAACAATACGAAAGTAAAAAGGATAAAAATAGATGCTCAATTAGAAATAGGTCCCAACTAGAAAAAACTATAAAATTTAACTATCGAGAGATCCCTTTTCAAGATCTCTAAGCGACCACCACTGAATGCCATACCAAACACCCAATATCCCTCAGTTCATCTGAATTCATCATTGACCTATCTATCATCTTCAAAATACATGAAACATACAATAAAAAATCATATTGGGGTGAGTATATAAATACCTATTAGGACACCTTGAATGATAAAGTGGTGGTAGTAAGAGATACAATAAGAATAGAAAGATAGTAGATACCAGATACATTGAAAGGGAATAGCTCAATCCAAAAAAATATTGGAAGTAACCTTATCCAAGAATAAAGGGATCAACATGGTGACTAGTTGAACTACCTATTGAGTCTTCACTGCCTATTACAGGAGAGTAGACTCATATAACCATGATAAAATAAACATGGAATTCACATTTCATAGCCCTCACATCTTCTCCTCTCTTAGAATGAGTGTAAACAAATCCACGTTGTGGATATAGAAGAATAAATATATGATCACGGGGTCCACTCTATAAGATTCTGTAAAGAACATGTTCCCATGCTAATGAGGGTTCAACTCTAGTTTCACAAGTACCCACGCACTATGCTGATAGGGTGGTTCCACTCGATAGTTAGAGGACATGTTCCCATGTTTACATGACCCCTCCCTCTAAGGATACCCCTCGTGTGATAAAAACGATGAAAGGGATGTAATAATATATCAACCTTAACCAAATCCATGAAATATATAAAATAAAAGCCAAAAAAATCCCACACGCATCTATAAATATAATTGATATGAATAAAAGTTTCCAAAGTAAGTACCCAAAAACCAAACTCGAGAAGCAACACAACAACTATCCCAAGGTCTGATATAGTAACATCTATAATGTTCCAAATAATCATCCTTGAAAAATAAATATAGTTGTGCTTATATAGGGTGACCATACATGGCTACTTAGTAGGGAAACAAAAGAGTCATGTGAAAAAGTGGAAGGAACATACAAATTCACCTGTGATAAAATAAGAGAACCAAAAAAGAACCTAATAGGCACACTAACCATAAACCCAAACCCACCAAGGCATTCTCACCAAATAATCCAAGACAAGTAATATAATATAATATAAATCACATCGGTGATAGGGTACCCAACATAACTTTCTCACCGATTAGCTACTCCCACACCCCAATAGCAGATGTCCTGGTGCTCCTACCTTTTCTGAATATACCATATCACATCTTTCCAATACAAACCTAGTCCCCACAACAAATCCCACCCACACACACTTGGGATTCAAAAAAAATATTTCATGTACACACATCAGCCTCACAACACATCACATATCATCCCGAAGGCACCTGGGATAACCCATCATAACTCATCCCAAAGACCCATGGGAAACCACAAAACAACTCATCCTAAAGACATCTTGGATAACACTTCTTATCTCATCCTCCATGAAGAATCTTGGGGCATCATCACCAATAAGGGAAGTAGGGAGGAGCAGGTGGTCAGCCATCCATCCTCCTACCGAGATGTTGGGAAAGACACCCCTTGCATGACTGAGCGAGTGTTCATCACATAGTTCTCAATGTGGGTGGTTGAATATAGAAATTACAAGGAAAATACAAGTAGTTATATATGTATATATGGTATCAAATAGTCAATCCCAACCTATGAGTTCTTAGAAAAACAACCAACTTAGAAAACCATCACCTTTCCTGCCACCTCTAAATGCATTTTTTAGTATCTCTAAAATTATTTTTACAATATGGAGATCCTTGATAATCTAATTCAGCTTCACATTTCCTTCATGCTTGACACCCATTCATTTTATTATTTTTCATCAACCACATTTAATCACACAAACCATTAGCATATTTTCAATTAATAGATATTCATTCCATTAACCAAACCAACCCATTCCATTTAAAACATTATTAAACATTCATTTATTCCATCACTACCCAGAAATTTAGCAGAATGAAACCATATATCACAAGCATACTATCATCGCCAAAAATCTAACCTCATCACCGAAAAAACACATCAAAACAACCTCATTTCACCCCCACCCCATTACAATCACACTTCCCCATCCCATTACCACAACCACACATCAAAACACATTGAAAATATTTTACATATTTACAAAGGGGATTTTATCACATTCCACTATATTTTAAGGATTCAATCACCCAAATCATTATCTTTGAAAAAAAATTATTATAAAATATAATTTGTTAGACAATTTCCATTTTTAGGGTGATATCGTAACAATCAAAAAAATCAGCAATCACAACACATATATCTAGTGAAAACAAAATCCCCCAATGACCACAATTTTTCATTGGGGCATTAGGAAGGTATAGTCCACAATATTACAATAATATAAAACCTAAAAAATAATGAAGAACAAATCCCTTTAAACTTCAACTTAAATTCAACAAATTCTTTATCATTAATTAATCCAGCACCACCATAACCCACATACAAAAAAAAAACGAACCCCTCTAATGTGATTCACAATAAAGGGAAATGGTGGAAACCCTACATCAAAAAATAATTATTGAAATGTAGTGCACCACAGGGTGAAGAAGAACACCCAAAACTAAAATAAAACCACGAAGAACCACAAGTCAACCAACATTGCACCCAAAAATCATCAAAACATAACCCAACACACACCCAAACCAAAAAAACATCACTATAGTGAATCCACGAGAGACAAAAAAAATATAACATATGATAACTAGTGGATAACTCACCTAAAATAGAATATATAATCCCATGGATAGATCCATAATTAAATGAATCTACAGACATGGAATGATAAGGTCATTGGATGCCTGGAACTAGAGAATATTTGTTGGTCGTAGTGTTGGGAGAGAACTCAAGCATCTAAAGCCTTTAGAAGTATAAAACATCTAAAAATTACATGATGTGTAATCCCATTTCACATTGTATAATCCAAAGATTCTAGGTTCTGCTGAAAAATACACCCCAATTTTATTTATTAACCCTAAAAACATACAGATCATGATCTATCCCTGGAAAACCCATGAAACCAACTTTTACATTGTGTAATAAATTTTCACGACTTGTATTTCTTACAAAAACTATGACCCACCTCCATCTTCCAACATAACTCCCACCCCCCCCCCCACAAACACCTCTAACAACCAAAACTAGATAATTAACCATTTGGAAGGATCATTTTGTCACATCATATACCTGTCAAACTATTATCATACTTGGGAATTTTAAACTAACCAGAAAGAAAATAGAGGAAGGGTCCGACCAACCATCCATCCAGATACCTCCCAAATATCTCATTAAGTCGAAACACTACCAAACTAAATGACCACAATCATCTTTCACTACCAAGTCACTAAGAAACCACATATACAATCATTATCCTATTAAAAAACTATTTCATAACCAATAAACCACACCATCCTAAACACACAAGTCTAGTAATTTCATCCTCCATGTTAAGTGACTATCTGCTTTGGGTGGCACTTAATCAACCGTACAGGTTTAATTGCATCGCAGTTAATGTGTCATGATTTAGAGTTAGGTCCTCCCATTTTTTGTATGGCTTCACTTTATCACACATCAAACCATTCACATAACATCAAGGGAAAAAGAAAAATACCACATAAAATAAAAGGATCCAAATAGCACATCATAGGAAAAATGGAAAGAGAAGAAAAAAACTAGAAAAAAACACTAGTCACTAGGATTGCATATACGTCGCATTCTCATAAGTACTCTCTTCTAAGCCACCATGCCTCCACAGAACCCAATCCAGGGGAATGGTTTTTCCTCACAACACCTTCTCTTGAAGATCTTTCATCTCCACTAGGAATCCAAAATATTTGTTTTATCCTCAATATCCTACTCTCCCCAGTCAACGACATGGTAGCCATCATGAAGATATCGATAGAGCTGAGAGACATAGAATACATTGTGGAATCAGTCCAGTTGAGGTGGAAGTTCAAACGGATATGTTACCTTGCCAACTTGACCCCACACCTCAAAGGGCACAGACAACTTGCAAGAAATCATACTCACTCTTCCAAACCTTCGCATACCACGTAAGAGTGAATCCTTCAAGAACACATGATCCCTAACCTCAAACTCTAAGGGCCTCTTGTCTAACGACCCGAAATTTTGAATAAATCTTATTTCCTAATTTTATGTGTTATTTTATTTTATTTTTATACTCAACAAAAATGTTTCATTTGATAACATGAGTATAATTAAAATGAGACTGTTGGGTTTTAACTATTATTTGACCATTGGTCAATATGACCGCTGGAAACTAAATGTTTTGATTACTGTCTCTAAATACAAACAATCTTGGTTAATTAATATAGAAAGAAGATTCGATGGCCTCACCCAGTAGTCTTGGACCGATCGAAGCCCATCTAACAGAACTTGGGAAGGAGGTAGCACCACTGGGCTTTGCTCTGGACCAAACCCAAGCTGAACTTCATCGTGTGAAGCTAGAACGGGATCACCTTCACGAGAAGTTCAAACTGATAGAAATTACGACTCGTGCGATGTTGGTCGAGCCTCCCTCAGATTCTCTCACGTTAGCACACCTTACACTTAGGTCCTATGCTGGTGTGATAAAGGGCTATGTAAGGAGACTGTAATTGCCTTGTGTAATCCTTTGTTTTAAATAAAAATTTGGATTTCTTCTTATGATGAAGTTTATGAATTTTCAAATGTCCAGATAAATATAGTATGCATATTTTTGATGAATTTTAGAGAAAGGATATTTTAAAAATGTTTATGTAAACCTTAAATAAATAAAAATGTGTAATGATTTTCAAAAAATGGTATTCTACAATTATGTTCACTACGAAATTTCGAGTCTAATAAAATCAACTTGATATTTGATGAATAGTAAATTATGAATAGTGATTTTACGCTTAGGATTAGTAATGTGACCAAATGGATTAGCAATCTCACTTAAAGAAAGTATTAATATAATCTAGGCACCTTGATTAAGTAATGTGATTCAATAAAATGGTTAAATAACGGTTTCATAAATTATTAATCAAGTATTAGTTTTTTCGGGTGAATAGTGTTTTTTAATTAAAAATTTAATTAAAAATATTTACAAAATTATTTTTATAAAACGGATTTCATTTTTGAACTCAGAGCACCGATATTATGCTACGGTAATTTTTGGGGTTTTTTCTGAAAAAATAAATTTTCGGTGAATAGTGTTTTTATTTAAAAATTAAATTAAAAATATTTATAAAATTATTTTTATAAAATGGAGTTCATATTTTTAATGAGAGCGTTGATATTTGGTTAAGGTGAAATTTTGGGATTATTCTGAGAAAGTTGAATTTTCGATGAATAGTGAAAATACAGTTTTTAAGTTACGGGTGTCTAATGACATCATTAAATGATTCATTAAGTATTTAATCAATATGGTCGACTTATGAATAGTAAGATAAGGTATGAGGTGTCCCAAGTGGCCAATACCATGGGCAAATACCATGGGAAAGCCCATGGTTTTTCCAAAACCACTAATGAGGTGTCCCTTGGCCATTAATGCCTTGTCCCCTCACTTTCCCTATAAATACCAAGCCATCCTCTCATCCATTCAACTCCCCACTCTCCCCCAACGAAGTTCTGGTCTCATTACCTCCCAAGGAGTCCTCCCATTGTGCCCCCAAGCCCTCAAGGTCCCAACCTTTGAGTTTTAAGGGTTATGTTTTAAGGTAAGGGATCTGACCTCTCTCTTTCATTTCAAGTAATCTCTTCAATGTCATTCCTTTTATGCTACATGTTCTTATGTTGGAGGATGTTCTTTTATACTCCTCTTACTTCCCTTTTTATGTTCATATAATGAGAGATCCCCTCTTACTCTCATTATTTCGTTTTATGAAGTTTTAAGTGGTGCCGTTAGGCTGCCGAAATTTTTGTAACAGACTCTTTCTCCCTTCTCATTTTTCAAGATCTATTTTCATGTAAAGTATTTCAAGTTCCTTTTTATTATGTTGGGGTTATGATCTCTAAATTTATCATACTGATATTTTATGATCATATGATAAGAGACCCCATTTTATCTCTTCAATTCAGTATTTTGAAGTTTTAAGTGGCGCCGTTAGGCTGCCGAATTTTTAAGTGGTTCTTCACCCTTCTCGTTTTGAAGTTCTACTTTCATGTCAATTCATTCGAGTACCTTTTTGTTATTTTGGGGTATGATATCTATATCTATCATACTAGACTCTTATTTTCATATGATGAGAGACCCCATTTGATCTCTTCAATTCAGTATTTTGAAGTTTTAAGTGGCGCCGTTAGGCTGTTGAATTTTTTTTAGGGGATTCTTTCACCCTTCTCATTCTTTTCAAAGTCCTACTTTGATGTCAAGTCTTTCAAGTTCCTTTTTAATTATGTTGGGGCATTATATCTATATCTATCATACTGAACTCTTATGTTCACATGATTAGAGACCCTATTTGATCTTTTCAAATCATTGTGTTTGAAGTTTAAGTAACGTCGTTTGGCTGCAGAACTTTCATAAGAGAAATCTAATTTTTTTATTTCTTCCATGTTTTTCATTTCAAATGGTATGTCCTTGAAATTTCATTACCATGATCATGTATCCTTTTTATTCTGTCCATATACTATTTTATGGGTCATTTATGAATGTTTGACCCATTTTCCCTCTCTTTTTAATGTCTTCTAAAACCTCGTAACATAGCTGTTATGCTGCAGAATTTCCATCTCAAAATGTCTCTCTCTTTTTCTAAAGTTCTTTTATATTATTAAGTGAATACTCAAATCTCTTTCTTCTAAAGAGGTATTCACATATATACCAAAATGTTCAATTTATAATTATGGGATTTACATACATGAGACCCACCTTCCTTTTCTGTGGGTTTTAAAGTTATGTAAAGATCATGTCTTTAAAGAAGTTTTTAAAATGTTATGATTACGAAATGAAACCCATTTATTTTGTTCTACATGGGTTTTTTATGAAATGTTTGATGATGATATATGTGGCTCACATGATAATAAAGGCAAATTTAAGGGTGCGCCCTGATAGCGCTCCAATGCATTGGGTAAAGACTTAATCTCTAGAGATGACCATTATTAATGACGCCTTGGTGAATAACCTTGGTAATTTTTAATGACACCTTGGGGATGGACCTTGGTGAAACGAAATGATTGTCAATATTAAATGTTTCAGCCACATCTTCACGTTATGAAAAATGTTATTTTTATTATGAAATGCCTCATTATTTCTTTCTCATGCCTTAAAGTTCTTTTCATGTCCTTATTGAAGTATCTCAAGTTCACATGTAAAATGTTCATCTTGTTTCCCTTACTGGGCCTTTTGCTCACCCTTTATTTTGATGTATGTCCCCAGGTTATGAGATGCAGTATGGAACCTAGGATGAACATAAGGAGAATCCTTTCAAGTGTTTAAGAAGAATGTTTTATATTGCTTTCATGTATTATGTTCCTAGTTTCCAAGACAGTAAACCTTAAAGATCCTCAGTTTTGTGTAATGTAATGAAAGTTTATGTTATAGAAAGGCGGGATGCTATATCTTGTGATTGGAACACGAATTCTTTCGGTTATACGCTAATTTCATCCTCTCATAAACAAGCAGAAATTTCTCAATCCTGCTCTTCACCATATGAGGAAAAATAATGGTCGCCTCCCCATCCTTAGTCCATCACAATGGAGAATGACACGGTCATCCATACAAATATTCATATGTTTCCACACCAATAGAAGAGTGATAAATATTATTATATTCAAAATCAACCAAGAGAAGGTGTTTTTCCATGATCCACTGAAGTTAAGACACATGCTTGCAGCATATCCTCCATTGTCTGGATATTCTGCTCTGTCTACCCATCCATCTAAGGGTGGAAAGAACTATTGAGGTGAAACTGGGTATCAAATTCATGTTTCAATCCCCTCTAGAACTTGGAGGTAAAATGTGTGTCCTCATATGAGACAATGGACCATGAAACTCCATGAAACCATACCATATCATCCACATACCTCTTACTTAAGACATTCATTGTGCCTGACTCCTTAATCACTAAAAGGTGGTCCAATCTCATTAACTGATCCACGATCACACAGATATCATCACAAATTCCCTGATTTCTAGGTAACCTGGTGAGGAAATCCATCATGAGTTCATACCACTTCCACTTAGGATCATCTAAGGGCTACAACAAACCCCCTGGAACTTGATTCTCATCCTTTACCTAATGTAAAATGAGACATCGAGCCATAAAATCCTCCACTGTCAATTTCATTTTAGGCCACCAAAACTATTCCCTGAATCCATTTTACATTTTGGAAATTCATGGGTGTACCTCCAAGGGTGATCTATGAAACTCAAGAATAAATCCCTTGTGCATTTCTCCCAAAACAAACATCCTTCCTTGAAAGAACATTTGGTTCTTCCTATACTACGAACATCCCTCTAGAGAATCGCTATAGAAAACACGATCATGTATCACCTCTATTTATGAGTCTCCCCACTAAGACTCATCTACATACATTATCGGATAAGATTATACTATCATCTAGAAAAAATATCCTTTACCACCATCCAATATTTCATCTAAGTACAGGGCTTTCAACTCCGTTATCACTCTCCAAGAATCCAAACATTCCAGAGAAACATCCTCCCATGACTTTATTCTCAAAGAATCGACCACAACACTCCCTTTTCATGAGGTATAAGAGGTCTCGAAATCATAGTCTTGAATGAACTCTATCCACCTCCAATTTCATATATGCAGTTCACGTGGGAAAAATATAAACCTCAAACTATTTTGATCTGTTAAGACCACGGAGTGCTCCCCAATGAGGTAATATTGCCACAAATTCAGTGCAAATACAATCACAACTACCTCTAGATCATGGGTGGCATAGTTACTCTCATGCAGATGTAGCATCATAGACCCATTAGAGGTCACATTCCACTACTACATCAAAACACATCCCAATACTTGATGGGAAGCCTCACAAAATTCCACCAACGTCACCCCTTCCTCGTGAAAACAGAGCACTGTATTACTATCAAACTTCCCCATCTGGTAACAAAATGTTGTGTGGCACTGATAAATCCAGAAATTTTTTTTGTCATTTTTATTCTAAAATTTAAACGGGGATAAAAATCAATTGAAATCGGGTACAAACCTCCGATAATACCCTACGAAACGAATGAAACTGTGTACCTATTCCAGATTCTTGGGTGTTTCACAAGAAAAAACTACTTAAACCTTTCATGGGTCTACTATCACACCCTGTTGAGACACCACATGCACAGTGAAATGAACCTCTCATGTACAAAACATACTATTTCACAACATTACATAATGATGGTGGCATCAAATAACAATAATGATAGTTCTAAGATGCTCGGAATTCTATTCTTATGACTTCAAGTAGATTAAGATGTTATCAATGAATAAAATAATGAACTAATCCATGAACTCATAGAATATGAATTTCATTATCCATATGAACATAGCTAGTGAGTTTGTAACACTGAATGACAAGAATACAAACTAGAAGTTCCCTTACCTTTATATAAAGGAAATATTTGGGATATCTCCCTCATTTACCGTCAATTAGTGATATCAGGATCATAGATCAGTCTTAGAAAACCAACTCACCCCACTAAACTTGTCAAAAATATATTCTATCCTCAGAAGTGGGTAACTGTTCTTAACTGTCATAGGATTCAGCCTCCGATTGTCTATGCACAACCTCAGACTAATATATGTTTTCTTGGTTAATATCCTTGGATCACCCCACAATGACACACTCTTCTAGAAGAATCATTTCTGCATTAGATCATCGAACTAAACCCTCAATTTTTACAACTCATAGGGTGACATTTGGTAGGGATCCATCAAAATATGATAAACATCGTGCTACAAGTCTTTCAAAAATTCAATATCATGTTGAGGTGGTTGTGCCACAACCTCCTCAAGGAAAACCTCCAGGAACTCCCCAATGACCCTGGGAACCTCTACTATCACAATGTCCACTCATTACACATAAAAATATTCCAAAAAGGAAAGAAGGTCCTCTAGATATTGAATTCCCACCTGATAACTCCACCCACCAAAAAAGACCATGTGTTGGACATCCACTTCTGAAAACATGACTATCCTCCAAAATCAGTCGATAACATCATCCATAGAATAAAACTATTAAATTAAAACGATGAAATCATATGGAATCATATGAAGCATAAAAATATCCCAATAGAACTGATGCAGCACCATCATTAGTCTACACCCCTGGCATATATCAAACAATCTTGCGTGGCCTCCGACTAGTGTAGTCAGCACCAAGTGTACGGGAAGGCTCTCTATGTCTTGTCCCAAATCATAGACTAGGGAGGGTGAAACAAAGTCATGTTAATTTATTGAATAAAATATTGCAAAAACAAGGGTACTAAATAAATTTATCTTACCTCTAATGATATCTAGGTATTATAAAACTGCTTCCTCCATTGTGTGAAATTGACCACACCCAACTCCTCTACTTCTCTTCTAACAACCACCTATATGAGAATGCTTCGGTCAAGGACCTTGAGCTCAATGAACATCCTAAGTTCAGCCTATACCTACTCCATATAACCTAGATGGACCATAAGTATGGTGCCCTTATTGTAGGAATATCCTCAGTGGTAACTACTACCAAGGATGACATTGAACAAATTTTCCTCAACAAACTGAGCTTGAGCATCCATTGGGAACAACATCTTAAGATGTCCACAAACACTATAGAATAATCAAATCATCCCCATCCCCATAGGAAAGACAATAAATTCGACTAGGATGATTCTAAGGTTGACTCAGGACTAGTCGAAACCTTGAAGTCCCTGACACACAAGGGTTTCCACCGATAACTTTTCTCTTTAAAAAACCCTATTGGTTCGACCCTATCTCTCAAACAACACCTTGGATGCCACTATATTGTTACCCATACCTCTAAGGCTACTACTCCTGGGATGGAAATGAATAAATTTATATAATTAATTATTATCCAAAACCAACACCATGATATATAAAAAAATAAATCCAAAAATAATCCACTTTTTTTATAAATAGAACTGAAATAGATAAAATTCACTAACGTATGTACCCAAAAAATAGAGTAGCAACTCTACAATTGTCCCAATTTCTGAGAAACTAACAACCAACATGGTCCCTGTAATCCTCCTATAAACCTAAAAATAGTTTTAATAAATAGGGTGAGCATTAAATTATACTCAATTGGAAAACCAAAGTCTCTTATGGACAAGTGGAAGGAGAAATCTAATGCACCTGTGACAAAACAACAGAACCAAACAGTGCAAAAAAGGTTGACTATCCATAAACCCAACCTCACTAAGAAACACTCAAAAAATAACACAAGACATGTAATATAATATAATATAAACCACATAGATGATAGGTACCCCGAATCACTTTCTGAATGATTAGTTACTCCCACACCCCAATGACAGACGTCCTCGCGCTCCCACAACTTCTTGAATAAACCACATCAGAACCAGACCACAGACACTTGGGACTCATAATACATCCTTCTCACACACACCTTGGCCACACTACATATCCCATTCACACACACTGAGCCCTCACAACTCATCCCACCCAAACACACCTAGGCCTCACAACGCAACACAACTCATCTCGAAGACACCTCATACACCACTTCATAACTCATCCTGAATACACATGGGATTCCATAATAATAACTCATCATGAATACACCGGGGATAACACATATTATCACATCCATCCTGATGAGGCTTGTCTCATCGTCACCTCGAAGAGGGAGAAGGGATGAGTGGGTGGTTATCCATTTATCCCCCTACTGGGTTGTTTGGAAAGAGCCCCCCCCCAATGAATAAGCATGTTTTTGGAACATAGTGGCCAATGAGGATGGGGTGTGTGTAGAAATCACATGGAAAATAAAATTATATATATATGGTATCAAACAAAAAATCCCAACCTATGGGTTCTCAGATAAATTACCAAAATCACAACACCGTCACTCTTTCTACCACCTCTAAATGCATTTATTAGTATATGAATGAGTCATTTCAGAAGGAGAATATCTCTAAAATTATAATGTGGCCTCTCATTTCCTCCATGTTTAACACCCATTAATTTTATTATTTTTCATCAACCACATTTAATCACACATCCCATCATTAAATTTACATTGACAATTTTCCATTACATTAATAAAACCAATCCATGCCATTTCAAACATTATTAAACATTCATTTAATCCATCACCACCCAAGAATCAACCAAAAAGAAACCATATATCACAAGAAACATGTCATCCCCAATAATCTCACCTCATCACCCCACAAACATGGCCAAACAACCACATTCCACCAAAAATCAGATTACAATCATACATCATCCTCCCACAAGCATGACCACAAATCATAACACACTGAAATTATTTTACATATTAGTAAGGAAATTTTATCACAATTCACTATATTTTATAGATGTTATCACATAAATAATAATCCTAGGGCAACCAATTTATTAACTAAATATAATTGGTTATCAAATTTTCTTTTTTATGATGATATCACAATAATCACAACAAACCCAGTAATCAAATCCCATATATCTAGTGAAAAAAAATCCCCAAATGAATACAAATTTCCGTGAGGTATCAAGACCATAAAATCCAAAATATCACAATAATATCAAAGTTGTAAAATAATGAGAAAAACCCCCTTCACACTTCATTGTTAGTTCAAAAAATTATTTATCTTTAATTAATCTATCTCTCTCATAACCCATAGTTAAACGGAAACAAACCCCTCCAACATGATTCACAATAAAGAGAAGTGAGGAAAAACCTAACTCAAAAAAGCGTTGTCCACTCTATGTGAACCAAAAGGCGAATAAGAATGCCCCCAAACCACAACTGCACCAGGAGAAACCATAGATCAACCTAAAGTACACCCAAATACCATCAAACCACTACCCAACGCACACCAAAAACTTAAACAACATCTCTATAGTGAATCCCCTAGAGAATAATAAATAGAATATATTATAAAGAGAGGATAACTCACCATGGATCAAATAATAAATCCCAAGGAATGATTCTCATAAAAAATAATCTCTAAATGAGGAAGGAGAATTTCATCGGGCACCTTGAATGAGAAAAGAGTTAATGGACATAGGGTTTCGAGAAAACTATAGTGGTTGAAACCTTTAAAACTGTACAGAATTGGGGAATTACATGACGTGTAATCCATATTCATGTCATTTAATCCTGGGGTTCATGGTTCTACCAAAAAAAATCATCTCCGTTTTAATATTTTACCCTGAAAAATTACACATTATGAATTATCCCTAGACAATACAGGACACAAAATTTCACATCCTATAATAAACTTACACGACATGTATTTTTTCTAGAAACTCTATTACAGCTCCAACTTCCACTGAGTACTCCTAAAACATCCCATAAAGGCCTCAAACAACCAAAACTATAAATCTAATAGTCCATAAAGTTTGGGACGTTAAACTTGTTGATGGTAGGTTACACTGTATAGTCAAAGGATCTATGACTTGGAACCATAGGGGGGTTCCACTCTACTAATCTAGAACCCATGACATAATACATTAGGGGGTACCACTATAAAGGTAGCTATAAAGTAACTATGACCATGCTGATGGGTGGTTCCACTCTAGTGGTTGAGGACCCATTTACTGGTGTGACAGGGGGTTCCACATTGATCACTAAAGACTCTCACCCTATCTAATAGGGGTTTCACTCAGAAGAGGCCTCTGGAAATCCTACTTGATCACTATCATCATCGAGAATTTCCACAATAATCACCATGCCTAGAAAATTTCACATCATATCTTGAAAGACACAAATATATTTATCATTGTATTCTATGTAAAAAAAATCATGATCAGCTACATAAAAGAAAAAATACATGTTCAAACAATGATGATAGGGATACTTTAAGTTTCCTTAAAAGGAAACTAGTGGTACACTGCATGTGAGGGGACCCACATGACATGTGGTCTAGCTCCACCTCCAGGTCATGTCCTTGATCAGCTCACAAATCCTTACGATGTAAGAGTACATGTCGTGCAAGTGGACTATATAGAATGTCAAAGATACCTAAGACTGGGTAATGTCTTTATGGATGGGTCTGTATAGTAGACTCCATGTTTGTGTACCGGACCCCATTTCCATGTACTAATGTCATGTACATTTAAACTATACATGATGTGTTACTTCAAATGGGGTGTTGCCCATGTGACCTGGTCTTGTATGTGTACTCAGGTACACAACAATGTACTTAGCCATTTTATTCAACATGGTATATGGCCCATCAGATACTCGACATGGGTTTTCTATCTTGAGAAGTGGTGAATGGCATGTAATAGTTATACGTTCTGTGTCATCCTTATCTTTTTTGAAACCATATTCTTCATTTCTATGTGTTTACATGTCATGTGTCCATCCCTATACATGGCTTGTAGTTGATTTTTCTCTAGAATTGTAGATCCATAATCTGTACACCATATCTATCCATTTTTTATCCCTTTTTTCCTATGATCCAACCTTAATTCCACCCAAAACATATGGATTTAGATTGGATCTATCTTTTTTTCCCATCGTTCATTGAAAATCAGTCTCTAGTGAAACATCATGGATTTCTCCGTTCAACCTATATCCCTCAGTTCAATCCACCTTTTATTACCTAATCTCAAAATAATGAAAAGGACATACTCATCACACAAAAATCATAGATATAGACTTTATTCACTAACTGAAATCGCATTTATCAATTTATCGTGATTTTGACGGTCCGATTGGGCTTGGTACCACCCGACAATGTCAAACCAGAACTATAGGGTCCTACTAGTGATGAACGTAAATAAAATGAAGGGAAAAACACCATAAAACATTATTAATTATCATTGACCAATATTTCTTGGAAGATGATCTCGAACGGTGATATTGGGATAGAAAACATTGAATAATCAATTTAAATCTTGTATATAGGTGCATTCTTTAGCCACAATTGGCATATATCCAACAAAGAGGATCGATATATTTAAAATATTTAATAAAAACATAATAAACACCAATTTATGAGTCCTAACAAGATATTGGATCACTCTTAGTTGAAGAATAAACCTTCCAATGATCAAATGAATTCATTTTGTTTGATGCATCCTGGTCAACTCTAATTTAGTGTTTCATCATAGTCTGATGTGATCATCAAACAGATAGAGGAAGAAGAGAATATTTATAAATTATATGACTATTATACTAACCCAAGGAAATTCACCTTATAATTATTCTTATAGAATAATTCTTTACATTAAAATAAAAAAAGTATTTATTTACATATTTTTTTATTTCACTAAATGTACCGCCACTGAGTTTTGAGTCTAAATACCCCACACTAACCAATTATATGTCAATTATAGGGTAAAAACTATGTTTTGAGATCACCCTTGATCTTGGGATTTTTGTTGTGAGATTTTATTTTAGAGTTGTCTTATTTTCTTTTAGAATCTATGTCCACAAAATATAAATTATATATAATATTTTTATAAAATTAATTATAAGAACATTGGGAATCATAATGGCACTCCATATCATTAAATATATATAGATATACATATAAATAAGTATAATGAGGACAAAATTGAGCCTCTACATTATTTTCTCTGAATATTTTTTCCCCAGAAAAGAAAAATTAAAGAAACTACAGGGGATATTAATCCCGAACTTGGATCTCCCACTCTCTAGAACTCTCTTACGCGTTCTCAAACTTCAAAAACACATGGAACAGGGGGTAGTCCATCCACTCAAATTCCTCTCTTGTTGATCAATGATCACCACTCAGTGATCCATAAATGTGTCTCCATCCTCGATGTCTAGGTATCCCTAGTCGATAAAGTGTATGGGTTCATGCATGTATCATATATGTTGTGATAAATGGAAGATGTTGTGAATTCTCTCTAACATTGGGGGTAGAAAGAGGTGTTAAAAAACCTATAGAACCCTCTTCATGATTTGGAATGGCCCAATGACCCTTGGGGATATCTTCCCACCTAGACCAAACCTCTACAGTCCTTATCCTGGGGGGACTCTCAAGAATGTGTGGTTACCCTGATCAAAATTTAGGGGCCTATGAAGGAAATATTTATAATATTTTTTTATTCTCTTTTCTATCCTCATCTACTCACATATGACTTGTACTTTCTCCATCATCATCTGCACCATCTCTGGGCCCATAAGATATATCTCACTGATTTTTGTCTATTATAATGTTGACATGATGGGTCTCTATTATTAGGCCTCAAAAGTTGAATTGTTGGTAGAATATTGGTAGGTAATCTTGTAAGAAAACTATACCAAGGTTACGTGATCCTCCCAAAATGTTCTAGAGTCTAACACGCACACAATCAATATATGATCAAACTTGAGAATAGTGTTCTCGGTCTACTTATCGATATGGGGATGAAAGGTAATAATCATCCTCATTTAGGTCACGAATTCATCCTAAAGGCCTCTCCACAGTTTTAAAACAAATAATGAATCATGATCGGAGACAATCAATGAGGGAACCACATGAAGGAGAATGATCTACAGTACCTACAGTTTCCCCAAACTGTCCACCAAAATATGCTCCCTCATGAAAAGAAAGTGTGCTGACTTCGTGAGTCAGTAAACTATAACTCAGATAATGTGAAGACATTTCACTATGCGTGGAAGCCCTATCACAAATTCTCTGTATATGTTATCCCATTTAACCCTTGGGATCTTACAGGGATTTGTAAAATATGTCAGAATTTTGTGCTCAGCCTTCACTAGCTGATAGGTGAGGCACTGAGTGGAAAACTCAACAACGATTAATATCATTCCAGACCAAAAAATGACTCTGAAAGAATTTTTAAATATTCCACACACTATGATGTATATCTAGGGGAAATTGTGTAAATATCACACCACCTATTACCACAATGTGACTGGAACCATTGTTCGTCCTTGGAACAAGATGACATGATTCTCTCCTTCAAAATATTTGTTTGGTGAGTCGCCTATGGGTATCTGGTCATGTAAGGACTTACATATTATGTATCACATCTGTGACACTCTCTCACAGTTCAGAATCAAAGGATTAAACAACATTTAATATATAAAAGATGTGTCCTCCTACTCCACCATTGTCATCTATAGGGAGAATAACTGATCCAAATCCTCTTGTACCAAGAAATCCTAGGAATTAATTTTGAGAGAATCTACTAGAATGTTCTCCAACCTATATTATAGAATATCATGAAGTCAGAGCCTATAAAAAATCCAACCAGGTTTATTTTCTCAGGTTCAAGTATCTCTGTGAATACATACATGAGACTCTGTTGGTCAGAGTAAACCCAAAAATTCCCCTAGAAGGTAGTTCCTCTACACCTTAATTGAAAAGACTGCAACTACTATCTCTAGATTGTGATTCATTAGTTCGTATCATGGGGTTTCAACTACCATAAACCATATATTATAACAACTTATTGTTCTATCAACAAACAGTCGATCCCATATCTTGAGTCATATCAATAAACTATTTACTCCACAACCTACTCTACTAGTCTCAACAATCAAGAACTCATCATCCTTAGACTTAACTCCTCAAAGGACCTCTAGAAATTCTCATTCATGGTAAAAAAATTGTCTTTTCATGTAGAAGTGTTCAAATTGGATGAAATTCCAAAGAAGTCATCTAAAAACAACCTGCAGTACCCTATAATTCCAAGAAATCTCCACACGAATGACATGATATTGTATGCATCCCAAGAAAGCACTGCATTGATCTTCCCTAGGTCTATAACTAAACAATGATTATAAATTACATTCCCCATAATGTAAACCCCATGAGTGAAAAAATTTCACTTCGATAGATTTCAATAAATTTGGTGTTCTTGATGAAAATATAGGACCATCGTCAAGTGCTTTGCATTCTTTTTTTCTAAATCAGAGTATATGAGTATGTCATTGATGAATAAAACAACAAACTGCTCCAATTATTGATGGAAGACTTGGTTATCAAATCCATAAATACGGTAGAGGCATTCATCACACCAAAGGCCATCACTGGGAACATATAGTATCTGTAGAAATTTCATAATTGTAACATTGGAATATCAACAACATAAACCCTCAACTGGTAATAGTTGAAATTGAGATTGGCCTTTGAGAACTATCTCATGCCTCGTAACTAGTCAAAGATTTCATAAATCCCCAACAAGGGGAACATGTTTTTTTATCATTACTTTATAATGGTGTTGAGAATTTATGCGAAGCTATAATATTTTTTCCACCGTTTTCTCGAGCAAAATAGGGGTTCTTAGGTGAACAAACTAGGTATTATTAATTCCTACCTCTATAGACCCTCTAACCAAACCACTAGCCCTCGAAGCCCGATGAGGTTATCTGATATGATGACACAAATATTGGTTTATCCCTGGTGAAAGTCTATATAGTGGTTCATCTCATAGTTGGGAGGTAAACCTAGCATGTCCCCATTTCCTACCATCATTGGAGGTAGTAGAGATATCACAACATTCACTATTACTTGTTTACTACTATCCAACACATCAATTGGTTGTGACCTCCTATAAATGATCTCGTCCTACTCTGTCTAGGGATCACTCCTCCTATAGGAGGAGAACTCCATCATGTAACCCAGAAGCACTACCAAACTCACTGGTAGAAATAATTTGAACATGGGTGGTTAAAGACTAGTCCATATTATGGAAAACATCATAGGTTCTATCTACTATAATGGAAATATTTTTTGTGAGGCTCTACCCCGTGACAGAGTATGGTCACCTCATTGGTAGAACTGTGTGACCACTAAACCTCCCTACATGAGCCTCCAATAAACGGTCAAGAAAAGTGGGCCACCACTGGTAACATTGGGTCTCAAATAAGGGACACACACCAGGAAAAGTGTTTTATGACTCTTTTCTAATAACAAAAGCTATAGAAACAATAGAATAGGTCATACCCCGAACCACACGCAAGCCTCCGAATTTATTTTCCCTTTCCTACTTGTTCTACTCAACTGGGGCCTGCTCTAAAACCCCATAACATCCTCACATATCGATCATGTGATACAAAGGTAATCATCCACCAAACCTTGAAACTATCAATTGTAAGTGGCACTGACTCACCCTCATGGTTTTGAATCTCATCATATATATGTGTCTCGATGGTGGAAGAATCCCTCCTCCTCACATGTCTAATTCCACACAAACAATTTCCATCACAATACTCTATAAATTCCTAACTTCTTATTATATTGTTCTAACCATGAGGATCACCATCCAAATGGGTTAAAACGAGTGGGATATCAAATACAAATGATTGGGAATCACCTAGACCACCTGAGAAGGGATCCTAGATCAACACAATACTTGGGTTATCCCTATTTCCAGAACCTACAATGCACCCTCAATATAGGCATGTCATATGCTAGTATCCCCTAAAGAAAATGATTTTCTATGGAGGGAACTAGTGAGAAGTTAACCATCTGATCGGTCAAGATCTACACAAGTATGACAACTTGGATCACTAACTCAAGAAAAACCTCCGACATTGAGGAAACTATATCATCATAGAACCTCAGTGACCACTTGCATTGGAACTCACAGGGTGTGATAAGACTATCTGAATCCTCATCCTACTCTGTTGGAATGATCTATTGCTCAACGGGTGGAGGTAAATCTAGATTCCCACCTAGAGTAAGGGGATTATGGGATGGACCCAGAACTAAGGTCTCATCAGTCATCAGATCATCATCACTATTTGAAGCTTGTGTACTTGATGTCTATGTCGTAGAGGTTTCATTTAAGTGATTGAGATGTTCCAGGGTCAAGATTAAAATATATATATATAGCAATAGAAATGGGGAGTTTACTTAAGAAGGGCACTCAAAGAGTCAATCTTATATAATGCATGTACCTATGATCCTAATAAGAAATGCCTCAATATGCTGAGTTTACAAGCAGGTAGTCATGGTCCTAGTAAGTGGATATATTGGCCACCTACACCATCATTGGAAACCATGTACTAAGAGATTCACTCAACACACTTTGAAACCCTCTCTCTAATTCCCAACCAAATAAACATTAGGGGACTATTAAGAACAATTTCATAAGGAATGAACTTTCTATGATACCAATTTTTCACAAAACAACCCAATATGGGGATCAAGCCACAACTACCCCAATCATACCTCTATAGGAAAGGGGTGGAGACAAGAACTAAAGAAATAAATAAACTCAAGGATGAATTTTCCTATGTACCTACATGAACACACACATCCATCTCAATGAAATGGTATAAAATAAATAGAAAAAGATGCCAAACAACTATAAATTAAACCACGCATGCATGGCCTCTACAGTGTGACAGAGTACGAGAGTAAAAAATGAAAAGTAAAGGGGAAAATACATACCCAACCACAAATAGGTCCCAGACATACACAACAGAAAAAATAAACTATTGAGAGAGACCTGTTTAAGATATGCAAGCTGTGACCCTTGTACAAAGTCCAACACACCCAGTATCCCTAATATTCTCTGAAGTCATTGTCGACCAGTACTTCATCTTCATAGGACACGACACATACGTGAAAATCCCACACATGGGTGACAATATACATATGGATTAGGATACCCTAAAAGATAATGGATGAGAAGTAAGAGACACAACAGGAATAGAAATAAAATGGATTCAAGATACAGTGAATGATAATATCTCAACGGAAAACATGAATTAAAGTAAACTCATCAAAGAATAAGGGAATAAATATTGTGAGTAGATGATCGCCCATCGAGCCTTCACCACCTATAGTTGGAGAGTAGACTCAAATAACCATGAGAGGCTAAACACCGAAATAAAATGTAATACCTCACATGTATTCACCTCACCTGAAATGAGTGTAACCAAATACAAGTTGTGGATAAAAAAGAACATATATATAATCAGTCAAAATAATACCAAATGATAGAGTAATATGATTTACATATTATTACTCATCCCAGTAAGAATTGTATAAAATAGTTCTAAAAGTCAATCACGGATGCCCAACATCTCACATGTATACACAGAAGTAAATGTCCAAGACAAACCACCACTCATCACTGTAATACACAGCTGAGGGGGGACCAACTCAATGTAGTGGACCTATAGCCTGGGGCGTCAGGTGGGGTTCCACTCTATATGTATCTGTGGAGAACCCATGCTAATTTTGATGGGGATTTCAAGACTAGTTTCATTATAACCAATTGTCTATGCTGATAGGGGGTCCACTCGGTCAGTAGGGGACATGTTCCCATGTTGAGGGGGGGTTCTAATATAAAGTTAGAGGACTCACACCCTAGTTCCACACAAATAGAATTAACTCTAGTCATCAAGGACATGCTCCCTAATATGTTAGGGGGTTCTACTTGTAAGGTTGATGTAGAGTAAATTTTCCCACACTAATGGGGGGTTTCACTCTACTGGTTGACGACCCACACCCTAGTGTGATGTGGGTTCCATTATGATCATTGATGACCTACACACGATCTAATAGGGGTTTCCACTCTAAAGAAGCCTCTTATGAACATGATTAATCACTACCATCATTGGGAATTACTTATATAATCACCATTCTTGAAAAAAATTACATTGTATCTTTTCACCCAAAACATAGGGAACTATCACATTCTTTACAAATAAACACTTTGGATAAGATACATGTCATCCAAAATATGAGTTCAAATAAAGTAGATATAGAACCTTGAGGTTTCCTAAAAAACTAAGGGTAAATGGCATGTTAGGGGACCCCACTACATGTTATGACACTACACTACCTAGTTGTGTCCCTATTCAGAACATGGATCACAACTGTGTATGATTATGTGTCATGTAGGTGAGCTATATAGCATATTCAAGCTACTGAGGACCATGATGTGTCCTTCTAGCTATGTCTGTGTACTGGATCCTTTGTATGTCTACGAGACCCCTATTTTCTGTAAAGTACCCAAGTTTGTATACCCTATAAATGGAATGTTTCCTCACATAATATTTCACCCATGTGACCTAGTTGTGTCTATGTACTTAGGTACATGGTCAGGAACCTGGTTGTGTACTTCTACATAAGATTCTTCCCGTGTGATCCTTCTCATGTATTGAATATCCAGGGAAGTGGTAAATGGCATGAATGTGGGATACATGCTATGTCACAGTAAACATTTTCTAAAACACCAACTGATGATGCTGCAGGGATATATTCCACATGTTTATCCTTATACATGATGTGTAGTTGGGATTTCTCTAGAATATAGCTCTGTGATATACATGCCAAATCTGCCTATTTTTCTCCATTTCACCATAGATCCCATCTTAATTCAACAAAAAAGGGTATCTATACCATTTCTATCATTTCTAGTCATAGCTCATCAGAAATGGGTCATTAGTGCAGCATCAGGCATTCCGTCGTTCAATGTGTATTCTACATTCCATTCCTCCTTTGATTCCTCATAATCCTAGAATCACCAATGAAATAATATGATTGATATTCGATATACTCAACCATTGGATATCATTCATTCAGATGTGTATAATCCTATGAGAATTAAATCAACCAATGTATATAAGTATTTTATTACATTAATTTGTTACTACTCGCATATTAATTGTGTTATGTTTATGAAACAAATATAATAATCCATTTAAATGTTTAAAATTTTTCCATTAGTTTCATAAAAATATTCTGGTGTTATATCAATAAGATAAAAATAGATAATGTTACTCATTTTTAAAATATGATGTTTTGTAACACCCCAATATTTCACAACATGTTTTCTTTTTAAATAGCTTTCAGTGTATGAAACACTAAGTTTGAGCACACCCAAATATATTAACCTAACTATTTAAATTTTCCGTATGAATATTATTAACCAAATTATTAAAATTATGTATATTCCATTTTTCTTATGTGTTTCCAATACAATTATATAAGAACAAATCTAATTTTACGTGTAAAAACAATATTTTTAAAGGAATTTTACAACCTTTTAATGGTGCACCTATTTTAATACTAAATATTTCATATTTATAAACATTATTTTTTAAATTTTACTTCATTTTTTTATTTGGATTATGATAATTATATTTGAGATATTTTTTGGTATTTTTATGAGAAGTTTCATTTTTGTTGAATAGTGAAAAATACTCCATTATAGTAAAAAAATAACTTTTCATTTAAATAAAATTTATACTTTTAATTTAGTTATAAAGTCACTATAGATAAATAATAAATGTATTAATCCAATTTAGTTTATTGTAATAATTTTTATATTGAAATTAGATATAAAAACTTATCAAACTTCTAAACATTTCCTTTTACCTTCATTCTTACCAAATTTGTAGGATTAGTAATAAACATAATTGTTCCACAAATATGAATTAAATTTGAAAAAATGGACATAAAAAGTTTTAATGAGTATTATATTTATAGTCTAACAGTATCAACTTATCTTTTCGATATTATAAATAGTAAATTTAGTAAATGTTTCTTTACAATGGATATGGGTAAATTGAGTAATTAAATCTAACTTCATAATATTATAAAATTACCATAAAAATTTCCAAATTTCATTATATATGCGGTTTTAAAAAAAAAATACTTAGATATAAATTATAATATTTTTAAGCCACATTGTTATGAATATCACATTTATAATATTTTATTTAAAGAAAAGGTAAAAATTTTATACTCATGTTTTTGAATAAGTATTACACTTTTAATATATGGTTATACATAAGATAAAATTAGATATAAATATTAATTTTAAATTCAATGAATTTTTCTTCAAAAAAATAATTTATTTTTAATTTTTTAACAACAAATTATTTAATTAAAGACTTACTTAATAACGCTGCATTCATTGTTTAATTAATGGATATAAAAAATAATTGATATTAAAAATATTAATATAAATGTAATTTTGCATAATTAATGGAATAACCTAATTTTATAGATACCTTATACAATTTATTGATATATTATATATTTTTTTAGTAGTTTTCATATTTTTAGTAAACTTTTAAAAAGAAAAATAATGTATTGTACGAAAATTGATAGAAATGATAGTTTAAAATAAATAATATTTTATTAAATGATATAAAATTAATAAAAGTATTCAATTTGTCAAAATAACTATAATAAGGTTAAATATATCATTAATGATCTATTTTGGGTTCCTTTCGAATTTTATTGTAACTATATTAACCCTAAAGAGAAAAAATCTAAGTTGACATGGTAAGAGTTAAAGGGTTTGACTAAGGATTAATAGAAAAAGATAAGGTTAATATTGTGGACTAAACATGTATAAGAAAAATTTAGACTATTTATAACTATAATCATCCTATATTCTAAATAACTCACTTTGGGGCTATTTCAAATCAAAAATAAATTTATATTAATTTAATATTTTAGAGGATTCTATGAGTTCCCCTCCACTATATTATAAAAAGGATCCTCCTCCCTCACATCATCGCACCAAATTTAGCCTTCTTGATTGACCAACTCCTGAAAAATACCATTATAAAATTACCTATACACACCCTAGAGTTTTTTGTCTCCTCAAAAGACCAACCCTAGTGTCCTTAAGAGGAGTTCCAAAGGAGGTTTGACAAAGAGAAGGTAATCATCTTTACCGACTCCTTCAAAATTGTTTCTTCTTATGCTTCCCCTTCATGAGTTGTTTCCATTATATAATGGTATATTAAGTATCATATATATTATGATACTTTATTATGATTGTTTTACATCCATATTTTTCTTTTTATTCATTCTATGAAAAACAATATCACCATGTGTGCGTGTGTATGGCTTACAGTCTTCACGGAATGGTGTAATTTGTTTTTCATCACCACTTTAAATGGATGGGTAAAATTATGGGAATAATGAATATATATATATTACTTATGAAATGATATTTTTTTCTATATATTTAACATACCATCCAATTTTTACCCTTTTCACTATTAAGGGACTGATATCGTCACTTGTGAGTACATACAACCAACCGTCTCCACGACACGATGAGATTCATTTTCCACATTAACCATTTAATAAGGATTATAAACATTTATATAATGAAAAAATATAATATCTATGATCATAAAACCATTATATAATTTAAATATATGTGTGTATATATATATATCTTATCCATAAGAAACATGACTTACATGACAAAACAGGCATAGGAAAATGAAATAGTTAACACCCAAAACAATGGTAATAATGAAAGATTATTAACAAAATGATATAATAGGATCATATATTATATCATAAAAATGTATATTTTTCTTTTATAATTTAATAACCTTATTTAACCATAATATTGGAGGTTAATTCACCCTCAACTAATGTAAAGTATGAGGTAAGTGTTAAATTTCAAATCTCATTATTATCCAGGATTGTTTATAAATAATTATTTACTAGGAAATATTTATCATCCATGTATATGTTTCTTACAAAAATATTTCTAAATGTTATTACTATTCATATAAAATTTTTTAGTTTATTTTTACCCATGTTCTACTTTTTATGAAATTTTTTTTAAGGAATCTCTCTTTCATTTTCCTAATGAGGTACATTATTATCTTTTCAAAAAAATATGATAGAAATGTTATTTTATTTAACATAAGTTGCATGAGAAAAGATTAAATTAAAATATTAAAATATTCATTTAACTAAAAAAATTCTTTTAAAATTTTGAACCCCTTTTAAAATAATTTCTATATAAAAAAATTATTTCTCTCATGAATGTTTTAATGATTACATTATACTACATTCATCTATGTCAACATCCTTTATTGGATTTTATGCTTAATTGTGGTTGTTTTCGTAATATTCCATATACCATACTTTATTGAAAAGGTTAATGATATTTTGGACTATAGTTGTGCTATTTTGATAACATTTGTGGTTTATGGTTAATGTATTAACATTTTGTATGCTAGTTTTACTATGATTTTTTATGTTGGTTAGGTTACACCCATTTCGTATGAGTAATGAATTGGAATTAGTAAGTAAAGGGAGGGTCCCTCTCTATCCCCTCGATGCATTGGTAGGTCTCATGAGAAAAACGAGTTTGGGTATTGGGTAATGTATTACTAGTTTATGTATGGTTTCTTGGTTGAAGAATTGATGGTATGTTTACAATGTCTAACATTATGCATTCCATCATTATGAAATTATTTATTGATATTCCTTGTGATTATTAAACTAGTATAATATCCATGGTTATGTATTTTTCTCATGTGGATATTTATATGGTGTTATTTTATCAGCTTATATCTCTGCCATATTAAACGAAATATTCTATTTTAAAGGCATGATTTTTTATTTATTCGCATTTCCTTATTATTTATGTTTATTTATGATAACTTTAGTTTTATTGTTTACCTTTACTGAGTATCTGATTTCACCCCTTTATTATGTTTTCTTTTTCCATAGTATGTTGATATGTATATTATGACTGGATTTTTGGTATAATAAAATGGAATAAGAGTTTTTTCAAAGGACTTACTATGTTGTTTATCATTTCAAGATGTAATTTATAAAATATATAATGTGGTTTCCAAAAATGATAAATTGATTTGTCAATTGGACCTATAATAGTGTATCAATACCAATGAAATAAATTAAGGAACAAGCTCTAGGATATTGGGGTCCGTCTCATTATAGGATTGACACTCATATAGGGAATCATGGGATCAAACATTAACTCAGTTAACCATAAGAACATCTAAAAATGGTGTCTGAATAGATGAATATTTGTTTTCTGGATATCGATCAGACAATAATTATCCTTCACAATACTTCTATTCATTCCTGGAGAAAATATATTGTGAAATTGGTTCATATAAAATGAAAATTATTCATTGTTTAAACGTAGATATTTCCCCATATGAAATTTATTATAAAATATCTCTAGGTTTTAAGTACCTGTTGTTATTTGGTATACCTTGTTTTATCAAGGTATAGGGTAACAATCTTGGAATTAATGAGAATCTTGGAGTTAATGGGATTTATCATGGATATCCTCTATATAGATTAATTTTTTACTATTTCATCAAATAAAGAAAAATGATCATTGATTTTGGTTATGTTAAAGTACTTGAATAATAAATGACTGAAATTTATTGTGAATAAAAAAGATTCCTAAGTGATATTGATGTTGATTATACTAAATATTTTAATGAAATTAAAGACAAATAATAAAGTGTTAAAGATGCATTGGTTGTATAATAATAATCATTCATTTTAGGGGATGAGGAACAAATTTATTCAACTAGTCCAAGGATAAGAATATAAGTTTGGGTTTAAAATATCATTAGGTATCATGAAAAATATCTTCAAACTAGGAGGACTATGAGGAAATCAACTCATACCATTTTCCATTCTCAGTTTGAATCTAGATATATTGAAGGATATAGGAAGCATAAATAATTTATTGATTCTATGAATGAATAAATTTAGTAGATTGGTAATAATGATACTTGTGCTTTTTTACACAAGGCTATATAATAATATATCATTGGAAAAAAGTGGTTGTTTCATAATAAATTCAATAATAATGGGAATGTGGTAAGAAAGAAATAAACATTGGTCTAAACAGCTTTATTAGTTTACTAAATAATCATCATGCATTAAATAATCAATAAAATTTATATCAAACACCATTTTATAAAAGATCATGTGGATATAAATTAGTTAGAAGTGATATTTTTCTCTCTAAAGGAATAAATTTTTGATGTGTTCACCAAACCATTTTCTAAATAATCATTTTAGTAGTTGATTTTGTTGTTATGAATTCAACCACATCTCTCTCAAGGATAAGGAATAGTTTTATCAATCCCCTCTCTCATCATTTCATTGGATATTAATGTCAAATGGTGTGGAAAATGAAAACATAAATAATTCTTTGTGTTAAACTCCTTTAATGATTATAAAAAGTGGGAGAATATTTTAGGGGTGTATCCATTTCTATGTGTTTATTTTTAATGGAGAAGCATAAATTTTGAGATATTTATTAAAAGTGGAAATGATTGATTTCATCATTTTGGTATGTGTGTGAACTATTATCATTTTTTATTGAAGTACATGTATATTTTAATGATGAAGTAAATATTGGTGGTATCATTTCATCACCAATTAATTTGATGAGGTTTGAATGAAGTCGATTGTTGATCATTTCTAGGTTATAGACAACATGTTATTATTTATTAAATGTTATTGTTTCCTATACTATGTTCTCTCACATATGATTAGAATTATTTAGTGGTGATCTATTGATATAAACTTTATGTTTTGTATTGATTTACATTCCTCAGATGACAAAAAACCTTAAGGGTGATATCATTACATCAAAGAGGTGTTAAGGTGTTTTTGAGAGATGTTGGGAAAAGAAAATAAAGTGGATATGAAACATAGTGTTGTATTTTATTTTAAATACATAAATCATGTTCAAACTGACATTTTTTCTGAGGTTAATGTGTTTACATAAAAATTCATATGATACTTAAGCTAGTTTAAAGTTATTAAATAAAATGGAAGTGTTTCATGATGCAAGAATATTGAAGGACAATAAAAAGGGGATCCATTCCATAAAACAAATTTCAACATAGAAGTTGTTTAAGGTATAAGGAATGCACTATAAGTGTCTTTCATGTTGCATCCAACTGACATCAACTTCGACTGCACCATAGTAGAGGTTCTTATACCATATATATGTTGAATTTGTTAGTAGGATGAGAAATGTTCGACATGAAATCACACTATAGAGTGGGTGACCATATCGTGTAGGATAGTTTATTAAATGTTTCCACATTATATTGAAAGTGGATTCACCACATGATGAATTTAGCATTAAAAATTTGAGACCTCTGTGACAAAGTGAAGTTCAATGCTGCACTTTATGGAAAGTTGAAATTTAGTGGCTCTAGAAAATTTGGGACCACCTTTCTACAACACATATTTAATTCCATAGTCAGGAGAAAATCTAGATGACTAAATCGTAGTGCATAGACCACACCGCCAATAATATTAGGACATTTTTTGGTGACCATGGAAATATTAGGATCTTTAAAATGAAGTAACTATGGTACATCACAACATGTTGGAAAAGTTAAAAAATAAGTAGTTTGAATCACCACCTCAAGATTTAATGTATGAGGTTGTGTCATATAAGTGTAATTCTAGGAAAATCTAGGTAAATGAAACTATATTTTTTTACTTGTATTCATATTTTAATTTTTGTGGTTATTTCAATATATTATAACTACCAATTTTAATTTAATGATCAATATAATGATATGAAATTATCCAATTATTTTTATTCAATAAGTGGGATTGGATTTAAAATTCAAATTAAAATCAGTGGTATGTTGAATACGGGATGATTTATAGATTTTGAAATGTGTAAAAAAAAATTAAGAGGAGTATAGTGAGAGATAAAAAAGAAAATTTTCAAAATATTTGATCTATATTGATGATTCTATGATTATGAAAATTTTAAGAAATTTTGTATAAGAATAAGAAGAAGAAGATTCAATTGGTTTTGTGCGTGTTTTATATAAACAAATCGAAGTGGTCTCTTATTCCTATGAAAATTTTAAAAAGATTTAATGATTTCTTATTGTAGATAAATTAATATGGAGGTGAAATATTTTATCCTACTTAAAAAATTTTCTAAAATCAATTTGGTTAAATACATTTATATTGTTACCCAAACATTTAGAATAGTAAAGTTATGGATTAACTTATGTGTAGGATGAACCAAATAATAGTCATTAAACATGAAAAAATGAGTTTAAATGTTATACACTACTCAATATACTTTCATGATGATTATAGAGGGTAGTGTGATTCTAGGGGAATCCATATCACACTAAGGACTAGACTTCTTACAAAGGGAGTTGTAACTTGTAAATGAATTGTATTACCTTGTTTATATATATGTCTGGGTGAATTATAGACATAATCACTACACCTTAATATGTGACCATTTTTATTTAAAAAGAAATATAAAAATAGTATCGATAAATGATTCACCCCATCCCCCACCCCCTCAATGATTTCTCTTTGATCCTAAAGTGGTTCCTCATAAGATATGAGGTAATAATAAATGGTTTAAGGATGTTGTGGAATAAAAATGATTGTATTGTAAATATGTGATGGGTAGGTATGTTATATTCCTCTAATTAATTGGGAATGATTAATGTTTTTCGATATAAAAATGTAAAAGTGTGGTTAGCCCAATTAAAAAAAGGGTGCATTGATGGGTAACCTAATACTGTAGAAGGTACCCAAGTGGTTATCCCATGTCTAACATGTGATTAGTGCATTCTTTGGTAGCCTTGAAAATAAAATTGATTATGAATAAGCCACACTTTATACAACTCTCTAATATCATATTCCTTTTCTTATGATATGATATCATGGATCATGATCTTTCATTCTTCTATGATGAATGTTTAAAGAATGAAAAGATTATTACACCAGGATTATGATATATAGATTTTCGGGAATGATTTAAAAATATTAAGCTGATATTCACATACCCTTATACTCATGTTATGAATACATATGATCATTAACTGATATCTCCCACATTTACCCTTATTGAGTGTCTAATCTCGCCCCTTATTGTGTTTCTGTATCTTAGGGTTATTATGAATGTTTTTTTTGTAGGGTGTTACTATGTAGAGTACTTTGGGAGATTCAATTTGTTGAATAATTTGATGATATTTCACAAAATTAGATAATTATATATGTTGTGTTAAAACACACTTAACTTTTATGGTTTTAAGGTTGTGTATTATTATGATATGTATTTAATATCCATCTAAAAAGATTTAATATTTATATATGTAGTGATTGGGACTCCTAATTTTGTATCATAGAATGTTTTAGTTATTTTTAGAGATTATAATTATAGAAAATTATTGAAAAACTCTAGGATAAGTCTATGTATAATATAAACTCCAAAAACATTTTGTAAAGTATTTATTTTTTGGTTGTCATAAAAAATATATCCATGTATAGATACTATAAATTGGATGTTATTTTGGCATAGATGAATCTAGGGGTAACAACTATTAAAGGGATGGATCTAGTATTAACACAATTTTTCATCGCTGAGTGATGAGTGGGCCTAAGATTACATGCCTAGATAGACATTCAAGGGGGTATTCTTAGGTTAATTCACATTTTATTTATGAAATATATTTTTTTATTTTAATAGATAATGACCATGGATGTCCTAGGATAAACCTAGGGAATGAAGTATTGAAATAAAAGTGTCTTCCTTTAGACATACAATGAATGTTTTTTCACTCTTATCATTTTTCTGAGTAGGATTATTGTTTTTTACTATATGTTTTTTGGTTTTTTTCAATTGATTGAACCAAGAGGGATCATGTTAATGGTAAATGATATAGACATTGAAATGATTGTCTTCCTAAGAAATTGAATATTATACTATCTATAATGAAAAAAAGTATTTTTGTTCTTGTAAAAGATTATCAAGTTGTGAATCATGTTGATATTCGAAATGAGAAAAGGATGGAAATATAATATTGATTCCTTAATGAGGGAACATACACCTTCATTTAGTGGGTCTATGAGTTAAATAATTTTTGATAAATGTATAAGTACCCTTAAAAATATATATTCCATTATCTAGTTCTCATAACATGATACATTTATTTTTCCAGTTTATTGATTAAAATTAGAATCATATCAATGATGTACTCTTATCAAGAACATGATTAAATATGAAGAAAATTTAGTGTGGGATTAGTTTGGGAGGATATTTTTCAATTATTAATTTTCTCTTATTCTTTGTATGAGATTGGAGAACGAATTCCTTGAAATAAAGAAAATATGTGATGATTCCATTAGTACCTATGAGGATAAAAATAAAGAATTATAAAGTATTATTATATTGTTTTCATCAAACTAAAAATATAGATTGATTGATTCCTCAATGGCTAAAATCCTAGACACTGAAGGGTTTTAACCATACAATTCATTAGTATCTATGAAGAAATATTTCTATGTCCATTTAAGGTAGACATGGATATTGGAGTCTCCCATCAATCTCAATGTTTCGATAAGAAAATAAATATTGAATTCAAAGAGAATTATAATAATAAAATACGTAGAGTAAATAAAATGAATATTTATTTATGCATTATTTGTAGACATAAATATAGAAAAAATTATATTAAGAGGACTTATAAGTGCTTTAGGTTTGGAAAAAATGTTCATCTGGTAATCTAATGTTGATGTGATGATAAGAAGTAATATAATGTTTTTAATGGAGATAATGATCCAAAAAACACACCACCCATACACCAGTGTTTCAAATGCATGGAGTATGATAATTTTGCCAACCAATGATTGGATCTAAGTTTAAATGATGATGATCAACATCAGTAACCTCCAAAACACATAAACAGAGGGAAATCGAATGTGATCACTATTGTAGATGTGGGATATGATAACGAAGTAGTAAAAATTACACGTATCAACCACTCTAAAACCACAAATTTATAATTTTATTGTGGATATATCTGTATTTTTATATTTTAATAACTTTATAATGGTATCACATTACTACCTCAAGGATTTGATCTTGAATTAGTAGTGAAAAATCCTAATGGTATAATGATCACATCACCGGCCTATGATTCTTCTCCAATTGATTTTTATGGGAATTTGATTCAGGTAAATCTTGTTATTCTTCCTATTGTTTAATTTGATGAGATTTGATGCGTGGATTTGATCTCTTTATATAGAGACCATATCAATTTCAATGTAATTGAAGTCATATTACACAATTTGAATGAACCTGTGATCATTTATTTATGAAAGTATGTATAATATCATCTAGTAGAAATTAATTACATTTAATGGGACTCAATTATTATTCATAAGAGGGATTTATCTAATATTTTTAGGAGAAACTCAACATAGAAGATATTCCTACTTTACGTGATTTTTTTATCTATTTATAGAAGTGTTTTCTATTCATCTATTGAATAAAGAATTTGGGTTTTTAATAGATTTCATACTTAGTGCTACACCTATTTCCAATACACATTATATAATGGCCTCAATTGAGCTATTGGAATTCAATAAAAATCCCCAAACTAATCTTGATAATAGATTCATTTGACCAAATATATAATCATTGGGGGAACTAGTTCTTTTTTTATAATGAATGTTGGATTGATGAAACTCTACATTGATTATCAGTAACGTAAAAATATCAAGATCAATAATAATTATCCTATACCCCCTGATGAGTTTTTTTTATCAGCTGTAATGAGATAAAAAGTTTTCCAATACTAACCTTAATTTTTTGATTCTATCATTTAAAGACTAAAATTGAATCCATGCCTTTGATATCCTTTCATATAAGGTATATACACTATCAAATTATTGTGATTCCATTTGGGCATTGAAATTCCCCAACTATCTTCATGGATATAATGAAAATAATCTTTATATATTTCCTTTATTCATTTGTTGTAGTCTTTATAGATGATATTCTTATATAATCATAGAATAAGTAAAAGTACGAAGATCACTTGAGAATTGTTAAAAAGTCCTTGAAGAAGGAGAATATATATGAAAAATTTAATAAGTATGAATTATAGTTATAAAAAATTATGATTCTTAGGATATTTAATCATAGGATATGGTATATTAGAAGATACTTAGATGATGGAAGTCATTGAAAATTCTCCTCACCTAAGAACTGTGACTGATATCTATAGTATTATTTGATTGGCTGGGTATTATTAATTATTTGTGAATAATTTCTCACAGATGTGTAATGTACCCATTAATATAACATGGATGGGTGCCAAGTTCCTTTAGATATATGAAAGTGAAAAACAATCAAGTATAAAAAGATAAAGGTGTCCAGTGCACTTATATGCCCATTACCTTATAATATAGAAGGGTTATTTATTTTTAGTGAAGCATTGAATAAGGGAATATGATATATTCCTATGTAGAATAATATGGTGATGGATTATTCCTCTGGTCAGTGAAGGTTTTAAGAGTGGAATTTTTTAACCTATGACATGTAGTTAGTATGAATAATATTTTCATTAAATATATATAGGCATTATAGTTTCATAAAAAGTTTTACCATATATACTGATCATAAAATAAGAGAGTATATATTGAACCAAAAAGAGCTAAATATGCACCAGAGAAAATGGTTTCAGTTAATTAATGATTATTATCTCTCCACACATTATAACTATATGAGTGTGATCAAGGTGAGTGATGCTTTGATTTGAATGGATTGTGATAGATTATCTCTGAGGCGGATTTCAAAATATCCAGTATTTATTGATTTGAAAATGATGGACCATTATGTATTCAAGGAAGTGGGTAATATTATCTTTATCAAATAAGTTGTCAACCATCTATCCATGTGGTGATTGAAGAAACATGGAAAAATATTTATAGCTATAAAATTTTTTTAAAAAAAATCCATAGATCAAACTTGAATGTGATGGAATGATATGTTTGAATAATAGTTTATGTGTCCCAATTATATCAAAATTAAAGAAGGGGTTATGAACAAAGAGCATAGCTCATGATTCTCTTGTTATCATGAACGTACAAATATTTATATATACCTTAAGGATTATTTATAGAGGGATAAAATGAAAATATATATTACAGAGTATTTTTCTCAATTCTTAGTATGCCAACAAGTTAAGGATAAGTGGAAAAATTATATGGGGATGTTATAATAATTAAATAAACCTATATGGAAATGGGGAAATTTCTCTGTAAAGACCCGTAAAATTCAAGGGAAATTTTGTCTTAATTTTCTTTAGAATTTTACAAGAGCGCGGTTTCAGACGGCACCTGATTCCGAGGCCCGGAGTGCCCGGAATTAATTTCCGAAGTTTGGCTCGGGTACGTTCAGTGAATGAACGAGCGGGATTTCTTAACTTTTGATCTGGTGCTCGGAATTGAAATCCGAGGACACCGATGAACTCGTAGCGCCGATATTCTCTTAAGGAGACTTTTCCCGAAGTTGCGTTTACACGAGGGGAGTTGTAAAAAAAAATTGTGAATGTTAAAATAAAAATTTAACTTCAATTTTTATTTTTATCTTCCTTAAGTGTTTTTATCCTTTGGGTGGAAGTTGGGTGACAACCCAACTTCCCTTGGGAGGTTAAGAAGGTGGTGGGGCCCACACGAACCCCACCCCTTCATATCCTCTAACCCCCCCAACTCACAATTAATGATGTAAACTTAGGTTATAACCTATGTTATTAATAAGTGAGTTTAATTAAAGTTTTGAAATTCAAACTCTTGAATTTAAAAGGTTGGTGTTGTGTTAATAAATTAAGTATGAGCTTAATTTATTAATTTTGGTTAGTTCCCTTGTTTCTTGAGAGAATTTGAGAGCTTTCCCTTCTTCTTCAACCTTGACGAAGAACGCTCAAGTTCCGACGAAGAACGCCGCTCTGCTCTTCTTCGTCTTCCGTGTCAACGAGAGAGAACACCGCTTCTTCCTCGGACAACCTTCGTCGGCGTACAAGTTTCGCCAACGACGTATCTCTTCGAACGCATCCCTTCGTCATCGGATTTGACGAACGGCTACCGCGACGCCCGACCTCCGCGACGTCGTCTTCCGCGGAACGTTCACAATCTTCGAACCTTTTACCCAAGGTAGGGGTTGTTGAATATTGTTAATTTATTCCATTTCATGCTCGTGGATCGCATGTCTACGTGAGGCTTTTGAATATTTTATATAAGTGTTATTGTTTAACGTGAGGGGGCCGGACCGCACGAACACGGCCGAACCCCCTCCATCGTCCTTGTTGAATAGCTTGCGGGTGGATGAATCAAGGTGGCGTGGTGCCATCGCACCACGCGGATATTCGCCAATCCTTTTTGCGCAACGCCGTCGCGCCGCGCCATGGAAGAATCATAAAGAACGCGACGCCGTCGCGCCGCGTCGAAGGGAATCAAATGCGCGGCGAAGGGGCGCGGTGCCGTCGCACCGCGCCGGACGACGAACACCGCGGCCGGTTCCGGGCCGCGGCGGGACGAGGAGACCGCGGCCGGTTCCGGGCCGCGGCGGGATTTGAAGACCGGCGGCCAGGCCGCCGGTGTCGGAAGTCGAAGGCGGGACCGGAATTTCGGGTCCCGTTGGTGAAAACCGACCGGCCAGCTGGCCGGCCGGATGGCAGAAAACCGGGGGAATAAATCCCCCGGCCGGTTCATCAAAACCCCCCCTCTTAATGAGGGGGCGGTTTCCTTGTGGGGGGAAAAGCCCCCCGTGTCGTCCAGCAGGCCCCCTCATGTGAGGGGGCGGTTTCCATGAAGGGGGGGGGGGGCAGGCGGCTCCCCCGGATCCACATCAAAGCGGGCCCCCAGGAGGGGGGCCGTTGATTGACAAAAATGGCGCGGCTTTGCCGCGCCGCCATTTGAACAAGCGGGGGAATTGATCCCCCCGCGTGCGGCCCCTCGCGGCGCCAGGCCGCCGCGGCCCGCCGCGCCGCCGCGCCGCCGCGCCGCCGCCGGCCACCGGGCCGCCCCAGGGGGGGTCGGGCCGGGTCGGCCCGGACCCGGACCCCCCCGTTTCGAACCAGATTCGGTTTTTGGGCCATAACTTGAGCCTCGGACCTCCGAATGACGAACCGTCTGTGGAAACGCGATCCTTGGATCGAAACGGTCGTTTCGGTATATCGCACACAAGTTTTCGGATTACTTTGAGTTCGGCCGGGTTGGTTCGTACACGAAACCAACCGGGCCCTCGGACCGGAAACGCTCGTATCTTGAGCTACGGACGTCCGAATGGCATGCCGTTAGTTCTGATAAGTTTCTCTTAGTGAGAAGAATCTTTTGATATACTCCGCCCGAGGTTTGGATGCCGACGGAGTACGGCCGGGTTGGTTCGTTCACGAAACCAACCGGGCCCTCGGAGCGGAAACGCTCATATCTTGAGCCACGACCGTCCGATTGACGCGCCGTCAGTCGCGTTGTGTTCCTCTTAGTGAGACAGATCTTTTGGCATACTCCGCCCGAGGTTTGGATGTAGGTGGAGTACGGTCGGGTTGGTTTTGCCTTAAAAACCAACCGGGCCCCGGAGACGAAAATGTCAATAACTCTCAGACCGGGCGTCCGATCGACGCGCCGTCTGTTGCGTTGAGTTCCTGTTGACGATACGGAACTTTTGGATACATCAAATCCGGTCTTCGTGACAGTTGATGTATCAGCCTCTCGGCTCGTGGAGCGGACCCTCCAAACGAGCTTGCTGTGTGCGGAAACTCTAGTGCTGGCTGCGACTGTTACTGCTACGACTGCTACTGTGACTGCGACGACGACAGTACAGAGATCCTGTGTGGTTTCGACGACGACGACTACAGCACTCAAGCGATCCTACGTGGAACAGTGCTACCGAACCTGTGTGAGCTGAATCTTCTTTTTACCTTGGGCGGTGGAGCGTTTGGGTGTAGCGGCGGATCCGTGGTACTTGACAGTGGTGGTGCGCTTGGATACAGCAGCAGACCCTTGGCGGTGGAGCACTTGGTTGTAGCGGCAGAACCGCGATACTCTACGGAGTGTGTGCGCTTGGTTGTAGCGACAGACCCGCGATTGTGGAGACGTGCGTGCGGAGTACGGAGACCGTGTAGATGACTGAAACCTGACGACTGCTTGACCGACTCGACTTGAAGTGAGTCGACTAGCCCAGTGGACGGAGCGCCCAGTAGTTGGCAGCAGATCCACGGCGGACGGAGCGCCTGGTAGTTGGCAGTAAACCCGCGGTACTCGACAGGAGGGGTACCTCAGTAGGCTATTTGGGTGAGCGCCCGGTATTTGGCGACAGACCCACAGCGGACGGAGCGCCGGGTAGTTGGCCGCAAACCCGCAGTACTCGACAGGAGGAGTACCACAGCAGTCTTAGGTTAGTGAGCAGTACCTCGGAGTCGTGACAGGACCACTGTACACTCTAGAGACGGAGCTCTTCAGTAGTTACGGTTTTGATAATAAAAATCCTGGTTTGAGCTGAGTCAATGATCTTTGTGTTTCCTCATGATTGAGATGGGTCGCTTGATAACTTAGGTATATGTATGGGCATATACCTGGGTAATAGTTATCCGTTGATTTCATAAACTTGTTATAAACTGTGTGAACTTGTACTGTTATCCTGTGTGGATTTACTGTTTACTCTTCTTGTGGATTGGGTTGTTCTTGGGCTCAGTGTTGGAGCCGAACGGAAATTGGTGACATTGGTAAATGTATGGGCATATACCTAATCAATACTGGATGTTACATTGTGATTGTATCTTTTTGTGGTTTATCCTTTGTGGATTTCAGGAGACCTTCGGGGGGTCTCGGGGTCCCTACTGAGTATCTTATACTCACCCCTGCACGGGCTATGCCCGCACTTCGTTGTGTTGGTTGCAGACGACGGACAGCACTGACTGCGGTTGAGGCTTACGGAGTAGGTCGGTACCCGGAGGAGGACCACTGAGCGGGACGTGCTCGGAGCGGACAGTTGGACCTGAGGAGTTGTGGAGCTATCTGTACCTACCCTTCAGGTAGGATCCATGGTGAACGATTCAGGAGCTGAGCCATCTGTACCTACCCTTCAGGTAGGAATCGAGGAGGACGTCCCAGGAGCCGCTTGTACTTTCAGTTGCTGTTTTCCCTTTCGAGTTGTACTTTACTTTACAGTTGGGCTTGTATTTCCGGCCCTTTTAATTCAGTATAGTTGTTCTAGTTTTGTGTACTGCTTTACTTCCGCTTGTTACTCTGAGGTTCTTGTTTACTTTATTAAGGCAATGCCTTCCCTTTTTACTGGGATTTTACGCCTTGGTGCTAGTCGCCAGCCCCTGGCCTATGGAAGGCGGGCTTGGGGTAGTCACGGCACGGGCCCCGAGGGCGGGTCGTGACATTCTCCATGGATTTCTCTATACGACTCACCAAGACATCTAAAGGGAATAATTGTATTTGGGTTATATTCAATCACCTCACAAAGTGAACACATTTTTTTATATTAGAAAATATTTCTCTCTTGATTATATTCCCCAGATATACATTAAGTTTTATGGATACATGGAGTACCACATTCTATTGTGTATGTTGATGATCTGAGGTTTTTCGTAATGTTCTAGATAATTATTCCACAAGATCGTGATTTGGAATTGGATTTTTTTCAGCACTACCAATAATCCTCTAATATATTGTTAGTCTAGTATACTTATTCAAAACCTAATATGCATGTTGATATCATGTTCTCTATATTTCAATGGTGTTTGGTATCAATACCTTCCTCTGGTTAAATTTTCATATAATAATTGATTTCACTTGATTATTAATATGGATCATTATTATGATATATATATATATGTGAATAAGTGTATAAATGTGGAATTATATGATGAATTTGGATAATGAAACATATTGTGGCCTCAAATAGCCGAGGAAATGATAGATAAGGTTAGGTTATTCAACAACATAACAAGGTAGCTCATATTCAGCAATATAATTATGATAAAAATCATCATTGAGATCTGGAATTCAATTTTTGGGAGCAGCTGTTATTAATTTCTCAATGGAAGAATATTATGGCTTCATAAATATGGTAAATTATATCCCTAAGTATATTGGACCCTTTGTGAATCTTGATCGAGTAGGGATGATATATTATCACTTGGAGTTACCAATAAACCTCTCTCAAGTTCATGATGTTTTACATGTATTTATTTCAAGAATATACACACCTTATCCTATACTTTTATTAAACTATGAGGTTTTACATATATAAAAAGATTTATCCAATGAAGAAAAAATCTTAGAGAACATGTATTATAGAGATAAGGTCATACATAATACGACTACTCACCTAGTTAAATTAATTTGAAGGAATTAGACATTTTAGGAATATACAAGGGAACCCATGTATGTGATGAATCATAATCATAATCAACATATCATTATATTGACTTTATTTTAAAGGATAAAATAATTTTAAGGGAGGAAAAAGTTTAAAATCAAGATTTTTTATTTATTTATTTGAAACAAATTTGGCGTATTGGATACATCTCTTTATACACAACCCCAATTATAAATGAACCATTATATATTATAACCTTTAAACATTGGACATTGGATTAGAGGGTATAAATATGATTAACCAAATTATAATATATATATATATATATAGATTCCATAATTAAAATTTATAGAATGATTCCTTCAAAATATTCATTAGATTTCTAAAAAACCATTTCACGATTAAAAGACTATTTTCTAGAAGGAATGTATTTTTTCTTGGAGTTTTGATTTTTTTATAAATATTATTTTTATCACTTTTAAAAATTAATTTTAATTCATTTCATTGGTAATGTATAAATAATAATCCATAAATTATATATCTAATTCATAGTAATGGATATAAAATCATTTGAATGTAGAAAAAGAGTTATTTTTCAAAAAAAAAGTATTTATGATTGTATTGTATTTCTGTATTAAAAACAATAAATCATTTTTGAATATTTTTTTAATAAAATGTATATAATATATATGACATAAAATATTTTAACATCCATTATATTGTTTTTTACAAGGTAATAAATACATATCAATTAAGTATTATGCTAATTTACTTTTTCTAAAAATAGTTTTTAATGCTTTTGGTGTGATTATTTTTAAATTAATTACATATAGTTATATAAATTGAATTTAATAGAATGAATTAAATAATTTGAATTATAATATAATAAATTTGTAGCTATTTCACTATCATTGTTTATCATAATGAAAAGTAAAAATATTGAATATTTGCTTCCATGGTTAAGGTTAAAATTGTTTTTTTGGTGTTCAAACTAAGAGATAAGGGTAAAAATGTCAATTATACATTTATAAATATTATTGTTTGAAGAAATTTAGATATTATATAATATTAAATTGTAATTACTTTCTATTTGGTTTCACTTTTAGTAGATAGTGACTTAAGATCATTTAAATCTTTTATGTTGTTTCATGTGTGTCCTTCCCCTCACTTAGAAAAGGGATTCTCTTCTCCTCCCATTTTCACAAACATTGATCCCCATAGATCAGACAATAAGTGACCAAAAACCTTCCTAACTTCCTTTTATTCATTCTTGAACTCATTTTATTACCCTACTATCATCCTAATATGGAATAATGTATATCTACAAGAGGTTTCTTGAATAAGAAGTAATCATATTACCTAACTCTTTAAAAGTTTATTTCTTATTCTAATACATAAAAATATGTTACATAAATCCTAAAATAATAACTTATGTACCATAAATATATATATATGTTATAAAAATTTTCTGATAAATACATTCCACCTCAATTCTATGAAATAAAAATGAAAGTATCATCTGTGAGTATGTGTATACTACTACCTCTACATAGCGATATGATTCATTTTCCATCATTTCCTCACATTAATGTATATAATGATATATTTGAAAAATATTGATGATATTTAGGATTCAATTATTATTCTATAATTTTAAAATATTATTTATCTTTAATTCCTTCATTTTTTTGGAAATGGAAATAATGTTCATGCATGCATATGAACAACCATCTCCATAAATGATTTAATTAATTTTTATTTATATACCATTTATGGAAGAATCTAAATATTTTTTATAATTATTATAGAGAATATTTATATCATTAATAACATTATAGAGATGTTAAAACCATGATATAGATCCGATGACCATAACTTTTGAATTGAATCGTACACGAAAAACAAAGCAGTTAACACAAGTAATGATGAAGATAATGAAAGATTGGTAATGAAAGGATAATAATTTGTAAAAATTAAACCATGTATAATATTATAATTTTCAATATGATTATATAATATAATTATAATAAATTTAAATTTATTATACAATAGGTTAAATGCACATACAAATAAATTCAGACCTAAGGTAAGGGTATTATGTAATAATCTCACTATTTATTAGGATTATTTATGCTTAAATTTATGATAATGAAATTATATGATTTATATCACAATAAATCTAATTTATTTTCAAATATTTTGGTTATTTCTAGATATTTCATGACTTTGTTTCATTATCATCTCTCTAATTACTCAAAAGTCCGAATGAATACTTTTAAGGAAAACCAACATTATTTATTTATTATGTCGGGAATCATTTTCATCAATGTGGATATTTTATTGAAAAATATTTCTATATGGTTACTAAAATTCTATAATGATTTATTAAATAAATTTTTTTCCATTTTTTAATTTTATAAAATGTTTTAAAAGGAGTCTTCTTATATTTTTTGGATAAGGTTTTTTTAATAAATATGTGAACAAAATATTTTTTAAATCTATATTTTGGAAGAAGAATTTCCCTCTTTCATGAATACTCTTTTATTTTTTGTTTCCATTACTATTTTCCATGTTTCTTTTTAGTGATATTTTTTTACTAATATTATGTAATTTTTAGATTAAAAATATTTGATTACAAAATAAAGGGGTATTTTCCTCAAGAAATATTCTAGTGGTATTTTAATGGTACATTCATCTATGAAAACAACAATTTATGATAATTATTGTTTACTAAGGATATGATCCAATGATACAATATTTAATTTTCCACTTTATGGTTTATGATTATTTTGTTGAAATATTGATGTAACCCATTTTCTTTTCTAAGGTTTAATCTATGATGAAATGATTATTGTTTTCATGATCTTTTGGAATAAATATGAATGGATTCTAAATTAGTGATGTGTTTGTATTTTATAGACCTATATTTTATTGAATAATTATTCATGTTTAATTATCTCAAAGGTTTGATGGGTGGTTATAAAAATCCCAAGAAATGGTACAATGGTTGTTAGACCAAGAAAAAATAAGGTACGCTATTGGTTATCCCAAGCCTAACATGTGGTGAAAGTATTAGGTGTAGCCTTGATAGAGTAGTTATCTGATTATGAATATTCCACACTTTATTAAACTGTATTATGAACTTTTTTCTTGAAATATAATTTCATGTCATATGGTATTTAACTGTTTTATGGTTCATGTTTTATGAACTACCAAATCCTTATGAAATGATTATGTTCTATGAATTATGGAGAATGATTTTCAAATGTTAATCACATATTTATATACCCTTATTCTCATGTAATATTTATATATTGTCATTTTTAATATCACCCATTTTTACACTTTCTAAGAATCTAAGATTAGCCTTTATTATTATCCCATTCCCCGGGTTTTGATGAAATGTTTTATGTAATGTATGAATAAGAAGTGTACTTTATGATAAGAATATTGTGCCTGATATTGATAATATTTCATGAAATTAGATGTTTATGTTTCTAATTTCCCATGAAACTAAACAATTATTTTTCTATGTTGTTTTTTATTTTGATAAATATTGATTATTCATCTAAAATTATCTAATATTTATGTATGTAATGTTTATGTCACATCAAAAAAAATTAAACTTTATTTTAAATGAATTAAACATTCAAATTTGATAGATCTTTTCTATATGTATCTATATTAGGGTATTAGGTTTTAAAAAATAAATATTCATTAAGATATTTCCCACGTGGGTTGAGTATAGTTCTATGTTATGATTCATGATTTAGTTTTTCTATTTTAATGTGTTTGGGTTCAAGGAAGTTCCCTTAGTTCAGCACTGTATTTAGGTATCCATGAGTGTTCATGGGTTAAATGTAAAAATATTTATTATGAGGGTTAGTTTCTTTATGATGGGTAGAGATGAAATATTTATAACCTGGTGATTACGAATATAAATAAAGGATCAATGTGAAAATAATCACTTTGGTAGTATCTATTTTGGTATCTTGTTATTATATGAATTTATTATTATTTTATTTTTATGTTTTAAAAAATAGGATTATGATGTTTTTAGCTTGATATTCTTAGAGGGATATGTAATGACCCTGGGTGATTTTAATAAAGTTATAATCAACCATTTCATGTTGTAGTAAGTTTAATATATTGTACATACCTTGTTATAGTTATGTTATCCATGATTTCAAGGATTAATCATATTTAACTTTTTCTATTAGATTATATTCTACAATGCTGAAAATTAGATTGAGGAGATCCTATTCATTTTTAAATCAACTTGTGTACCTATAATTATATATAAATCTTTAAGAGTAATTTTACTTTTAAGTGATTCATATGACTAATAAATGATATAGAAGTATAAAAATGTTTCTAAAGATCATCCTGGAATGATTTTTATTCTCCATTCAATGATATATTCTATCCAAATATTATCCATCCAATAAGGATTTTTGATTTCCTGTAAAATATATACATTTTTTACCAGTGCCAAATTATATTTCTAATTTTTAATGATCATTAGTATTTATAATAATATTAAAAGGAAGATAATACAAGAATTTGATGTTTTATGAAAGGTGTTTTTTAAAAAATTGTAATCGAAGGCTTCTTCACATCATGATATTGTGAATAAAAATGTTTTGGTGTAATAAAAGTGGATACAAGGTTGAATTCATAACATTGTTAGAGGTTGTATGAACCATTGAGGTATGTATAGATCTATTTTACAAAGATTATGTGTTTTTTAATGTTCTAATACTGTGGAAGGATAATACAAGTATACCAATGTGTTATGAATAAACAAAATAGTTCTAAATCTATGAGAAGATATTGTGTCATCAAGAGTTTTTCAGATTAGTTCATGAGGGTTTTTAGTGAAATATATATGAGTGTTGGTTGTGTTTTAAGGTTGTTTAGAATCTATGAATGATAGAGACATTCTATTACCAATGTTTAGTTATAATAGGGTAGATCATCAAAAAGCTACCTAACATAGATTGAGTCTTCTAGAATGGGTTATTCATCTTATTTAAAGACAAGATTATGATTGAAGGTGATTAAATAATGATAGGAAATATATGCATAAATTTTTAAAGAGTGGGAAATAAGGAAAAACCCATTGAAGGAATACACTGATTATTATTCTTGAATGTAATATATCTCAATGGTATAGTATAAATAATTTTTCAATTTAATTATCTTGAACACTAGTGTTAATTATAGTAAAAATTATTTAATATCTTCTATATGATGCTAGATCATATGTTACTCTCTATACAGTAATTTGACAGGTAAGATGGTGTATTGTCGGATGATTGAAAAAATGTTCAGATTCATTAATGATATATAGACTTGTGTATTGTTATGATCCAAATATTCTTTTCTTATTTTCAAAATGGGTTATTTTTGGGTGATAGGTAACCAAATTGAACAAGGAAAACAAAAACAATGATATCCAAGTTTGAAAGTCAAAATTCAAAAATCACATCATGAACCCATGTCCTGAGGATACCTCAACCCAAGAGACACCTGTCATCAGAAATCGTATCACCTGTCAACTTTCTTGATCACTTTATTCCATAATTGTCCATTATTTACCATATTCATCATCATCCAATCCCACACCATCTAGCTGGAAGAACCATTAAACATATTTCATCATTGCCATCGAGAAATCCAAAAAAATACACCATAAGAAACATCAAACAACCATGAATCTGGAATGAAACTTCAATGAAGGCCTCCACTAAATGAGATTAACTATAATGGTATCCATGTAGAATTTAATGGAAACTATGAACGCATAATCGAATGGAAGAGAACATGGAAGTCTGACGAACACCAAACCATACTTCCCCAAACTTATATGAATCCACCGCTCCAGATCTGACTTAGAGAGGAGAAGTTAAAAGAGAGTTCAGAGCAATGATCAGAGTGCCTGTGGGATCCAAGTGACGAAATATTCAACAAGGAATAATCCATAAGACATCAAAATAGAAAAAATAAATCATGGAGAAACTTGAAGACCATTGGATATTGAACCACGAAACTCAAATCCTCTAAGAAGCCTCCACCCCATATCCAACCTAGATAGGTGTGGAAGAATGAGAATCTAGAGAAGGGCTCGAAGTAGCCAAATCCTTCCACTATAAACAACCTTAAATGGGAACATTTCCAACCTGCCATTCCATCACAAACATCATCAGAAGAAAATGTGAGCTAATGACATAAGTGATAACATGACCAAATATATACGAATTAAAAACTGGAGATGAGGTCCAGATCCAGAGAGTTACAACAAAAGGAATGAAGAGTGGGGAGGAAAAATAGTTAAGCGAGGGTAGAGGGGGAATCCATTGAAAAGAATGAGATCCTCTCCCCTCCAAATCATAGCTAAGAAGAACCCTAGGATGAGAAGAAGGTAGGATCGATGCCTCTCCCCTTGTGTATTGTTATGAAATTCATAAAAGAAATTCAATATGTCCAGCAACTGGATAGAATGTAATTTAATAATAATGCCCATGAAAATAATCATTTGCAGCTCTGATGATCATTATTCTAACTCATATCAATAATATTGAGTAGTTGAAGTTTAACATTTTTTATAAGGTATTTATGAGGGTCACTAGGCTGGAAGAATCATTTTTTGTTGGGGGAAATCCATTAGGGCTATGGTTTTTAGGTATTTCGTGTATCGAAGAGGAACTAGTAAGGGGAGTACTCATTGGATAATTTAATATGTGTTTGGTGATGATAAAATGATTCTATAAAAAGATGTAATATTTAAAATATGATTAATGGGTACTGATAAACAATATGATATGATTTCATATGAAAAAGTCTAAGAAATAAGTGTAAGGAATGATTGTTTCAGTTTGAGAGAAAGGTTGACAAGAGATATTTGTTTCAAAATAAGGAATTATATTTGATAAATGTATGAGGATATATATTGAGGGATTTTTGAGGATGAGAATTAATAAATTTAGAAATTTTAAATCACATGTACCAATATTTTTTAGTGTAATTAGATAGAATTGGGGTTGAGTTAGTTTAAATCAAGGGTTGTTAATCATTTTGTGATTTTGTATTAATTTTTTATTAAAATAATTCATTTAAGGGAGGTTTTGTAGTATTTTATAGAGTTTGAGGGTAATTTAGATTCCTAGGTGTTGTTTGGGATAAGGATGTAATATGAAAAGGGATAATATGCCATTGAGTACTCACTGGAGTCATTATAGGTACCAAATGAACCAGATTAATTTAATAATTTAATTGATTTATTAAATTAATACATATTAACAAAAATCATCCACCTCTCCTTCCTTATTAATTTTTCATATCCATTAGATCCTAAGGAGCACAAATCTTTTTTCCTCCCTCGTATTGTTTATTTTTAATCTTCTCATATTCACATTAGATAAATCATTTGTTAGAGGCTATAGTTTCCTTATGGTGAGTCAAATCGCACTCACCATTCTTCATCCTATTTCGCTTTTGGTTTCTTAATACTCTATCTAAAGCTCCAAATTTTCAGTTTTTGGATATTTTTCTTCATTTTATGAATTTTAGGGTAATTCAACTTGAAATAATTAATGTGGTTGCCTTAATAGAAAATTGGTAGTTAGTCCCTCTAATTTTTAATTAATTGATATTTTTTTATGCATTGAATTATAAGAATATTGGGAAAATGGGTGTGTGAATCGGAATTAGGATGATGGGAATTATGGTAATCATGTAAGTTTATATGAGACCCAGTGGAGTTTTAAGGGTTGTATTGTATGTGGTGTATTAGTTTTTTGATGGGTAAATCAATTAAGTCACATTCAATGGGAGTGTCCAGATGGAAATAAGTACCAATAAAGGGTATCTATATATAAACTAAGTCTTATATAGCCATTTAGGCCTTGTTGGAGTAGTGTTTGGAACTACATTGACTGTTGTAGATTATTCTTGAGTTGTGGATATCTCTTGGAATAATTTTTTAAATTAAGTGTTTCTGTTAATGAGATAAAGTGATTCATTGAGTGGGATTGCTATAAAAAGGTGTCTTGAAGTCCCTTGACTATGCCCTTTTATAGGTAGGATGAAATTTTGGTTATCTGGATATAGATTCAACAAGGTGATATTGGGTGGGAATGGGGAATAGTGTCTTATAAAGCATTTACCACAAGTTGATTGTTTATTTTTGGGGTGAGTAATAAACTATTTTCTAAATCAAATATGGTTTCTAGTGTTTATGAGACATGAAATATCAAAGTAGGGTAATACATTATCTCTAATATGACATCCATGGGTGTATATGGATTGTGAAATGAAGTATTTTGAGTCCTAAAATAGAAAATAGAATGATATTTTAATTAAACATTAATTTAATAATATTTTCCTTGGGTTCAATTAAAGAATCTGATATTAGGAGGTAATTATGAAATTTAAAATTATTCTATTCATTGTATGATTTATGTTATGATTCCTGATTTTTTATGATAATTATTATTATTCTTTCCACTCATATATTCTACTCTTGTGATATACATCATTACAACACTAGTGTTGAAAAAATGGAATATTAGATATTGGTTTGTGTTATAGACTTATTATGAAGGTATAATTAGATCATTATGATAGTGTATGACATTTTATATAGATATGATATTTGTTATTGTTATAATAGTTTTCTAATTAGGTTAGTGATAATTAAATATTGTCATAATTATTAAACAATACCTATAAGAATATATCTTAGATAGACATTTCAATGATGATGATGTTATGATGGAAATATAGTATAGGTACAGTGGTACCTTGACTTCAATCAGATGGTGAATTATTTTCACACTCTCTACATGTTTATCATTTTTAGGTATGATAGGTATTATCATTCCTTGAATCTTTTTTCCCATCCTAATTCCTTGACTCCAAATGGGAGGGGAAATTGATTCCTTTACCTAAAAACATTATGGATTCTGATATATGCATGAAGTTGGATTGGTTGGTTATCAATAATGACTCAATTTAGGTAAAGTGGTTTCCAAGGTGACTTCTTAATAACTTGGAATCCATCTAAAAAGGTTTAGGATTTACAATTTTCGTTTGTATTATCATGTAAATAGATTATTCTATTTCTGTAAATGTATATCTAATTTGGGATAATAGTATGTATTATGTATTTTCATGTGAAAAATATTATATATAATGGATTACATTTGATACATTTTTGGTGTTGACCAATTTCATTATGTGATAACACCCTAAATATCCATCATGGTGGACATATAGTTTTATCTCATATCTCTATATGAATGAGAAGGTATGAGGGTATCTGTTTGGAGGTTCTTAGTCTAGTACCATGTATGTTTAATAGGTTAGGACTCTGTTAGGACATCGATTAGGGGTCAGTAGATTTATTCGAAGAAGATTTCTTTACACTATCTTGTCAATCTATTTATACCATTAGGAAGTTATTTGATCGTTTTATTATTTATGTTTTTTTTCTATTTTTATTATATTTACTATATGAATACATATGGGTCTCTTTATATGTTCATAAAATTACATCAGTTAATCCCTAGTGTATAGGTAGAAAATTTGTATTAAGAAATTACTAATATATATATTGGGAATTTAATACTTACATGATATTTTTAATTATACTATATTATCACTAAAAATGTGTAAATAGTTTCTTTATTATAAATATAGAACCTTTTTATTATTCTACAACCCCTGGATATTAGGGAATATGCTTGAGGTATATGATAATCCATTTCTAGTTGACTTGATATTTGGGTTGAGTCATTATAATTCTTGTATTCAATAAAAGGGAAAAAATAAGATATAAAAATGACGTGGATGCATTCCTTGAACAAATTGTATGGAATAAAAGTAGAATGAGGAAGAAGATAATATATATACCCTAAAAGGGAAAATTGGGACATAGACACTTACCTTATTTCATATATTTCTCTGTCTTTCTAAAACCTTCTATAAAACCATTATATCTTCATGAAAACAATTCTCCAAAAAATATTTTATATTAAGATATGTTCTTTTTTAACCTACATTACCATTAATAATTATTTTTTAACCATCTTTTAATGGTAATCTCATGAGGGCATGTTTGTTCGACTTATTCTATAGTTATTTTATTATTTCTCCGTTGGATGTTTTTATTTATTTATGAGTTACATTATATTGAAAATACTTGAAATAAATAATATTATATAAATAAATTGTATATATATAAACTACACTAACCAACCCTAATGTTTTGGATAGATAATTAAAATTAATCACCCTAGTTGGGGGTAGAACGGACAATGTAAGGATGTGTCAAAGGAGGATAGAGTAAAATATACTTGCAGTATAAATAGTTTGTATCAATTTCCAAAAAAAAAATAACATTAATATTACTATGAATGAATTGTTAATTATATTATAAAGTATTATGTCTAAAATAAAAATGTGTAAATAATAAAATGAAATGAATTATCTATGAAACTTATCTTTTTTTTTGGAATTTTCATTTGGTAAGTTCACAACACCATGTTTTATAGGGGTGTGATGAGACCAGAACATACCTAAGAATAAAAGAATACTTAGTACATGGAATGAATATTGAATTTATTATATGGGAGTTTTTTTGTAAGTGGTTTTATATGGGGGTTAGATGAGATATTTATACATAATGAAGGTAAAACCATTTAATGATCAAGACTTGTAATAGTGGTCTTCCATGAGACTGTGAATAGTATATGATTAAAAACATATATTTTAATGATTTTTAGACCTATCCAAATATTATATTCAAAATTTTAACAAATTATATAATGGAATAAATAAAAATAGTTTAAAATAGTATTTAGGGGTAAAATTTTGTTTTTAAACTTTGGAAATTACATAATATACTAGGGAAGTTAATTTATTATTTTCAAATACTCCTATATAAAAATATTAAATAGGGTTTACTTATTGTCAAATATCATTCAATTATTAAATTTAAAGTTAATGGAAATTTTTCGGTGAATAAGTATGTATCCATCCTTGAAAGATATGTTGATTTTTTCATTTATTACATGGAAAAGGAGGAGTTATTCACTAAAAAAGGAGGATATGACCACTATACATGTCCTTGAAATATTGAAAACTATATTTAATAATAATTTAATCATGTTTATATCTTAGGAAGGCTGAAGTAGAGTCATGTAGAATATAGATGTACTAGGATTGATTGAATAAGAGTTTCACCAGAGCCAGTAGTGGAGTTGTATTTGGAATGCTATAATTTGAGTGTATCATATACTAGAACACCTAAAATATGTGTTTGAAGGGTTTTATAATTATATTAATAATAATTATAAAATATTTTGAGAGGATTTGAGGAGATTTTAGAAGCCCTGGAGTAAACTACATTTTTATATCAATCCAACAAAATCCATAACAAGAGACTTTTCTTACGAGATTGTATAACTTAACTGTGTCTGTAAGTCATTAGGTGATGATCATAAATCTTTGAGGTGATTATAGTAATTTTAGTTCCATTATATTACTCTTTTATCACAATTATTTTTCCATACTATTATTTCATCACATGTCTTCAATTCCCATTGTATAACTAAGGAATCTTTTGAAAATTTGAGAAGGAATGATCATAAGACTATAGTCATCGATTTTAACTATCCCAAAGGTAAGTCTCCTAAAAGATATGTATTTAAAGTCTCTAGTGTAAATGTACATCACATTTTTAAAAAAATGGTATTATAGTTTTTTCATAATTTTAAATCTTTCATCATTATACATGTCGAGTATAAGTCTTTGTAGATCTCAATGTAAAGCTTGAACAATTAGATAATATTTAAAAGTTATAACTGATGAAAAAATGAGTTTTTAGATTTAAATAAGATGAATATGTAAATTTAGAATGATAAATTAGTTGTTTTTTAATTGTATAAACATCACAAACCCCAAAAATGGCATGTTATATAATCATTAAAAGAAATAAGATATTATCTCTTAGATTTTAAGATGATTACTAAAGAAGGAAGAAAAATGAACTCTCTATAATTTATTAATTTTGATGAAAGTAAAATATATTGATGGTAATGTTTCTTGTACAATTTTTGAACATCCTAAATCTTATGTAAGTGTTGATTCAATCTACTTCTGTGTTTTATGGAAGGAGGAACCACACCATGTATTTATTAATGGATAAAAATGAAGTTATCATGTATTCCAGAATAATTTTGATGAAATTATATCAAAGATAGAGATAATATTTATTAAATACAACATCATTATGACATGATCTTTTCCAGGTTATGATAATAAGAAAATGATGTTGAAGTCTGGGAATTTTATCTAGCCCAAAAAATTCAAAGAGTTCCATATTTCATAAATCTAGAAGGGAACAAATAATAACATACTTGTACTATGGTTTAATTCACATTTCAATAATGATTTTGGAGAAAAATAAACAAAGAAGAGTATTGAGTTTATTAAGTTTTTATATATCACAACCTGACCCAATCCTGGTCATGAGCTATAACTAACCCAAGTTTTCCTCTATAGGCTAAGGGTGGTGTGATGTGTCGATGGCATAAATAAACACGACGAGGTCTCTGCATGTGGTGCTAGTACATACACTCCCATATACACCTCAATGAAATAATGTATAGATATAAAAATATGGAACTAAAAAAATGCATTCATACATCTATCCAAAACTAGAGTGCAATATAATTACTAAAAGTAAAAAAGGGAAAAAGTTCCCACCAAAAGAAAACTATAAAAGCATACAACCTACTCCGATGGATGGGATCACTATCAAACGAAACTATCAGTATCCTCCTCAGACCAGCTCCAGCAAAAACCTTGGCCAGTCTAGCACACTAAGATCTACCATCCACGGGTCCTCCATGGACTCCATAGAATGTACTCTGGTCTGTGCAAGACACAACTTGAGTGGGAAAACCCACAGAGTGGTGAGTATAAAAATAAATAGTAGGGGACCCAAAATCCAGAAACGAAAATTAGAGGAACTTAGAGGATATAATCTTGTAGACCTAGATAGAGGGAACCCCATCTAGAGAGAAAATCTATCTCAATCCATTCTTAGTTATACATGAAAATTAATTTAAGTGAAAAGAATTCCAATCAAGTAAGGAAGACTCTGTCCCATTGATCAACTAAGAAATCAATAACCTTTTCCAAGAATAAGGGCCTCAGCATGGTGATTAGAGGAGCTTCATGTTTAGTATTTTTCACCCCTATAAGGAGAGTAACCTTATTCAACCACAAGAACAAAAACAATGAAACAAGTTGTCATACCTTGTGCATCTTCACCTCACATGGAAAAAGAGTATCCAAAACTAAGGTGTGGGAATAAAACCAGTATGAATACTTTATCCACAAGGGATATCAACCAATATTGTTAAAACACCTTAGGGGATTCCCAAAATAACCTATATATAGTTGTATCAGACACCATGTCTCATATGGTTTATAAATAATTTCCAGTAAGATGATTATACTTGAGACTCTAAAGGTTACACAAAACAAAAAGAACACACTCCATGAGCTCAGCCATCCCGGATGGAACTCTTCTAAGAGATAGAATCCATTGGTAAAAAGCTCTACCATTCATAATCATACATACAATAGAATATGGTCTATCAAGAATGACCTAATTGTTCTATTTATAGTGCTTAGGACAATGGGTTCTACCATCGCTAACATGTGTCCTGCGCAATGCTAAGGAAACCCAAGTAGAGAGGCCTACCCCTCACTACTGTGCATAGTTTAGGCAACAATACTTCAGACAAATAACCATGTACATCCTCCCTAATAAGATATAATGGTGGTACCCACACCTTTCCACTATCCTGCAGTCATGGGATTACTCCCCCAAACAAACATGGAAAACCAATTTTGCTCTTCTTTGGAGTGGATCACACCTCAGTCTTTTAAGGTAGCATTGACTACTAATTAGACCTCGTATATAACTATTGTAGGATACCACACCTCATAACTATACACAATAGATAATGGATCAACAACACCAATAAAGGACTCACTCTCCATTGATACTCAGAGATGGGGGAGTACTACTCCATAGGTGAGGACCCATACCATGGTATGATAAGGGAGTTCTAGTCAAAGGTTAGAGTACCCACACCCGTGTTTCATGGAGTACCACTCTATGGATTCAGGATCCACACCATGAATTGATAGGGGAGTAAAACTCTACCAAATCAATTAATATGGGGGAACCTCACCCTAACATGATAGAGGAGTAATGACTGTAGGCTAGAGGCCATGTTAATTGGTATGATAGGGAAGTAATAACTCTGCTGTAATAACACATTTGGAGGACATGCACCCTGGAATGATAGGGGATTCTCACTCCATGGATAAAGTACCCACACCATAACATGGTAGGGTACTACATGTTCTATCTATATGTCATGTCTGGAGACCCACTCAATAAAATTTCATGGTAGCACTATCTCTAGGGAGAGATGACCCACACCCAAGTCTAAAAGGGGTGTAATTAATCTATCAGGAAAATGAGTATAGAGGGCTTTCACCCTAGAATGGAAGGGGAGAACTATCCAACTATACGAATGATATGTGTAACCAACACCATAATCTATCATGGGAGTACCAACCCCAGAAGAACTGCCCAAAGATATAGTACTGACACCCCAATGTGGGGAGTCCCATATTTACCAAATAATATTGGTAAGGGAAACCCACTCCCTGATGCCACATGGGAGTACCTGTCCCATATTTTCTCTTTATAAACCACAATAATTTACAGCATTTTCCAAGAACCGCTAAAATAAGAATCTTCCTTATCACACCTCAAGTCACAAAATGGCCATGGGTAGGGTACCCTCTCCCTAATCCATCAGGGTACCACCACCGTACCATTCTAATGAGTCTAGAGAACCCACGTCCTAATGAAGAAGGGGAGGGTACCCGCCCTAATGACAACCCATTGATCCACCCTGATAACTACCCATGGATAAGCACTGCTACACAAGTTTCATGCTCAAAATATGAAACATCATAACTCATAAGCTAAAACATAGGCCAAAAATCATGTTCATTGTGGAAAATATTTGAGGATAGGATTTTCACTAGCATAAATCTGAGTTCCAGATAAGGATATTCTGAAGGATTAAAATCTAAAGTAGATCATTAAAGACAACACAACATGCACTAGGGTCCACACAACATGTGATCCCACCTGATCACATGCCCGTGTATCTTGTATACATTATTTACCAACCCATGTATGGTTATATGGCTTGTAGAGATGGTAAAAAGTGTGTCCTGCTTCACCCAGCCCTTATCCTTGTTCTTCCATCACACTGATGGCCAAATTTGTTCGACACACATCATGTATCCCATACTACATGGAATGTTTATGCTAAGAGGCCACATGGACATGGTTTTTTCCCATTCTTGTTTCCAAAACACTATTTCCATGTACTCTGTCCATGTATTTTTACATGGCCATGTACTTTTACACGCATATCCCAAGCCTTGTCTCAAGGTCACACGGTTTGGCTCACTACATGATGTGTAACCCCATTACATGGTATGTTGAAACCAAAATTCATCTTACCTGAAAAATAAGCATTACAAGGAATGTATCACTAGAAAACACGCCATTTATATATTAATTATAGTCGATAATCTCCTTTGAAAACACCTGATTCACCACATTTCCCCCTAAAACATGCATATCCACCTAGAAGAGATCTCTAATAATTTTAATTGGGACTTAAAAACAAAGAAAAATGAATAAAAATGGGATTGGGACCAAAACTCAAAAACACCTACCATGAGGAAGAAACACTGAAGCTTCAGGTGTGGAACAATGCCTAATTGGGATTCTCATCGATTTGATGATGATCGGTGTCAGAAACTAAGAACAACAACACCTCATCACTTTGATTCATCCTTAATTCGAATGTCTACAAAATGAGGATAGGAGAGGTTGATTTTATGCTATTTGGTTCATTCACTAAAACATGAGGGGGATGGGTAATGTATTTGGTTTCTGTTTATTTAATTAATTAAACTTTCATTTAATTAATTAATCTTCTACATAATTCCCCATCAGCTCCCCTCTGACCAAATCTTCTGGTGAGGAAAACCGTAGGTCATGCCTAGGTTAAACAAAATTTCTTAACACCACCATGGTCTCATAAATCCTATATGCGAATCCTCTTGGGAGTTACTCACGTTTCATGTGAAAATTCACATGCATGAAAAAAAATATTTCATACTTCTTAAATCACTGATTCGAGGCTCTATGGGACCTAGCTTCTCATACCAACTCAATTCCTAGCTTTAGAAATATTTATAGAAATATTCCATCTTACTAGTTAAAACACGAGTCACTACATTACTACCGTATTAAATATTTTAATCCCCCCAAAAATTATAGGCATAGAGAAAATAAACTATGATTTGTATCAGAACTCCAATGTTATTGAGATCACCAAGGGTCCCATGCTACATCCAAAAACACACTCAGGGGACCCACCAAGGCCAAAACACACATGCATTTATCTCTATCGAGGTTAACATCGTGCAATAATAGAGAACATTTTTCCTCAACTATATTAGGTGGGAAAAATAACTAAACACAATGGTCCATATGTAGTCATAAGTTCTAGCGGTACACCACCTTCTAACCTAATGTAGATACCGATGAGACCCTACAGTTCACATCCACCCATGTATGGAATTTCCAACAACCTCATCTATAATCATTCATTCAAGGTTGACTTCAATCACATGAGGATAAAAAATTAACAAGACAAGATATCAGACTCATAAAACCAGGGGAAGCTAGACATGGAATGCATGTGGAATACCCCACACATATTTTCCTATCTTGGAAGGAGAATAAACCACACTAGAGACTCTACCACCCACACAATTGGCATCTCAACTGAGTATGGATAGTAGACAACCAATCCACATGGAAAAAACATTATGGGGTCAAACTCTTCCACTACATAATGGCTATGAGGAATTATCTCCACTACTCAAACTCACCCAAAACACACAAGTCCAAGAAAATAGATCACCTCACATTTATAATATCCTCTTTGGGTGTAAATAAATCAGCCACATAGTTTTGGTCATATTAAAAAATGTGTCTTTGTGGAGAAAGTATTCCTCTTCCTTATGAGACCAAATATACATCAAACCACGTCACATACCTCCTTGAGAATTTGCATACTAACCAAACTCCAAGAGAATGAGGGTACCAACTAATAACCAAATTGTTGTCTAAATTCTCACACCAGGTCTTTTCAGGACCTCTATCTAGAAACCACCCACACATCATCCTACCATGAACACCCAATTCAGATAGAATCATCTGCCACACCTTGATACTATCCTCTTTGGGAGGAACTTACTAACCCTCACAGTTTTAGTTGCATCATAAAAATGTGTCTCGTTGGTGTATAACCCCATATTTATCATACATTCAAAGCTACGTCAAACAACACCCTTTCAAGGCTCACTGGCACCACTTTGTCACCCTGATTTGAACCTCGAGAAAGAAGTGGAATGAAAAAGTGTACCACACACAATATGGTCTAAAAAGATATACTATAAAAATTATAAGGGACATATATTTTACCTATATTCTTCCTCAAATCTTGTTTCTCAAATGCCTTTACATCCAAAAATTGTCATCACTCATATCCACCAGCTTCCTAGTCCTACTGTTGACCACCTACTGGTGGTGGTGGAAAAACCTCAAACCACCTACCACCAAATGATACCCTCCCAGCTCCTCCACCTCATCTGGAATATTGTAGAAATTTAAACATCAAACACATCCTTCTCCAAGGTGACCCATTGACTGGCCCTCTCTCAACATCACAGTGGGTTGGAAAAACTCCATCACGATGTACCCCTCCATCATGAGCATAACACTACCTCTCATATGGTTGACCTGATCCAATGTGCTTCTCTTGTGCAATAGGCCCATGTTATTAGGTCTAGGTATGGGTACTTCTTATATGACGTGATACTTTAATTTGTAGTCCTCTAGCTATTCTAGATTCCTTAGCCTCATGACCACAACCATGGCCCACATCGGCATATCCCTCTAACAAGAAGCTATCTAAAACTAGATCTCATTCTAATAACCCCACATAAGAGTGGTAGAATAACGAGACCACAGCTGCTCAGATGTTTCTATGGAGGTATGACTCAAAGGTTTGATATTTGAAGAGCGGTTCTCAAACCATGTCTAGGGAGTAACATTTTTTTAAACTAAGCCGAGGGAATTTATTAAATAAAGAGTTTACAATGTAATCTCGAGGTGTAATGAAGTTACACCATCAACCCTTTAGAAAGCAGCCAGAACATTGGAAAAAAAAGAATAAGTAGTATGACATACTTCAAGAGGAGGAGGGACTGCAGCCGAAGCAGTCCAGTAGAATGCTGAGCCATCTAGGCTTTAAGTTGGTGAAGGGGGGCCTCCAGGTGCTCAAACTATCCAGAACTTCCAACATGTAGAGAAAAACACCAATAGCAGGCAGGGACAATGGAACAGTCTTCAAAATCAGGCGGGTAGAAGCAGTCAACAAAACATTAAATGCAGAGGGCAAGCCAAACATCTTCATGAAGTGAACATCCCTTATGAAATCCATAAGAAGCTGATCAGAGAACTCCAAGCGCATCAAAGATAGATACTCATCTATAGAGGAACAGACCATCATAACCAGCAATATCACCCAGCTGTTCAACATTTTCATAGCAGAACCTATTCTAAGATACACTGCTAGAATAAGTCAAATAGAACAGAGAAGAAAACAAAAAAACCAGTTTTCCCCATGGAGAGCATTCGAACATAATTAGAAATCCAGCAAATACAGTCAATTGATGATGCCAAAACACATAACCTTCCTTCTAGGAATCAAAGTAAATATAGCCAAACTGACTCAGGTGATCAGAGACAGAAAACCACAAAGAAAAGCAGATCATCCAGAACAAAAAAAAAGTTGAGACCAGTGCACCAGAACAAAGACCACACAAAGGGTCTGCAAATAGCAACATCAAGAAAGTGGTGCTTTCAACTTCAATTTCTCAAAGTAACATGAAAGTTCTGTGAACCCCTCTATGTACTCAGCTATATTCATGAAACCCTTCTGAAGTAGCAGAATCTCTTAGATACGCACTGACCTAAATGTGGCTAGGTAAAACTCTTATTGAAAGAGTTTCTCAAATTCCACCAATGTGATCATTGCCTCGTTATGGGAATGTATCATTAAACTCAACCATATCTCATCCAAACCTTGTATATGGAATTCCACTAGGACCACCATATGATTTTTAGGTGTCATCCCTAAGAGGAAAACACGTGTGACTGCCTTAATCCAATCATTATATGGAAGGGGGTCTAGATCACTCAGTAACCTCAAAGGTCACTACCTTTATAAATCATGCAGTGTACTCATCATGTGTGCATACTTTTCCTGAACTTCCCGTACAACCATATGCTAAATTTATGGTGGCCCAACTGATTGTCTTCCCAGATGAAATTATAAAGAATAAATTTCCTACACAAAGCCTTAAAACTGGACGTAGTTTCATCATAATCCCACCATCGAATCATGGATGGCTATCATCACAGTGGCATCTTGAAACAGAATTCGAGAAGCACCATGGTCAAAGAGTAAATTTGGGGAGATGAAACAATAAGGAAAAGGAAATTCGAAAACCTAGTCCTATATGATTCATGTTCCATTTATATCTCTCTAACTAATTTTGTAATGTATAGAGCTGAAAATTTTTGTTATCAGTGTCCTGGTGAGTAGATATGTTGACCGATGCCCCAACACTGGGACCACTTTCCTGAGAGATGAACTTGAAACATTATAACATTTCCACTATGAAACCCAACCAAATCCTTTTAAGGGGAATAGTATGAACAACATCCCAAGGAATGAACATTATCTGATACCAACCTATCCAAACTCAACTCAAGTTATGGATCGAGCCACAACTACTACAAGCCAACCACTATAGGCCAGGGTGGCCATAATCATTAAATTCATAACTAAACTTGGGAATTAATTTTTCTTTAATTACATGTACACATGAACCTAGAAATAAATCGATGAAACTTTACAGAGATGTATAAATAGGGAAACTAAAAAAATTGAATGCATACATATATCCCCAACCAGATTACAACAGATGTACTAAAAGTAAAAAAGGGTAAAATAACACCCACCAAAAGTAAACTGAAAAAGCCTGAAACCCTCTATAGAAAAGGGGGTCACTATAAAATGAAACTCCTAGAACGTGCCTCATCCCAACTTTAGTAAACACCTCTGTTGGTTTATCTCACGAAGATCCACCTACCATGGGTACTCTATAGACTCCATCGAAAGGTCTATAGTCTGTACAAGACACAACATGTGTGGGTAAATCCTGTTCATGAGTGAGTATAAAAATACTCAATAGGCACCATAAAAACCCAAAACAAATAAGAGGGATAAACTAAAAATGGATAGTCATCTCGACCTAGCCAGAGGTAACACCAATGAGATAGAAAATCCATCTAAAACCATCCTCAGTTATACATTACTAGTTAGCTAAGTCAAAATAATCCCAAATAATAGAGTATGGAAGAATTTGTCTCATATATCAAACCAAAAAAAAAAGTAACCTTATCCAACCATAGGGTGTCCACATGGTGAGTAGATGAACTACAAGTCGAGTAATTTCCACCTATAGGAGTAGAGTAACCACATCCAACTACAAGAAGCTAAACCCATAAATCACATGGAATACCCCATGCATATCTACCTCCCATGGAATTTTGGTAAACAAAATAATTTGTGGTCATAGAAGAAGTATGTATACTCAATCCACAATGGATTTTCAACACAAAACTTGAAAACATCTCAATGTATCCCAGGAATCACATAGGTAAACTCATATCAGACTCCAAGCCTTTTGAGGTTATGAAATCATATCCATCAATAGGATTATACATGGGGATCTAAAGGTAAACAAATAGGGGAAAACACTCCATGAGATCATTCATCCAAGATAGAACCCATATGACAGACACACTACATTGGGGAACAACTGTACCATTCCTAATGGTACATCCAATAGAATGTAATCCATCGAGAATAGCCTACTAGGTCCATCTCTAGTACCCATCACCATAGGTTCTATCATGGCTCGCATGATCTATGTGTAAGGATAATGAAAACCAAGTCGAGAGGATTTCCCCTCACCATTGTACACAGTTGAGGGAGCATTTTTCTAGACTATGCACTATGTGAATCCTCTCTAACGAGAGAGAATGAAGGTACCCAAACCTCTCCACATCACTTGGGTCATATGAGTACTACTCATAACTAACTCATGAATCCATCATCACCTTTTAATGGAATATCCCACACCTCATTCCATTCAGGGATCACTAACTCTTAATCAGGAATCGTACATAACTAGTTGAGGGTCCCATACCTCATAATTTTACACAACATAAAAGGGGGATATAACTTCATTGGATGACTTCTTCTCTGATGCTACTAATAGATGGGAATGTACTACTCCATATGTGGGTAATCACACCCCTGTATTACATGGGAGTATTACTCAAAGGATAGAAGACTCATTCCCACAATGTGTTTAAAACCACTCTATGGATAGGGGACCTAAACCTTGAATTGATTGGGGAGTACCACTCTACCATCTCAATTACTATGGGTGACCCACACCTCAACACAATCAAGGAGTACTGACCCCAGGCTTGAGGAATTGCTCTATGGTACGACAATAGAGTACAAAATTTACCAAAACAACATATATAGAAGAAATGCAACCTAGAACGATAACATAATTCCGACCACCCTAACACGGTAGGGGAGTACTCGCTTTATCTATACATAATGTTTGGAGGACCTGTGCCCTGACATGGTAGGGGAGTACCAACTCCATTGATAGTGAACTTTCATCATGGTTCAATATGCGAGTAACTACTCTATATGTTCAATGAGTATGGAGGGACTATTCCCTCACATGGTAGGGGAGCACTTTTTAACTACATGAACAATACGGGGAACCCGCACCCTAATCCATCAGGAGAGTACCAACTCTGTAAAAACAACACAAATGTATAGAACCGACTCCCAAGATATGGAAAGTCCCATATATAAAAAATAATATAGGTTAGCTAAACACACACCCTTATTCTACAAGGGTATAGCATCCTGTCTTTTTATAACATAAACTTTCATTAAATTACACAAAACAGAGGATCGTTAAGGTTTAGTGTCTTGGAAACAAGGATCATAATACATAAAAAAACATAAAACATTCTGCTTAAACACTTGAAAGGCTTCTACTTTAGTTAATCCTATGTTCATTATGCATCTCATAACCTAGGGACATACATCAAAAGAAAGGGTGAGCAGAAGGCCCAGTAAGGGAAACAAGAGAAACATTTTACATGTGAACTTGAGATACTTCACCAAGGACATGAAAAGAACTTTAAGGCATGAGAAATAAATCATGAGATACATCATAATAAAAATAAAATTTTTCATAACTTGAAGATGTGGCTGCCACATTTAATATTGAAAATCGTTTCGTTTCACCAAGGTCCATCCCCAAGGTGTCGTTAAAAATTACCAAGGTTATTCACCAAGGCGTCATTAAAATGGTCATCTCTAGAGATTAAGTCTTTACCCAATGCATTGGAGTGCTATCAGGGCGCACCCTTAAATATGCCTTTATTTTCATGTGAGACACATATATCATCATCAAACATTTCATAAATAACCCATATAGAATAAAATAAATGGGTTTCATTTCATAATCATAACGTTTTAAAAACTGCTTTAAAGACATGATCTTTACGTTACTTTAAACCCACAGAAAGGGAAAGCGGGTATCATGTATGTAAATCCCAGAATTTAAAATAGAGCATTTATATATATATATATGTGAATACCCTTTTAGAAATAAGAGCTTTGAGTATTAACTTGGTAACATAAAATAATTTTGAGAAAAGAGAGGCATTTTGAGACGAAAATTCTGTAGCATAACAGCTATGTTACACGGTTTTAGAAAACTTTTAAAAGAGAGGGGACATGGGTCGAACATTCATAATTGACCCATAAAACAGTATAGGGACAGAATAAGAAGTATATATGGACATGGTGATGGAATTTTAAGGTCATACCATTTGAAATGAAAAACATGGAAGGAAGACAAAAATTTGATTTCTCTTATGAAAATTCGGCAGCCTAACGGCGTCACTTAAACTTCAACAAAAATGAATTGAACAGATCAAATAGGGTATCTCATCATATGATCATAAGAGATCAGTATGATAGATATAGAGATCATACCCCAAAATAATAAAAGGGAACTCGAAAGATTTGACATGAAAATCGAACTTGAAAAATGAGAAGGGTGAAAGAATCACTTAAACATTCGGCAGCCTAATGGCGTCACTTAAACATTCATAAAACGAAATGATGAGAGTAAGAGAGGATATCTCATCATATAAACATTAAAGGGGCAGTAAGAGGAATATAAAATAACATCCTCTCACATAAGAACATGGAGCATAAAAGGAATGACATAAAAGAGATTACATTAAAAGAAAGAGAGGGGTCGGATCCCTTACCTTAAAATGTGACTCTTGAAACTCAATGTTTTGGACCTTGAGGGCTTGGGGGAACCTTGGGAGGACTCCTTGGGAGGTAAGGAGACCAGAACTTCGTTGTGGGAGAGTTGGGAGTGGAAACTAAAGGAGGAAAGGGTGGGTATTTATAGGGAAAGTGAGGGGACAAGGCATTAATGGCCAAGGGACACCTCACTAGTGGTTTTGGCAAAACCATGGGCTTGCCCATGGTATTTGCCCATGGTATTGGCCACATGGGACACCTCACACCTTATCTTACTATTAATAACTCGACCATATTGAATATATACTTAATACATCATTTAATGATGTCATTAAACACCCGTAACTTAAAAACGATATTTTCACTATTCATCGAAAATTCAACTTTCTTAGAAAATTCCTCAAAAATTACCTTAACATAATATCGATGCTCTGAGTTAAAAAATAAAGTCCTTTTTATAAAAATAATTTTCTAATTATTTTTAATTAAATTTTTAATTAAAAAACACTATTCATCTAAAAAAAACTAATACGTGACTAATAATTTATGAAACCGTTGTTTACCCATTTTATTGAATCACATTACTTAATCTAGGTGTCTAAATTATATTAAAACTTTCTTTGAGTGAAATTACTAATCCATTTGGTCACATTACTAATCCTAATCGTAAAATCACTATTCATAATTTACTATTCATCAAAAATTAAGTTAATCTTATTAGACTCCAAATTCCTTACTGAACACTATTGTAGAAGACCATTTTTTGAAAATCATCTCACATCATTAGTTATTTAGGGTTTACATAAATATTTTAAAATATCCTTTTTTCAAAATTCATCAATAAAATACATTCCAAAATTATCTAGACATTTGAAATTTCACAAACATCACTAAAGGAAGAAATCTCAATTTATTCACTCGAAAGGATTACACAAGGAAGCTAGGGTCTCGTCAAATAGCCCCTTATAACACCGGCATAAGACCTAAGTGTAAGGTGTGCTATGGTGAGAGAATCTGAGGGAGGCTCAGATAACATTTCCCTAGTAGTAATCTCTACTAACTTGAACTTCTCCCGCAGGCGTTTCCGTTCAAGCTTGACACGCTGGAGTTCGGCTTGGGCTTGGTCCAAAGCGAAGCCCACAGATGCTACCTCCTTCCCAAGCTCTGATAAGTGGGCTTCATAAGGGTCGAGTCTACTGGATGAAGCCATCAACACCTCTTTCTGCATTAACCATTAACATCTTATTAAATCATTAAGAGTAAGTTAATATACTACTCAAAAAGATTGGGTCGTTACATTCTTCCCCCCTTAAGAAATTTCGTCCCTGAAATTTATACTTCAGGCCTAGTCGAAAAGGTGAGGGTACTTTTGCTTCATTGTTTCCTCCGGCTCCCAAGTTGCTTCTTCATATTTATGATTCCTCCACAACACTTTCACAAGGTGGGTAGTCTTGTTTCGTAGGACCTTGTCTCTACGGTCCAAGATCTCCACTGGATGCTCCTCGTAAGAGAGGTCATGTTCCAGTTGTACCACCTCTGGGTTCAGTACATGCGAAGGGTCGGGTATGTACTTCTTCAAGAGAGATACATGGAAGACATCATGAACTTTAGCTAGGTTCGGTGGAAGTGCTAGATGATAGGCCACGACTCCTATGCAATCAAGGATTTCATAGGGGCTAATGTACCTAGGGCTGAGCTTCCCTTTCTTCCCAAACCGCATGACTCTCTTCCATGGAGAAATTTGAAGGAAGACTTTGTCACCAACACCAAACTCCAAGTCCCTTCGACGATTGTCAGCATAGCTCTTCTGCCGACTCTGAGCATCCTTTATGTGTTGCAGGATGGCATGAACCTATTCCATCATCTCTTGCATGAGATCAGGCCCAAGAATCTTCTTCTCACCAGTTTCGTCCCAACAAGTAGGAGTTCTACACCGCTTTCCATATAGAGCTTCATAGGGTGCCATCTGAATACTCGAATGGAAGCTGTTGTTATAGGAGAACTCCACTAATGGGAGGTGTTGATACCATCCACCTTTAAATTCCATTGAGCATAATCTCAACATGTCTTCGAGTGTCTGAATAGTCCTTTCAGATTGGCCATCAGTTTGAGGATGATAGGCCGTACTAAAATTCAATTCAGTATTCAGAGCATGTTGAAGACTTCTCCAGAATTTTGATGTGAATCTTGGGTCACTATCAGATATGATGGATAGTGGTACCCCATGCAGCCTTACCACTTCCTTCACGTATATCTTGGAAAGCTGATCTAGAGAGAAATCTTCCCGAATAGAGATAAAATGGTCTGTCTTGGTGAGATGGTTCACAATAACCCATATCGCATTGTTTCCTTTGGATGTTTTCGGGAGACTAGTTACAAAGTCCATAGTGATATTATCCCACTTCCATACTGGTATGGGTAGTGGTTGTAATACCCCCATAGGAAGTTGTCTTTCTGCCTTTACTTGCTGACACACCAGGCACCTTGTAGTGTAATCAGCAATCTCCCTCTTCGTGTTATCCCACCAATAATGATCACGAAGGTCTCTATACATCTTAGTGATTCCTGGATGTATAGAGAAAGTAGAGCTATGAGATTCATCCATCAGTTCTTTCTTTATCTACGGAATAGATGGGACACATAGTCTTGTACGAAATTTCAATACACCTTCTTGATCAATATTTAAATCAGGGAACTTCCCATCTTTTACAGCCTCCAACTTCTCCTGCAGCAAAGGATCTTCTTTTTTATCCTTCTTGATCATCTCTAGTAATGAAGGTTGAGAAATCATTTGGGATAGGGTTGATGATGTCCCTTTCCTTATAATTCCCAGGTCCAATTTTACTAGATCTTTAATCAAGGGATCTCCTAAGATCCTCATTGTTGCCAAAACAACAGGATCTTTCCTGCTTAATGCATCCGCGACTTTGTTTTCTCTTCCTGGGTGATAATGAATTGAACAATCATAGTCTTTAACAATCTCCAACCATCTCCTTTGTCTCATGTTCAATTCTTTCTGTGTGAAAATATACTTTAGACTTTGGTGGCCACTGTATATATCACATTTCTCCCCATAAAGATAGTGCCTCGATATCTTTAGAGCAAAAACAACTGTCACCAGCTCTAGATCATGCGTAGGATAATTCTACTCATGAATCTTCAACTGTCGAGATGCATAAGCAATTACCTTGTCATTTTGCATGAGGACGCACCCAAGACCTTTCAGAGATGCATCGCTAAAAATAACGAATCCTTCTTCGATAGAGGGTAGTGTTAACACAGGTACAGTAACCAATCTCTTCTTCGGCTCTTGGAAACTTTCCTCGCATTCCTTTGTCCAGATGAACTTAACCCCTTTTCGAGACAACTTGGTTAGTGGGTTAGAAAGCCGTGAAAAGTTTTTCACAAACCACCTATAATATCCCGCTAAACCAAGGAAACTACGAATCTTAGTTACTGTTGTGGGTTGAGGCCACTCCTCCACAACCATTGTCTTTGCAGGGTTAACCGAGATTCCTTCATTGGTTACGATGTGCCCCAAGAAAGCCACCTTTTGTAACCAAAACTCACACTTTCTGAACTTCCCAAAGAGCCTCTCCTTCCAAATAGTTTTCAATATAACCCTTATATGATCTTCATGCTCCTCACGAATTTTTGAATATATCAAAATATCATCAATAAAAACTACCACAAAGTTATCAAGGTAGTCCTTAAAGACTCTATTCATCAAATCCATGAAAATAGCAGGAGCATTAGTCAAGATGAGGGGAATAATAGTAAACTCATAATGCCCATATCTTGATCAGAAGGCAGTCTTTGGAATATCTTCCTTCTTCACCCTCAGTTTATGATAACCAGATCGAAGGTCAATCTTAGAAAGAATTGAGCCCCACGAAGTTGGTCAAATAAATCATCAATTCTTGGAAGAGGATATCTGTTCTTTACTATGATCCCGTTCAGTTCTCTATAATCGATGCATAGCCGCATTGATCCATCCTTCTTCTTCACAAAGAGAACCGGTGCTCCCCAAGGAGACACACTTGGTCGGATAAACCCCTTATCCAACAAGTCTTGGAGTTGTTTCTTTAACTCTTATAGCTCCATATTTGCCATTCTATACGGAGTCTTTGATATCGGTTGAGACCCAGGTACGAGTTCAATGGAGAACTCTACCTCTCTTTCTGGGGGAGGTCCAGGTAACTCCTCAGGAAATAAATCCATGTATTCCTGAACAATCGGAACATCTTCTATTTGTATGCTCCCTTTTCCTTCTTCATCATCACCGATTAACTCCATAAAGAATGCTATAGGAGGTGCTTCTAGATAGGGATTAGTTCGGGATATCTCTCCTTGGAAGATAACTGTAGGTCGTTCATTCAAGACTACTGAGATTTCCTTACTTCTGCATTTGATCTGAGCATTATACTTTGAGAGCCAGTCCATCCCTAGTATAATGTCGAGTTCCATCCTGGGAATGACTACTAGATTTGCGATAAGATTGTTCTCACCAAACTAAACACTAGAGTCTCTAAATACTGTTGATGCAAGGATAATCCCACTTGGAGTCTTGACAGACAAATCTACCTCTAGCAGTTCAGGGATTGATTCTATATTCCTTACAAACTTGGGGGAAATAAAGGAATGCGTAGAACTAGAATCAAATAAAGTACTTGCTAGTTTTGAGAGGACAAAAATAGTACCTTATACCACATCATTCGGGACTTCAACTTCAGCTGTTGTGATAGCGAAAGCACGACCTTGCTCTCTTGGCCTCTGCTGAGGTTGGTGGTAATTCCCCTCCACCGCCCTCGGATTTGGACATTGGTTAGCAAAGTGCCCAAGCTGTCCACACTTGAAGCATGTGACTTCGGGTAGGGCCAGAACCATCTTTCCTCTGTCGTTAGTGTTGGGAAGCTGAGGCTTCACCTCACTATAACAATTCCGAGCAATATGGCCTCCTCTTCCACACTTGTATCACTTGCCACTTCCGTTCAAGCAGTTCCCCAAATGATTCTTCCCACATTTATTGCATGTGGTAAGTTGCATTTGCTTTCCACCTCTTCCCTGATCAAAAGACTTCTCTAAACTGGGCTCCAACGATCTCTTCTTTTCATTTGGTTTATGAGACCACTGTGTCTCACCAAACTCCATCTCGACTTTCATAGCACTTCGAACTATTTCTTCATAGCTATCATAGTCCATGTTCGCTAGATTGTTCCGCAGATGAGGTCGTAGTCCGCCAAAGAATCTATCAACCTTCCCATTAGGGTCCATGACAAAGCTTGAGGTATAACGGGAAAGCCTTGTGATGTTCATCTCATAGCTTCCGACAGATTCGTTCTCCTTCTGCTTCATCTCAAGAAACTCTTTCTCCATTCTCATTCTCATGGAACGAGGGAAATACTAGTTAAGGAAAATTCCCCGAAATTCGTCCCACTCCATAGCTTCTATCTCTCCTCGTGGCTTCGTGTTTTTGATCAGTGACCACCACTGATCAGCTTCTCCCTCTAGGTGGTAAACAGCAACGGTGACTTTTTCTTGTTCCGAACAATGAAGTACAAAAAAGATCTTTTCAATGGAGCTTATCCATTGTTCCGCAACCAATGGGTCAGTAGATCCACTGAATGTTGGCGGTCGTTGACGCATGAAGGACTCAACAGAGTGTTGTTCCCTTCGTGGTGAGGTCGGCCTCTCGTCTTGATTCAAGTTATTCCTCATAACTTGAGTCAGTTGGTTCATCATTCGCATGAATGTTTCCATTCCAGCTTCCATCGGAGGGCAGTCAGCACATGGTGCATTGCGGTCACCATCGGCACGATTCCTCCTATTGCCCGCCATCTTCTAAAATAATAAAACCTTAGTAAGAAACTTATTTCATTTATGAATATTTTAACTAAGACTTCATGCTTAGAAAATTACACTTTTCTATAATTCCTTCATAATGATTCATAAAAAGCTTGTGATTAACCAAACATATCCCCCGGGAGTGTCGTAACCAAGAGTGCAGCAAGGCCCGTTATCGTGCACCAGTTCCTGTTCGAGTCTAGATCAAAGCGGTGTTTTTGGGTTTTACCCCTATGTACATCTCTGCCAGAGCCGCCTCTACCTGCTCGTATCCAGACAGGGATGTATTTGTTTAATAAACCACTTACTCAATACTTACCAAAATACCAGGAAGTTTTCCTATATTTAAACTTTTCTATAGGGTTCTTCCTAAAGTTTTTATATCCTAATTTCCACAAATAACTAAACCATCCTTTGATACCAACTATAGCATCCCGTCTTTTTATAACATAAACTTTCATTACATTACACAAAACTGAGGATCGTTAAGGTTTAGTGTCTTGGAAACAAGGATCATAATACATAAAAAAAACATAAAACATTCTTCTTAAACACTTGAAAGGCTTCTCCTTTAGTTCATCCTATGTTCATTATGCAATTCATAACCTGGGGACATACATCAAAAGAAAGGGTGAGCAGAAGGCCCAGTAAGGGAAACAAGAGAAACATTTTACATGTGAACTTGAGATACTTCACCAAGGACATGAAAAGAAATTTAAGGCATGAGAAATAAATCATGAGATACGTAATAATAAAAATAACATTTTTCATAACTTGAAGATGTGGCTTCCACATTTAATATTGACAATCGTTTCGTTTCACCAAGGTCAATCCCCAAGGTGTCATTAAAAATTACCAAGGTTATTCACCAAGGTGTCGTTAAAATGGTCATCTCTAGAGATTAAGTCTTTACCCAATGCATTGGAGCGCTATCAGGGCACACCCTTAAATTTTCCTTTATTTTAATGTGATCCACATATATCATCATAAAATATTTCATAAATAACCCATATAGCATAAAATAAATGGGTTTCATTTCATAATCATAACATTTTAAAAACTGCTTTAAAGACATGATCTTTATGTTACTTTAAACCCACGGAAAGGGAAAGCGGGTATCATGTATGTAAATCCCAGAATTTAAAATAGAACATTTTTATATATATGTGAATACCCCTTTAGAAATAGGAGCTTTGAGTATTCACTTTTTAACATAAAATAATTTTGAGAAAAGAGAGGCATTTTGAGACGAAAATTCTGCAGCATAACGGCTATGTTACACGGTTTTAGAAAACTTTGAAAAGAGAGGGGACATGGGTCGAACAATCATAATTGACCCATAAAACAGTATAGGGACAGAATAAGAAGTATATATGGACATGGTGATGCAATTTTAAGGTTATACCCTTTTAAATGAAAAAATGGAAGGAAGACAAAAATTTGATTTCTCTTATGAGAATTCGGCAGCCTAACAGCGTCACTTAAACTTCAACAAAAATGAATTGAACAGATGAAATAGGGTCTCTCATCATATGATCATAAGAGATCAGTATGATAGATATAGAGATCATACCCCAACATAATAAAAAGGAACTTGAAAGATTTGACATGAAAATCGAACTTGAAAAATGAGAAGGTTGAAAGAATCACTTAAACATTCGGCAGCCTAACGGCGTCACTTACACTTTCATAAAACGAAATGATGAGAGTAAGAGGGGATATCTCATCATATAAACATGAAAGGGGAAGTAAGAGGAATATAAAATAACATCCTCTCACATAAGAACATGGAGCATAAAAGGAATGACATAAAAGATATTACATTAAAAGAAAGAGAGGGGTCAGATCCCTTACCTTAAAATGTGACTCTTGAAACTCAATGTTTTGGACCTTGAGGGCTTGGGGGCACCTTGGGAGGACTCCTTGGGAGGTAAGGAGACCAGAACTTCGTTGGGGGAGAGTTGGGAGTGGAAACTAAAGGAGGAAAGGGTGGGTATTTATAGGGAAAGTGAGGGGACAAGGCATTAATGGCCAAGGGACACCTCACTAGTGGTTTTGGCAAAACCATGGGCTTTCCCATGGTATTTTCCCATGGTATTGGCCACTTGGGACACCTCACACATTATATGACTATTCATAATTCGACCATATTGAATATATACTTAATACATCATTTAATGATGTCATTAAACACCCATAACTTATAAACTATATTTTCACTATTCATCGAAAATTCAACTTTCTCAGAAAATTCCTCAAAAATTACCTTAACATAATATCGATGCTCTGAGTTCAAAAATAAAGTCCTTTTCATAAAAATAATTTTCTAATTGTTTTTAATTAATTTTTTAATTAAAAAACAATATTCATCTGAAAAAACTAATACTTGACTAATAATTTATGAAACCGTTGTTTAACCATTTTATTGAATCACATTACTTAATCTAGGTGTCTAAATTATATTAAAACTTTATTTGAGTGAAATTACTAATCCATTTGGTCACATTACTAATCCTAATCGTAAAATCACTATTCATAATTTACTATTCATCAAAAATTAAGTTAATCTTATTAGACTCCAAATTCCTTACTGAACACTTTTGTAGAAGACCATTTTTTGAAAATCATTTCACATCATTTGTTATTTAGGGTTTACATAAATATTTTAAAATATCCTTTTTTCAAAATTCATCAATAAAATACATTCTAAAATTATCTAGACATTTGAAATTTCACAAGCATCACTAAAGGAAGAAATCTCAATTTATTCACTCGAAAGGATTATACAAGGAAGCTAGGGTCTCGTCACATTGCCCCTTATAACACCGGCATAAGACCTAAGTGTAAGGTGTGCTATGGTGAGAGAATCTGAGGGAGGCTCAGATAACATTGCCCTAGTAGTAATCTATACTAACTTGAACTTCTCCCGCAGGCGTTTCCGTTCAAGCTTGACACGCTGGAGTTCGGCCTGGGCTTGGTCCAATGCGAAGCCCACAGATGCTACCTCCTTCCCAAGCTCTGATAAGTGGGCTTCATAAGGGTCGAGTCTACTGGATGAAGCCATCGACACCTCTTTCTGCATTAACCATTAACATCTTATTAAATCATTAAGAGTAATTTAATATACTACTCAAAAAGATTGGGTCGTTACAAAGGGAGTACTAGTCCTAGTGTTTCAGTTTATAAACCACACTGATTTACAACATCATCCAAGTTCCATAGAAAGGAGTGTCATGCTTATCTTACATTTCATCACAACACAGTGAGGGGTAGGGGACCCATTCCCTAATACATATGGAATAACTACCCTATAATTATAATGATTTTAGGGGACCCACATCCTAAAGTGGAATGGGTTGGTACCGGACCTTATTTCAACCCATTGATCCACCCTGAACACTGCCCCATGTTAAGCCCCACTATACAAGTGTCGTTCTTGAAACATGACACTACATAACATTTAGTTTGGAAAAATACAACCATCATGTTATAAAATGAAAACTAATCAATATAATCTATTCAAAATCCTGAATATGAGTTCTAGAGAATGAGATACGGAAGGTGAAAATTTTCAATGACATCATCAAGGAGTACACGGTCTGCACTAAGGTTCACACGGTATGTGAGCTCACTCGAACACCTGGTTGTGTATCATATCTACACGGTTAAAAACCAATTATGGGGTAAATGGTGTGTATATATGGTATGAATTTTTTCTTTCTTCACACGGCCCCTAGACATGTTCTTCCTCTACACAAATGACCAACTGTGTCCCTCACACGCAATGTATCCCATATTACACTGCGTGTTCCGGCTAAATGGACACTTGAACATGTGGTTTTCCCATTACCATGTTTATAATACCATTTATATGTAATTTTTCATGTATTTGTACATGAAAATGTACTTTTAAATGGATATCCCAAGCCATGTCCCAATGTCACACAGTTTGGGTCACTACATAGCATGTAACTCTGGTACACAACGTGTAACCCCGGTACACGATGTGTAGACCCCAAAATTCAACTTCCACAAATATATGGGGATAAAAAAAAAGGTTTCAATAAACTATACACCATGTATAAGATAATTAAAGTTGGTAATCACCTAAAAAATTCTAGATTCTCTCAGTTTTCCCCCTGAAACTTGCAAATCTTCCGATAAAGGCTCTCTAGTAATAGTATTTGGGATCTAAAACTTTATAACCATGCATAAAAAAGGGGTATTGATACCAATACTAAAATAATCCTACCTATAGGATGACTCCCCAAATATTCAGGTGTTAAACTTCATCCAAATCAAGCTTCTCCTCAATCTGATGATGATCTGTGACAAAATCATGATCGTTAGTACCTTGTGGCTTCGATTCATCCTCGATTCCATTGTCGAGAAAGGTAGGAGATAAAATAATTTTCTTCTATTTGGGACATTTGAATAAAAATTAGGGGAAGAGAATAAATTATTCCTAGGTTTAATTAATTAACTAAACTTTCATTTAATTAATTAATCTTTCATATAACGCTCCATCAACGCACCTCCGACCAAACCTCATAGTGCTGACAATTATTGGTCACACATAGGGTAAACACAAGATTCTAAACTCAAAAGAAGTCTTAGAAATATGATCTAAGACTCTTATTAGGATTTATTTATGTTTCACGAAAAACTATGCCTGTGTGAAAAAATATATTTAATATTTTGAAAATCACAACACTGAGGCTCTTCGGGCCCCGGATTCCCATATCGACTCAGTGTGTAGCCTCAAAAATATTGTTATAAATATTAAAAAGGCTTACAGTTCAAAACCTGAGTCACTATATCACTACCACCTTATTTTTTCATCCTCAAAAATAAATAATTCTGGGCAAAGGGAAAAAACTGATCTCTACACTGGAACCCCCACGTCGGTGAGCTCACTATGGGTTCTTATGCTACTTTCAAGAACCCCCTTAGGGGAACCACCAAAAAAACGCACACTTTAGTCTATCTATAACCTATTAAACATCTTGTGAGAGTGATAACATATTTCCTTAGCCATGACAGGTGGAAAGAAGAACCAAGCACCATGGTTAATCTATATTCATAGGGTCCTGCGGAACACCATCTCACTAACATGACACAGATTCCAACGAAACCTCAAAGTCCATATATAACACCCTAAGAATTTATGAGATGAATTATGTTTATTTTCTTCTATGTATTTTGTTTTACACTACACAATGTTTATATGGTGCTATACATAACACCGTATTAGCTTGCAGAATACACAACACTATTCTTGGCTAGTGTTGCAAACAATTTCATGTTCCATTGGTAGAATTAATTTCACGCAATATTGAGTATAGATTTTGATCAATATATTAATGAAATATGTTTGTATTATGTTATACACAACACCAAATTAAGCTTTAACAACTCACAACACTAACTTGGCTTTCATTACACACAAGAACGACCTTCCTCGATAGTTTGCGTTGTATGCGATGCTGAGTTTCACAAAACAATGATATATTATTAAAATATTATTATTTAATGAGATATAAAATTTCTTTTATGAATATTATTAACCACATTTTTAAATTTATATAACATTATAATTCATCTTACACATTTTCTAGAACATGATATGAGAACAAAATCAAATTTTCGGATAAAATAAGTATTTTTCAAAAAAAATCAATTCTACTACCTTTTGATGGTGCACCCATTTTAAATATATTTTTTGACACTTTGATAAGTTAATTTTCATGAACTAAACTATTTATTTTAATGATAGAAATAAAAATTTACTTTTTTTAAATTATTTTTATTTTTATGACAGAATACAAATTTTAATGAATATTGAAAAATAGTACATTTTAATTCAAAACTGCCTTTTCATCTAATTTATTTATATAGTTAGATTATCATTTTAATTGTTTGTAAAGAATAATTGGATTATAATTATATCATTTGACACAATTTTAGTCATTATAAGTTGTTTTACTTTCAAATTAAATATAAATAGATGTCAATCTTTTGATAGTTATTACTTCTTAAAAGCCATGTTTTTGGTTTTGACAACGGAAATAAATTTTAAAATAATTACTGGAACATCTGTATTTTGAATTTTGAAAAATGGATTCTATATTTGGAATTAAAAGATTAAAATTGTGTAGATAGGTACCTTTTATTTTTTAACATTATGAATTGTAACTTCAGTAATTATTTTATTTACCATGGTTAATGGGTAAATCTTGTAAATAAGGATAGAGAATAATATTATAATAATATTAAATTACCCTAACACATGTCCTAATACTATTATATTAGATATTTCAGACCATGTGAATCCTTGGGTATATTTTGGGACCCCATGGATTCAATTGGATGTGAAAATGACATTTTATATGAATTAATTTAATGTAATGACAATTATAACCTAAACATATATCTTTTACTAAATCAATTTTAATATGGAGTTATATAAAATATACCTATGTCTATAAATAGTCATTATAAATCTAAAAATATTTCTTACATAATGGTATTTTATTTATAATTTTTGGATATTAGATAAATATATTTATGTATGACAAAATTATGATGTAGTGATTACATATTAATGAAAGATTCAAATAAATAAATTTATAAATCTTAAAATAAATTTAATTTTAATATTTAAATTCCATACACGAATTTTTTGGATTACATTGACATATTAGGTATTATTTAAATCCTTTTTTTCTAAGTAATAAGGTTGTTATGAATTTTTTAGAAAATTAAAGTATGATTAGTATCCAAAATTGACATAATTCAAAACATAAAACATATAATAGTTTATTAAATGATATTAAATTCCTAAAAATATAATATTTAGAAAAATAGTTAATATAAGTCCAAATATGTTTTTAATAGATTTTTGTGGTCTTTTTACATGATATGGTAATTAAATTAACCCAGAATGTGTAAATAACATGTTATCATGTTAAGATTAAAAAGGGTAAAATAAGGGTAAAAACTAAAAAGATAAGGATAAAAAAAATTGTCAAAACTTGTCAAAAAAATTTGGATGATGGGTATTAGAGAAAAATTCATATTATCTAATAATTAAATAATTTTTTGATCATTTTAAATGGAAATTAAATTTATAATAAATTGATCTTTGGGAACTTTCCTGAAGTCCCCCTCTCCTCTCTTATAAAAGGGAGCCTCCTCCATCTCCTCTTCAATCCATTTTGAGCCTTCAATATCGAAATAACTTTTGAATTTAATATTCTGAACTTTCTTAGTGACATTATAGAGATTCTAGTCTTCTCAAAAAACCAACTCTAGTTCCCTAAGAAGAAATTTAAAGGAGGCACGTCAAGGAAGAGGTAATCTCTTCTACCGATTCTTTCAAATTTATTTCTTCTTCTACTTCCAATTATTTTTTTGTTTAATTATAAAGTAATAACATAAGTATAAATCATATAATTATATATTTTTATAAATATGAAAAAACCCTATTTCAACTTCTACCCATCCCACGATAAACGAAATCATCACGTGTGCGTACGTACGGATTACCGTCTACACGCCATGGTGTAATCTATTTTTCACCACTACCTTACATGGATAGGTATAATGCTGGAAATAAACACTATATATTATTATTATAACACGGTACTAATTTTAAGATATTATAAACCATCCCCCTCAATATCATTCATCAATTATGGGAACAAAATCATTTCTTGAGCGTACGTACAACTTACCGTCTCCACGACGTGATGAGATTCATTCTCCATGTTAACCATTCAAGAATGATCATAAAGTATATATAATAAAAAAATGAAATATATGAAATAATAATTATACTGGATATATATATATATATCATTTACATTCTTCCATCCAATTCAATAAGGAAATGAAAACAACATTCATGCGTACGTACAGCCTACCGTCTCCATGAACGGTGTATTCCATTTCATTTATCTATCTACTATATATATATTTATATACTGAATATATAAGATATATATAAATATTGTTTTACATTTTTTAATTATGTAAATCATTATCTATGTAATCATACAAAAAATAACGAGTCCAGACATGTATGATAAATAAAACATTTATTACCCAAAACGTTGCTTTAACATGGAATTGGCAAATGAATAGGTAATATAATGTCATAAGTGAATCATATATGATATCATAAAAGTTATTATGATTTTGTTACATGTTAATAATATTTTTAGACCCACTATACTAGAGTTTTGGACACATACAGTAGAAATTAGACCTAAGGTAAGGGATAACTTTTCCAATATCGTTTTTATCCGGGATTGTTTATTCATAAGTATTTACTAGGGATATATTTATCATCCATGTCCAAGTTTTCTAAAAAAAAATTCATAAATTTTTTATATATTCTTCTATGTATATTTAAAGTCATTTTTACACCTTTTTTACTTTTACTATGTGGAATGAAAGGAAGCCTTCTTTTGTTTACCATATGATCTAATTTTTTGAATTTCTAGCAAAAGTACGAGGAGAATATTTTTGTTTAACTATTACTACATGAATGGTTTTTTACAGATTCATGGTGCCTTACTTCCATGAAGCTTTATCTAAATTATTTCATGTTTATTTTCATCAAAATTATTTTCTTTTAAAATTGTGTGGTATACTGAGAAAAAATGTTTTTTGAGGAATAAAGGATATTTTCTTCAAGAAGTATGTTCAAGTGTTTTATCAAAAACAATTTCCATCTAAGATGACATAAGGTTATGTTTATATCCCTATTATTAAATTTATATATATATTTTGTGATGTAATTATTTTTGATGAATTCCATTTATCTTATATGTATTATGTTATGATGACATGATGTTCAAGAATCCCATTTTATTTCATGGGTCATGTTATGATGAATAATTTGTATTTTTGTGGAACATGTAAGAATGATTTAATTATGAGATGGGTGGGACCTATATATCTCTCCAATTAATTGTGAAAAGATTTATATCTTGTGATGTAGACATGGATGGAAGGGTAGGTAAATCCAGTTCAGTAATTAAGGGCAGAACGACAAGTAAACTCATTTCAGTAATAGACATCTTCCACTATGATGGTCTTGGAAGCAATTCCTTGGCTACTATGGAATCCATATTATGTGATTAATGGTTTCCCACAATTACAAGTCTTATTCCTATGCTATTTTATCATGATTAATGTTTCTTTGGGATCAATGCCTTACGTGCTACCATGATTTATTTCATGACTCAAGATTTTGATGTTTAAACATTATATTTATGTTTTTATGTTCAAATGTATATGTTTTGTTTTATTTTCTCCATGTTTATCCTTACTAATCATTTGAGATCCCCCTTTTTATGTTTAATTTTCCCCAGGATATAAAGAAAGGGATTAGGTAGGAACACAAAAGGGGATGATCTTTATGGGAGTTGTTGAATATCTTTCAATAAGTTAGAATATTATGTTCCAAGTTTACAAAGGCACTAAAATAATACGGTCTTTGGGAGTCTTTTTTTTCATGTATTTAAGTATTATGCAAAAGAAATGTAATATCTATATATGTCAAGATTGGGTCTCTACATTTGGTATCAAAGCAAAGGTTTAGTTAACCTTTGGAAACTAGGATAAAAAATCATTAGTGATATTTCTAGAGATATTTCTAAGGTATGTCTGGGGATGACCCTAAGGTTTAGTATAAGTATAAGCTACAGTCCTAGAAATATGGTAACGATCATGAATAACCTGTGATTAAAACTAAGATGTTAGATATTGAAAGTACTCCCCATTGATTATGTTGTTTTCCTAGTATCATTTTTGCCTCTCAGGCTATTCTTTTTGGGTTTTAGATGATGGATTGAACTCAAAGGAACCATTTTAATGATCAATACTCAAGGAAATGCATATATTATCCACCTAAACAACCAAATGTTATGGTATATGTAGTGAAATATCTTATTTCTACACTGACACAAGCTATAAATCATTCAAGACTTCCAAATGAGCCGAGAAGTAAACAATATTCTATTGAGTCCTTCATGAGACAATGTCCACCTTATTTCAATGGGTCTTCTAATCCACTTGTTGATAAAAAAATTGATCAATACCATTGAAAATATATTTTCCATCATTCACTATTCAGAACAAGGAAAAATTAATTTGGCTCTTTACAGTTTAGAAGGTGAACCAGACCAGTGGTGGACTCTAATTAAGAATACATGGTACTAATATGAAATTGAATACATGGAATGGGATTATTTTGAGAACTTATTTTTCAATAAGTACTTCCCTTGTTTTCTTTAAACAAATAAGGAAAATGAGTTCATTGATCTTAATAAAATGGATGATAAATTTATTGGAACATATGAGGTGAATTTTTACAAGACTTTCAAGGTATGATTCTAGCTTTATCATCCAACTAGAAAGTAAAGTTGATTGATTCTTCAGTGGCATAAAACCACGTCTTCAAAGGGAATTATCTATAAGAGACTTCAGTATCAATGAATAGATTGTGTGTTGATATTCGTGTTACATATACATTTCATGGTTTTGAAAAGAAAAGAAAGATAGAGTTCAAGGGAAAATCTCAAAACAATGGTGAAAAAAATAGATGAATGTTTCCTTATGATCAAAGTGTGGAATGAAGCATGGTGGATATTGTCTTAAAGGGACTAGAAAATTTTTCATTTGTGGAATATAAGTATATAGAGAAATTGAGTTCCAAAGTAATGGGAATAGGTTTCTAATGATGTGAATTGATAAGAGACTACAGAGAATGCACCACCAACACTCAATTCTACATGTGCAAGAAAATATGGAATTATGCTAACAATGCCCTAATCCAAGGGTAAATAATGATTGAAATCAACAACCTCTTAATGAAAAAGACAAAGGTAAGTCACATGTGATCACTATTAGTGATGTTCGGTATGATAATGAAGTGGTGGAATGATTATGTGTTTATGTAATGGGATTCCAAAATAGCGTTATGGAATCTCATTCATAGTATTATGGAATATTGGAATATCTGTGGTCCTTTGTGGTTTTAATAAGAATACGGTACTGGTAAAAATGAAAAGTGATTGAAATATTTTTGTAAAGCACATGATATACGCATAATGAATGGATAAGAAGATAATGATATGTTTGACAGTATTAATGACCTCATGAATGATATATGTAAAAAGTGATATTGTGGTTTGAGTATATAGAATTTCTGGAATTTTTTGGGTGGAAAGTATAAGGACCCAACCTTAAACAATACATAATATTGAATTAAATGATTGATTCACTTTGAGGTTCTTTTCTGGTTAAGAGTTTTAGATAATTAGGTCATTACAATTACATAACAACATGAATATTACATGTAGACAATTCTACCAAGTATCCATTTTTTTCACAAAATAAAAACTCTTGAAAAAAAGAGCCATGTCTAGTTCCAGGTTTTAGACAGCATGACATTTCATTGATCCCATCCTTGGCCCTATTCATCTTTATGTCTCATGAAAGCATTTCAAAACATGGGATGAGCATAAAAAGCTCAGTAAGGGTTATAAAATAAAGAATGAAAACATTTGTTCATAAATACATACAAAACATGAAATCTTTTACATACCTAGTGAAATCATAAGATTTATGAAAGACAGATAGAAATCATAAATCAAAAAGGTAACTTGTGGCATCCATATCATACTTACATTTTAGCTATCATAGCTACATAGGGAGTTACATTGGAATACCCATAACAGTATATTCCCAAAAATATCTTAGGATAAGCATTAACTTTTACCTCTATCACATTACCCAATGCATTGGAGAGCTATCTCGGGCTCACCCATCCTAGTTTTATCACAGAACCACCCATATATGTAAATAATTCCCAATAACCATAACATGATCATAACACATAACATGAGAATAAAGGAATGAAAAAATTTCCACATTGCAATAATAAATATCATTTCAAGATATTGAAATAATAAATCCATTCTCAAAATCATTTTCAATACCATAATATGTAAAAAGTTTATATGGTATTTATTTTTCCTTTTAAACACATTCCGGCTTGTTAAGGAAACCAAAGATCAAATAATACTCACGGTCGCGGAAAAGTCGTTGTCACCGCTTACGTAAAAAAGAACATTTCTTTGTTGTTTAGTAATATGATTCATAGTAAAATATTCCCTTTGAATGAAATGAAAAGTAAAAGGTGTTTAGACATCATATAAAAGAAAGTTGTGTATTAGAATAAAATATGCCTCAATTAAAGGAGATTGAGACGAAGTCCCTTACCTCGTGTCCGACTTGACCTGATCATTATTTAATCTCCTAAATAATAAACTAAAGCTAATTTATACTTGATTAAGAACCTTTTTTAAGTTTATTATTCATTTTATATCACTTATTACAATGTTATAATCATTATTCAATCATTTATGTTAATAACGTTCATTTTGTCGATATTTGGTACATGAGTAAAAAAATGAAAACCTTATATTTACAAGTTGTCAATGTGGTCAAAGGTTCATTATATCCAGAATTATATTCATGATTTATATATCATATATATCATATATACCCAGTATATACATGTTTTTATAATAGTACATAATATTTAGAGGTAAGAAATTTAATGCACCGTTCATGGAGACGGTAAGCCGTACATATGCATGAACACTACTTTCATTTCTATTTTGTATTTTAATTGAAATAAAACATACTTATACACAGGTATATTATAATACCAGTATAATATCATATATATTATCATTAAATCCATCCTTTATACATCCCACATAAGGCATTAACGAATCAAATCACTTTGAGTGGGCGGTAGTCCGCACTTCTTCAAATGAGATTATCGTATTTAACCACTATGGAAACAATAAATTCATGATATAAATGGGAAGTACAGAAGAATAAGGAAATAATAAACATAATATATATCATATATAAATATAGTTCCATCATAATGGCCGCCATGAGAGGCAGTAAGATGTAATTGAACAATCATCATTTCGTGAGGCCTTAATTTTCCATCCACAGAAATATTATGTTATTCACCCATTAGATGGAGGTGTGTGTAAGTGTAGTTTGAATAATTCTAATAAAAACATCATAGTATATTGAGGATGTTGTTGTTGTTACAAAAAAAAAGGAATAAAAAGAGTTTAGGGGTTGTAGAAATAAAATAAATGAAAACAATTTAAGAGAAACTATTACCATTAATTTGGGTAACTCCCTTTGGTTTGAACCAAATGACTTCTCAAAGTGCATTCTGCATAAGGTAAGGATTCTAGGAGTAGGAGAGGGATTTAGGGAGCTTAATTGGATAGAGGTTGGATGATCCAAATGGCTTGAGAGGTGTGAGGAATTGGTTAGAAGTGTTCTCCTTTTATAAGGGGGAGGAGGTGCTCTTTTGGAAAGTGTGAAAATATTATTTTATTATATACTTATCTTCGGTTTCAAAAGGTAAAAAAATCATTGAAGCTGAATATAGGATGAATTATGGTCTAAATAAAATCATCCAATGAGAATTGTACATTTTTTTATAATATTTTAATCATTATAATCATATTAATTTAGATCATTTATTAATGAGGTAAATACTGCATCATTATTGTGTCATAAATAATTTAATTTATTAAATATCTAAATGTTATAAAAAAAATACTATCATGTAGGAAATATTTTTAGATTTACAATGAGTATTTATAGAAAAAAAAGATAATTTATATAACCCCTTCTAAAATTTAATTTACTAAAAGATATTTTGTTTTATCATATTTTCCTTTACTTTAAGTTAATTAATCTAAATTGTCATTATCACTCCCAAGTGGATCCATGGGGTCCCAAAATTTACCCAAAGATTCCCATGGAAGTAAATGACTCAACCAATAAGGTTTGGACAATTTTTAAGGTAATTTTGAATTATTATAATATTTTTTTAACCTTGAATTACCCTATTTACCTTTAATCGCGGTAAATAAAAGTCAAAAGTTATTATTTACCAAAAATTATTTTCATCTTATTGAACCACATTTTACTTCTTTATGAAAACCATGTATGTCGTATTTTTAAAATTAAATTCACAGAAGTGGTAAAATTTCATTTAAATGAAAATTTTTGTTTTTTAACTACTACTATGTGTTTTCACTATTCATCTAAAATTTATGTTTTTAAGAAAAATACCAAAAATTCATCCTAAGAATTATTTGTTATTCTGAATTCAAAATTGATGTCTATTTTTACAAATTAAAAACATATAAGTGGAATTAATTAATTTAAAAATTAATTCCTGTTGTTAAAATAAATAGCGTGTTTTTAAGAAACAATAACTATCAAATGATTGATACTTGTTTATGTTCAATTTCAAAGTGAAATTAATTCCAATGACCAAAATTGGATTAAATGGTAAAAATATATTTTTATTTCACTTTAAAACCAAATAAAAATATAATCTAACCATATAAATAAATTAGATTAAAAGGCACTTTTGAATTAAAATGCAATATTTTTCACTATTCATTAAAAATGAACTTTATCAGAAAAATACCAAAAAATTGCTCAAAGTAAAATTGAATGTCCCCATTCTAACGAAGGATTATAATTGGTCGATTAAAATGTATTAAAGTGAACAAAACTATATTTAAAGATTGTTCTCCATTAAAAGGCGATAAATCGGCCTTTTAATGTAAATTGTGTTTAAAATAAGATTCATTCACATTTTAAGACTCTAAGTTTTTATTGGATAATGTAAATACATTTAACAAACATTTATAATCATATTTTAGTTTGTTTCATTCATTCCCTCCAATACAACGTCTATGAGTTAACTACCATTTAAAATAATAATATTATATTATTAGAGTGAAACGTAAGATTCCAAAGAAACCCATTATTGCGTATTGGGTACACTATCGAACATAGCAAACCATTTAATGTAAAATTAAAATTTAATTCAAAAATATTAATAAATATGAAATATGTCTTATTATTCATTTACCTGGGATGTTACATCCTTCCCCCCTTTTGGGAATTGCGTCCTCGTAATTTTTATTCACTTATCAAAATAAGTGGGGGTATTTATCCCTCATAGAATTTTCAGATTCCCATGTTTCCTCTTGAACCATATGGTTTTTCCACAAAACCTTTACCTAGTGAATCACCTTATTTCGCAACACTTTCTCTCTACGATCAAGAATCTTAACTGGTTGTTCTTCATAAGAGGGATTCTCTTCCAACAAAACTACCTCTGGGCTCAAAACATGAGATGGACTTGGCATATACTTTCTCAACATCGAAACATGAAAAACATTGTGTACCTGGGATAAACTTGGAGGTAAACCAATCTATACGTAAATGATCTAACTTTCTCCAGAATTTCATAAGGTCCAATGAACCTCAGACTCAACTTTCCCTTCTTACCAAAACACATCACACTTTTCCAGGGAGAAACTTTGAAAAATCCATGATCACCTACCTCAACGAAAAGATCCTTCCTCCGGTTATCTGCATAAATTTTCTGTCTTCTCTGAGCTATTCTCATGTGCTTCTGAATCAAATGAAATTTATCTTCCATCTATTATAAGAATTTTGGTCCCATCAGCTTCCTTTCACCTGCTTCATCCAAGAATGCTAGAGTTCGTCAATGATTTCTATATAATGCCTCAAATGGAGCCATCTGTATACTGGAATGAAATTTGTTATTATAAGAACATTAAACCAAAGTTAGATTTTTGTCCCAACTTCCCTGGTAATCCATCGAGAAATCACGTAACATATCATCCAAGGTATGAATTGTTCGTTCTGACTTCCCGTCTGATTGAGGATGAAAAGCTATACTAAAATTTAATTCAGTACCCAATGACTTCTGAAGGCCTTTCCAAAAGTTAGAAGTGAACCTGGGATCACGATCAGATACATTGGAGAGGGGAAATCCATTTAACCTGACTATCTCTTTAACAAACAACCGAGCTAGTTGATCTAGAGACAAATTATCTCTAATAGGAAGGAAATGAGCCTATTTAGTTAATCGTTCAACTATAACCCAGATTGTATTATTACCTCGAGATGTATTTGGTAATCCCACAACAAATTCCATGGATATATTTTCCCATTTCCACTCTAGAACCGGTAAAGGCTGAAGCATTCTTTTCGGTAACTGTCACTCTTCTTTAACCTTCTGACAAGTCAAACACTTCACAGTAAAATCAGCAATATCTCTTTTCATTCCATCCCACCAGTAATACTCCAGAAGATCTCTGTACATCTTAGTACTACCGGGATGAAATAAAATCAGAGAACTATGAGCTTCACATAACAACTCATTATTCAACTGTGAATAAGAAGGCACGCATAATCTCTTTCCAAATCACAAAACACAATCATTTTCAACGTTAAAATCATGCAACTTACCCTTCTGAACCAACACAACCTTTTTCTACAACTCACTATCTTCCTTCTGCGCTTGCTTATTTCTTTCTAATAGAGATGATTTCACTGACACTTGAAACAAAACAAGAGAATTTACTACAACAACAAATGCTATGCCAAAGTTCATCAAATTAAAAACCAAAGGATCTCATTCCAAACGTAACATGGTTAATGAAGTATTACTTTTTCGACTCAAAGCATCAGCCACTTTATTTGCTTTCCCCAGATGATAAAGGATCTTTCAATCATAATCCTTGATTAATTCCAACCATCTCCTCTATCTCATGTTCAGTTCTTTCTGAGTGAATATATACTTCAAACTTTTGTGATCAACATATATTTCAGACTTCACTCCATACAAATGATGCCTCCAAGTTTTTAAAGAAAAAACAATAGTAGCTAATTCCAAATCATGTGTAGGGTAATTTAACTCATGAGGTTTCAACTGACGTGAAGAATAAGCAATTACCTGATCATTCTGCATAAGGACACATCCATGTCCGTTCAACGAAGCATCATTGTAGATAACAAACTCACAATTTCTGGAAGGTAGTACCAAAACTAGAGCATTCACCAATCTTCTTTTCAATTCATGAAAACAATCATCACATTATTTTTTCCTGATGAACTTAACACCTTTTCGAGTTAACTTAGTCATTGGACTAGATAACCGTGAAAAATGTTCAACAATAATCTGGTAATAACCTATCAAACCAAGAAAACTACGAATCTAGGTTATATTTGTGGGTCTTGGAAATTCTTAACAACTTTCATTTTAGCAGGATCAATAGTTATGCCATTTTTTGAAATAATGTGACCAAGGAATGAAATTTGTTGTAACCAAAACTCACACTTGCTAAATTTCCCAAATAGTTTCTTTTCTTTTAAGGTTTGAAAGACAACCCGTAAATGAATTTCATGTTCCTTCTTACTTTTCGAATAAACCAAAATATCATAAATGAACACAACCGCAAACATATCCAAGAACTCACGGAAAATTCTATTCATAAGATCCATGAATACAGCAGGTGCATTGGTTAACACAAAAGGAATAACTACAAATTCATAATTTCTATATATAGTATGAAACACGGTCTTTGGAACGTCTTCTTCATTTACTTTCAACTTATAGTTCCCCGACCTCAAGTCAATCTTAAAAAAATATTGATCTCCACAGAGCTGATCAAACAAATCATCAATATGAGGCAGATGATACTTATTCTTAATAGTGATGTTATTCAATTCTCTATAATCAATTCAAAGTCTCATTGAACCATCTTTCTTTTTAACAAACAAGATAAGAGCACCCCATGGTGATGTGCTAGGTCAAATGAAACCTTTATCTAATAACTCCTATAATTTCTTATTTAACTCTAACAGTTAAATTTTAGCCATTCGATAAGGGGGTTTTGAAATTGGCTTAGCATCAGGAACTAAGTCAACAGTAAATTCAACTTTCCGATCAGGTATAATACCAAGAAAATCATTAGGAAAAACATCAAGGTTCTCATTTACCACTGGCACATTATTAATCTGAACAGTTTCTTTTTTTTCAACAATATCTGCAAGGTGACATTCATTTCCATCTTTTACTAGTTTCTCATCTTTCTGATATGTTATCAACAGCAAGAGTTCATTTTTGTATACAAACTGAAAATCATTCTAAAAAGAAACCTCTTTAGCTCTACAGTCAATCTTAGCATGATAAACAGAAATCCAATCCATACCCAATATAACATCAAACACTACTAGAGGAAAAACAATAAGGTTTTCAGGTAGATTCTATTCACACATGAGGACATGAATGTTCTTATGTTTTATTTTTGTCTCAACATTTCCTCTAGTTTTTTTACCGTAAGTTCAGTATTCATATCATTAGACGGAATTCCCAATTTACTAGAAAAATTCTTATAAATGAAAGAGTGTGTAGAACCTGAATCAAACAACACATTGGAAAAATATAAATAAACAAACAGTGTACCTGGAATAACTTCATTTGTTGGCCCAACATCTACTGAAGTAGTTGCAAAGGATTAAACCATCCATTTCTACTTGTAGTCTGTTAGCTTACCTTCACCTGAGTTCTCTTTTTGACACTCATTTTCATAATGACCCATTTCATTGCACTTAAAACATTTTACTGACTGTAAATCAGATTTTGTCTTACCATTACCCAGATCTTTTTAAGTGCAATTAGGAGCCTTATGTCCCATTTTACAACTTCGGTAGCACTTTCCAGAATTCAAAAGACATTACCTAGCATGCTTTTTACCTCAATTTTCACAAACTGTAATCTTAAGTTTCTTACTATTATACTTTTTTGAATATTTTTTCCCTTTCGCCCGCCACCTCGACCTCTTATTCTGTTGTTTGTCAAATAATACATGTTCATCAAAAAACTCCATTTCCACCTTCTCGGCACAACAAAAACGTTTTTCATAACTTTTGAACTCATGAGAAGCTAAAGCCCTTTGATAATTTTGCTTTAATCCTGAGTAAAAATGATAGATTTTACTATCAAGATCTCGTATGAAATTTGGAGCATACCTTTCCAGTCGAGTGAATTTTTCTTCATAAGAATCCACTGAGTCATCCTCCTGCCTCAATTCCAGGAATTGCTTTTCCATCCAAATACGAACCACATTAGGTAAATATTACTCAAGAAACATACCTTTGAATTCGTCTCAATTGAGAGCATAAATCTCTTCACTATCCCTGATAATTTTCACCATCAACCACCACAGATCAGCTTCACCTTCAAAACGGTAAAGAGCAAGACTAACCTTTTGATGTTTTGAACAACCCATGACATCAAAAACCTTCTCCAGTGATTTAATCCACCCTTCATCTAGTACATGGTCAGATGATCCTTTGAATTATTGGGGATGTTTCCTCATGAAATGATCTACTACTAACATGTTTTTATGTGGTTGATCTGGATGATCTCATACACGGATACCACCACCATTTATAGCCTGAGTCAACTATTCCATCACTGTAACAAACTGTTCAGAACTGATTCTGACCATCCCAGGTTGCTGATTTGGAAGGTTGTCTTCCTCTTAATGTCGTCCCAATACAGCTGCCCTGTTTCCACTGCGGAAAACCATTCTTAACACAAAAATATATTAGGCGAAGCAACATGGTAATCTGGAAATGCTATATGATGTCAATATTAACATAAATTACTTTATGGATATTAATTTAACAATACCCTATCACCTAAAGTAATATAAACCGACCTCTGATACCAACTATAAGTACCCAACCTTAAACATTACATAATATTGAATTAAATGAATAATTCACTTTGAGGATCATTTCAGGTTTAGAGTTTTAGAGAATTAGGTCATTACATTTACATAACAACATGAATATTACATGTGTACAATTCCACCAAGTATCCATTTTTTCACAAAATAAAAAATCTTGAAAAAAATAATCATGTCTAGTTCCAGGTTTTAGACAGCTTTACATTTCATTGATCCCATCCTTGACCCTATTCATCTGTAAGTCCTGTGAAAACATTTCAAAACATGGGATGAGCATAAAAAGCTCAGTAAGGGTTTTAAAACAAAGAATGAAAACATTTGTTAATAAATACATACAAAACATGAAATATTTTACTTAAATTGTGAAATTATAAGATTTATGAAAGATGCATAGAAATCATAAATCATAAAGGTAACTTGTGGAATCCATATCATACATACATTGTTGCTATCACAGCTATATAAGAAGTTACATTGGAATACCCATCACAGTATATTCCCAAAAATATTTTAGGAGAAACATTCACATTTACCTCCATCATGTTATCCAATTCATTGGATATCTATCTCGGGCTCACTCACCCTATTTTTATTACTGAACCACCCATATACGTAAATAATTCCCAAGACCCATAACATGATCATAACACATAACATAAGCATAGAGGAAAGATAAAACTTCCACATTGCAATAATAAAATATCATTTCAATATATTGATATAATAAATCAATTCTCAAAATAATTTTCAATACCAAAATACGTAAAAAGAGTATATGGTATTTATTTTTCCTTTTAAAAACATTTTGTCTTGTTAAGGAAGCCAAAGAACAAATAATACTCGCGGTGGCGGAAAGGTCGTTGTCACCGCTTACGTAAAAAAAGAACGTTATTTTTTTTATTTAATAAAATTATTCATAGAAAAATATTCCCCTTGAATGAAATGAAAATTCAAAGGTGTTTATACAGCGTATAAAAGAAAGACATGTATTAGAATAAAATATTCCTCAATGAAAGGAGATTGAGACGAAGTCCCTTGCCTCGTGTCCGGCTTGAATCGATCATTCTTTAATCTCCTGAATAATAGACTAAAGTTAATTTCTACTTTATTAAGAACCTTTTTCAAGTTTATTATTCCTTTTATATCACTTATTACCATGTTATAAGCATTATGAAATCATTTAAGTTAATAACGTTCATTTTGTCGATATTTGGTACTTGAGTAAAAAATGAAAACCTTATATTTACAAGTTGTCCATGTGGTAAAAGGTCCATTATATCCAGAATGATATTAATGATTTGGATATCATATATATCATATATATCCAGTATATACATGTTTTTATAATAGTACATAATATTTAGAGGTAAGAAATGAAATGCACCGTTCATGGAGACGGTAAGTCGTACGTACGCATGAATGCTATTTCATTTATATTTATTATTTTAATGGAAATAAAAAATAATGATACATAGTTATATTATAATTCCAGTATAATTTCAGATATAATATCTTTAAATACATCCTTTATACATCCCACATAAGTCATTAACAAATCAAATCACTTTGAGGTGGCGGTAGTCCGCACTTCCTGAAATGAGATTATCATATTTACCCGCTATTGAAACCATAAAGACATGCTATAAATGGAATGTACAGAAGCATAAGGAAATCATAAACATAACATATATCATATATAAATATAGTTCCATCATAATGGCCACCATTAGAGGTGGTAATATGTAATTAAATAATCATTGTTTTGTGATCCCTTAGTTTTCCATCCACAGAAACATTTTGTTCTTCATCCATTAGATCGAGGTGTGCGTAAGTGTAGTTCAAATAAATCTCATAACAACATCCTCGTATATTTAGGATACAGTTTTTGTTACAAAATAAAGGAATAAAAAGATTTTAGGGGTTGGAGAAGTAAAATAAAAGAAAACAAATTAAGAGAAATTGTTACCTTTAATTTGGGTAACTCCATTTTGTTTGAACCAAAGGACTTCTCAAAGTGCCTTATTGCTAAGGTAAGGCTTCTAGGAGAAGGATAGAGATGTAGGGAGCTTAATTTTTCAGAGGTTAGATGAGCCAAATGGCTTGAGAGGTGTGATAAATTGGTTAGAAGTGGTCTCTTCTTATAAGGGGGAGGAGGGGCGCTTTTGGAAAGTGTGGAAATATTATTGTATTATAAACATATCTTCGGTGTCAAAAGGTCCAAAAATCATTAAATATAAAGATAAGATGACTTGTGGTCGAAATAAAATCATCCAATCAGAATTTTACTTGTTTTGGATAATATTTTATTCATTATAATCTTATTTATTTTAATCATTTATTAATGAGGTAAATACTGCATCATTATTGTGTCATGAATATTTTAATTTATTAAATGTCTAAAAATTATAAAAAAACAACTATCATGTAGGAAATATTTTTATCTTTCCAATGAATATTTATAGAAAAAAGGATAATTTATATAACCTCTTCTAAAAATTAATTTACTAAAAGATATTTTCTTTTATCATATTTTCCTTTACTTTAAGTTAATTAATCTAAACTGTCATTATCACTCCCAAGTGGCTCAATGGGGTCCTAAAATCAACCCCAAGATTCCCGTGGTCGTAAATGACTCAACCAATAAGGTTTGGAAAATTGTTAAGCTAATTTTGAATTATTATAATATTCTTTTAACCTTGAATTACCCTATTTACCTTTAACCGCGGTAAATAAAAGTCAAAAGTTGCTTTTCACCAAAATTTATTTTCATATTATTGAACCAAATTTTAATTCTTGATAACAAAAATTTATGTAGAATTTTCAAAATTCAATTTATAGAAGTGGTAAAATTTTATTTAAATGAAAAAGTCAGATTTTTAATTACTACTAACTGGTTTCACTATTCATCTAAAATTGATGTTTTTCAGAGAAATACCAAAAATTTAGCCTAAGAATTATTTGATATTCCGAATTCAAAATTAATGTCTATTTTTCCAAATTCAAAACATATAAGTGGAATTAATTAACTTAAAAATTAATTCTTGTTGTTAAAACAAATAGCATGTTTTTAAGAAACAATAACTATCAAAAGATTGATACTTGTTAATGTTTAATTTCAAAGTGAAATTAATTACAATGACCAACATCATATTAAATGGTAAAAATATATTTTAATTTCACTTTAAAACCAACTAATAAGATAATCTAACCATATAAATAAATTAGATTACAAGGCACTTTTGAATTAAAATGCAATATTTTTCACTATTCATTAAAAATGAACTTTATCAGAAAAATACCAAAAAAATACCCAAAGTAAAATGTCATGTCCCCATTCTAAATAAGGATTTTTTTGGTCAATTATAATGTATTAAAGTTACCATAACTATATTTAAATATGGTTCTCCATTAAAAGGCGATAAATCGGCCTTTTAATGTAAATTATGCTTAAAATTAGATTCATTCACATTTTAAGCCTCTAACTTTTTATTGAATAATGTAAATACATTTAAAAAACATGTATAATCATATTTTAGTTAGTTTCATTAATTACCTCCAATACAACCGCTTGGAGTTAACTACCATTTAAAATAATAATATTATATTATTAGTGTGCAACGTAAGATTTCAAAGAAACTCATTGTTGCGTATTGGGTACACAATGGAACATAGAAACCCCTTTAAAGTAAAATTAATATTTAATTAAGAAATATTAATAAATATGAAATATGTCTTATTCTTCATTTACCTAGTATGATACAGAAAGATTTAATTTTGAAAAAATTCATGTTTTCTCTAAGATTCTACAATAATTCATGTTATTATCATGTTTTAAGAGAATAATTGATTAAGGTATTCACGTATTTGGAATGTGACAACCAAGGACTACCAAATGACATATGGGAGATAAATGTTATATTGATTTAGTTCACCTCCTTCTAAAGATTTATATTTTTAGGATTGTAATGTTATCCATTTATGGATAGTATATCTTATTTTCCATTTTAAGTGTGTTTGATTAATGTATTATCTCACTCAAGGTGGACTTAGGGATATTTGATTACCTGTACTACACTTTTTATTGAAATAGATGGAATGACCCATTATTCTATCTCCTGATATGCTAACACTTAAGTAATGAAAAATTCATCTTTATTTCTTTAAATAAGTGAAGAATTAGAAATTGTTCAGGGCATAAACAATAATGAGATTGTACTAAAATAAAGTTAGTATTTATTCTCATGAAAAAATCTTCAACTCTAAGGAAAGGATCTTGAAACCTAAATTGTTATTTTAGTACCTTATTATCTAAGGAATCTTATGGTCCCTTAAATCATCGAAAATTTATGGATTCTGATAGTCAACTTTCTCCAAACCTTATTCCCTATCATTATCCATCAGAACATGGTGGTTATATTTCTCTTCCATATCAATGTTTTCACTTCCCACCAATGTTCTTCTATATGGAACACAGTGATGAGTTAATTTGGGTAACCATTTTGTTTCTAACATTCCTTTTTAAAATGAGTTTTTATTATTCCTTTTTATAATGTGGGTTTCCATGAAAGAAACTTTCAAGTAGAAAACCATTTATAACCCTAAAAAATTTTGAGAGTGAAATTATTTTTAAGGGGGATAGAATGTAACACCCTGAGAATATATGAGATGAATTCTTTTTAAATTCTTTGATTTATTGTGTTGTACACTGCATCAAGATTATATTGTGCTATACACAACTCCATATTATCTTATAGTATACGCAACACTATTATTGGCTTGTGTAGCACACAATTTCAAGTTCCTTGGATAGAATTCATTTCACACAACACTGAGTATAGATTTTGTTCAATGTATAAATGAGCTATGTATGGATTGTGTTATAAAAAACACCATAGGATGATCTCACTACACTCAACACTGACCTGGCTTTCATTACACGTATTAGAATCCTCTCTTAATAGCTTGCGTTGTTCGTGATTCAGAGTTTCACTAAATAAGGATATATTATTAAAATATTATTTTTTAATCAGATATAAAATAGCCATTATGAATAGTATTATCCACATTTTTAATTTTATATAACATTACAATTAATTTTACCCATTTTATATAACATTATATGAGAACAAAATCAATTTTTCGGATAAAAGAATTATTTTTGAAAAAAGAAATTTTACCACCTTTTTATGGGGAACCCATTTTAAATATAGTTTTTGACACTTTTATAAGTTAAATTTCACAAACTATACATCGTATTTAAAATCAGGACATAAAAACATACTTTTATTAAAATTTTAGTATTTTTCTGACAAAATTCAAATTTTAAAGTACAGTGAAAAATACTGCATGTTAATTCAAAAATTCCTTTTCATCTAATTTATTTATATAGTTATATTATTTTTTTAAATAGTTATAAAGTATCATTGGATTATATTTTTTCATTTAATCTAATTTAGGTAATTTTAAGTAATTTCACTTTCAAATTGGACATAAACAGATATCAATCTTTTGATAGTTATTACTTATTAAAACCCCCGCTTTTTGGATTTGACAGTGGGTATTAATTTTAAATTAATTATTGAAAATTCTATATTTTGAATTTTTAAAAATGGATTGCATATTTGGAATCATAATGTTCAATTTTTTTTTAAATATTTACCTTTTATTTTTTGATATCATGAATAGTAACTTTAGAAATTATTTTATTTACCATGGTTAAAGGATAAATCTGGTAAATAAGGATAAAAAATATTAATATAATATAATTAAATTATCCTAACACATGTACTAATACTATTAGATGAGATATTTACGACCATGGGAATCTTTGGGTCGATATTGGGACCCCATGGATTCAGATGGATGTAAAAATGACATTCTATAAGAATTAATTTAAAGTAAAGATAAATATAACCTAAACATATATCTTTTACTAACTATATTTTAATATGGGGTTAAATAAAAAATATATACATATATAATTAGTCATTATAAAGATAAAATTATTTCCTACATCATGGTATTTTATTTATAATTTTTAGAGAATAGATAAATATTTTTATTTATGACAGAATTATGATTTAGTGATTACATCATTAATGAAAGATTCAAATAAATGAATTTACAAATAAAAAAAATTATTTTGAATATTTTAATTTCATCCCCAAATTTTATTAATTAAATTTAAATATTAAAAATTATTTAAAGACTTTTGTTCTAAGTAATAAGGTCATGAATTTTTTTTTAAAAATTCGATTATGAATCGTATCCAAAATTGACATAATTCATAACATAAAACATAAAATAGTTCATTAAATGATATTAAATTCCTAAAAATATAATATTCTGAAAATGTTTAATATATGTCCAAATATTTAATGAATAAATTTTTGTGGGTTTTTTGACCTGATATGGTAATCACATTAACCCACAATGTGTAAATAACATGATATCACGGTAAGATTAAAAAAGGTAAAATAAGGGTGAAAACCAAAAAGATAAGGATAAAAACATATTCAAGACTTATCAAATATTTATTAAATTATGGGTATTCGAAACAAAATCATATTATATTATAATAAAATAAGTTTTCTACCATTTTAAATCAAAATTAAAATTATAAAAACTTAATATTTTGGAACTTTCCTAAAGTGCCACTATCCTCTTGTATAAAATGGAAACTCCTCCATCTCATCTTCACTGGATTTGGAGCCTTCAAGATCAATAAATCCCTAGAAATTTCTCTTTTGAACATCTCCATTTACATTCTAAAGGTTCTAGTAGTCTCAAAATACAAACTGCAGTTCCCTAAGATGAAATTTAAAGGAGGTGTGTCAAAGAAGATGCAATCTCTTCTAACGATTATTTCAGATTTATTTCTTCTTCTACTTCCTCTTCTTTAGTTGTTTCATTACAAATTAATATCATAAGTATCAATAATACATTGATATGTAATTATAAATATGAAAAACCCTATTTCGCCATCTTTTCATCCTATAAAAAACAAAATCACCGCACATGCGTACGTTCGAATTACTATCTCTACGGAATAGTGCAATATGTTTTTCACCACTGCCTTAATTGGATGGATATAATGGTGGAAATAATAAATATATATTATTATTATAACATTATAATAATTATGATATATTATACACTATCCACTTCAATATCATTCATCAATTATGGGAATGATATCATTGCGCATGCGTACGTACGGCTTACTGTCTCCACGACGTGATGAGATTCATTATCCATGTTAACCATTCAAGAATGATTATAAAGTATATATAATAAATAATAATGAAATATATGAAATAATAATTCTAGAATATTTATGTGTATATATATATATATGCCATTTACTTACTTTCATCCAATTCAATAATGAAATTAAAAGAGTATTCATGCGTACGTACGGCCTACCATTTCCATGAATGGTGTATTCCATTTCATTTACCTATCTATTATATATATATATTTATTTATTTATATACTAAAGATATAATATATATATAAATAATTTTTTATATTCTATTAGTATATAAATCAAGATCTAATCAATCATATGATGAGTAACAAGTCCAAACCCATACAATAAATAAAACCATTATTACCCAAAGCATTGCTTTAACATGGAATTGACTAATGAACAAGTAATATAATGTCGTAAGTGAATCAGATATGATATCATAATTATTATTATGGTTTTTTTATAAGTTAATAATATTTTTAAACCCACTATACAAGAGTTTCTGACATATAAATAAGAAATCTGACCGAAGTTAAGGGATAACATTTCAAATCTCATTTTTATCCGAGTTTGTTTATTTGTAAGTATTTACTATGTATATATTTATCATCCATGTCCATGTTTTCTAAAAATATTTTAATAAATTGTTTTAATATTCTTAAATGTATATTTAAAGTCATTTTTACCCACTTTTTACTTGTACTACATGGTATGAAAGAAATATTTCTTTTGATTTCCATACGAGGTATTTTTTGACTTTTCTAGCAGAAGTACGATGAGAATGATTTTCTTTAACTTGTACGGAATGAATGGATTTTTACAGTTTCATGATGCCTTGTTTCCATGAAGATTCCTCTACATTATTTTATAATCATTTTAAACAAAAAATTTTTCTTTTAAAATTGTGTAGCATTTTGAGAAAAGAAAATGTTTTTGAAGAAGAAAGGATATTATCCTCAAGAACTAAGTTCAAGTGTTTTATCAAAATTATTTTCCATATAATATTCCTTAGGTTTATATTTCTATCCATATTATTACTTTTATTTGATTGTTTTTGTGCTGGAATTATTTTTTATGAAGTCTATTTATCTTATATGGATTATGTTATGATGACATGATGTTCAAGAATCCCATTTTATTTCATGAGTTATGCTATGATGAATGGTTTATGTTTTTGTAGAAAATGTAAGAATGATTTTATTAGGAGATGGGTGGGACCTATATCTCCCTCTAATGCATTGGGTAAAGATTTATATCTCATGAGATAGACATGGTTAGAATGGTAGGTAAATCTGGTTCAGTAATACGGGGCTAGAATGGCATGTAAACCCAGTTTAGTAATGGAATTCGTCTACTATGATGGTCTTGGAAGAAATGTGTTGGCTACTATAGAACCCATATTATGTGCTTAATGGTTTTTGAAAACTACCTATTTTATTTCCATGGTATTTTATCATGATTAATGTTACTTTTTGATCTATTATTACACACTTCCAAGCTTTATTTTATGACTCAAGATTTTGATGTTTAAACATTATGTTCATGTTTTTACGTTCAAATGTAAATGGTTTGTTTTTTCTCCATGTTTACCCTTACTGAGAATTTGAGCTCACCCTTTTTATTTTTTATTTTCACCAGGAAATAAAGAATGGGTTTAGGTAGGAAAAAAAGTGGAAGACCATTATGGGAGATGTTGAAGATCATTCTCCAAGTTAGAAGATTATGTTCCATATTTCCAAAGGAACTAAACTAATACGATCATTGAGTGTTTGTTTATGTCATGTATTTAAGTATTCCAAAAAAGAAATGTAATTTCCATGTATCTCAGTCTTGGGTATCTACATCATCTACACCCCGATATGGATTGCACAATAACCTCCTCCAGTATCTTGCATTCAAGTTTGATTCCATGTAGGTGAGGGTAATAATGAAAAATACTAGAGAGTCGACCAATCGAACCTTGAGAATATAGAAGCGGAAAGCATGAGGCATACCTCATGCATCCCATCCACTATTGTATGGAGAGTAACCCAAAAAAGAAACATTATCACACCCAATAGTGGCATCCCACCCGAGTATTGGTGGTTGGAAACCAATCCACGATGTGAAAACATCGTAGGGTTTAACTCTGCTAATATGGAATGATTATAAGGAAGGATATCCACTGATGAACATCCCACGAAATAAACAATTCCAAGTAACTCATTCACATCACCTCAATACTATCCACTTTTAGTTACACTAACTCGCCTGCATGGTTATGTATGCATCATAAAAACACGTCTCAATGGGGAAAGAGTTCCTCTAACTCATGATTCCAAATCTATGTCAAACTATTCCATGTCCCTCCTCGATCATCTAGAATACTTATATGATGCCAAGAATGTGAGGTTTACATCAAAAAACAAAGGGCTACCCAAATTATCACACCATGTCCTACCAGAACCTATGCATGTAAACCACCAACACATCACTCAGATCTAAACACACAACTTATATAGACACATTCACCACACCTTCATATTATCCTCTTTTGGAAATACTGAGTAAAACACATGGTTTTAGTCGCATCTCAAAAACACATCTTGGTGGGGTAGAGGCCGTATATTTCTCTAGCATTCTATGCTATGTCGAACAATACCCATGAAGGATTCTCTAACACCCGTACATCACTCTAATTTAAACCCCAATAATGAATAGGAAAGAAAAATATTGCCTCACACAATATTATCTGAAAATTTCTACTACAAGAAGTATAAGGGACACAGAGCATACCTCAATTAATCCTTGGAGATTTTGGGTCAAAGGCCTTCATGCCCTACAAATTTCCTCACCAATGTCCTCAAGATCCAAAATCATGGCATGGACCACTTGTGGGCCGTTGTGTCAATACCTCAAAAAAAATTCCACCAAATACTTCACCCCATATCCTCCACCTAATTTTCCATATTGTAGAAAATCCTACAACAAACATTTCTGCAACCAAGGCATCCCATTGACTAGCTGTCACTCAGCAACACAACAGGTTGGAAAATATCTTGAAAGATGTCCCTATTAATCACAAGTGTATCATTGGATATTCTATTGTTTAACAAATCCATGGTGTTTCTTCTACACTATAGGCCCATGTTCCTAGGTCTAGTCATGGATATGCCTCATGTGTTGTAATATTGTCATTTCATTCATCCGCTAGCTATTGAATATGCCTCATCCTTATTACCCCCACCACAACCCATGTCCATCTGTTCCTCCTCCATGAAGGTCTCTAAAACCATATCTCACCCCAATAGCCCCATATAAGTGTGATGTAATAAGGAGACCACACATTCGCTAACATCTCTGTGGAGGCCCAACTAAAAGGTATGATCATTGATGTATGGGTCTCAAACCATTTATAGGGAGTACTGTGATAAGTTTTTGAACCACTCCTAGTACTCTGGTATAGTCATTCCACCCTACTAAAGTTGAAGAAGATCCTTGATATGAATTTACCTCAATGTGGATGGTATAAATCTTCCTGGAGGAGTCATTCGAACTCTACCCAAGTGAGCATCACCTCTTCATGGGATTGCATAACGAAAATCCAACATCACCCAACTAAACCATACATAAGGCTCTCAACTAGAACAACTATTTTATGAGGTGGTTTCCTCACTAAGAAAAAAACATGTTGGACTACCTCAATCCAGTCATCATCTTCCTGGGGTTCTGGATCACCATGGAACAATAGATTTTGCTATCTCTAGAACTTTTATAGTTCACTCTTCCTACGCACATCCTTAGCTTTAACATCCGGTACAAACATCTACTCAACGGGAGGTGGCTCAACTGGCTGACCACCTGGAGGTAACAACTCTGAACTAGTTCCCTTCTTTGAAGCCTCTTCATTGGGGGATTTCATCATAATCCCACCATTTAATATTTTCTATCACTCTTCCCATCAGTATCATGAAATATAATTCAGTAGGAGCCACTATCAAAGAATATATCTTGGGACCTAACTCAAGAATGACATGGAAAAATGAAAACCAAGTCACATAGGATGTATGTACCATTTATTTTACTATGACTAGTTTTCTAATTTGTAGTGTGGAAAAATTAGGATATTAGAGTCCTGGTGAATGGATAAGTCAGTTGTCGTACCAAAATTTGGACCTCTGGCCTAGGAGGTGAACTCACGACATCATAACATTGTCTCTATGAAACCCAACCAAATCCTATTAAGACAAATAGACTGAACAACATCACTAGGAATACAATTTCTCCGATACCAATCAGTAACAACCCATCCCAGGTCGGGCCTCAATCCATAACTACCCTCTATCCGCCTCTATAGGCTAGTGTCTGGTGAAAAGTGTCGAAGGAATAAGTAAACTCAAGGAGTTATTTTCTTGAAGAACCTATATTCATGAACCCAAATACAACTTGATTCAATAGTGAATATATATAAAAATATAGAAACTAAAAAATTGAATGCATACAACTATTCCAAACCAGAGTACAGTAGAAGTATTGAAAGAGAAAAAGGGAAACAATTCCCACTGAGAAGAAAAATTCCAAATCATCGAACCTCTTTTAAAGGAGGGAACCATTATAAAATGAATTTACCAGATAAATTCTCATCCTAACTTCATTAAACACCTTGGTCAGTCTATCTCACTAATCTCCTCATTCCTTGGGTCCTCCATGGACTCTGTTCAAAGGCCTTTGGTTTTCACAATACAAAACACATTCATGAAATGACCATGTAGGGTTAAGTATAAAAATACTCAATAGGTACCCCAAAAAACCAAAAAAGGAAATTGGATAAACTAAATTGTGATAATCTGCACGACCTTTCTTGAGATAATCCCATCGAGAGATAAAATCCATCTCAACGAATTCTAAAATTAACATGACCATCCTACTAATTCAAAATAATCACAAACAAAAAAGTAAGGAAGGTTTATTCCCACATCTCAACCCATAATTAAGTTGACCCATCTTAGAACAGGGTGATCAAAACGGTGTGTATATTAACTCCATGTCAAATCTTTGACACCCCTAGTAGGAGAGTATCCTTATACAACCAGGAAATGATAAATATGGAAATCACACGGCATACCCTTCACGTCTTCACCTACCATGGAAATAGATTAACCAAAACTAATGTGTGGGAATGGAAGAAGTATGTATACTTCGTCTAGAAGGGGGTCAACCCAAAACATGACAAAACCTCATGGGATCCAAGAAATCACACAGATATACTCGTATCATACTTCAAGTATCATGAGTATCCCACCTCATAGCTAGAAACATAATTATACTCAAGGATATGAATGTCACATAATACCAGAAGAACACACTCTGCAAGCTCATCCATCCTATATGGAACCTATTTGGGAGATACAGTCCATCGGAAAATAGATTTACCATCCCTAATGGTACATATGAGAGAACATGATCAATTAAGAACAACCTACTAGGTTCAGATCCAGTTATCAACACCATAGGTTTTTTCATCTCTAACCAACACCTAGTGTAAGGCTAAGGAAACCCAAGTGGAGAGGCCCACCCCCACTGTTGTACACAATTGAGGGTTAACTTCTTCAAACTATGAACTACATGCATCATATCTAATGAGAGTGAATGGAGCGTCCTACACCTCACCCCTACCCTGAAGTCGATGGAGTATTACACCTAACCAGAATGAGAAACTACTATTACTCTTATATAGAGTGGCCCAAACCTTAGTCTATCAATGGATCACTAACTCTTAACATGGAATCATATGTAACTACTGGAGGGTCTCTCACCTCATTACATTACATTACAAATGAGAGATCACTACCTCAAATAGAGTACCCATCCCCACTGCTACTTTGATATGGGGGAGTACTACTCCATAGGTGAGGAACCGTATCCTAGTATGATAGAGGAGTACCACTCAACGGTTAGAGGATGTAGGCCCATGAAATGTGGAGTACTACTCTTTGGATAGAAGACCCATACCCTGAGTCAACAATGGAGTACCACTCTTCCTTCTCAATAACTATACGGGACCCAAACCCGAACACGATAGGGGACTACTGACCTTAGGCTAGAGGACCCTCTCCCAAGTATGATAGGGGACTAATTACTCTTTCTGAACAATATGTATAAAGGACCTACACCATGGAATAATAGGGGAGTTTCAACTCCAATGATAGAGGACTCACAGCCTAACTTTGTAGGAGAGTACCCTATCTATATTTACATCATGTCTTCAGGACTCATTACCTAACACATTAGGGGAGTAACAACTCCACAAATAGAGTATCCATACCCTAGTATAACAGGGGAGTAACTAATCTATCTAGAAATTAGTATGGGGGTATGTTCTTTATAACTGTAGGGGAGAACTGTCCAACTACATGAACAATACGAGGAACCTGCTTCCAGATCCATGAGGGGAGTACCAACACTGGAAGAACTACCAAAAGGTATAAAACCCACTCCCAGGGTGAGGGGAGTCTTATCTCTACCAAAGAAGAGATGTAAGGGAAACCTAAACCCATATTCCATAGAAGAGTACCAGTCCGAGTGTTTATCTTTATGAACCACACTGATTTAAAACATCGACTTAGCACTGCTGAATAGAGAATTGTGCTTATTGTACTTCATGTTACAACATAGTTATGTGTAGGGGGGACACATGCCCTGATCGGTTATGAGTACACCACCCTACCAGTATAAAGATTCCAGGGGATCCAAATTCTAAAGAAGTGGGTAGGGTGTTGTCTCTGAGGTCAACCTAGTGATCCACCTAGATCACTTCAAAATGTTAAGCACTGTTGTACACACATCATGCTCGAAACATGACACTTTGTAACTCTTAGTCTAAAATGGAAGCTATGATTTCATTTTATGTGAAAAATATAATCAGTATAGGCTATTCACAAGGTTGTACATGAGTTCCAATGAAGGAGATACATAAGATGGAAAATACCAAGGATATCCTCAAGGAGTACATGGTGTGTACTGGTGTCCACACGATGCGTGATCCAACCTGAGAACCTGACTGTGTACCCAGTATACATGTTTTACCAACCCAGATAGAGGTACACAATGTGTAGAGACGGTACAAACCATTTCACACTTCACCCAGACCCTAGAAAAGATGTTTCTTCATATGGTCATCCAACCATATCCATCACATTCCATGTATCCCATACTACATGGTGTGTTCAGGCTAACCAGCCACTTGGTTGTGTATCTTGTTCATGCCCATATTTAGAACCCCATATTTGTGTACTTTATTTTTGTAGTTGTACAAATCCATGTACTTTTACATGGATATCCAATACATGTCCCAACACTACTAGAAATGTGACCTTTCCCAACAATTCTATACCCCCTTTCCCAACGGTTTGGATAAACCATTGGGAAATCCCACTTTGTGGCCACTTTTCCCAACGGTTTGCCAAAACCATTGGGAAAGGGTAGGATTTCCCAACATTTTGTCCAACCTGTGGGGAAAGGTCCAATTTGTGGCCACTTTTCCCAATGGTTTGGCCAAACTGTTGGGAAAGGTCCAATTTGTGGCCACTTTTCCCAACGGTTTTCCAAAACTGTTGGGAAAGGGTAGGCTTTCCCAACGGTTTGGCCAAAACATTGGTAAAGGTCCCCAATATATCAATATCACCCCCATATTCTTGGGACCTATACCAACGGTTGTCAAAACCATTGGTATAGACCTATACCAATAGTTTGGACAACCATTGGTATAGGTCCTTTGATTTTTTATCGGATCCTCTTAACCAGAACATTCTATAAATCAAAATTTAAAATAATTTTGATAATACATATATATATTTATGAAATTATGTTCACAAAAGTCATGTTAGGTTAGTTTTTAGGTATTTAAATGATAAAATGGAGGTCCAGGGATCAAATCCCATCGAATGTTTTTTTTGGAAATACATATACCAACAGTTTTATGGAACCGTTGGTATATATTTTTATATTACTTATACCAACGGTTTTCTAAACCGTTGGTATAGGTCAATACCAACGGTTTTCAAAAAACCTTTGGTATAGACCTATCCCAATGGCTTACTTGGCTACGGTTCTCCAAATCGTTGGAATAGGATATACCAATGGTTTGGAGGCCTATACCAACAGTTCCAAACCGTTGGTATAGGTTAGTTTTCCAGTAGTGCAAGGTCACATAGTTTAGGTCACTACATGGCGTGTAACCCCAGTACTCAACATGTATACTAAAAATTCATCTTCCCCAAACTATAAGGGATACATGGCATGTCTCACTAGACTACACACTATATAAATGGTAGTTTAAGTCAAAATCACCTTCAAAATTCCCAATTCACCTTATTTTCCAGCGATACCTATAGATCTTCCTAAAAGGTGTCTCTAGTAATTCTAATTGGTAATTAAAAACTTATAACAATTCATGATGAATGGGGGACTGGTAAAACAACTCAAAAATTCATTCCTCATGGAAGAAACCCCAAAGCATCAACTATAGACCAATGCATGGATCATGATTCTCCAAGATCTAATGATGATCAGCAACAGAAACTAAGATCAGCAACACCTCATCACTTCAATTCATCACTGATTCTATAGTCATCTCTAACCAAACCTATCAGTGTGCACAACATTCGGTCACACCAAGGTTTACCACAACATTTTAAACTCAACCATGGTCTTAAAAATATAATCTTAGAATATTCTTGATAGTTATTAACATTTCAAGATAAATTGGTGTGGGTGAAAAGATATATTTAATATTTTTAAAATCATTGTACTAAGACTCTCTAGGCCACGGATTCCCATGCCAACTCAATGTCTAGTTTCGAAAATATTCATAGAAATATTCAAAAAATCTTACATGTCAAAATCGGAGTCACTATAGCATAGAATCAAACCAATATCTTTATTAATCACATATGAAGATCTCATGATAAAAGGGAGATTTCCGCATTTTAGACATTAGTTTAGTAAATTTTTATACAATAATAAATATTGAAACATAGATTTCAATTGAGATATTTTGATTTGAAGAGGAAGATAAATTTGATCGTAGAGAACAATAAAAGATTTTTTTTATTTTACTATGTTTCAAAAAATGGGGAACATTTATTAAAGGGGTACTTAGATTAATCCTTGAGCCTAAAAATAAATACATGGGAATAAATGGGAACATAAAATGTGTATATAATAATGACTATTTTATCACTAAAAGATATTTTCCCTCAACTTACCATTTTGGTATTTTGAAGTGAAAGAATTTGATTTATAAGCATCCTATGAACACGAGTGTAGTAGATATCAAAAAGAGTAGTAACATATAGTTTATACATCCATACCTAAAAATAATAAGCTGCTATAGTAAAACATATTTTCATGAAATGAGTAGGTAACTGAGGAACAAATGTAGCTCTCTAATAAGAAGAAGAAGGATTCGCTACAACCTGTAGTGAGGAAGCCGAATATAGTTAAGCCTATTCAACATGATTCTTATTGAAAAAGGTAACTAATAATATGTATAGAGTTGAAGAATCTTATATGTTTAAGTAAAATATGTATAAATTTAATTGGTATGTTCAAATGATATTTTGAGTACAACATTTGAGATGATTTCTTAGTGACCTATTCTATAAAAAAACTGAATAATGTGGATATTTTTTTAGGGTGAGATACATGTACCATTTTATGTTATATTAATAGTTATAATCCTTCTCAAGTGATGAAGAAGATATGATATTATTTTTATAGATCCACCCAATTCATTGAGAATATATACTTCCAAAGTATTAATATGAAGAGGAACTCATTGGACATGATTATAAATAATCTATTAGATGTGGAAACATCCTCTTATGTAATATAATATAATAACACTTGTGTAATATGGTGTCAACACTTATATAATTTAGTTCAATTTTTTCAATATAATACCTTTTCAACTACACTTATATATTTTTTATTTGATTTTAATAAAAAATATCTTACTTGGAAGTCTCAAACATGGTAAGTAATAGGATTCTCGGTAGGGTCCAAAAGCATGTAAAAATATTGTTCTACTTTAATTCTAACATCTTCTTTGAATTAGGTGTTTTCTAGGATAAACTAGAAAATATTCATCTACTTTGACCAGAATTATTGGTTTATGTTTATAAGTGTATAAAGGGTTCAAAAATATTAAATTTAGTAAAATCATCCAACACCTATTCCACCCCCTGTTAGGTGTTTTTTCTTAGTCCACTAGGTCACTATAAGTGGTATCAACAAAAAGGTTCCCTATGATTATTTACTTATGTTGATTAAATAAGGTTTCTTAATGACTTTTCCGATACTTTATGTTTTAAAAATCATAAACACTTTATCTTAAGGAAAATCATTTTTACTAAGAATTATTTTAATAAGATAAAATTTCTTTCCCCAATGAAATTTTAGCATTACCTATGTTTTCATTGTTCGTTTTAAAGTTTCTTTAAATCTAACTCATTTTATTCATATGTATAAAATTTTGTTTCACATCTAAAACCTCAAAATATGATAAATCCTTGCTTATAGGGTATTCTATTTTTAGGTTCCGAATTCCAAATCTGAATTTTCTGAAATTCAGACTCTGAATTCTATAAAATTCAGGCTTCGAATTATCTGAAATTCAGAATTTGAATTCACTGAAATTCAGACTAAAAATTCCTCATAATTCAAACCCCAAATTCCTTATAATTAAAACTCTGAATACTCTCGAATTAATACTCCGAATTACATAAAATTCAGGCTCAGAATTCCTTAGAATTCAGGTTCTGAATTCCTTGAAAAAAGGAATCTGAATATCCATGAATTATAGTCTCCAAATGTTTATTTAGTTAGACTCTAGAATTTATTTTTTCTATAGTCTCAGAAAATTATACTTGGTTAAGAAACATTATTTTACTTACACTTTTTATATTTATGAAATGATGTCTTACAATCTGTTTCTAACGAACTGCTGTTTGAGTGACACGTGTATAGGTACCTCTGAGATTCAAGAAAAAATATGACTATTGTATGAAGGATATGACCATTGAAAAAGAGCCTATAAATAGAATCACATTTGAATGAGCTTATATAACTGATAGTTTACGTTTTGATCACTCTAGAGATTGCATGTTGTTGAAGTGATTTATAGAGAGAAAGACTCTAATGCGTTGTGTATACTGAACATCTTATTCAGATTGCTTCATGTGACTCTGATTATTGCTATGTACAATCAAGGACTTATAGGGATAAGAAGACAGAGGGGCCGAATACCTTAAAGTTCTAGGACTTTAGGGATAGGAATAATGAGGTGCCTACTACCTTAAAGTTATAGGGCTTGCGGGAATAAAAAGACAGATTTTGATATTCATATCGAGGGTTTACCCTGGTGTGGGTAAGACAGACATTCTTGAAAGTATAAATCAAGGGACCTTTATCCAAGGTTGTTGGATACCCTTCTGCTTGGGTTAAAATATTTCATACTTGTTACTTTTTTTCAATTTAATTTTTGATGTATTTTGATAATTGAAGAAAGTATAACCTTCTTATAATTTTTTTGTTCTTTTGTATACTTTGATAAGTATGATTCTGTATGATTTAAGGTAGAATATTTTCCTTGTAAACTTCTTTTATGTTTTATTTCCAAAACCATATTTCTAGAACCTAGCATTTTTTAGAACTAAAAGAGTTATTTTGAATTTACCTTGTTTAACCTTTTTAAAATTTGTTTTCCTTAAGCTTAAAAATGGAAGTTTTTTTTAACATACAATTCACCCCCATCTTGTAATTGAGAATCTACATCATTATTTCGATCCTACAATTGGTATGATAGGAGGTGTTTGAAATAAATATATTCACATATAAGTTTTTTTGCTCATTTTTCCTTGTTCTAAATTTTCATACTTAACTTTTCTTGCTTAGAGATTTTATTTTCTTTGTTTATAATTTTTTCTACTAACAAGTTCTTATGGAAAATTATTTTTCTTATAGAATGATAAGAATGAATATTGGTTCCATTTATTATCTAAATCCTACCAGACCACCAATTTTTTATGGTAATGACTTTGAGTACTGGAGAGATGGAATGAATACCTTTTTCATTAATACTATAGTGGATAATTTGGTTATTCTTTCTAAAAATTAAAAGATCCCTGATAAGGAATTCAGAAACATCACCAATTAAGAAATTTCAAAATATCAACTGAACTACAAGGTACATAATACTTTGTTGTGTTCCATGACCAGGAATATATATAGTCATATATCTATTTATGAAGATTCTAACTGTATCTTGAAGAAATTGGAGGTTACAAATTTTGGTACATCCAATGTTATTGAAAGTAGAAGAGATATGCTTAGAGAAGAATATCAGGATTTCTATTTCCTTATAAAGAACCAGTAAGCAAGGTACATCAAATGTTTATGAAAATTGTTAACATTTTATAGTATATGGGTGAAAAAAGGTATAGATGATGTTGCTCTAGTGAAAAAGATTATAAATAACTTTCCTAATGAATGTGAATATACGAGAATAGCTATTGGTGATAATGGGAAAGTTTCTAAAATTACACTTGTTGAGTGTTTTGGAACTCTTATTCAACAAGAGATAATAATGAAAAGATATGATGATATGAATAAAAAGGAAAATGGAAATGGAAGTGGATATTTTACTACTACTAAATTCAAGACTCTTGAAAGGGTTACTTGATCCAAGTCAAAGAAAGTAACTGTTTTATCTGAATCTAGTGAAAGTGAACATTGTGAAAATGAACTATATAATCTTGCTTCAAGGACAAAAAATATAGTTGGAAAGAAATAATTTCAGTATAGATATAAGAAGAAAGAATAAAAATATAGTAATGATTCATAAGTCACATTCTATGAATGCAAAAGAGTAGGGCATATCGGGCTAGATTTCCCTATTCTTAAGAAAAATGATAAAAAGGAAAAATATTCTAAAATGAATAGAAAGAAGTATTACATCGCTAATTCTAAGAATGTTTTAAAAGCCAATGACACCTGGAGTTCTAGTGGTGTTGACTCTTCTGATGAATCCTCAGAGTATGAAACATCTAATTAGATGAATCTTAGTCTACTAGCCAGACTACCCATTGAAAATTATTTGTCTAATGTCCAAGGTACACAATGTTGAATATATCACTAATGTATCCTTGAATGAAAATTATACTAATGATAAATACTTTAAGTATTTAGATGAAGAATATTCATGTGATGAAGATAATATTTTACCTACTTATAAAGAAGTTTCTAGGTTTGTTGAACTTCTTGAGAATGAATATTCTAAACTCAAGAAAAATCTTGATAAAGAAAATTATATAATTTCTATTCTTACTAAATTTGTATCAGATATTTCTAAATATCTTGATAATAAAGTATATGATTTCAAAGGTATTTCCAATAACCTTGAGGAAGTTAATTCTGAGAAAGATAAAATTTTTAAGGATCTTGAAAATGTAATTTCTAAGAAATATATGTTAGAGAGTAACTCTAGTTCTAAAACGAATGTTTGTTAGGATAAAAACATGGTTATTAAACTAAAGTTAGAAATATTTTCCTTAAAGAAGTGTTTGTAAATATTTACCTCTCATATGAAATACATTGACAAGATGTATTCCCAAATTAGACCTCTAAGTAATTGTTTTGGATTTGGTTATACTCATTCTAAGCCAGTTTTTAGTAATAACTATTTTGTTCCTCAAATTGATCCATTTTGTACTAAATGTCAGTGTGGTGGACATTGGTCAAAAAAAATATCTTTAAATAAAACTCAGTCTTTTAGTTTTCATAAATCTTATTTTTCTAAGAAAATTTGGATTCTTAAAATCTTTCCTTCAGAAATTCCAAGATCTAAGAATATTTGGATTTCAAAAGTCTAACACTCTGATTTTCTGGAAAATAAAGATAATACCAACAAAAATACATGGTATATGGATAGTGTATATTCCACGCATATGACTGGTAACAAAAACTTCTTTCAAAATATTATCAAGACAAAAGGAGGAAAATTAACTTTTAGAGATAATGCTCAGGGAGAAATCATTGGTATAGTTAACATTGTTCTTCTTAGAAAAACATTGATTTCAAATGTTTTATTTTTTAATGGTCTTAAGAAAAACTTCATTATAATAATACAACTATGTGATGAAAGTTACCTTGTGAACTTTAGGAATGAAAAATTCTTAGTACACAACTAAAAGGAAGAGTTTATTATTTTTACCCATAGGCAAGAGAATGTATACACACTAAAATTAGAAGACCTTAAAATCCAAGATCTACCTTTCTTAGTGCTATTGAATATTAGTCTTGGTTATGGAATATAATTTTAAGACACTGTAATCATATGAACCTATGCAAATCTCAAATAAAAGACTTGTTAAGGATCTACAAGAGTATAGATTTGATTTTTCAAAAGTTTATGATCCACGTCAATATGGAAAGCAACATAAATCATTTTTTAAATCAATCGGTGAAGTCTCAACTACTGATGCATTATAGTTGGGGCATGTGGATCTTTTCGGTCAAAAACAATATGGAAGCACAGGAGGTAAATATTATGTATTTTTTATAGTTTATGATTACACTAGATTCACATGGGTCTATTTCATTGAAAATAAATTTGAATCTTTTACTTATTTTTAAATTTTTACAGCCTATGTAAAAAATGAGAAAAACCATCCATTGATAACTATTCATAGTGATCATAGAGGAGAATTTAAAAATTATGATTTTGAAACTTTTTTTAGTAAAAAGAGAATTACTCACAACATCTCTACACCAAGAAATCCTCAACAGAATGGTGTTGCTGAAAAAAGAAATCAAATTCTTCAAGAGATAACTAGAACCATGTGGAGTGAATATTCGGTATCTAAACATTTTTGGGATGAATCTGTAAGTACTTCTTATTATACTATAAATTAAGTTTTAATCAGACATTTTCATAAAAAACCCATATGAATTATGGAATGGCAAAAAACCTTGACTTTTATACTTCATGGTATTTGGATGAAAAATATTCATTTTGAAAACTAAAGATAATTTACATAAATTCACACCAAAATCTGATGAAGGATTTTTCCTAGGCTACTCCACAACTTCTAAGGCTTATAGAGTTTTTAATAAAAATATGTGTGTTGTTGAAGAAGCAGTACATGTTAAATTTATTGAAGCTGATCTTTTTGTTTTTTAAAAAACAAAAATCTATATCTTCAGATATATTTTCAAAAACTGATTATCAACCCTTGATAGAATAACCTTCAGATAAAAAAATGTTCAAGAAAATATTTCTGAAACATTTACCCCAAAAGATTTTCTATCATATGTTGATGAAAAGGTTTTACAAAACCCAAATCAGTTGTTTCTTAAGAATCATCCCAATAATAGTATCATTGGTGATGTAAATCAACCTGTAAGGACATGAAGTTCCCTATAAAATGAAGTAAAACATCTAGAATTCCTTTCCTAATTAGAAAAAAAGAATCACTGATGAAGCTTTAGGTTATGGTGATTGGATTAAATCCATGCAAGATGACCTAAATGAATTCGAAAGAATAATGTTCGTACCTTGGCTGAAAGACCTAAGAAAACTTCTGTTATTGGAGTAAAATGGGTCTTCAGAAATAAGTGTGATGAAAATGGAATTAGTTTAAGAAATAAGGCTAGATATTTTATAAGGTCTATAATCAACCAGAAGGAATAGGCTATAAAGAAACCTATGCTCTAGTAGCTAGAATTGAATCTATCCATAATCTACTTGCCTTTGCAGCATTCTTAAACTTTAAACTTTTTCAAATGGGTATTAAATGTGATTTTCCTAATGGATATGTTCAAGATGATGTTTTTTTGAACAACCTCATGGATTCGAAGACAAAAAACATCCTAAACATGTTTTCAAACATACTAAAGCATTATATGGACTTAAACAAGCTCATAGATCCTGGAATGATAGACTTACATGATTTTGGTTACAAAACAACTATGTTAAAGGAAATACTGATCCAAACCTTTTTATAAATAAGGATAAGAAAATTTTTGGATTGTTCAAATTTATGTTTATCACATTATATTTGGTTCAACTCAGCAATATTTAACATATTCATTTGTAGATATAATGAAATATGGGTTTCAAATGATTTTGATGGGTGAGTTAACATCTTTCCTAGGTTTTCATATTTCTCAAAAACCAGAAGGAACTTATATATCTCAACATAATTATATTAAATATCTTCTTAAAAATTATATATATGAAAAAACTAAGAGTATAAGTACTCCCATTGGTACCTCAAATTAACTTGATCTTGATGAAGCTGGGAAACTAGTAGATCAAACATCATTTAAAGGTATGATAGGGAGTTTACTATTCTTGACAGCTAGTCATCCAGACATAATGTTTTTAGTATGATTATATTAAAGATATCAATCCAATCCTACGAAATCGTATTTATAGGTAGTAAAAATAATTTTTTTCTATTTAAAGGGAACCATGGATTTAGGACTCTTTTATACTTCTAGAAATGATTATGCTTTAAAATGTATTTCTGATACTAATTTTTGTGGATGTAGAATTTATAAGAAAATTGAATCTAGAAATTTTCATTTATTAGGAGATTAATTAGTTTTTTGGTCGTCAAAAAATACACACTTAGAATCACTTTCCACTGCTGAAACTAAATATGTAGTAGGTGGAAGTTGTTGAGCCCAAATGTTGGGGATTCAACACACACTAACAGACTATGATACAAATTTTACCAAAACACAAATATTGTGTAATAACACTAGTTCCATTTCCTTAAGAAATACCCTAAACATAACTCTCATGAAAAGCACATAGATATTAGGAATTACTTTCTTATGAATCACACACCAAAAAACAGATATCATTCTTTAATTTATCGGAATGCAAGATCAACTTATAACCCCCCGACCCCTCTAGACTGGAGTCAGTGCATCAATTTTTATATCGGCACGGTTAAAAGGAATGAAAATATTGAAGGAATGATCAGTTTCATAGTCTTGAAGAAACTAGATACATATATGTAACTAATATTACATTGTAAAATGTTACAAAATACAATACATAACAAAAACTAAAAACTGCATCCACATGAACTTAATAAATAATCTCTACTTCATCCCCTGTTGAAGGTAAATAGTGAAAGGGGTGAGCTCAAATGATAAGTAAGGGTTAAAAATGGAGCAATAATGAATCAATAATAATTTAATTTTAAACAATTTGACATAGTCAACATGGCATGGTGAATAAATGAAAAACTCACGTCATTAATAAACTGAGAATGAAACTGCATCTATAGATTTTTTCATAGTAAAAACTTCATGGATAGTAATAATTGATAATGAATAAAGAGAATTATTATTAATTTTACTTCAAGTATCAGGAAAATAATACCATAATACCGTTAAAATAGTTTAGTTTTGTGGGTAGAAACCAGTCTGATTTTTGGAAACAAACTCAAAGGGTTTTTCGCCAACTGATTTGTCTCATGAGACCTACCGATACATCGAGGGGATATAGCGGGCCCCACCCACCACTACATGTCCAAATAATTCTTATACATTTATTCAATACAAGATAAATATTCCTTTTCAATTTCCGTATAGAGTAGAGTATATAGATTCATCAATATTTCCACAATTAAAATAACATTCCAAATAAACACCGTATGAAAAATGGTATATGGTTTAGACAACAAACATATCCATGATATGATATTATGGATATTAAATATAAAAATAATTTTAAATGAAATGTGATCTCAAATTTGTAGTAGGTACACCACATAAGGATTATTAGGTGGACCACACAAAGTTAGTCAGAACAAAATAGAAGTTGAGACAAAGTCTCTTAACACAATGTAATCGGTCGAATCATATGACCAGAACATAATAACCCCCAAATAAATCACTAAATAAAATGAATATAAATATAATAATATTATTATATATCAAATGGAAGTACACATATACCACATAAATGAAATAAGTGGTGAACAATGAAAATCTCACAGAGATGAAAGCGAGATGAGAAACCCCTTACCTTTTGATCAAGTGTGTTTTTAGTTTGTTTTAGTGACCCGAATAACCATATTTATATTGATTAATTAATAATTCCTGAACCTCCTATACATATAATTTATTTATTATAATCTTATTAGGTTTATTCATGGAACTTTTAATTTCTTTAAGAGGTTTAATTTTATTGGTTTGGAAGCATTTTCTTCTTTGGTTTTCATGATTCGTTTACTTGAGTTCCTGAATGGAAGTTCATTTGAAATGTGGTAAAACATACAGAATTGTTAATATATCTTATTAATGTCATTAAGGAGATATTAATTATCTTATAATTATTTTGGGTTATATATCATGATGATGATTCATTAGTTAAAAGTTTATTACAAATATTCGGATTAACTTGGTCGTTTTGTTCATAATGAACTTGTTTTGTATTATTATTTTATATTATGAGTATATAAGGATTATAGAACATTAATGAGATGAAATAAATAAATTATTGTCTGGTTCAACCATTAAAATGTTTTCATGACCAGTAATGAAGGAGAAATTGAAGAATGAAACTATGTCATCCACAAAGGTTATAAATTGGAACCTCATGGATATTTATTTCGTTTATAAAAATAAAAGGGAGGGAGTAAGAATATTGATGATGGTTCTTGCATTCACATGATATAATTCCAGTATATAGATGATAAGGGGTTTATAATTTTCATTTGGATAGAGGAGGTGAGGAGAAAAAAAAGAAAAGATATGAACTTGAAAATAAAAGAAAATGTGAGAGATCCCTTACGAAAATTTTACAGCCTAACGACATCGCTTAAAATTTCATAAAATAAAATGTTCAGAGAAAAAGGGCATCTCAACATATTTAAATCAAAATAAAATAAATAATAACACAAAAAATTAAACCCCCAATACATGATAATGGAAAATCAAATAGATAACATAAAATAAGTGTCGACTAAAAGAAGGGATTGAATGATTCCCTTAGCTTGTAGAGAAACTCCTAGATCATGATGGATGTGACCTTGGGGTTTGATAACACCTTGGGATGACTCCTAGGGAGGTAATACCACCATATCTTTGAGGATATTGATTTTTTAATGAATTAAAACGAAGGGGTTGAGTGGGTATTTATAGTAATTAAGAGATAGTTTTTTATTAATTAAAATGGACACCTCATTAGTGGTTTTCGCAAAACCATGGGCTTGCCGACGGTATTTTCCCATGGTTTTAGCCACTTGGGACACCTCATGGAATAAGGTACTATACACAAGTTGACCATAATTTTATATTTAATTATTACATCATTATAATTTCATTAAACTACCAAAAACTAAAAACTGTATTTTTAATATTCACAGAAAATTCAAGTATTTTAGAAAAAACCCAAAAATTTACCATAAGCATTTTTCAACACGTAGAATTCCAAAATGAACTCCATTTTTAGAGAATATTTTTCTACAAATTTCAAATTTAATTTTTAAATAAAATCATAGTTAATTTATAAAATACAATTTTGAAAGGTATAATTAGTTCTATATCACATTAAAAAATAAATTAAGATCTCATTATCTTATTAACTTATAAAAATAATATATAATCATTATTTACTATTTATAAGGGTCACATTACTATTAATAAGGTTATGTTACTGTTCATAAAAAACCAAGTTGGTTCTGTTAGAATCTAAACGTCTTACTGATCACAACTCTCATGACCATTTTTTGAAATTCAAAATATAGAAGTGGAAATTTTTTGTTTTATGGAAAGCTTATAACTTTCTCCTATAATATTCTGATTCCAAATAGATATAATGCTTCATGAAATATAGGGTATATAATTAATAGAAAGTATTTAAGAGGAATATACCATAAAATGTTTGGGGTATTATATTATTCCCTCCCTCAGAAATTTCATCCTCAAAATTTTAAGTATAAAGCCCACAAAAAATATGTGGATGGTTCTTCTTCCTAACATCCTCAGGTTCCCATGTTGCTTCCTCTATATTCTGGTTTCTCCAAAGAACCTTTAATATAATAGTTGTTTGATTTCCCAATACCTACTCCCTTGTGTCCAAAATCCCAATAGGTTATTCACAGTATGAAAAATCAGGTTCCAGTTCAATTTCATCGTAGGTGAGTACATGCATTGGGTCTATCGTGTATTTCTTCAACAATGACACATGGAATTCATCATGGACTTTGGAGAGACTTGGAGGCATTGCTAAATGGTAAGATACTGCTCTGATTCTTTCCAGAATTTCAAATGGTATGATATACCTGGGGCATAGTTTCCCTTTCTTGTCGAATATTAAGACACCTTTCCATGGAGATGCTTTTAGAAAGACATGATCTCCCACTTGGAATTCCAAATCTTTCCTCCGGTTTTTAGCATAAATCTTCTTCCTACTTTGGGATCCTTTAATATGGGCTTGGATTGTCTTCACCTGTGTCGTGGTCTCTTCAATAAGTTTGGGCCCTATAAGTTTCCTCTCACCAACTTCATCCCAATAAGTTGGAGATCTATATCTCTTTTCCTATAATGCTTCATATGGAGCTGTTTGAATACTAGAGTGGAAACTATTGTTGTATGAAAATTACACCAAAGGCAAGTATTGATCCCACATACCTTGGAAGTCAAGATAGCATGAACTCAACATATATTCTAGAGTTTGAATAGTCCTTTCAAACTGTCTGTCAGTTTGGGGGTGATAAGCAGTACTCATACGAAGCTCAGTATTCAAAGCCTTCTATATACTTTTCTAGAATTTTAATGTAAACCGGGGATCTCGATCGGACACAATCGATAAAGGTGCACCATGAAGTCTTAAAACTTCATTAATATAAAGTCTTTCCAGATTCTCAAGTGGTAAATCCTATCTTATAGGAATGAAATGTGCTGATTTTGTGAGACGATCAACAATTACCCATATTGCATCGTTCCTTCTAAATTTTCTCGGTAGTCCAGTGAAAAAATCCATCATAATGTTATCACACTTCCACATAGGAATAGGTAGAGGTTGCATCAATCTTCTAGGATGTTTCATTTATGCCTTCACTTGTTGACAAACTAGACACATTAACATGTAGTGGGAAATTTCCTGCTTCATATTATCCCACCAAAAATATTCCTTCAAATCTCTATACATCTTTGTGCTACCCTGGTGTATAGATAAATTTGAGCTATGACCATCGTCTAATAGTTTCCTTTTTAGTTTAGGTATTGATGGAACGCATAATCTCTTCCGAAACATTAGAACTCCTTCCTCATACACAAATTCTTCTGATCTCCCATCCTTAACAGTAATAATTTTCTTGTGTATATTTTCATCATCAAATTAAGATCTTTTTTATCTTCTCTAGTAAAGATGGTTGACCAATCATTTTAAAGAGGAAATATTTTTCCCCTTCCTTAACAATTCCCATATCCTTCTTTAGTAGATCCATGAATATATGATCTCTCTCAATCCTCATTTGAGTCACAAGTCCATGATCATTTTTTCTTAATGCATCTGCCACTTTATTTTCCTTTCCTAAGTGGTAGTGTATTGAACAATTGTAATTTTTGATTAACTTGAGCCATCTTTTTCACCTCATGTTGAGTCATTTTTCTGTGAAAATTTATTTCAAACTCTTGTGATCTATGTATATCTCAAATTTTTCACCGTAAAGATAATGTATCCATATCTTTAGAGCAAAGATTATAGCTGCTAACTCATGTTCATGTGTTGGATAATTTTTCTATTTAGTCTTCAACTACCTTGATGCAAAGCAGCAACTTTACCATTTTTCATAAGGATACAACCTAGCCTATTCATTGATGAATTACTATATATTAAAAATCCATCAATTTAATATGGAAGAGTAAAAATTGGAGCATTGACCAATATTCTTTTAAATTCCTTAAGGAATTTTGTACATTCTTTTGTCCACACAAAATTAACCCCTTTTTGTGTGAGCTTGGTTAGCGGGTTAGCCAGTCGGGTGAAATTCTGAATGAAATGCCAATAGTAACTTACTATTACAATAAAACTACATACCTCAGTTATGTTTGTTGGCGTGGTCCAATATTGGATTTCCTTTGTCTTCATAGGATCAAATAGGATTCCATCCCTAGAGATAATATGACCTTGAAAAGAAACTGATTGGAAAAAAAATTATCACTTTCTAAAGTTCCCATATAATTCGTTTCTTCTAAGAGTTTTTAGATAATTTTTAAGTGAGCCTCATGGTCTTCATATATTTTTGAGTATACCATGATATCATTGATGAATACCATAACAAAGTTATCAAGATATTCCTTGAAAACTCTATTCATTAAATGCATAAAAATTGATGGTTAATTCGTCAGTCTAAAAGGCGTCACTGTAAACTCGTAATGCCCATATGTGGTTCGAAATGTTGTCTTTTGAATATCTTCCTTCCTCACACATAGTTGATGATATCCAGATCAAAGGTCAATATTTGGAAATTATTGATATCCATGAATTTGATCAAATAAATCATTAATCCAGGGAAGAGGATACTTATTTTTTTTGTAATAGAATTGTTTTCCCTATAATCAATGAATAGCCTCATGGATCCATCTTTTTTTTACAAACAAAACCGGGGCTCCTCATATAGAAACACTAGGTCGAATAAATATTTTTTCACTCAACTCCTCTAGTGTTTTCTTTAGTTCCACTAACTCCATAGTGGCCATTCTATAGGGGGTCTTTGATATAGGTCTTAAACCAAGAATTAAGTCAATGAAAAACTCAATTTCCCGCTCTGGGGGATGTCTGGGTAAATCCTCTAGAAACACATCAATGAATTATTTCACTATATCCACATCTTCAATTTAAATATTTCTTTCCTCACCCATAGATATTGGGTTCTCTTCCTCTCCAAAAATTGAATTAAATAGAGCTACTGGGGGTGGGTTTAGATAAGAATCATATGACGAGGTCTCCATTCTAGAGATAAGAAATTCTACATCATTTTCAAAAAATGAAACTTCTTTTTTCTTACAATAAATATTCACATCATAATTTAAAAACAATCAATACTGAGAATTATATCAAATTAAGTCATTGGTATGATGATAAGGTTAGAAACTAAAGCACGTTTAGGTGTCACAAGGGGGACTAGTCGACATGCCTTTGTTGCAATGATGCATCCCCTAGGAGTTTTGACTGATAACTCCTTTATTAAATCAAATTGGACATGTCTAATTTTCTTGGAAAACATGGAATATATAAATGAATGAAATGATCAAGAATCAAACAACATGTTGGATAAGTTTGAGGAAACAATTAAAGTACCTTCCACCACACCATTATGTACTTCACCTTTCGTAGTTGTAATCGCATAAGCTCTTCCTTCCTCTCTTGGATTTTTCTGAGGCATGTTTCCTTGGCCCTTCGGACACTCATTGGCATAATGTCCCATATCCCTACAATTGTTGCATTGAAGATCATCAAATTGTTTCTTCCCCATGCATTCATGGGATTGATGACCCTTTTCTCCACACTTATAGCAGACTCCCATGCATTTTAAGAATTTATCGAGATGATTCTTTCCAAATTTTTCACATAATGGGAATTTTGTAATTCCCTTGTTATTCTTTGGTGATTCTCTTTTCCCTTGGTTATCAGAGTACCTCTTCTTATCTCGGTTCCCCTTGAAAAAATTTGAACTATCAAATTCTTTCTCTGTTTTGATGGCAGTTACTACAATTTCATTATATGATGAAAATGTTTGAGAAACCAGTTCCCTTCGAAGACTTGGCATAATACTTTCAAATAAATGATCAATATTGTTTTTCGAGTCACGTATATAATATATGGAATACCTGGATAGCCTTATGAAGGTAGCCTCATACTCTACAACACTGTCTTCTTCCCTCTTCATTAAGCCAAGGAATTTCATCTTCATTTCGGTTCATTGCTCACGAGGGAAATATTTTTCAAAGAAAATTTCCTTAAAAGTACTCCATTACATATATTCTATTTCTTATTCCTTTGTGGTATTCTGAATCAAGGACCTCCATTGATCAGCATCACCCATGAGAAAATATGATGCCGGAACTAAAATTTCATTTTCATTGCATTTTAATGCCATGAATATCTTTTCAAGGTACTTTATCCATTTCTCAACAACCACTAGATTAGTAGTCCCACTAAAAAATGTGGGCTTCTTCTATATGAAACAATCCAACACAGGTGTGGAATGGTTTTTCGTTACAACCTGAGTAAGTTCTCCCAATATAGTCATGATCTGATCTGCTCCAACATTGACTGTGTTGACTTTCTCAGTAGGTAGATCCCTACCTTGCCCATGAGTATTGATTACCATTCATCCATTAGACTCCATTTATAAATAATGGGATACACTAGATTATTTTATGAATCTCAAATACGAAATCCCTAAACATAGATTGAAATTATATGCATAGTTAATCTTATAAACATGTTTTCTCTATGTAAAAATTTACATTAAACTCTTTAATAATGGCTTGTAAAGAAAATGTGAATTATCTTAAGCATATCCCCCAGGAGTGTCGTAACCAAGGGTGTAGCAAGTCCCATGGTCGTGCACCAGTTTACGTTCGATTCTAGCTCCAAGCAGTGTTTTTGGGTTTTACCCATAGATACATTTGTTCTAGAGCCGCCTCTACCTGCTTGTATCCAGACAGGGATGTATTTCTTGAAAGATCCACATAATCTATTCCTTACAAAAATACCAGGACATTCTTGTACGTTTATCCTCAAATACTACATTAGGGCTTTGTTCCCTACTATACATTTCCTACTCTAGTTTCTATGTTTTCTACGAAACTTCCTCAGATACCAACTGTAATACCCCGACCCCTATAGACCTGAGTCGTTGAACTACTTTTTATATTGGAATGGATAGAAGGAATGAAAATCCAAAAGGAACAATAAGTTTAGGAATCATTAAGAAACGATATACATAAATGTAACTCAAATTACATTGGAAAAGGTTACAAAATACAATACATAACAAAAACTAAAAACTGCATCCACAGGAACTCAATAGATGATCTCTTCTTCATCACCTGTTGAAGGTAAATAGTGAAATGGGTGAGTTCAAATGATTAGTAAGGATTACAAATGTTATAATCATGAATCAATAATATCTTATTTGTAAATAATTTGACATAATCAACATGGCATGATGAATAAATGAAAAACTCATGCCATTAATAAACTGAGAATGAAACTGCATCCATAGATTTTGTCATAGTGAAAACCTCATGGATAGTAATATTTGATGATGAATAAAAAGAATGCTTATTAATTGGAAATCATTTATCTGGAACATGATACCATAATATCGTTAAAACGGTTTAGTTTTGAGGGTAGAAACCCATTAGATTTTTGGAAACAAACTCGAATGGTTTGTCTCCAACTTATTTGTCTCATGAGACCTACCGATGCATCTTGGGGATATAGTGGGCCCCAACCGCCACTGAATGTCCAAATAATTCTGTATAGATTGATCCTATACAATATAAATATGCCTTTTCTATATCTGTATAGAGTAGAGTATACAGATTCATCAATATTTCCATAATTAAAACAACATTCCAAATAAACATCGTATGTAAAATGGTATACAGTTTGGACAACAAACATATCCATGATATGAGATTATGGATATTTAATAAAAATATAATTTCAAATGAAAATTGATCTCAAATGATAAGTAGGTACATCACATATGGATTATTAGGTGCACCACATAAAGTTAGTCACAACAAAATAGTAGTTGAGACAAAGTCTCTTACCACAATTTAACAAGTCAAATCATATGACCATAACATAATAACCCTAAAATGAATCATTTAATAACATTAATATAAATATAATCATGTTATTATATATCAAATGGAAGTACACATATACCATATACAAGAAATAAGTGGTGAACAATGAAAATATCACTGAGATGAAAGTGAGATGAGAAACCCCTTACCTTTTGCTCGCGTGTATTATTCTTTGTTTTTATGACCTGAATAAAAAAATTTAGATTCATTAATTAATAATCCAGGAACCTAATATAAATTTAATTGATTTATTATAACCTTATTAGGTTCATTCATGTCCCTTTTAATGGGTTTAATAGGTTCAATTTTATTGGTTTGGAAGCATTTTCTTCCTTGGTTTTCGTGATTTGTTTAATTGCTTTCATGAACAGATCTTCGATTGAAATGTGTTTAAACATCTGGAATTGTTAATATATCTTAGGAATGAAATTAAGGATATATAGATGATCTTATAATGATTTTGGTTTTTATACCATGATGATGATTCATTAGTTAAAAGTTTATTACAAATATTCGAATTAACTTGGTCATTTTGTTCATAATGAAATTGTTTGTATTATTATTTTATATTACGAGTGTCTAAAGATTACAGAAAATTAATGAGAATGAATAAATATATTTTTATCTGGTTCAATCATTAAAATGGTTTCATGACCAGTAATGAAGGAGAAAGTGAAGAACGAAACTCTGTCGTCAACAAAGGAAATAAATTGGAATCTCATGGATGTTGATTTCGTTTATAAAAATAAAACGGAGGGAGTGAGAATATTGATGACGATTCTTCCATTCACATTAAATAATTAAAATATATAGATTATAATATATTTTATCGTGATAATTTGGACAGAATAGGTGATGTGGGAAAAATAAAATAAAAGAACTTGAAATAAAAGAAAAGGTGAGAGATCCCTTTTGAAAATTCGATAGTCTAACAGCGTCGCTTAAAATTTCATAAAATAAAATGATGAGAGAAAAAGGGAATATAATCATATTTAACTAAAAATGACAGTAAGAAGAACTAATAACATCAAAACCCAACATATTAGAATGGAAAATCAAATAGATAACATAAAAGAAGTGTCGACTAAAAGAAGAGAATGAAGGATTCCCTTACCTTGTCGAGTAACTACTAGATCCTGTAGGATGGGACCTTGGAGGTTTGAGGAAACCTTGGGATGACTCTTAGGGAGGTAATAACACCATATCATAGAGGATATTGAGTTTTGAATGAAATAAAACGAAGGGGGTGAGTGGGTATTTTTAGTAATTAAGAGTGAGTTTTTTATTAATTAAAAGGGACGCCTCATTAGTGGTTTTTGAAAAACCATGGGCTTTATCATGGTATCGTCCCATGATTTTATCCAATTGGGAAACCTTATGTCATAAGTTTCTGTAAAAAAAGTATACCATAATTTTATATTTAATTATTACATCATTATGATGTCATTAAACTATCGAGAACTCAAAACTGTATTTTTACTATTCATGGAAAATTCATGTATTTTAAAAAAATCCCAACAAATCACCTGAACCATTTCTCAACATGTAGAATTCAAAAATGAACTCCATTTTTAAAAAATATTTTTCTATGTATTTCTAATTTAATTTTTAAATAAAATCAAAGTAACTTCATAAAAAACAATTTTTAAAGGTATAATTTGTTATATATCACATTAAAAAATAAATTAAGATCTCATTATCTTATTACCCTAAAAAATAAAATATAATCATTATTTAATATTTATAATAGGAATATTACTATTAATATTACATTTTATAAGGGTATACAACTATTCATCAAAAAATCAAGTTCGTTCTATCAGGCTCCAAATGACTTACTGGTCCCAACTCTAGATGACCGTTTTTCGAAATTCAAATCATATAAGTGGAAAATTTATGTTTTATGGATAGCTTATAACTTTCTCCTATAATTTTCTGATTCAAAAAATACAAAATGATTCATAAAATATAGGCTATCTAAGGAATAGAAAGTATTTAAGAAGAACATACCATAAAATTTTTGGGGTGTTATAAAACTTGCTGATATTTTCATAAAATTTTTACCCTTCGATAGATTTGAATAAATGAAACAAAAGTTAGGAATGACAATTATGAGGAAATATTCCATATAACCTCTTTGTTAAGATATATCTTCTTATAGTAACATACTCCTTTTCATAGGGGGAGTACATTTTCGAGGTAGTAAAATTTTTTCTTAATCAAAGTTTTTTTCATAGTGACTTTTTATTCATAATCAATTTTTTGTAGTGAAATTTTAATTCGTAATAAAAATTATTCTTAGGGAAAATTTTTCCGTAATCAAATTTTTTCTCGTACTAAAATTTATTTTTCATAATCAACATTTACTTCTTACTTAATAAATGTTTTCAAAATCTAATGTTTTTTTAAGAAAATTTTTCCTCATTATAGATAATTTTACCTAGCAATCTGGAAGGTGTGTTTCCTTTCAAAAAAATTTGTAATCATTTTTTACAAGTTAGTATTTTTAAAATTTTTAAGAAAAATTTTCAGATTCACTTTTCCTTAAATCTAAATTTTTAGCCAAAAAAATCAAAATATCATAACCAACAAAATCCATTTTTCAGCTATCATGTTTACTGTCAGATCTGATTGAGAGTATTTCAACAGTTGGATCAATCAAATAAGATGAACCGTTGCCCAAAATTCCTATATAAGTACCCCTGATGTTTGTCCCACATCAGTTTTCAAATCCTTGGAATGTTGAAGTTTTCTCTACTTAAGGAAGTTTTGAATCATCAGGTTTTCCTCAATTCCAAATGTCTGTGGAAGCTTCTCCTCAGAATCAAATTTCATCTATAAAGGAAATCTCTGAATGGAACATATATAGAGAAAGTTTAGTCATTCGGAAATTCGTTCCTTAGTATGATTCTATTATCTAGAAAAATATCAAATTGAATGGATGGGAGAACTTATGTGTATCCAAACTGAAGGCACAATATTCGATTTATCCAGATTTGCTGATAGAATTCTGTGATTCTATGAGTCTTTTCAATGAAGGAGGGAGAGATGTGTTTTCATTTAAGAGCTATGAAGAAACATACTTTCTTTCTTATAGCAAGGCTTCAAGAATAATTGGAATTTCATATGAGGGTGAATCAGAATTTTCCATCCATAAGTTACTAGATGTTTCAAGATTATTTAATAAGGAAAAGGATATGGAATGCCTTGGTTTGAGAGAAGTAAAGAATCCAAAGATTATTCCTCTCTCTACAAATCTCCGGAATCTAGAATTATGGGTTTAGGGATTTCTCATTTTGAGAAAATATGACAAGGATTCCCTAAAGAAGAGTGATATTTATTCTTTACACTTTCCAGTGAATCTCATAAAGAAAAATTTGGTGAAGTATGTTTTGCTGACAATCATGAATATCATGAATAGAACTTTGAAATCTAAAATCATCATGTATCTGGTTATCCTTTCCATGATCTTTTGTCTATAATCGTTCAAAATCCATTGTAGTTCTATGCCAATGAATTTTAAGGTAATTTTTTTTGAGTGATGATACTCTAAGGAGAAATAATGTTGGTTAACCTAGTGAATTTGGAGAATTCTATGATTTTTCTGAGTTAGAAATAGAAGCTTTATCAAAGAAACAGGATGTGGATGAGACTTCAAAGAAGGGTGGAAAGAAGAGGATTGATAAGGAATCAACAGAGACACAAAAATCTCCTACTATTAAGGAAACTCAATCTGCACCTCCAAAACCGAAGAAGTAAAAGACTTTTCCAGATGAAGTGGTTGCCAAGTGGAGAGAAGACAAGAAGAATAAGAAATAAGTGGAGCCTGGTTTTGGCTTAGAGCCTACAGAGGAAAAATCTTTAAAGTTAAAGGATTCTGAGGATCTTGGGAAGCAAGATAATGAAAAGAAGCAGAGGAAAAAGATATCAGAGGATGAGATCTTTCAATCCCTTCTTAAGGATACTGAGAAATCCTCTGAACAAATTCAAGTACCAGAATCGTTTTTTCAAGAATCACTTCTAGTGAACCCGAGAAATAAGATGGTAATTCTAGAACTAGAAGAAGAAAAAATAATAATTTAGGATGAAGAATTCGAAGAAGAAGAAGAATAAGGAAGTGGTGATATTGATGATATGATAAATAAAGTGGAGGAATATCATGATACAGATATTCCTTCTAAGAATCCTTCAATATGAACTTCTGAAGCAAAATCTTTAAAACATGGTACCCCAGGAAAATATGAAAAAGGTCCTGAAGAAGTGAATAAACCATCTAAAGAAGAGCATAGTAATCATGATTTAATTCAAATGGAAGATCTTGTGGTAGGTGCCAAGAAATAAAATCATGAGGAAGACAATATTGTTCAATTATCAGATAGTGAACATGAATCACCCAATGTAGAAAAAATCATTCTAAGAGCTGATTAGGGAAAATAGGTGTTGGTTGAAACACCTAATAAATCTTTATTGAAAAATAAATATGTTGGTGGTTCATAAAAAAGGAAATATGAGGAGATAGAAAAATAATCCTCACTACCCAAGCTGTCTGATTCAGAATCATCCTCTCCTGGACATGATTTTATAGTTTAATCTTTGAAAAACTGGTTGATAATATTCTCTTATTTCTGAGTATAGACTTGAGGTGCCAGATGCTTCAACACTCCTTTAATTAGAATGTATATTCAGTCACCATGCTTGTGTATAATTTTTTCAGTCTTGAGTCCAATTCCAAAACATTCTTCATTGGATATGAAGCCCACAAAAGATCGTGCAAGTAAATCAAAAATTGGTAAAGAAAAATAATAAAAGAGATGAGATTCCATGATGATTTTCAATAATGTGTGATGGATTCTTTTGACACCAAAGATGGGAAGTTTAAAGATCCTACTAAGAGTTTTGAGGGAAAGCAAAGTCTCGAGCAGAAAACTCAGAATTATGAAGTCAAGGATCTGAATGGGAATCTTAATTCAGTGGCTATGAATTGGAAGAGGGAAAGGGATCTGAGAATAGAGTTTGAAGAAAATCTTGCTATGAAAGAAGATGTTTTTAAGGCTTAGGAATATATTATTAAATCTCAAGAAGAAAATATCAAAGCCTTAGAGAAGAAAAATGAAGATCAATATTAACTACCCAAGTGTGTGGAAGAAGATCACAAGGAGATAAAAAAGATGAAAATCATGTTAAAGAAGTTAATGCCGATGGAGAAATAATGATAATTTTCCCCAATATTATATTTTATTTTATTTTCCTTCCATGTAAAAATTATTTTAATCTTAATGAAATTTTCATTGTCCCTTATATATGTTTTGTTGTATAGTACTAATATTTCAGGTACCATATTTTTTCCATTCTCATTTTTCCTTTTTGAAACTCACAAAGGGGGAGAAAGGAATGATAAAAATAATACTACATAAAGAAGAGAATTAAATAAGTAAAGGGAAGTATATCTAAGGGGATGTTATTATCAAAGAATATTTTTGTATGCAAAAATATGTAAAATCATTTAAAAAAATAAAGAATACGATCTATAGGGATTTGAAAGCCTAAGGGAGAGTTAGTCGTATTCACCATGATTAATAAGTAAATGGAGATAAGTTTTTATTTTCAGCTCCATAAAGAAAAACTCTATGTCCTTTTTTATATCAATATTTTTGTGCTTTTCAAAAAGGGGCTGATTGTTGAGTCAATAAGTTTTCTTTATGATTTTCACAATCATCTATATTTTGATAATCACACACACTTTATCTTAAGGCAAATTGTTTTTCCTAAGAATTATCTAAATAACGAAAATTTTCCTTCCCCAAAGAAAATTTTATCATTACCTATGTTTTAATTTTTCATTTTATAGTTTCCTTAAATCTAACTCATTTTATTCCTATGTCTAAAATTTGTTTTCACATCTATTACCTCAGAATCCTATGAATCCTTTATTATAGAGTATTATTTTTTCAGGTTCTGAATTCAGACTCAAAATTCTATGAAATTTAGACTCTGAATTCTCAGAAATTCAGACTCCAGATTTCCTAAAATTCAGACTCTGAATTCCTTAGAATTCCAATTTTGAATTCCTCAGAATTATGACTCTGAATTCCTTATAATTCATTCTCCGAATTTCTCAGAATTCAGACTCTGAATTCTCTGAAATTCGGACTCTGAATTCCTCATAATTCCCACTCCGAATTCTATGAAATTCAGACTCTAAATTATCTGAAATTTAGGCTCTGAATTCATCAGAATATAGACTCTTAATTCCTTAGAATTCAGACTCTGAATTTCTTATAATTATGACTCCAAATTCCTTATAATTCAGACTCCAAATTCATAAAAATTCAGGTTTGGAATTCCTTAAAAAATAGAATCCAAATATCCATGAGTTATAGTCTCTGAATTTTTATTGGGTTAGACATCGAACATTATTTTTCCCTTATAATCCAAAAATTAGATTTTGTTAAGAAACATTATTTTACTTACACTTGTTATAGTTATGAAAGAATGTCGTAAAATCTATTTCTAACTAACCATTGTCTGAGTGACACATGTACAGGTCCATATGATATTCAAGGAAAAATATGACCATTGGAGTTAGGTGGCGACCTTTGAATAAGTTCCTATAAATAGGAGCTCATTTGAACGAGATCATATAATTTACAATTTACAATTCCATCACTCTAGAGATTTCATGTTGTTGAAGTGATTTCTAGTGTGAGATACTCTCATGCCTTGTGCATACCGAACAACTTGTTTAGATTGCTTCATGCGACTATTATTATTTCTATGTACAATCGAGGAATTCTGGGGATAGGAAGACAAAGGTTCCAACTACCTTAAAGTTTGAGGACTTTTGGCGATAGGAAGACTGAGGTTCCAACTACCTTAAAGTTTGAGGCCATGAGGGGATAGCAAGAAAGATTCTGATATTCTTATCGATGGCTTACCCTGGTGTGGTTAAGACCGACTTTTTTGAAAGTATAAATCAAGAGACCTTTATCCAAGGTTTTTAGATACCCTTCTATTTGGGTTAAAATAATTCACACTTGTTACTTGTTTTGTTTCAAATTTATTCCCACTGTATTTTAATAAAGGAAGAAAGTATAACATTCTTATTCTTTCATGTTATTTTGTATACTATAATAAGTAATATTCTATATTCTTTAAGGTAGAATCTTTTCATTTTAAACATTCCTTAAGTTTAATTTCCATAACCATATTTCTAGAACCTAGAAAGTTTGTAGAACTAAAAGAGGTCTTGGGAATTGACCTTGTTTAACCCTGTTAAACGTAGTTTTCCTTAAGGTTAAAAATGGAAGTTTTTTTAAACATATGATTCACCCCTCTCTTTTAATTGAGAATCTACATCATTAATTTGATCGTACAACTTAATGAAATTACAACTAAAATCAGAAGCACAAGGTTCCCTCTAGTATTTTTTTAAATTTTTTCCTAGTTGGATTTATCTTCAATAAATTAAATGAATATTTTAGATGTTTTAAGAACAACCTCAAATATAAAATTCATATTCTGTCATGGTCAAAATGGTATTATATGTATCTACCAAAACTATGTAAAATAAGATGATGTAAAATCCTAGAAATTTTATAAATTGTATAGGAAAGGAAGAGGAAACACCATTACTTATTGTTAATCAGAATAGTTAGGATTTAGTAGCTAAAGCTATTTATTATTATACCTCTATCAAAAAAAGTTCATGATATGATGATTTCATTGATTCTTTCAAAGAATTACAAATTGAGGGGAAATACAATCTTAAGGATGTTCATATTGGTGTGGTGATCTATATCTTCATAAAAGAGTGTTTTGGGAAAAAAAATTATTACTGGAAGAATAGCCTGATTCTATGGAGGATGTATTAATAGAGAATATGAGTTCCCATAACTTTCTCACAATGATATTTAATGAAAAGGATGAATAGAACATAGTTTTTAGTAAAATGGTTCATATAGTTAATGATTAATTTTAAATATTCTTTTTGTGAGAAATATTTTTTTCAAAAGCTTATTAAGGGGTAATTCCATTCATTAGATAAATATCCTAAAGTCTTTATGGATTCCAGATACTTCTAACTAGAAGTTGAATACAAATGTGTAAAAGAGATGGATAATTATTTGTTGGAGTCAAAAATATATGCATAAGGTTAAAATAAAAAAAATAGAGTTTTTAGGGAGATAATTTTAGATCAACAGAAGATCAAAACAACTCTCAAAATTAAACGTTGGGAGATAAATTTTTAATTAAAGAAATTGGATGATTCATAATATGATCCTTCTAAATATTTTGAGAAAAATGTACTACTATACAAACATCATAGATGATTCATGCATTAAATAATGGTCAAATTGGTGGAAAATATAGACTAATATCATGTGTAGAAACATCCACCTCCATCTCCTAAAAAAGGGTGACTCATTTTCTTGTTCAAGCTATTAACACTTATTTAGGATTTTCTAGTAGTGTGGGTAAAAATTTAAAAACTATACAAATTTGGATTGAGAAAATCTTGGAGAAAAAACTAATAAGTGAATGGTGTAGGTGAGTATTTTCATGAAATTATACCCCCCAAACCAAGCACAAATTCGTGGATTATAAATTCATAAACAGCAAGGCATCAAATTTAGTAAATCTAGAAAAACTACAACCAAATAGAAAATAAAATGGTTGAATGAAATATATTTGTGTTGTTAGAGGTTCTAAAACATGTCCAAAAACTGTTAGAATAAAATTTCATCATGGGGAAGCCAAATAAAGTCAGAATATTGGGGAAAAAAGTTGGGAGTCAAAGGAAACCTACTAAATGAAGACATGCACTAGAAAAAACAAAATAAATTTTTATGTGAAAAATAAATTTGAATGAATTGGAAATTTATATATATTGTAAAAAATTTATGGAAATAGTTATGATGGTTATTATAAACTATCTCATTATTATCCATTTACTGATGAAAAGTGAGAAAATCAATTGTTTGAGAAGTAGGTAATGAAACAGTACAAGTCTACCTCCATCAGAGATGAATCACTAAATAAGGTTGAAAAAAAATAACTCTCGATATATTAATAAAAAAGGAAGATAGGTATGTTACGCATACTAGAAATAAATTCTAATATTATGGAACTAAAGGTTACACCATGAACCATTATAATATGTACATGAATAAAAAATTATATTTTCAAAAATTGTCTTCGAAAAGAGAGTTGGTCTAATAATGTGATAGTACGATTTCCATGGCTATAGGAACTCCTTGTGAAGATTATTCGAATCTACCTAAGAAGTAAAAAATGAAAAATAAAGAATAAGTTTGTAGTGGGTGAAACAATGTGGGAAAAATGGTTGTTTGATATATTATTATTTTTCTTGTACATTTGAAATAAAATGGGAAATCATCAATAAGCTCGAGTTATAAAAATATCACTACAAATAACAATTACACACTTAAGAACAAGTCTAAGAATGTGTTCCACGATTGTCGAACCAAATGGTCTGATAATTTAGAGTTGAGTATAATTCTAGAGAAATCTAGAAAGAAAGCTATGACTATGTTTTCTAAAGTTAATAATCTAATTCCTACTAATAATAAAAGTGAATGTGGAAAAACATGCATTCTAACACAAAAAGGAAAAAAAATAAAAGATAAATATGGGGAAATCTAGAACAGTTATAGATATTACATTACATTAAGAAAGTAATATTTTTGTTTTTGAAACCTATATCATTCAAGTTTCTTATTATGAGGAGCTATAGTAAAATCTAACTTATTATAGATCATATTTTGTCTTTTTAAATATTAGTAATTGAAGATGATGAACCCTAGAGAGTATCCTATATGGTTTCTCTAAATACATGTGAAGCTACCAATATTAATAAATTTTTATTGGATATGAAAATCTGGATAGCCCATACAAAATCTAATGGATGATGTATAATTTTTCCCGGTATCTATTTTAATATATATTAAATATGTTTACAAAGGGGGTGATTATCTAATTGAATAGGTGTTAACAAACACTTGAAATATTCTTATGCATTTTTCATGTGAGTATATGTTATTTAAATTGATTGAAAATATTTTTAACCTTATCTCTAATTAAGAATGAGATAAGCTCATATCACAGGTTATGAAATCATGAACAACCATTTTTAATAAACATTTAACTCTAGTTTTCTATAATGTTTTTTCTTATATATACTTATAGTTTGTTTTTATGGTTCATTTTTTAGAGAAATTTGACGCCAATCTATTCAGATGATATAGTTTTGTTATGAGGTTATTATAATTTCTAGAAATTGGTAAGAACAGATTCTTCCTAAATTATGTCTCTCATTGTGCCAGTGCATTATAAATTAAAATTGGTACCAAAAAATTGGTATCATGGAGATAAATATATTTTTGAGATGTAATGTTTGTTAAATTTAAAATAATTTATTAATAAATTTTTTTTGAACCCTCTTAATGAAAAAATGGGGGAGAGTTTGTTGTTGAAGTCCTTTGGGATGTAATTCACTATTAAGAGAAGAACCCTAAGAATTTCCTTCCCATATAATTCAAGTGGTATAAACATTGTATTAAATATTTAATAGTGATAAGTAATTAAACATGAACACTTTTGTCTCAATAGGTGGTCATTATATTACCATTTTCATTTAAAAAATGGGTAGAGAATATCATTAACATAGTATGTTATATATTCTCAAAATAAACACAATTGGGGTGTTTTACTTCACCAAATCTTGAACATGTTATATTTGTTTTCATATATGATTTTAAAAACCAATTCCATGATAATAGTACAATTAAATGATGATATTTTTGGTGAATAAGTTTGAATATACCCATGGAAGAGGTAGAGATTCTACCATTGTGTTTGTGTAGAAAAGGAGGAGTTGGTCATTGTAAAAGGAGGATTCATCCACTAAACAAAAACTAAACAACATAAATAGGATATATTTAATAATGGTTTTATCATGATTTTATAATTTAAAGGGGAAATTATAGTTGACTTGAATATAGATGGATTAAGATATATTAAAGATGATCTACACCTGATCCAATAGATGAGTTTATTGGAATACTATAATTTGAGTATAATATAAGTTTCAGTGACTTTTATATGTGTTTGAAGGAGTTTAGAAATATTTTTATAATTCTAATAATCGTTTGAAGTGGTTATTAGATGATATGATGACATTTGAGAATCTCAGGAGTGATCTAAATTCCATTTGAATCCATCTGTATAAATCTAGAATTTTTGAGTTCCCTAAAAAATGAATACGTCCTAAATGTAAGACATTTCCTATTAGAATGTATGACTTAACAATTATCATCAGTATTAAAGTGTTGAACAAAATACGTTGAGATGATAATAATATGTTAAGTTAGATAATTTTATTTTTTTTATTTTAGGTCTTTTTCTACCATATGACTTCACTATATGTCTTCCCTACCAATCGTATGACTATGGAGTCTACTGAATATTAATAAATTAATGATTGTAATACATTATCCCTAGAGAGTATTACTTTGAATGTTATGTCTTTGAAGTATCCAATTTAAATATTCAATTATTATAAAAAAGTTAAGAAACATGTTGTATCATCGTATGACTTTAGAATCTATCATCATAAGACATAATCACGGTAAGTCTTTGAAGTCCCTGGTGTAAGAATTCAACACTTATACAAAATTTGGATATTCTATTGGATGAAAAATATGATTTTCCAGATTGAAAAATGATGTAGATTGAAAATTGGGATGGTGAAATATTTTTTCAATTATGATATAAACATAAAAATCACCTAAAATGGTGTGTGATACATGATTATAAGAAAGAGAACCTCATCTTTAGGTTGTATATATTAAGATCAATGCAATTAGAAAATGAGGGTTTCTAGAATTTTTTAATTCTAATGAATGTTAAACATGATGATATTGAAGTTTGTTTTCAATTTCATAACATCAAGAAGCTTTGAGAATCCTTGGTCAAAGAAATTTTAGAGTAATATTTATGTACCAATAATAAAATTCATTTCTAGATGATGAAAAATGAAGTTGTCAGGTTTTTAATAATAAATCATATAAAAATATATTGAATCTATAGCCATTGTTTATTAAATCCTATATAATTTTCTTTTATTAATTTCTGAGGGAATTTAAATAAGAAATTATAATGAAGGATAAGAATTTTTCTAATAAAAAAAATGAAAATACTTATAGGTTTCTTAAATATATAAATGCTTAAATTATAGATTCAAATATTCTTATTTCATTCATTTATAAAAATAATTTGTTAATATGAATCCACAAAGAATAGTGTTAAGTCGCTATTATTTTTATATAATCATACTATGATTTTTAGTTGTCTTGTGTGAATATATCATGGTTCAAGATAGGGTTCCACACTAAAGAAAAGAGTGCTGTAAATTTTTGTTTAATAGTAAATATAGAAATGAAAATTTAAGTTGATCTATTTTTAATCTATGAATAAGAGGAATCCAATATTGGAGAGGAATAAAATAATACATTATTAATCCATGATTTAGAAAATGAGGATAATTTATTGAGGATATTCTTGGAATAATCCATTCGTTGAAAAATTTGTGTGAGGGAATACATGGAAACCCAAAATGGATATATTATAATTGTTCGTTTTCACTTGAAAATAATTTTTATTTTTAAAGTTAAATTTATAATATTTAGAAAATAAATAAATAATTTAATAAGATGCCTATGCAAGTGAGTTTTTTGGACCTCGAAGAGTGAAGTAAAAAAGATTCAATGCATCCATACAACAAAATAAGAACCTTATATAGTGAAATGTATGTGTGTTGTGTGAGTAAGAAACTGAAAATATAAAAACCCACAATTTTTTACATAAATATTACATATTATTTCATGAATATTATTATGATTGAGGCCAGAACCATAAATTTATTGTGTTATTAAAAACATGGATACCTAAAAATACTAGTTTATAAAAGATTTACATAATCTCCCACTAATTTATTCATAACAAGAGCCCTTTATAGTCATATCATACATAAAACCATTAAACATATCATGCAGAAAAGGAATCATTAGAATGGGTGAGCTAAAATTCTCAATAAGGGTAAAAAAGGGAGTTATCATTTATCATTTAATCATAACACGAACAAATGGCTGTGAGAACCTGATGTTAGTATTATAAAACCTTACCTATCCATTCTTATATAATAATCATGATTCATGGAATAAATAATATAAGTTCATAAGAAATGAATCATAAAGGTATAAAATAACATGAATAATCAAAGAATAAAATTGGCATAAGATCCTGTCATAAAAGGGTGTATAAAATGTGAATTAATCATAATCATAGAAATATTATATGAATTATACCCACTAAGACATTCATAATATGTTAATATTCGGATAAATTAACATTTACATATTTAAGGATTGGGATAACCTCCCATGTGACCAATTTTTGTCTTGGGATAAGCTCTAATCTACGCTCTATCTGGCTTGGGATAACCAACTTTATATTCTCTTTCAAGCTTGGGATAACCACCCATGTACCCTCATTTTGGATTAGGATAGACTATGTTCCACCCTTTGAGAGCACAAAACATTAATAATTACCCAATTCTTTTGAGGGGAATATTATTTCGATCCCACCCTTCATAAATTGATTATAAATTCATATGTTTTCCGCAATATCATAAAACATTTATCATTCCATCATAACTTTACCCATGGAAAATAAAATGGGTTTCATAAATATTTTATCTTTATAACCATAAACCAACTATATGAAGAATAAGTATGGTATTATAGAATCATATCATAAGTGAAGCATAAGTAACATCAGAGGATATTATCATAGATATAAAATTATTTTAAAAGATCACTGAAATATTTCTAGATGAAAATTACATTTTCATAATGAAATAAATAATATATAATTTATAATTTACAAAATATTATGGAAAAAAATTAATTTTAAAATAACCTTAGAAATAATTTATTGAAGATTAAAATCATTGACCGATCATGATAATAGGAAATTTCCTTCATTTGATGTATGTTAAAACAAATATTCTTTTCACATTTACAGTTGAAAAATTAATAAGTACTTCATTTAAATAAATAACATGAAAATTATATTTAAATAAATTATTGAAATACAAAATAGAGTAAAAATTAATTTAAAAATCATATGAGACTAATAAATACATTCATGAAAATATTTTGAATAAAAAATAGACACAGAAGAAAATGATTCATGACTGAATAGTAAAATAATATTCATTTTCCTATAAATATTCTCTCAAAATATTGGGCACTTAATGATAAAAAAATGAAATTAAAATATTTAATATCTATATATAACAAGAGTATAATTAAATTAATTTTTTTAATTTATAAGGATCATATATTTTACCTTAATGGAAGTCTCAGCATAAAAAATCTTCATTAAAATGAGATTGACACATAAATCCATTACTTCTTTGGTAACTTTTGAATCACATCCCCCATGAAAGGATAAATTTAAATAAAAATTTAAAAATAAATAAAATAAGAAAATTAATGATGTAATAAGTCAAATGCGTTGAATATGCACCTCATAAAATAATATCAGTTCATAACATAACATATGTCTTAAATAATACAATGTGAGACGATAACCCCATACAACTTTGTAATCCCTGAATAAAAACTCCCAAAAAAGATAACCTTATATGTATTTGTAAAATAAAAAATATTTATTGAAAAGAATCATAAAATTAATTCATGTTTATTATATATTCTACATAATTTCAACAAGTTGTTAATATGGCATATGTCTCATAGAAACAAAATTGAGCTGAGAAACCCTTACCTAAACTCTCATCTTGCATTATATGTGTTAAAACCTCTTATATAATAAATATGGATTTATTATACATATATTATATAAATATGAAAATATATATGATTGAAATATGTCATATTATTACCCTTTTATTAATATCCTTTATTAAGATCATTGTTCTTGATGATAAATGCTTTGTTTTTCATCCATGTTTTGGATAAGCAGTCATGCTCTTAAAAATTTATCATGGTTTAAAAATGTCCAATATTTTAATCATTACATTATTATCATATGTAATCATTATATCTGTTTTTATAATTATTCATAAAAAGAGGTTATGAAAAATGAATTACATCAATTTGTGGAGACAATAGTCTGTATGTACGCATGAGGGATGTTTCAATTTTTTTATGGATGGAACAAAAGAAAAGTAAATAATAATTAAAATTTATATAGACATAATAATATCTTCAATATAACTTATATCTATCAAATATATTAATATAACAATGAAATTTAAATGGTGATTTGAAATAAAATGCATCACTTTGTGGAGGTGATAGTCCACACGTACGCACGGATGATGTTTTCTTTGCTGAAAGAAAGGTAAAGGGGTGGATAATTGTTATTCCCTCATCAAAATAAAAATTTAACATATTTTACATACTAAATTAATTATTTTATAATGGATAGTGAGTTTTATAGGAGGTATAAGAAGAAATAAAATTGAAAGTGTTGAGTTATGAGGTATACCTCTTTATTAAGAAATCATATTTGGATTACACCATAACCCTAAAAAATATGGTATTCTTGAAAAAAAAATATATAGGATATAGGGAATAAATTATAATATGTATTGTGGTATCTATTGGATGAGATAGAGTAATTAGATAATGTGAATAAGGGATAAGATGAGGTTCCCCTTTATAATTGAGGGGAGGGGCACCCCTGGAATTACATAAAATATTAAATAGATATAAATTAATTTTTTGGTTCAATTATATCCAAATTGATATATTTGAAGTAGAGGATGAATATATGTATAAATACTACTATAAAATAATATTTAGACATTTTTAGGTTATTTATTAACCCTGATCTCCAAATTTTAACCCTCCCCCCCACCACCTATTAACCCTTTTGAAAATTACAATGATAACAACGTTTTTACCCTTAGAGGGTTAATAATGTTACTGTAAAAAGAAAAGTGACCCATAAGTGTACAATGGTTGAACTTATAAACCATATACCATTCACTTTTCTAAAGGTAATATATTTATTAATTTTATTTCATTTTATAAATTATTATTTAATATAAGTTTCCATAAAATTCACTTTCAAGACTATTCACAAAGTTTGACTTCTAAAAAACATTATTGAAAATAAATTTGAATAAATACTTTTAGAAACACACTATTATTTTATAATTATATAAAAAAATAGAACCCATTAATTCACTAAAATTGTATTAGTTTTAATATTTTTAATAACATTATTTTTTTATTACATGAATAGATATTATGTCGGGGTTTTGTAATCATTTCATGTAATTATTCTATCAATAAATATTAAAAATAAATTACCATAATAAAAATAATAATTCATATTAAATATATATATTTATATCTAAACTTATATTTTTTTCATTTTAATGATAGAATATTATAGATATTAAAGTCATAAGTGTGACATTTCGTATTTATCCTCTTCTTAAAATATTATAATGGTCATAATCAAAGACAAATGGCACCAAGTTTCTCTATTTTCTAAAATTAGATGAATTTGAATAAACTCTACTCATCCAAAAAGAAAATAGAACATGATATATAAATTTTAAATCTATTTTCTCAAATTTGTAACCCTATTTTACCCGTTTTACCCTTTCCGTTTGGACAAAAATTTATAGGGTTACTATTTATAGTGAAACAAAATAAAAAAGGAATATATACAAAATTTTATCCTATAAATTCAAAATATGGAATCAATTTTTTGAGATTGAATTCCTATAAGTGGAAAATTTCCATTTTAAAATAATCTTACAAAAGAAAATGAAAATAATTTTACAAACAATCCATATTTTATTATTCTTTCGAATAAAAATTGATTTTATGTTAAGTGGGAACTAAATAGAATAATTAACAAAAAAAATTAAAAATACCTATACAAAAACGAATACATGAGAGTCATTCATAATAAAAACTATACCAACTCCCATAAAAATCTTGTAGCAATATATAGACCCATCATGATGAACAAATATAACACCATTATAATTTCCTGGTATTACAGTTCTAATATATACTACATAGTCACTTGAAGACTAGTTCGAGATTAACCTATATATTATAGTTTTCAACTCACCCCAAATAATTCACAATTTGACCATTTTATGACACCATTAATTCATATTTAAAGATAATAAATTTGCATGTGCATTCCTTAAGATGCACTTTTTCATCCATCTCAAGACATCTAGAACAATATCTAGCAGAAAATAAATTGTTTTGTAGAATATAAAAACATCCTTTATAATCACCAGGAAAATATAATGTATTTAAGAAACACATATCAAAATATTTTTCATGATAATATTTGTAATGTCCCCCTGACTGGAACTCTATCATGTTGCCAAATCAAGTTAGTTATGGGATATTAAGCATGTTTCCCCATAAGTTAAAAGTTATCAAAAAATAGTAGGTGTATGATGATATGGTGGGGAGACTATAACACTAATATAATGTAAAAATACAGAGTAAATAAATAAATAAAAATAAATATCAGAGGGAAGGAAATATAATAAATTTTATAACATAGAACTGGGAAGTAAAAGGGGAAGCCAAATAAACCAAATAAATATTAATCATGTAATGACTGGATAAAATGTATATAAATGTCAATTTAAAAGAAATAAAATTAAAAAATTTACAAAAAACAAATAAATTCAAAAGAACTCAGTCACAAGCCCAACTTCAGTCTCATCTCCAAACTCTCACCCATCAGTAATCAATAATCAACCACAAAGTCTCTTTCTCCTATCCAAATCTGCATCAATGTGAACTTCTTGGGTAGAAAATAGTATACTTAATAGGGTACAAGTATAACTCTATTGGTCAACACCATCATGTCTAAGAAAACCAGTCAAATAACAAGTTCTTGATATAAAGAAATAAATAGGTGTATTACTTAATTATTTAATATAATACAAAAATAAATTTACTTTCACACCATAAGAGAATATATCCGAGCATATAGCACAACCATGAAAACCATAATTAGAATTCATGACTATAAGTCCCCAGCCTTAAACATTACTTAATCTTGAGTTATTTCAAGAATACACATTGAGGATCTTTTCAGGTTTAGAGTTTTATAGAATTAGATCATAAATCATGCATTACATTCCACATTTAAACAAGGTTGTTACATAAAAGAAAATATTCACTTTTCCATCAAAGGAAACATATTTAAAATAAAACATGGATTCTTTATTGACACTTCCCCGACACTATCATCACATCATGTACCATTCCCTTGACCTTTGAAAAACATTTCAAAAACATGGGATGAGCATAAAAAGCTCAGTAATGGATATAAAAATACGGAAAGAAATCCTTAGTCCATGTATACATAAGAATCAATGAAATCATACTTCACTCATAAAACATAAGCTGTTTAACATACCTCATTAAATCATAAGATTTATGAATAACTCATAGAAAAAATAAAACATAAAGGTAACTTGAGGCATTCATAACATTCTTACGTAGGGAGTAACCCTCATGGTTATGTTTGGAATACCCATTATAGTATATTCCCAAAATACCTTTGGAGAAACCTCAGTGTTTAACTCCTTCGTGTTACCCAATGCATTGGAGAGCTATATCAGGCTAACCTGCCCTTAGTTTATCACGGAACCACCCGTCTTCATAAACAATTCCCAAGAACCATAACATAATTGTATCACATAAAATATGCATAAAGGAAACATAACATTTCCACATTTCAATCACAAGATATCAATACAACACATTGATATAATAAAAACATTATCAAAACCATTTTGAATACCAAAATAAAAGAAAAGCAAAACATGGTATTTATTTTTTTATTTAAAAAATGTTATGGTTGTAGAGGAAGTCGAAACTCAAATAATGGTCATGACGATGGAGAAGTAATTGTCGCCGCATACATAAGAGAAAACATTTCTTTTGTCATTGAGTAAAATGATTCGTATAAAATGATTACTTTTGAATAAAATTAAATGTCAAAGGGGTTTGTACACCGTATAAAAGAATGTTGTGTATGAAACAAAATATGCCTCAATGAAAGAAGATTGAGATGAAGTCCCTTACCTCGTGTCCGACTTGACTCGATAATTCTTTAACCTCCTGAATAATATACTAGAGTCAATTTATAATTTCTTAAGAACCTTTTTCAAGTTCATTATTCCTTTTATATCACTTATTACCATTTTATGAACATTATGTAATTATTTATGTTAATAACGGTCATTTTTTCGATCTTTGGTACTTGATTCAAATGTAAACTTCTTATAATTACAAGTTGTTCATGTGGTAAAATATCCATTATATTCGGAATTATATTCATGATTTAGATATCGTATATATAATATATATCTAGTATATATATGCATTTGTAATATTACATAACATTTAGAGGTAATAAATGAAATGCACCGTTCATGGAGACGGTAAGTCTTACGTACGCATGAACGCTACTTTCATTTCTATTTCATATTTAATGGAATGAAATCATAATGATATAAAGGTATATTATAATTCCAGTATAATATAATATATAATATCATTAACTCCATCCTTTTTATGTCCCACATATGGCATTAACGATTCAAATCACTTTGAGGGGGCGGTAGTCCGCACTTCCTAAAATGAAGATATCGTGTTTACCAATAATGGAAACCATAATAGTATGACATAAATGAAAAATACGGAAGCATAATAAAAACATATACATAATATATATCATATATAAATAGAGTTATATCTTAATGGCCACCATTAAATGGGTTAAAATAACATTGAACTATCATCGTTTCGTGAGGCAGTAATTCGCCACTCACAGAAACAATATGTTCTTTAACCATTAAGCGGGGGTGTGTGTAAGTGTAAATCAAATACTTCTCATAAAAACATCCTAGTATATTAAAGATACTGTTTTTGTTTCAAAAGAGAGTAATAATAAGAGTTTAGTGGGTTGGAAAAGTGAAATAAAACAAAACAACATAAGAGAAGACATTACCTTTAAATCGGGTAACTCCCCTTGGTTTGAACCAAAATGGTTTCTTTAAGAGCTTTCTTCCTAAGGTAAGGCTTCTATGATGATGAGATGGATGTGGAGAGATAAAATGATCATATTTTGGCTGATCCAATGGCTTTATAGTTGTGGGTAAGGGGGTAGAGGTGGGGGACTTTTATAAGAGGGAGAAGGGACGCTCTTGGAAATTCATGAAATGTTCCTTTATTATAAAATAAGTTTCGGATTTTAAATGTCCCAAAATGATATATTTCTAGGATTAGGTGATAAGGGTTCGAAATAAACCCATATAATAGGTTTTTTTTCAAGTTTAAGTCTTATATTTTACATTATCTTTTCATTTTATTTAAATTGTTCATTAATGATGTAATCATTACATCATCACGGTGTCATAAATAAATTTATTTATTTAATGTCTAAAAATTATAAAAAAATACCATAATGTAGGAAATGTTTTTATGTTTATAATGACTATTTATAGTCTAGGAGATAATTTATTTAGACAAAATAAAAAAAATTACTTAGGTGTTACATACTTTTGTTATATTTAACTTTGTTTAAAAATAAAAAAATAAAATGTCACTATCACATAAAAGTGATTCCATGGGGTCTAAAAGTTGGCACAAGGCATCCCATGGTCGGCCATGACACAACCAGTAGCATTAAGACACATGTTGATGTCATTTTATGTTATTATGATATTATTTTATTACCCTTAACTACCAGATTACTAATTAATCATGACAATTAAAGATAATTACCGTCGTTACTATTCATAATGTCAAAAACAAAATAGTATTAATTACATAATTTGGAAATTTTGATTCCAAATATAAAATCCATTTTACCAAATTCTAAATGAAGAAATTTTAGTAATTAATTTCATAATAATTCTCTTTGTCAAAACAAATAGCGGTTTTTTAGAAATAATATCTATCAAAAGTTTGACACTTGTTTATGTCCAATTCCAAAGTGAAATTAATTACAATGACCAACATTGGATTAAATGGTAAAAATATATTCTAATTAAACTTTAAAACCAATTAAAAAAAATCTATCCATATAATTAAATTAGATGAAAAAGCGGTTTTGAAGTAAAATGCAGTATTTTTCACTATTCATAAAAAAATGAACATTGTCAGAAAAATACCAAAAATTTATCCCAAGTAAATTTCAATGCCTCGATTCTAAATAATAAGTTTATTTTAAAAAATAGAGCATATGAAATTGTCGAAATATAGATTTAAAAATGGTTCACCATCAAAAGGCGGTAAAACAATCTTTTAAAAATATTAGAGAATTCTATGCTTAAGATTGGATTTATTCTCATTTTAAGCCTCTAAAACACTATCTAATTAATAAATAGACATAGATATGAAAATCCATAATTCTTTACTTACTTGGGTTGTTACATCCTTCCCCCCTTTATAAAATTGCTTCCCCGAAATTTATTTACTTATCGAATAAGTGGAGGTATTTATCCCTCATTGCATTTTCAGATTCCAATGTTGCCTCTTCAATCATGTGGTTTTTCCACAAAACCTTTACTTGATGAATCGCCTTATTCTGGAATACTTGCTCCCTATGGTCAAGAACTTGGATCGGTTGTTCCTCTTAAGATATATTCTCTTCCAATTGAACTACCTCTGAATCAAAACATGAGACGGATCTGGCATGTACTTCCTTAACATTGAAACGTGAAAAACATTGTGTACCTGAGATAAACTCGGAGGTAAATCCACTCAGTACGCAACTGATCCAAACCTCTCCATAATTTTATATGGTCTAATGAAACTTGGACTCAGCTTTCCTTTCTTACCAAATCACATCACACTTTTCCATGGTAAAACTTTGAGGAAGACATGTTCACCTACCTCAAAAGAGAGATCCTTCCTCCTATTGTCCGCATAACTTTTCTGCCTGATCTGAGCTGTTCTCATGTGTTTCTATATCATCTAAACTTTTTCTGCCAACTCTTCTACCAATTCTGGTCCCATATAATTCCTTTCACCAACTTCATCCCAAAAAGCTATAGTTCGACAACGCTTCCCATATAATGCCTCAAATGGTTCCATTTGTATACTAGAATGAAAACTGTTATTATAAGAAAACTAAACCCAAGAAAGATGTTGGTCCCAACTTCCATGATAATCCATCAAACAAGAATATAGCATATCCTCCAATGTTTGAATTTTTCGTTCTGACTGCCCATCTGATTGAGGATGAAAAACTATACTAAAATTTAATTCAGTACCCAACAACTTCTAAAGGCCTTTCCAAATGTTAGATGTAAATGTGGGATCACAATCAGATACAATAAAGAGGGGAACTCCATGTAACCCGACAATCTCTTTAAGATACAAACAAGAAATTTGATCTTGGGATAATGTATCTCGTATAGTAATGAAATGAAAAGATTTAGTCAAGCGATCAATAATAACCCAGATTTCATTATTACCTCGAGGTGTCTTCAGCAATCCCAGGACGAAGTCCATGGATATATTCTCTCATTTCCACTCTGAAACTAGTAAAGGATGAAGCATCCCTTTCGATAACTGCCACTCTGCTTTAACCTATTTACAAGTCAAACACTTCATAGTAAAATCAGCAATATCTCTTTTCATTCCATCCCACCAGTAATACTCCCGAAGATCTCTATACATCTTAGTACTTCCAGGATGAACCGAAAACGGAGAACTATGAGCTTCATAAAACAACTCTCTCTTCAACTGTGAATCAGAAGCAACACACAATCTCTTACCAAATCTCAAAACACAATCATTATCAATATTGAATTCAGGTAACATACACTTCTGAACCATCTCTACCTTTTTCTGCAACTCACTATCTTGATTCTGATCTTTCTTAATTCTTTCTGATAGAGAAGATTTCACTGATACCTAAAAGTAAATAGAAGAACATCCTACACCAACAACTTCTATACCAAAGTTCATCAAATCCTTAACCAAAGGATCATGTTCCAAACGTAACATGGTTAATGAAGCATTACTTTTTTGACTCAAATCATCAGCCACTTTATTTTCTTTTCCCGGATGGTAATGAATTGTACAATCATGGTCCTTGATTAATTATAGCCATCTCCTCTGTCTCATGTTTAATTATTTTTGAGTGAATATATACTTTAAACTTTTTTGATCATTATATATTTCACACTTTACACAATACAAATGATGCCTCCAAATTTTTAAAGCGAAAACCACAACAGCTAATTCCAAATCATGTGCAGGGTAATTTACCTCATGAGTTTTCATCTAAAGTGAAGCATAAGCAATTACCTGATCATTCTGTATTAGGACGCAACCACGTCCTTTTAATGAAGCTTCACATTATATATCAAACTCACCATTTCTGGAAGGTTGTTCCAAAACTGGAGCATTCACTGATCATCTTTTCAATTTATGAAAACAATCATCACATTCTTTTGTCCAGATAAACATAACACCCTTCCGAGTTAGATTAGTCATTGGACTAGATAATAATGAAAATTTTTTAACAAACCTTCGGTAATAGCCTGTCAAATCAAGAAAACTACGAATCTCAGTTACATTTGTGGTTCTTGGCCATTCTTTAACAACCATTGCTTTTGCAGGATCAACAGTTATTCCATCTTTAGAAACAATGTGACCAAGGAAAGAAATTTGTTGCAACCAAAACTCACACTTGCTAAATTTACCATACAATTTATTTTCTTTTACAGTTTGAAAAATAACCCTTAAATTACTTTCATTCTCCTTTTTACTTTTATAAAACACAAAAATATCATCAATGAAAACAACCACAAACTTATCCAAGAACTCATGGAAAATTATTTTCATAAGTTCCATGAATACAATAGGTGCATTGGTTAACCCAAAAGGCATTAAAAAAATTCATAATGGATATATCTTGTATGAAATGCGGTCTTCAGAATATCTACTTCCTTTACCTTCAACTAATGGTACCCCGATCTTTGGTCAATCTTTGAAATATACTGAGCTCCTTGGAGCTAATCAAACAAATCATCTATATGAGGCAAATGATATTTGTTCTTAACAATGATGTTATTCAAGGCTCTATAATCAATGAAAAGTCTCATTGAACCATCTTTCGTTTTATCAAATAAGACAGGGGCACCCCATGGTGATGTGTTAGGTCGAATAAAACCTTTCTATAATAAATCTTGCAATTGATCCTTCAACTCTAAAATTTCAATATGAGTCATTCGATAACGGGGTTTTGAAATTGGATTAGCATCAGGAACTAAGTCAATAGTAAATTAAACTTCTTGATCTGGTATTATTCTAGGAAACTCATTAGGAAAAACATCGTGATACTCATTTCCCACGAGCACATCATTAATCAGAACGATTCCTTTGTTTTCAACAATATGTACAAGGTAACATTCATTTCCATCTTTTACAGGTTTCTTATCCTCTTGATATGTTATCAACAGTAAAGGTTCATTCTTGTACACAAACTGAAAGTCATTCTAAAAATAAACTTCTTTAGCGCTACAACCAGTCTTATAATGGTAAACAGAGAGACAATCCATACCCAGGATAACATCAAACTCTACTAGAGGTAAAACAATAAGGTTTTCAAGTAGGTTCTTTCCACAGATAAGGATAAAAATATTCTTATTAACTCTTTTTTCCTCAACATGTCTCCCCTGTGTTTTTACCACAAGTTTAGGAGTCAATTCTTGAGATTTAATTCCCAATTTACTAGAAAAGTTTTCAATGATGAAAGAATGTGTAGACCCCGAATCAAACAACACATTGGCATAATCTGAAGAAACAAACAAATTACATGATACCACTTCATTTGATGGCCCAAAATCTATTGAAGTAGTTGAAAAGGATTTCACCACACCTTTCTTCTTGTATTCTGACTGCTTCCCATCATTTGAGCACTTTTTCGAACACTCATTTGCATAATGATCCATCTTATTACACTTGAAAATTTTCACTAATTGTAAATCAAATTTGGTCTTACCAACACACTGATCTTTTTCAGTGCAATCATGAGCCTTATGTACCATCTTACCACATCGGTATCACTTTCCAGAATTCAAAAGACATTCCCCAGTATGCTTTTTACCATATTTATCACAAACTAACAACTTAGTTTTTTTACCATCAGAACTTTTTGAAGGATTCTTCCCTTTCTCCTTCCACCCCGGTCTATTCCTCTGTTGGTTGTTATAGAAAACTTGATCGTCGACAAACTCCATTTCCACCTTCTCAGCACATCGAACAAGCTTTTCATAACTCTTGAACTCGTGAGAAGATAAAGCCCTTCGATATTTTGGTTGTAATCCTAAGTAATAACTATTGATCTTACTATCAAGGTCTTTGATAAAATTTGTAGCATACCTTTCCAATCAATTGAACCTTTCTTCATGTGAAGCCACTGAGTCATCCTCTTGCCTCAATTCCAAGAATTTTTTTTCCATCCTAAGTCGAATAGCCTGAGGAAAATATTTCTCAAGAAACATACCTTTGAATTCATCCCAGTCAAGAGCATCAATCTCATCAGCATCCCTGATATTTTTAACTATCGACCACCACTGATCTGCTTCACCCTCCAAACGGTAAACAGAAAGACTAACCTTTTGAATTCTGACCACCCCATGACATCTAAAATATTCTCCATTACTTTAATCCACCCTTCACCTAGAACATGGTCAGATGATCCTATGAATGATATGGAATTTTGCCTCATTAAATGTTCCACCACTGACATGTTCCTATGTGGTTGATCTGGCTGATCTCGGGCATGGATAAGACCACCATTTATTGCTTGAGTCAACTACGCCATTACTACAACAAACTACTTAGTTCCAATTCTGACTATCTCAAGATGCTAATTTGGAAGGTCATTTCCTTCTATATGCCTTCCTAGTACTGCTTCCTTGTTTCCTATGTGGAAAACCATTCTGAACAAACATGTATTAGATGAAGCAACATGGTAATCTCCAAATGCTATATCATTTCAATTTGACCATAAAAAAATATTTTTGGATACTCATTTAATAGAATTCTAACTCTTAAAGTTATATAAACTGACCTCTGATACCAACTATAAGGCCCCACCCTTAAACATTAATTAATCTTGAGTTATTTCAAGAATACACATTGAGAATATTTTCAGATTTAGAGTTTTAGAGAATTAGATCATAAATCATTCATTACATTCCATATTTAAACAAGGTGGTTACATAAAATACTATATTCACTTTTCCCATCAAAGGAAACATATTTAAAATAAAATATGGATTCTTTCTTGACACTTCCTCGACACTATCATCACATCATGTACCTTTCCCTTGACCTGTGAAAAACATTTCAAAAACATTGGATGAGCATAAAAAGATCAGTAAAGGATATAAAAATACAGAAAGAAAACCTTATCCCATGTATACATAAGAATAAATGAAATCATACGTCACTCATAAAACATAAGCACTTTATCATACCTCATGAAATCATAAGATTTATGAATAACTCATAGAAAAAATAATACATAAAGGTAACTTGAGGCATTCATAACATTCTTACGTAGGGAGTAGCCCTCATGGTTATGTTTGGAATACCCATTATAGTGTATTCCCTAAATCATTTCAGAGAAACCTTAGCATTTAACTCCTTTTCATTACCCAATAAATTGTAGAGATATATCGGGCTCACCCACCCTTAGTTTATCAGGGAACCACCCATCTTCATAAACAATTCCCAAGAACCATAACATAATCATATCACATAAAACATGCATAAAGGAAACATAACATTTCCACATTTCAATCACAAGATATCAATACAAAACATTGATATAATAAAAACATAATCAAAACCATTTTCAATACCAAAATAAAATAAAAGTAAAACATGGTATTTATTTTTTTTATTTAAAAAGGTTATGGTTGTAGTGGAAGTAGAAACTCAAATAATGGTCACGGCGGCGGAGAAGTCGTTGTCGCCGCATACGTAAGACAAAACATTTCTTTTGTCGTGTATTTAAACGCTTCATATAAAAAGATTCATTTTGAATAAAATTAATGTTCAAAGGGTTTTGTAAACCGTATAAAGGAAAGTTGTTTATAAAACAAAATATGCCTCAATGAAAGGAGATTGAGACGAAGTCCCTTACCTCGTGTCCGACATGAATCGATCATTATTTAATCTCATGAATAATATACTAGAGTTAATTTATACTTGATTAAGAACCTTTTTCAAGTTCATCATTCCTTTTATATCACTTATTACCATTTTATGAACATTATGTAATTATTTAAGTTTATAACGGTCATTTTGTCATTCTTTGGTACTTGAGTCAAAAATAAACTTCTAATAATTACAAGTTGTTCATGTGGTAAAATATCCATTGTATCCAAAATTATATTCATGATTTAGATATCATATATATCATATATATCCATTATATACATGAATATATAATATTACATAACATTTAGAGGTAAGAAATGAAATGCATCGTTCATGGAGATGGTAAGCCGTACGTACGCATGAACGCTACTTTCATTTCTATTTCGTATTTAATGGAATAAAATCATAATTATATGATAATATATTATAATTATAGTATATTATCATATATAATATCATTAACTCCATCCTTTATATGTCCCACATATGGCATTAACGATTCAAACAACTTTGAGGGGCGGTAGTCCGCACTTCCTAAAATGAAGATATCGCGTTTACCCATAATGGAAACCATAAAGGTATGCCATAAATGAAAAATAAAGAAGAATAAAGAAAACATAGACATAATATATATCATATATAAATAGAGTGATATCTTAATGGCCACCATGAATGGTGTTAAAAGAAGATTGAACAATCATCATTTCGTGAGGCTGTAATTCACCACTCAAAGAAACATTATGTTCTTTAACCATTAGACGGAGGTGTGTGTAAGTGTAAATCAAATCCATCTCATAAATAATTCCTAGTATATTTAAAATATTGGTTTTTTTACAAAATAGTGTAATAAAAATAGTTTAGGGGGTTGGAGAAGTGAAATAAAACAAAACAACATAGAGAAGACATTATCTTTAAATCGGGTAACTTCCCTTGTTTTGAACCAAAATGGTTTCTTGAAAGGCTTTCTGCCTAAGGTAAGACTTCTATAATGAAGAGAGGGATGTAGAGATATAAAATGTGTAGATTTTGTCTAATCCAACGGCTTGAGAGGTGTGGGTAAGGGGGTAGAGGTGGGGGCCTTTTATAAGAGGGAGGAGGGGCACTCTTGGAAAGTCATGAAATGTTACTTTATTATAATATAATTTTCAGATTTTAAAGGTCCCAAAATGATATATTTAGAGGATAAGGTGATAAGGGATATAAATACACCCATCCAATAGGTTTTTGGAAAGTTTACGTCTTAGATTTTACATTATCTTTTCATTTTATTTAAATTGTTCATTAATGAGGTAATCACTACATCATCATGGTGTCATAAATAAATTTATTTATTTAATGTCTAAAAATTATAAAAAAATACTATGATGTAAGAAATATATTTATCTTTCCAATTAATATTTATAGTCTAAGATATAATTTATGTGGACAAAATTAAAATTGTTTTACTTAGGTGTTACATACTTTTGTTATATTTAATTTTATTTAAAAATAAAAAGAAAAAATGTCATTATCACACAAAGGTGATTCCATGGGGTCCCAAAGTTGGCCCAAGGCATGCCATGGTCTGACATTACACAACCAGTAGCATTAGGATACACGTTGGGGTCATTTTTTATTTTTATGATATTATTTTATTACCCTTAACTACCTGATTACTAATTAATCACAATAATTAAAGACAATTACCGTCGTAACTATTCATAATGTCCAAAAACAAAAGAGTATTAATTACATAATTTGGACCTTATGATTCCAAATATAGAATCAATTTTACCAAATTCCAAAAAAAGAAAATTTATTAATTAATTTAAATATAATTCCCACTTTCAAAACAAATAGCGGGTTTTTTAGAAACAATATCTATCAAAAGTTTAACACTTTCTTATGCCCAATTCCAAAGTAAAATTAATTACAATGACCAAAATTGGATTAAATTGTAAAAATATATTATAATTAAACTTTGAAACCAACTAAAAGGATAATATATCCATATAAATAAATTAGATGAAAAAGCGGTTTTGAAGTAAAATGTGGTATTTTTCACTATTCATAAAAAAGGAACATTGTTAGAAAAATACCAAAAATTTATCCAAAGTAAATTTCAATTCCCCTATTCCAAATAATAAGTTTATTTTGAAAAATAGAGCTTATAAAATTGTCATAATATATATTTAAAAATGGTTCTCCATCAAAAGGCGGTAAAACAGTCTTTTAAAAATATTTTAGAATTTTATGCTTAAGATATGATTTATTCTCATTTTAAGCCTCTAAAACACTATCTAATTCATAAATAGACATAGATGTGAAGATACATAATTCATTACTTACATGGCATGTTACAGTGACAATCCCTCAATATAAAAATTTTAGCATCCACACATAACACTCTATATAAGAATTACAACATGATATTGGTCCAAGCCCATTATATATGCAATACTTCATTCGATAATAGCCCTCTATATAAGAATTGCAACATTAAACTGGGTCAAGCCTACTATATATGAATTATAGTATCTAGTAACGACCCTCTATATTAGCATTACTACATAAAACTAGGTCAATCCTTCAATATAATCATTACATTATGTATCACAACATAAGTCATAAGAGTAAGGATGTCATAATATCATATCATAAGCCACACTAGTAAATTCTAAAAATTACCATTTTTATTTAAATTTAATATTAATTTTATATAAAATTATAACCAATCATTTCAATAAACAATAAGGAACTCCCAAAGTTATTCTATATCAAGAAATCAGTTGAGTTATCAGATCATGATAAACCCACTTTATCTAATTATCCAATTCCTTATTATTAAAGGTTTCACTCACCCAATGGGTAGCTAAAATCCATTTCACAAAACCACTGAATACAATGGGTTACAAGAAATAATCCAATCCATGGATTATCATCATTTATCAATCAAATAATTAATGTTATTTTTGTGTCGCCAAAATCACAATATTGAGCATACTTAACAATCAAATAGACCATATGGTTAGGATTTAGGTCACCTGCCTTTATATGGAGATCAAGAAAACACTTGAAATTGGTAATCAAAAAACTAATAAGGTGTAGATTATTACAAGAAGGAACCTAGATCAAACATGATTGAGATGAACACCCAAAACAACTATGGAAAATACATTCCACTGCTACAATGGAAAGAAACATAATAGAGGGGAATCCTAAACTCATGAGAGACTGATCACTTTGATGGGATATCTAGAAGGGAAGTAGAGACTCCAAAATATCCTATAAATCACCTAGGGCTTGGAGAGAAAGTATTCACATGATGTATAATGAATTTACATACATATTGTGTCTTTAAAACTACTGAACCCAATAAATACACGATAGGTAAATATATTACATGACATGAAATTCTAGATTTATTAGCTTTCCAAATAATATGTCACCTCATTTAAAATTAACCGGGCTCAAACATTACACATTGTGTAAAATTGATTCATAGTTTGTTAATAGATCACATCATGAACCATTTCATGGTTTTTTCATTTTGATAGTTACACATCATGTAATAAAATTACATGGCATGTAAATGTCCTTCAGGTATCTTTAAGAATAGTATCAATCAAAGATCCTAAACTACCTCTGAATCATTCCAAACTCACAAATAACCCTCATAATCCCCATTAACACATTCATAAATGGACATTATTAATTAAAATAAACATACATACATGAAAATTAAGGCATTTTAGATAGTAAAATTTATCCATCCCCAATGATTCTTGACCACACAGGTTCAAAGAAATAGGAAAACCCAAGAAAAGTAGGTACAATAAAAAATTAAAAGACAGGAATACCTAAAAAAATATATAATAATTTAAAACATCCCACCATATAAAAACTCATCCCCAACTTCTCAAAGCATTACTATGGGGTCTTGGAGAAAAATAATGGCCACTATGATCACATATCAGACTCCCTCCCCTTATTATCCTCTTAAACATGCCCATGTTTCCACTGCACTTGAACTGAGGTATAGAATATCCTTATAGAGACTTCTCACAATGGCCCACAATCCAAATAAGATGCTCCTTAAAGGAAAAATCTACACCTAGATTGATGTCATATATGTCTACCTCATGATAAGGGTAAGTGTGACATATTTGAATATGTGAAACATGAAATATTTCCATCATTTCAATGTAGAATTTTTAAATGGGTGATCAGTGTGCCACTGAACTATCCAATACTATCTCAAATGGAAAGAAAAACCAGGGATTTATTTTTCTTGGTTTCTTAATATGGGATTTCTCAAACCTTGGTCACACCCAATGTAATACATAATGAACAACCTCAAGCTCTATAGGTCATATTTTATGGTTATAATATGATTTTTTTCTTTACTTTATATGATCACCAACCACTTCCTAATAAATTGAACCTACTAATACATCTCACGAATGAGACTAGATCCAACAATAATTATCTAACCAACCACTAACCAAGAAAAAGGTAAATAGAAAGTCTCTCTATACAAAGTATTGAAATCGTCTTTTTGGATTTTTGTTCCTAAAATATGTTATTATATGAAAACTGTATGAGTTCTATATATTTCTCCCATAAACAATTGATATAAAAATCATAGTTCTGTAACATATCCTATAGAATTAGAATAGTCGACTTAGATTGATCATCAGTATGAGGATGGTAGGTTGTGATAAAGAGAACTTATGATCATAGACCATTATGAAGAACTTTCCAAAACCACTACATGAAATTAGTATATCTATCAGACATAATACACCTCAAAAAACCATGAAGTCAAACTATCTCCCACATGTAAACACTACTATGGTCTTCAATATTAATGGTATCCATAATAAGTAAGAAGTGTTATCCTCTGATCAAATATCACCCTTACTTCATAATTTATAGGAGGTTTCCTTGGTAATCCAGTCCCAAAATCCAAAATGACATTATATAATATCTTTTATGGAATTGGTAGATGCTTCAACGACCCATCTAGATTTTGATTCTCTTCTTTCACTTTATTACAGGTGAAACATTTCACTATAAATGCCACTTCCTTATTCTTTATTCCTAACCACTAGTACTGTCAATGGAGATCATAAGATATATATTTTAAAACGTGATTTACTTTCCATATAGAATAATGAAACTCTCTCAACAGGTCCTCATATAAAACCGTAGTACCCCATAATGGAACATGGAAAAGAAGTGAATTTTTTTTCCAAGAGACCATCCTGATAGAGAATCCCCACCATATAATATGTCTCTCAGAAATAATTCATCCATAAAAAATAAATACATTTTTAATCATCCAGTAAAGATGCACGGGTAAAAAAGATATTGAAGTTATAGATACTCATCCTTGGGAATCCAGTACATCTATATGAATTCCTCCAAATAGTTTTATTATCCACCACTCATTTCAAGAATCCTACACTACCTTTTCCTATATTTTTTGAATCAATGAATTGGAAAAACAAATCCCTTTCTTATTGTATAATACATATTAAATTCAAATGACTACAGATAGTCGATGCACCTCCTTTGAATAAAGTTTAGGACCCACCAAGAAATGATGTACCTGAGGCTATTGTGTTCTATGTACACCACAAGCCTATATCACAAAAGATAGAATATGCATCATCTCAGGGAATTTACGAGCATATCTAAATATATATCCTAATTCAGGTAATTTTCCTATGGTGGTCTCAGTTGTCTAGAGTCATAAGAAACCAGTCAATCCTCCTGTATCAAAACTACCCCATGTTCAACTATGGATGTGTTATAATACATGTTATATACTTTACTCATCATAGGTAATATTAGAATAAGTTTTTAATTCATTCTATATTTTATCCCCTAAAACTCAATCTCTCAAGTATATGACCAAAAAAACTTCACTCTTCTCTTGGTTATCCCAGACATCAGTGCTTCTAGATGGGAGAAGTCTAAAATGAAGTGATGATAATAAATTGATAAACCCTAAATGCTCTAAATCTCAAAAACAACTTAGGTCACTCCCAAGATACCATGTCTACAACTTTCTATTGTTCCACTAATACACCACACTCTAAGATAGCATATCCCAAGAAGTACATACTATCAATCCAGAAACTATATATAAATATATTAATGTAAATATGATGATCTCTCAATATACTCCACATCATGTCATGATATTGGGAATGACCATCTTCTGACATAGTGTATACTAAGATATCATTGATTTGAACCACCAAAATTTTGTCTGGAAAATGATGAAAGATATGATTCATCAAGGACCTGAATATCACTATTTTGTTCATCAAAAAAATGGAATCACTATAAACTCATACAATCCATTATTTCTTTAAAAATAATTTTGAGGTATATATGATGGTCACACCCTAAACTAGTGGTATCCAAATCTTAAATAAATCTTAGATAAGATCCGAAAACCTCTCAACTAATCAAAGAGATCATCGAAATATGAAGGGTGATACTGGTTCTTGACCATCATCTAGTTCAATATCTAATAATCCAAACACAATCATAAATTCACATCATACTTATTAGGAAAAAGAACTATAGAACCCCATTGAGATATACTAGGTTGTATGAAACATTTAACTTTTAGATTCACTAGTTGGATTCTTAAATCTCAAGGCTCTTATAGTGAAATCCTATAAGGTGGAATAGAATCTATCTCTACTCCCTACACCAACTTGATCATGAACATGATCTCTTTCTTAGGTGGTAAGTTTTAGACCTTGTAAGTTAAGATTCCGTGAAAATGGTTTACCACTAGATTTAAAGTATCCAAATTCATTACCCCATCATATAGATTGAGGGTTTCAATATAATCCATGAGGAAATCCAATCTCTGCAAAACTGGTCCTAAATGACCAGCATGAAGATCCCAGTCACCCTAGTTAGAACATATTCCTCCTTCTAGAGAGAGAAATATAACTCTCCTATGGTAACATTTTATATCATCCTTGTATATAACTAGAAAATCCATAAAAAGAATAAATTTGAAACCTGTCATTTCTAGTATGAACAGTTCCCAAAAGAAATGGTTTCCACCAATTTCTAGAGAACACACCATTAAATGTTTTATATCCTCTAACAGCACTCACAATGGGGTATTTATGGTCAAAAAACATCCAAGATTTCCACAATCAATCTCAACACATTTGAAAAAAGAGAAGATGAAAAGGAATATGAAGCTCATGTATAGAACAAAACACAATAAAGGTTATATGATACAAGAATAAAATTCTTCAAGTAGTTGTTTTTTACATTCACACTTGTTGGAGTAGTCTATATAGCATGCAACTAACTATCCCATCTACCATGGCCTATAGTCTAACTCCCTGGAGCTATTCCCTCTTCTCTGTACTTTCACTCCATTCCGGGGGTAGCACATCCCCTCTATTGACCTAAATATCTTATGAAACTCCAACTAACTTTCGGCTGAGGGGTAATAGAGTCCCTTAGAAACTCTAGTGTCTATCATTATTCCCTACTTCTACTCTTCTATTCCAAGTTCCTATAGAACAACTAAATATAATCCAAACTACTGCAAGAATGGAACACTAATGTGGCATATGGAAACTAAAGCTTCTTGTGGACCAACCTTCCACACTGATAGCTCTATAAAGGAACATGGTCCGGATATATCTTCAAGCTTCCATGACATCGATTCCCATTATTTCCTTAGAAATAGCTGTCATAGTGGTTCTTCTTTCCACCATAAGTAGAGCTCCCAGTTCACACTACCAAAATAGACAAGCTACTGCTCGGGTCCTTTCTAAGATTATCTCCCATGATAATTTTTTAATTTATCACATCCAAAATTATACTCATTTGAAAGACGTTTACTAATTAATTTATCTCATAGAGAATCTCATAATTAAAACATAACACCCAAAGATCTCATCAGCTACTAGATATGGTGTAACGAAGTATAAATCAGTGAAATGTCTAGCATAGCCTATCACAGACATTCCCTCCAAAATCTGGTTCATGAACTCATGAGCCTTCTGATCCCTAAACATATCTAGATATTAGTGGATCAATAAAATCACCTTGAATTACTTACATGATAACTCCTCTTTCCGACTGGATTTCTCTATAATTTCTCATCAATGCTGGGCAGGTCCATACAGAATATACTCACCAATGTTCACATTCCTATCTGAGGGTGTCTCAAGTTAATTGAAGAAAATATGGACTAAATCAGTCCATAACTCAGTTATAAATCCATGGGATATTAAACCTACAATATTTTCTATATCTTATATTTCACTGAACACCGAGTTTATATGATCTCAATAATATCATTTTTATATTATAAAAATTATAACATATCCCTTAAATTGGAAGTAATAAATAGTATAACCACATTATTAAATATATAATATTCCAACTCATTGTTAATTTAATAATTTATTATTAGTATAGAAAAACATAATTTTTAGTAAAGTTATTTTGTTTTATAAATAAATGTTTTCTTAAAAAATCATTTTTTATTTCTTTCTCTGAGAAAATAAATATAACATTTTTTAACTTATAGAATAAGTATTTTATAAAAGTATTTTTTATTCTTAATTTAAAATTTATCTTAGGATTAATTTTATAAAATATTTCTAAAATATTACTTTTTTAGTGAATAGTGAAAAATACCGCATTTTGTAAAAATGACATTTATTTTTAATAAATTGAGGAATATATAAGTACCATTATGTTTTGTATATGGTTAAAAGTAAAATACGTAATATTTATTTGTGATTCATCCAATTAAATTATTTTGAATCAACTATATATTTTAATTTAAAATTAGATTATTTTTTGATTTGAAATCATGATTTTTCTTAACACTGTTTTCAAGTACACAGTTTCTCCTTTTTAAGTAATTAAAATAATACCTAATGGGGTAATTGTTTAATTTATTTTTATATATTTTATATAAATAAATATTAATTTAGTTTCATAAAATGATAATTATTATTCAAATAGTAAATAGAAAATCATCTTTTTCTTGAAAAATACACTTCCTGAAAACTCACTTTTTCGTCGTGTCTGTAGTTTTGTTTAAAATCCAATTTTTCATGTTATTTGAATTTAATTTGGGAAACTATATTCCAAATTAGGAATAATAAGTTTCAAATAAGTTTTTAATTTTATTTTTAATTTTATGGATAACAAAATATTTACCACAATATACGTAAAATAGCGAAACAGGTTAAAGTTAAAAGGTAAAAGTTAAAAATACCTAAAAACTAAATATTTAAATGGGTTTTTGATGTGTTTCTCAATGATAACCAGATTTAAAACCTTAGTTATAAATATAATTCATTTTAACTCATTCCAACAAATTTTTTTAATTAAATATAAAATAATCATTATTTAAGAACTTAAAACCACCTCTCTCAAATATAAATACCAACCCTCACAACCCTCATTCTCCTAAGAATCCATAAAACTAAAACAATATCTAACAACCCCTATAATAATGACTATACCCATTTAAAAGTGATTTTGGTCTCACCTATAGACCAATTCCAATATCGTTAATGGATCCTTCATTGAATAGATATTCAAGAGGAAATTTTCTCAAACAACTTCTCTTATTTTATTTTAATCTTTTACATCATCCTAACCTCCTTCATTTATAAAGTCATAATAATTCCAGAATAATATAAATACTATTATTTTATGTTTATAACTAAATATATTATATCCATACATTTTATTTCCACCTATTATTCATATAAAAAATCCATTTTCCAAATTATGGTGGTAAATTTTCCCCATGAATAATGATTTTTTTCATTACCACCTTCAAGACCCATCATAAAAGTATTATTATGGTCAAATTAGATTGAAAAATGTATACAAGAAAATATTTAATATTATCAAACTAATATATATATATATATATATTGAATAAAATGAAACAAATTCGTGACGATTGGAAAAAAATGTCAAAATAAACTAAACATCTTTTATTTATATTTTATCAAATGAATCATCCTCGTGTCAAAAATAATAATTATATGTGGGAAAATTTAAATATATATAATTTCATGAAAACTTTTTAATTAAAATTGAATTTTTTTATTTCGATTGGATAAGAAAATCTATAATTTCACACAAATGAACCAATCATGAAACCATAAAACGAACTTACCTGAAACAATTTAAATAATGAAATATTATTAATTAATGGGTGGGAAGATGTTATAAAATTATCCCATATGGTAATATAAATATTTTTATAGTTGTTGAATTAATTAATAAAATTATTTAAACCATTATACCGGAGGATAAAGTACACAAAACTAAATTTAAACATGCGGTAAGGGTTTCTCATCTCACTTTTACTTTTGTGATATATATGACTTATTCACCACTTATTTATTGTGTGTGGTTCATATATAATACTATTTGATATAAAATATCATGAATATGATTATATTAATGTTATTAAATGTTTTATTTGATAATTATTACTTATATGGGACATGTGGTTTGACTGATTATAATCTGAAAAGGGATTTCTTAACTCAGTTTTTATTCGTTATGTTAAACTACAACTTCATTGATTTTTTCCTACAATGATTATGTTAGAAATGAATTTTTATTATAATATGTTTAATTTAAACTAATTTTTTTGATTATTTACCATTTATACATATTGACTAATCATTTTATTTATCCCCACTTCAATGATATAATATTTTTGAGAGTCATTCTTTTAAAAATTTATCTTTTAAAAAATTTCCTTAAAACTATCATTTTATTATTGGAATATTTTTTCTAAATTTTTTTCACATTTTTGTAATATTAACTTAATTATTTATATATTAATTTATACATATGTTTTAATTTTTAATAGATGGTTTTAAAGTTATATTTCTTGTTTTCTAAATGACATTCGTTGTGACTTTTCTAACAAAAATACAGAAGTAATTTTTTTTAAAAGTATACGACATAAGGGGAATTTCCCACCAACATAATGCCTTGATGATTTAAATATTACTTTAAAACCTTACATGATTATTTTCAAATAAAATTTTTCCTTTTATAATTGCACAATATCTTAAATATAATTTATTTTCTAAGTGAAAATGGAATTTTCCTCAATAACTTTTCAATGATATCATTTAAAGTATTTTCATCTATGTTAATATCCTTTGTTTAATCATAAGATTACTTGATGTTGACATATTATGATACAAAATTATATATTTTATTAAATAGTTATTCATCAGTTCGAATGGGGATGTACAATTTTGATACCATCCACTATATAACTCTGGATGGTTTTTGATTATGTTTAATTGATTAAGGTAAGTATTAACATTTCATATGTTAGTTTTTAATTTGAATATTTATATTGATTATGGTTAGAACTTTAATATGAGGAATGATATGGACATGAAAGACATGGGTGGGTCATATTTATAAATATACCTTTGATTCATCAGTATCTATCATGAGAAAAATCTGTTGGTCAAATCTAATCGGTTTGTACCTGGTAGTTTTTAAGTGTCTTGGGAAAGGTATTCATATTATAGATAAAGTTATCCAAAACTAATTAGTTCTTACATAGTATTTTTAAACTGTGTTGTAAAAGATCATGATTGTATAGGTTCTATGTTTCCTAAGATCATGGAATCCAATAATTAAGCATCTCCTTCATTAATATTTCAGGTATTATTATCTAGGTTATTTTCCCTGCGATATTATCTATGTATTTATTTATTTCTCAGTAATTCAGTAAATGGTATGTGTTTATATTATTTACCTTTACATAATTATTAATGGTTATTTAAGATATTTTTCACTATAATTAACCCTTATGGAGTATTTTATCTCACCCCTTTCTTATGTTTTATTTTACCTAGGATGTGTGGAAGTGTTTTTTGATTGATATATAATGAAACACATAGGAGATTTATGGAAATACCAAATAAAATTCATTAAGGTTTTTTGTTTGAACTTATTTTTAATTTCAATACTGTATCTATTTTACCACAACTACTAAACTATTAGGTCCTTTGATATTTGATTCCTTATATCTTATTCCAAGGTAATAATGTAGCCACCGAATGTGGGCTACTAGTATTGGGGTCTTTAAAGTTGGTATCAAATGGATTTTAGTAGTACCCTTGGTAAATGGATTTAAGAAAAATATTGATTATAAATTAGACCCAATGAAAAAATATGGAAATATATACAAATAAAACAAATTTATGATTTAGATATTAGATATACTGAAATTATCAATTTACTATAAGTAGTTTTGATATTATACATTATATTCCATAGTATTATGATCTAATCTAGTGTATTAAATTATTAAGAAATTGAACATAGAATATGTAATGGGAACAATATCAAGGCACAATATTCATTTATGTATTTCCCTCTTGGGAAAGATAATGATGCTGGAGCTATGACAGGAGATGGAATTGAAACTAGAGATGAATAACTTATAACTATAATGGGATAGCTAATTCGGGTTATGAAAAATAATCGTACCCCTATAAAACTTATTGTTGATCCCCAATGTGGTGTAAAACTGATAAAATGTTTCTTGTGTCAGCAAAATCCATTATTTAGTGGAACTAAAAATCCATTTGTTTCTATGAAATGGATATGTTCCTTCAAAAAATTATTTATTACCTTGGGAAGTAATGAAAGAGAGAAGGTTATCATGTTTTTTTATCATCTCCTAGGATATCTGGATCAGTGGTGGTTATTGATTAAAAACACAGAAGAGGAAGAAGAAATAGAAAACATGGAGTGGAAGGATTTTAAAGAACTTTTCTTAAAAAATTATCTTCTACATGAACAACAAGAATATATAGACAGACTATTTTTGAGTCTAGGACAAAATGGAGATGATAATATTTATAAGTATGAAGCAAACTTTACAATGTTATCAAGGAATTACACGGACTACACACATATTAAAAATAGTATAATTGGTCATTTCATTAATGTTATTAAACCAATCCATCGAAGGGAATGGATATTATAAAAAATTTATTATACGAGGATATCGTATCATGTTTCATCAAGATAGAAAATGAATTTTTCAATTATTATGGTTCAGAAGTAAAGAAAGGGAAGAAGATATAATAAAATCAAAAACAGTATAAGTGGAATAAAATAAAGTTAAGTGGGATAAAAGAAATAAAGATTTCGCCACATGTGGTAATTGTGGAAAGAAACACCCCAGTACATGTTTGAAGGGAATGGGATTTTATTACAAGTGTAGAGAGAATGACCAGACATCTCATTATTTTAAGAGAAATAAATAATCAATGCACTATTTCAACTATAAAGTGATATGGAAAAACACAAATGAAGTCCCTATGCATCAAGGAAATATACCTTAGAAGAAGAAAAGGGGTAGAGGTCAAGATTATACTATTGATATAGCTGAAATATAATGATTAACGTGATTGTATATTTAGATCCAAGGAATGTGTTTTAAAATTACACAATTTATGATATTATCAAAAAAAGTATTATAATAATGTACTATTTCATAAAGGATTTCGAATCATGTGTCAAATGTAGCCAAGAAAAATGATTCAGCAGAAATTTCATCTTTCTGAAAACAAAATTCAGAGGAAGGATAACACATTGTCTTTTTTCAATGCTAAGATGATAATAAAGATACAATTATGAGATAAAATTTGTGGCCATGAAATTGGTTAGTGATTTTTTTGTTTATGTTATCTTTCCTATCATTTAATACATGTTTGGATAAGGAAATATCAAATAATATATATTTTACTTATGAAATAAGTAAAGTAATAATATTTTTAATAAGGTTTTTAGTAATTTAGGTTATTACCATGTGTCAAGATTGTAAATGGTGAATCTATTCACGTTTTTTGTATGTTATTATTAATATCTACATCATGTTGTTTGATATATTAAGATATGTTGATTTTGAAAATTTAGGGACCTAATTTTTGAATGTTTTGGATTTTATTAATTTGGATGATTCTTAAGGGTTACCATTTATTTAATTTTTTACATTGAAAATTTGACGACATCTTAAATATTAATGTATTAGTTAACTATGTGAATATTTTTTTGTATTTGGTAACCTGTGCTAACCATAATTTAATGATGATAACTAGAGACATAAGAAATTACATTTCATCCCATTATGGATCTTATGATCCACTATTTCTTATGGCATTATGATTTCAACTATATTTATTAGAGAAAAAAATGAAGATTAAATTGATCAATTCAAATCCAAATATTTGGATGGTAATTATGAGATGAAATCAAGTAATAATATCTTATCATAGTATTTTGAAAAAAAAATTGACTTGTTATCATCCTTTATAAGGATATAAATGACTTTTTCACAACTATTTGGTCTATGGTTTGTGGTCATCAACCTTATCATAACCATGTTTTATATCACTCTCCAACATAACTTGATATTTATAATTATTTTCCATTTTCATGTTTTCACTTCCCAAAAAAAAATTTCTATATGGAAATCTAGTTTTGTGGTAACCTTTTCATTCTCCTTTCCCTCCTTTTAAGAAGAAGTTTTATTAATCCTTTTTATGATGTGGGATTTCTGGAAGGGTATTTTAAAATTTCAAATAAATTATTAACAATCAGATTTTTAAATTACTAGGATGAAATGTGTAGAATTAGTGGAGAATTTAGCACCTTGATTTTTTAAAACAATATTATGTTCGATATCTTATGTTGTACAACACATTGATCTCAAATAAACTCTAAAATATCAGTATTTAAACATGAACATTATTACATAACTGTTAAATTGAAGGGAATAAATATTATTAAAAATATTATAAAATATATAATTGTACAAATGGTTCTTAATATATTAATTTATTCTTAGTAAACAAACCATAAATTTTAGTAAAGTCGTTTTTTCCTTCAACAAATTTTTCTTTAAAAATTTATTTTTATTGCTTTAAATGATAAGATAAATATAATTAATTTTTATAAATTTAAAAAATTTATTTAAAACCTCAATATTATTTTTTGATTCATTGTGTAAATATTATAATAGGATAAATTATTTACAATCTTCTGAAATGATTTACTTTTCAATGAATAGTGAAAAATATCAATTTTTAAAAATAATAATTTCTTTTCGATAAATTAATAAACTTAAAAGAGGAATTATATTTTTCAAATGGTTCCCCAATAAAATAAGTATTATATATTTTAAATTTATCCAGTAAAATGTTTTTTAATTAATTTATACTTTCTTTGAGAATAATTTTATTTTTGTTTATAAAAACATGATTTTTCTGAAAACTATTTTAATGTACAAAATGTTTTTCCATTTTAAGAAATTAAAATAATACCTAATGGGGAATGATTTAAATAAAAGTTATAGATTATATATTACTATATATTAATTTAATATTATAAAAGGATAATTATTAGTATTATAGTTAATATAAAATCATCTTTTTCTTAAAAAATACACTTCTTGAAAACCCACTTTTTCATCGCGTTTATTAGTTTTGTTTTAAATCTTATTTTAAAAATTATATAAATTGATTTTTGTAAAATCAATTAAATATTAATAATAACAAAGTCCAAATTAGATTATAATTTTCTTCTCAATTTTAGGCATAAAAATAGTAACCATGGTAAAAAAATATTAATTGATGTATAGGTAAAATAATGAAACGGGTTAATGTTAAAAGGTAAAAGTTTAAAATACATAAAAAATATAAATTTAAAAAAATGGAAACTGTGTTTGATAACCATAATCAGACATTAAAATATTACTTATCCGTATAATTCATTATAATTAAATCCTCCCAAATGTGGTTGGCTTTAAATATAAAATAATCTTTATTTAATCACTAAAAACCCCTCATCCTCAAGTATAAATATGAACCCTCACCACCTCTTATCCAATCACCAAACACGAAGCACCAAAAATATCTTCCAAACCCTCTCCCTAAACTCTACAAGTCGGGATTCTTCTAGTATCACTAAAAAACAAATTCCATGGTCTTTAAGGGAACCTTCAACGAGGTGATATTCAAGAGGTAATTTTCTCAAACCACCTCCCTTATTTTATTTTGTTCTTCTACCTTTGAATCACCTCCTTTATCTATCAAGTATTAATAACTCTATAATAATTTAAATACTATAATTTTTTGTCTCTAATATAATATCTTATATCTATCCCTTTTATTACCTCCTCTTATTCAAATAAATGAAACCATTGTCCAAATAATAGCGGTTAGCCACCTCAGTGAATAATGATTTTTCATTTACCATTACTGCATTAATTGATGGTTATAATAGTATCATTCTAATTAAATAAGATTTTGAAAGGTATTTTATAACCAATGTCATGTTTTTTAACTAATATATATTTATAATATTAAATAAAAGGAAACAAGTTCATGATGGTTAAAAAAATACTAAAATAAAAAAAACATTTATCGTTAAACATTTATTAAATGATTCATCCTCATTTCAGAAATAAAAATGATATATAGAACAATTTAAAATTTTGAAAGTGAATTAATACCATTTTATTTCTATTCTTTAGTTTTACTTCCATTTGACTAGAAAATCCATAATTATACACAAATGAACCAATCATGAAACCATGAAATGAACACACCCGAAACAATGAAAATGATGAAGTATTATTAATTAATTGGTTGTAAGATGATATAAAAGTATCTCATAAGGTATTATAAATATTATTATATTTCTATAATTAATTAATAAAATTCTTTAAACCTTTATACATGAGGTTAATGTACATGAAACTAAATGGAAATGTGAGGTAAGGGTTTATCATCTCACATTTACTTTTGTGTGATATATACCGTATTAACAACTTATATCTTGTGTGTGGTGTTTATATACTTCTTTTTGATATATCATATCATGAATATAATTTTATTCATGGTATTTAAGGTTTAATTTTATAATTATCGCTTTTATGGTTCATATTATTCTACTCATTACAATGTGGTAAGGGATTTCTCAACTTAATTTCCATTCATTGGATTAAACTTCTACTTCATTAATGTTTTCATTATAAGATTATGTGTCAGATGAATTTTGATTATATTATGATTCATTTACAATATGTTTATGTGGATTTAAATTTGATACACATAAAATATCATGTTATTAATGATCACTTCAATGATATAATATTTTTAAGAGACTTTATTTTAAAAATATATATATATTTTTAAAATTTCCCTTAAAAACTAAATTTTTCTTCCATGATCATGTATTAGAAAATATTTTCCAAATATTTTTTTAATATTCACCTATTATTTTTTAAATTCATTTCTACTCATGTATAAATTTTTAAAAATGGATTGAAAGTTATATTTTGTTATTTTCTAGATAATGTTTTATGGAACATATTTGAAAATCAATATAAAGGAATGTTTTTTTCAATTATAAAAAATTAGAGGATTTTCATGTCATTATAATTTCATAGTGATTTAACATTTCCTTTAAAATTTTACATAGTAGTTTTCATATAATTGTTTTCTTTTATAACTATGTGTCTTATTAAACATAAGTAATTTTAAATGTGAAAAAGTGTAATTTCCTTGATAATTTTTCAATGATCACATTTAATGTATTTTCATATATGTTAAAATACATTGTTAAATATAATTCTTCATTGAGGTTGATCGCTTATGAAACCATATTTCATATTCTATTAAATGGTAAGTCATCAGTTTGATTGGGGATATACTATTTTGATACCACTCACCATATTACTCCGGATGGTTTGTGATTATGTTCATTTGATTGGGGTATGTACTAACATTTCATATGTTTTTCTTCAATATGAATTTTTGTATTGATTATGTTTCACCCTTTTATATGAGGAATGATTTGGACACGAAAGACACAAGTGGGGATTAGTTATATATAGTCCAACAATGAATCAGTAAGTCTCATGAAACAAATCAGTTGGTAAAACCTAATCATTTTGTACCCAATATTTTTTAATATTATTGTGAATGGTTCTGAAAATAGAGCTGAAGTTTCCCAAACCTAATAAGTTTATACACCGTACTTTTAAACCATCTTGTAAATTTTCTTTATGGAATATGTACCATGATTCCTAATATCAGAGTGTCCATTAATAAATAATTACCTTCCCTAATATTTCTGTGATTATTAACCATGATATTATCCTTAAGATATTACATATGGATTCATTTCAATCTTAGTTATAAATTAAAATGTAAGTGTTTTAGTTATTTACATTTCTATAGTTATTATTTCTTATTTAATATAGTTTTCATTGTACATTACCCTTGATCAACATTTGAGATCACCAATTTATTATGTTTTATCCTTCCAAAGGATAGAAGGACTTGTTTTGTGGTTGATATGTGGGGATACACTAAGGGGAATTATGGAATTATCAAATAAAATTCATTTTATATTTTATGATTGAAATGTAATGTTAATTTCAAGAATGTGTCTAGTTTACCAAGACTACTAAACTATTTGGTACTTTTGGATATAATACCGTGTATCTTATGTTAATGTAATAAAGTTATCACTGGATCTGGGCTTTAGGGGTTGTAGACCTTACGTCGACTACCTAGGGGCCTCCCTCTTCAGTGAACACAAGTAGATGATGAAGCTGAATCTCTCTCGTTAGCTCAACCACCAAAGGAAAAGTGTGACCAGACTCTAATTCCATGGATTTTATAACCCTTAGTAAAGTGTCACAAAGATGAACATCCATATAATCCTAAATAGCTACAGGAATCTCCAATTAATCTTTATAATGATCTTGCTAATTTTTATTGTCTTGATGCTCAACTCAAAGATGATTAAGTGGACTTTTATCTACAAGACAAACACACTCCGTAGAACACTGGCTAAAACAATTTCAATCACTGCAGGTGACATTAACATATGACCACTAGTTTGTTGTCTCTCTAAACATGGATTAAAATCTTTTTATAATGTCATAATAGTTAATTTGATTTCATTTATCAGATATAATAGGCATTTTATTTCATAGTTAATACAAGAAAATATATCACATGTAATAAATATGTCCCTATCATTAACACTACATGTCAAGATATATCCCTCAGTTCATAACATGATACATGCATAATCATATCATACCATACTAATCCATGAGTATAAATATCAGGAAATGATAACCTCACACAACATGTGAATCATCTAGGTTGAAATAACCTCAACTATAATCGGAAAACATCATCAGCAATAATCCTATCCTTGGGAACTCAGAGTCTCTCCCATACATGGGTTTGCTACTCCCATGAATAATCCCATTACAATTCTAGGACACATTATGGTGTAAATTCTATACATCACAAATACTAAGGTAAAAAAATATACATTCTCCTTAGATACCACTTTATAACATCTCCTAATCCATAACTCTCTCACATAGAAAAATCAGGCTTGTTACTAGACCTCAAGAGAACCTCCTCATATGCCAGAGGCTATCAACTATTAGTGGAGGTATGATGATATAGTGGGGAGACTATACCCCATGTTGAAGAGTTAAAATACATAGAAAAAAGTATATATAAATAAATATCAGAGTAATGGGACTAGAGAAAATTGTACCATGTACAACTAGGAAGTAAAAGTAGAATCCAAATAACAGTGAATCATGTAATGAATGGTTGAAATGTGTCTAAATGTAAAACTGAATGTAATAAAAATAAAAAAACTATCTAGTAGGAATAAAATTAGAATAACCCATTCACATATCCCACATTGGTCACTTTTCCAAGATTTGACCCATAAACAATTAAACAACAACAACAAGGTCCCTTTCCCCTGTCCTAAATTGAATCCATTCATTCTTCACAGGTACAAAACAGATTCTTGAATTCGGTGTGAGTAAAACTCAATAGGTTGAACCCACCATGTATAAACAAATCCATTACAATAATAATTGTATGTAATAAATAGGTAAACAAAGTTAATTAATTAATCATATAATATTATACACCAATCAACTTCTTTAGCACCATGCCAAAATATCTCTTAGCATGAAGGAAAACCATTATAGCCATAATCACATTATATAGAATAATCACTAAACTAGAGAAATATTTATTTATAATCATTTTAGAATCTGGTACAATCCCCTTATATAATAATTTCAACATCTATGAATATCCCTCTATATAATTATTATAACATGAGACTGGGCCAAGCCCGCTATATAAGCACTACAGCATCTGGTCATAGCCCTCTATATATGCATTAAATTTTTAAATTAGGCCAACCCCACTATATAATATTTAAAATATCTAGTCATATCCCTTTGTATAATAAATATATAAAGTAACTGGGCTAATACCACTCTATAATACTTACATAATGTATCACAACACAATTTGTAGTAGCAGGGATATCACAATGTCATATCATCAACCCCAATGGTTAATTTTGAAAATTTCATTTTAATTTTAATTTCACATTAATTTTAAAATCAAATTGTTTCTAGTAATTTAAATAAATAATAATACATTAATAAATTTATTCTATATCAAGAAATCGCATGGGTTCTTATATCATGCTAAACCCACTTTACCCTATTATCCAATTCATTATTATTCAAGGGTTTTTTCACCCAACAGGTAGCCAAAATCCAGTTCAAGACACCATTGAATCCAAATGTATCCAAGGAATAATCTAACCCAAGATTTATCATCATTAATAATTAAATTAAATAATGTTCATGTTATGTTCATGTAATCAAAACATTGAAAATTCATAACAATTGAACATACTATAGAGTTATGTTTTGGCCCACCTATCTTTATTTGGTGATCATTACAATGATTCCAACCGGTAAAGGTAATAAGAATGAAGGGATAGATGATAAAATTAAGGAACCTAGATCAAACAAGGCCAATATCAATACAAAAAACAACCATGATCCTGATTTTCCACTACTAAAATCAAGAGAAACAAAAGATAGGGTAAAACTAAAAAAACTCATCATAGATTATTCACTTGAATGATACATTGGAAGGGAATAAGTAAATATATAATTACCTGGAAATCAACTAGGTCTTTAGAGAGGATGGATATACAATATTAATAATGAATTTACATATGAATCATGGCTTTAAAACTACTATGCTCGAGAAATACATGGTGTGTAAATGTATTACATGCCATGAAAATCTCAAATTATTATTACACAAAAAAAATGTTTCACCTCAGGTGAAATTTAACATAATTGAAAATTATAGAAAGTGTAAAATAGATACCCGATGTGTAAGAATATTATTTCATGAATGACTTCACAATTTTTGCCTGTCAACTTTTATACGTCGTGTAATACATTTACATGGAGTGTAAATGTCATGCGGTCATCATTAAGAACAACTTCTACCAAAAATCTGAATGAATTATAAAACCTTCAAAACTCCCAAATAAAATCTCATAATCCTCTTTAACATGTTAATACCCAGAATCCATTAATTCAAAAAAAAACAAAAATACAATAACATTAGGTCATTTTTTCCTATAAAAAAACTCAATGCCCACTGATACTTGACCACCAAGGTTCAAAGATGAAGGAAAATCCAAAAAAATTGGTTTATAAAAATAAATAAAAGAGGTAAGTGCTTGGAAAAAGATAGGATCATACACGATTGATCCAACATAGCCTTCCCATTTAAAAAATAAGCATCCAATAAGTTAGAATGAAAAAATAATGAAAATTCTCAGACAAACTCTCTGAAACCTATAGCGCAGCTTAGAGGCCGTCTGTGTGACCCAAATATTAATTCTAGAACTAATGGAATACCCATCTTGAGACTAGTTTTCTTCTTCTCAATCATACCTAAATAAATATAACTTATCTAACAATAATGGTAATTAGACTAGAGAAATATTAGTATTTCTAAGACAATTATTTGACATCAAGGGTTGGATGAAGGCGTAGATAGACTTCTATAGATCTAAAAATAAAGTTATCAAGTGTCACAGAATCATCAAAGATTAAATTAATATCAGAATATTTCATAAAAATTTAATCCAAATGGTAATACAACTATAAAAAATTCATTGTTGAGGCCCTATGGATTCTCCATCTTCCTAACCCTAGCATTCTTTTCATAGGACCACTCAAATCTCTAATGATTTACCAAATTTAGGTCCCTCTATAGTGATTTAAAAAAGATATTATATATGGATATAAATTTCTTTACATAAATAGGGGGAATAAATTCCCCATGTAGTTGACCATCCAATGATCCTCTGGTAATATTGAGAAATTTTGTTTCTTAGGTACCTCTAACTCTAAAGTCCCTTGCTCCTTAATCATAGATTCTTTACAAGAAAACCTATTAAAAATAATAAAATTATTGTAAAATAATTTTATTTAATATTTAATATATAAATTTCACTGAAAATTTAACAATTATTTATTTTTTAAATTAAGTAATATAAAATCACTTCACACAAATAAAAAATAGAAAAAATGATTTCTTAATCAAAACAATTTAATTATACCAAAATCAAGTATAATTATGATACTAATTTAATTCAGTACATTATATAAAATTAAAGGATTCAAATGTTACATTATATTAAAATTTAAAAGTAATAGTACTTTTAAATTAAATTATTTAATGAAAAGAACAGAGAGTTTTACAGGAACTGTATTTTTCATTGTTCACCAAAAAATAAATTACTTTAGAAAAATAAAAAAATTCATTCTAAGATAAATTTTATATGATGAAATGAAAAATGGTATCTATTTTTAAAATATAATTTTTATATGTGTAAAAAATTAATTATAACATTCACACAAAAAATAAAGAAAAATAACTTATCAACAATGCATATTCTTGAAGCATAAATTGAATTTAAATTTTTTTGAATATATATATATATATATTAATAATTTTAAATAAATTTGAATTAATTAATAAATTTTTATATTTTTTTAATTTTATTAATCCTACTCATAACCTTAAATTTAACAGTTATCTTATAATATATTTTTTGTTTTAAGCATGGTTTTGTGAGTTAAAAAATATATCAAACACTTGAAATTTATTTTAGAAGATATATATTCAAAAGTATTGGGGCTTTACATCCTATCCTCATTAAATAAATTTCACCCATTAAATTTTAATATTAGAAATTAAGGGTTCAATATTTACAAATACCTTTATTAAAAACCCCACATAGTTCAAGGGGATAATGAAACTTCTTTTGAAAATAGAGAGTGGGAAATATAAAGGTTACCTCAAATAATTCATATTCAGGTTCCCAAAAAATGTGAGCATTTTAATTATGTTAAAATATAAAGATGTAGGAAAAAAATAAGATCTAATGACTAAATAAAGACTTATAGGGAACACGATCATGATAAAGTTAATGACACAAGACCATAAATCATTAAGGGGGTTAAAAGACTATAAATTCATCATAAATAAGGGAAATAGGATTAAAAAATTATATCAATATATTTTTAATATAATTGAGGTATTATTAGTCTATCAAGATATTGAAAAAATATACTTACATGACTTATTTTCATTACATAAGAAAAATTACATTTTTTGTGCATAGATCAATTTCCACATTATATTTTTCCCCATGAAATGAATATTATAGATGATTTTTTAATTACTATTTAATATAAATAACTTTTAACATATTATAAGATCCATAAAATAATGAAAATTCAATCCTTATATCTCAAAATATTTACCAAAACCAAATTTGTTAGGATAAATTTTCTAATATGGATAAATATAATACATTAATCTCTAAAAACACAACAATAACAATAAAAATAATCATAATCCATTCAATAAATATTTAACCTTAATACTCCTCTAAAATATATCTGACCAAATTCTAAACCTATAAATCTGAAATATTTAATCCTATATTTTTTCCAAGATCAATATGGAATCCTTCATTTTTTAAAATATAATATGATTATTATATAGCACAATAATTAATAATATAATGGACCATTTTATGTTTAGTTTCATGTAAATTAGAATCATAATACATTAATAACATAAAAATTATTCAAATTCACTTGAAAGTCATCGTCATATATTCTTCATGTAATAACAAATCCCCAATGAAAATATAGACACACTTCCTTAACATGGTCATCGGGTCCTAACCCAGTAGGTACCACCAATTACCCAGCAGAAATTTGGTCCCCTCTATGATCCTCCTGATCCTCCAAACATTTATAATATATCATCATATCATTAATAAATACCACAAAAAAATAATTAGGGTAATATTTAAAAAAATTATTCATAAAATCCATAAATATTGTAGGAATATTAATAAGAACAAACCCATAATGCCAATATCTTGTTTAAGAGGCAGTCATTGGGATATATTCTTTCTTCATCCTTAACTGATGATACCTCAATTTGAGGGAAATATGAGAAAACAACTAAGACCCATTAATTTTTCCAAACAAACCATCAATCCTTGGAAGAGGATATTTTTTCTTCACTTTAATCATGTTCTCTATAATAAATAAATAACTACATTGATTCATCCAACTTATTTATAAAGAGATAAAATTATCCCCAAGGATACACACTTAATTGGGTAAAAACTTTTCCCAAAATATGTTGATGTTTCTTCATTAATTCCTACATATACCATTTTATGTAGGATCTTTGATATTTGATTGGATACATGTGTGACTTCAATAGAGAACAATACCTTTATTTCTGGGGGAGTTCCAAGTAGCTCTTTAAGAATTGCAACAATGTACTCCCAAGAAGTGGGGACATATTCTATCTTTATATATTATCTTTCATCTTTTTCTTCAGTAATAATTATAATGAATAAATACATTGGAGGTTCTTCAAGAGAAAGTTTAACCTAGAATATCTCTCTATTGAAAGTGTTTTTTGGTTTCCCATTAAAGGCCACTAAAATTTTATTTCTTCTATAATTGATCATATATTTATAATTTGATGTCCAATCCATCCATAGTATAGTGCTGAATTCCACCATGGGAATGACTAGTAGATTTTTTATGATATTTTACTCAAAAAACTGACATGATTGTTTTTATACACTTTTTTACTTTTATAATTTGTCTAGGATTTTTAACCAATAACTATATATCCTGTTATGTTGTGTTTGATTCTACATTCTTTGTAAACATAGATGAAATAAAGTAATGTTTAGAACCCAATTTAAAAATGAACTTTCTAGATTTCATAGGACAATGAGTGTACCTTCCACAACATCATTTGGATCCCTTAATTTAACAGTTTTAATTAATAAAGCATGAACTGGCTCCCATGTATTATACTAAGGTTGATGGTGATTTACCTCCATTATCACCTAGATTGGAAATTTATTTTAAAGGTTCTGAAGCTTTCCGCACTAGAAGAATTGAATGTCAGGTTGTGTTTACATCATATTCCCTTTTTAATTTTCATTGAGATGTTGAGGCTTCATATAAAAATTACCATTCCATGATATATGGTCATATATTCAGCACATGTAGCACTTTTCACTCCCAAGAAAGGAGTTCCGTGAATGTTTCTTATGACATATTTTGTATGTGATGAGTTACAATTTCTTTCCTCCTATTCATTTATCATAATTATTCACTGATTTTGAATCATTTTATCTCTTCTTTTAATTTGAACTATGTGACCATTGTGTCTCTCCAAACTACATTTTTACCTTTAAAGAAATTTTCACTATATAACTATATCATTAATAGTCTCTATTTTCTATATTCCCCAATATATTGGGTCTCATCCTACTAAATAACCTATCAAGTATTCTTTTAGGATCCATAACAAATATAGAGGTGTATCAATAAAGTCTTTTTACAACATTTTTATAGCTTCTCACAAATTAATTTTACTTATTATTAATTTATATAAATTCATACTCTATTTTTGTCCTCATAAAATGTGGAAAATGTTAATTTAAAAAGATACTCATCAACTCTTCCCACTCCCTGGCATTAATCTCCCCCTTTTATTCATGTTCTTAATCAATGTGCATCACTGATCAGCTTCTCCTTTTAAGAAGTATGATTCCTAGGTGACATTCTCTAGATCCATTAAATGGGTTAAAGAATATATATTTTCTATAGAGTTAATCCCATTTTTGGAAATTAATGGATCAACAGCTCCACTAAAGGAATATGTTCATTGTTGCATGAAGGACTGAACTGCAAGTTGCTCACTTTGAGGTTAATATGGCCACTCAACATGATTCGTGTTATTATTCATAACCGAAGATAGTTTATTAATCTATATTATAAATTATTCAATTCCATCTTATATTATGTGAGAAAGGTCATTAGTTCATTATCCATTTCACTCATCATTTACATGGTTCCTCTTATTTCAAACCATTTTTATAAAATAAGAAATTTTTAGAGATAAATGTTTTACAATGAGTGGAACTATAATTATAATGGTAGTTTAACCCATAAAACAACATGCCTAAATATGTTATCCTTCTAATATCCCGTAATAAAAATTACATTTCCTATATATCCCTATTAACGGTTCACAAAAACATGTGGCTAACCAAACATATCCTCCAAGAATGTTAAACTATGTGTGAAACAAGGATCATTTGTGGACACCAATTAATCATTAAGTTTAATACCAATGCACCTTTTTAGGGTTATTACATCTAGGTAAAACTTTTCGTGATCCCCATCCACTTGTAGTTCCCAGATAGGGATTTCATTACATGGAATCGACATTCTTAAGACTTCACTAAAATTCCATAAATTTTCCTATGTTTATACTTGGCCCAATGGTGCATAATAAATATTTTCCTTCCTTATTTCCATAAATATCTAATCATACCTCTGACACTAACTATGGAATCCATACTTTTTTAAATATATAAAACATTCATTATATATTACAACACCTAATACTAGTAAGGATATTCTGAGGAATAGTTTCTTGAAAATTAAGGGAATACTACATTAATTAATTAAAAATTATTTACATACGATAAAATGGATTATTAATATATTATTACTAAGTTACATTTAATACATCTCATATCCAAGGGACATTCATCAATAAAGAGGGGTGAGCATAAATCATGATAAGTTAATAAAAAAGGATATATTTAGCAAGTGATCATGAGGGATAATATTACAGCATGATCATAATAACATGATTCATATCATACTAATAAGATCATGAATTATAATATATAAATTTTGATACAATATAAAAATGATGCATTAATAAGAATATCACCAAGTTTTATCACCTATGTGTCATAAATCATAATTACTAAGGTTATTAACCAACGTATCCTAAAACATTAAATATATAGAAATTAATTTCTTACCAAATACATTGGTGTACTATCAGGGTGAACCAATCATATGTATTAATTCATGTGAATCTCATTGATCTTATTGCATCACTTAATCAATAACCCATGAAAAATAATAAACATATTTTATATAAAATAATTGCATACATAAGTTCTTAAAGATTTTAACATTACAAAAAATTTAACCCATGTAAAGGGAATATGGTTTTCAAACATTTAAATTACAAAATAAATAACTATATTTTATTCTATTTGAATACCCATGGATAAAGAAATGGTTTGGGTATTCACAATATAACTATTTTTCATGTGAAAGAGAGAAATTCAAGAAATTAATTTGGAAGAATGATGGTATACAATGTGGATTAATTAAATGACATAATGGGAGGGGGAAGATCTAAAAATTATAAAATAAAATTTTGGAGGTATTGGGTTAATAAATAATTATATGAAATCATATTAATCCAATATTTAAAAGCATTCAACAAAAGAGGTGCTTGAACAAAAAAGAGGAAGTGGATAATTTCCTAACCTTGAAGAGTTACATCCTAATACTTGAGAATGGAACATTGAGGACTTAAGGAAAGATTAGAGGGACTATTTGGGAGTTAAAATGATCATGAATTTGAATATTATAGATTTTAAGTGTAAATTAATGGGGGATGGGTGGGTATTTATAATGTAATAAGAAGAATTGTTTAACAACTTCAAAATATAGGTCTTAGAATTATCTGTTGTAGAAAATAAAAACCCATTGGCTTTACCATGGTTTTCTCTCAAGTTATTAGACATTTGAGTCATTTTCTTACTATTTTAAAATATTATAACTGATCTCCATATTTTAATATTACTTTGGACATAGAAAAGTGATTTTTCAATAAAGTATTGTTTTTAGAATCAGAATTATTTTTTTAGATGTTGGATTTTCATTTCTATGTTTAGTAATTGATTTAAATTCATTAAAATTCATAATACTAATAAATTAACATATTATATGTCTTGGAAAATATTTAATTAATTATTATACTATTATTTTATATATATGAATTCATTGAACATACCAAAAACAAAACAAAACCATATTTTTACAGTTCATTAAAAAATAATGTATTTTAGAACATTCTGAAAAAAATCACCATAACCTAATTTTAACCTATAGATTACAAATATAAATTTCATTTTATCAAAATAGTTAATTATATAAGATAATATTTTTTAAATACTTTTTATTCGTTGAAAAATAACAATTTTTATGCCGTAGTAAAATTTTTGACACATATAATAATTTCTAAGGCCATTGTAAAATTATAATATCATTTATATGAAAATAAATACTATTTTAAATAGATAATTATTGAAAATAAACATTATATATAATTCTTGAATTTATTATAAAATACTATCTATTTTCTAAAAATGCAATTTTATTTTTAGCCAAAAAACAAATTATCAAATTCATCTTATATATATGAATATTCTATAACACAAAATAATATTGAAAAAGGGAGTGAAAAATAAACATTTCATTTATACAATGAAAATTAAACTTTTATGATGCTAAGGTATACACACATGTCCGCTAATTACACCATTATACCCCCTAAGGGTAAGTTGTGTGATTGTGGTAGCTTCATGAGGTGGCTTGACTAACATTGACCTAGTGGTGATCTCCCCTAACTTTAAATTTTCTGGTATTTGATTTCATTCAAGCCTCACTTGTTGAAGCTCTTCATGTTCTTGGTCAATGGTGAACCCCGGTGACACAACCTCCCACCCAATCTCTAACAAATGGGCTTCAATAAGTATGAATCTACAGGTTGAGGCCATCATTTCTCATTCCTATATTAATTATCATTTATCATTTCCATTAATAAAAACAAAATATAATGATAATATTATCATAAATAGTCATAGTTCCCAATATTAATATTGAACAAAAATCATGTTGACAAATAGTAAGATTAATATATCAACATTCATATTAACTCTTATGAATACCTTTTTATTTGTTAATATATTATTCACTGCAATTTCTCTTAGGGTTCTATAACTTTTACTTTTCAAAAATATGGATTGGTATACCAATATTATGTTTATTTTTTATTGTGTTGTTCTTTGGGGAGATGATCCTATCATATTAGAATGATCCGAATTTTCTCATTATACTTTCTTTATTTTATTTTTTTATCCTATTGTAATGATTATAATTTTATTGGGTTTAGTTTCTGACTAAGGTGGTTTTATTCTGTAATACAATTATGCATAATTCATTTTTCTATGTGTTTTATGAGTATAATAAAGTATAATATAAGTAATAATTATTCCATAAATAAAATTCATTATTAAATTTTGGGCCATTACAATCAACCAAATTATTATCTCCAAATAATATTAATCTTTTATAAGGTTATATACCAAAAATGTATACACCCAAATCATATACTTCCATAAATATCATGAATCATAATAAATACAAAATAAAATCAAGTATGGTTCCATAAATTGACTCAATATTCATTCCTCAAATTATTTTTTACAAATTCATATAATATTCTTAATAGAGTGTACTTAACATTTATCACTTAGTAACCAAATAACTTTTCAATAACATGATTATATATCTAATATATTCCTAAAATGTATTAAATATTTTATCCCAATCTACCATAATTACCTCAACATCAATGTTCATAATAATATTAAATGATATCAATGACTTTGAAAATTTGACCACAAAATATAAAATCATTTTTACTCAAATAACTATATCTCTAAAACTTATACTAAACTAAAAAGTTTTATTCCCATAAATGTATCCCCAAATAACCTTAATCATATTAAAATACCATAACATTAAACAAAAAAAGTTACACCTATTTAGTTATGCTTGTTATATTCCTTAGGCTTATCAATCCAAAATAATTTAGGAATATCCCATATCACTATGGCATATCATAGGTTTCCCAAGGTTGTATTCTCTAATTCATCATAATGTCTCATAAAAATGTGAATTAAACCAAGTATATCCCCTGATAGTATATATCCAATAGTTAATTATTATTACCACTCATTGTGAATCGATGATTAACATGTTCATATCCAATCCTCCCCATTCATAATTGTTACGCCAAGGTGAATCTGCACCACATCTGCATTAAATTTACAATATCCTTACAATAATATATTTACTAGTAATAGTGAACTCTTTTGTTTACCATAACATTATGATGTTATCCTATACTTTGGATTATCCTAATGATTGTCACTAAATTTTTCTCATCATAGTTTCCAAAAAAAAACTTTTCTCGGATACAAAAAATTAGTGACCCATAATTTTCATATAGAAATATTACAACTTATTATATGAATATCATTGCAATCCATTCTATAAACATAAAGGATTATTGTTATTAGAATAATGCACACACAAAAAACTATTACATAAAATATCACATCATATGCCACCATTGTTTTAGAAATGTTACTATTATTATTCATGCCATACTTAAAGCCATTCATTATATATCTTAGGGAAAAAGGAAACATTAGAAAGGATGAGCCCATATCTCAGTAATTATAAACAAGATAGATGACATTGATAATTTAAGAATAAGATGAGCACAAGGGTATAAGAACATGATAATAACATTGTAAAACCCTAACCTATTAATTCATAGATCATAATAATGATTCATGGTATAATTCATAGTATTTCATAAGTCACGAGTCATAAAGGAAACAAATAACATGATCCATGAGATTATAAAATTATTATAATTTTATTTCATAAAATATTTTCATAATGTATTTCAAGATCATAATCCCTGAAATATTATGGAAATGCTACCCACAAAGATATTAGTCACATCTTATCCTTGGGATAACCACTCATCTTCCTACTTTGAGTTTTTAATAACCTATGGTGTACCCTCTTTTAGTCTTGGGATAACCTCACGTGTACCTATTTTAGTCTTGGGATAACTTACGATGTAGCCATTAATTACATAAAATATTAATATTTACCCAATGCAATGGTGGACTATATAACTCTTGGCCCATCCATCATATATTCCTTATTTATTCATATGTATGCTATAAAATCCTGAAAACATTTATAATTCCATCATAACATGAACCATATAAATGAAAAAAAGCTTCATTAATATATTATATTCATAAAAATAAACAATTTAGGGAAATAATAAGGGTGTTAACATAGAACCATTTCCCCAATGAAGAATTTATAACATTAAATGATGTAATTTCTGATAAAAATTCTTTTACAATATCACTAGAATGTTTCGTGAAGAAAATACCCCGTTTATTTTGAAATCACTTAATTAAGATAGAAAATTTTATATAAGAATAAAAAAAGTATTTTCATAGAAAATAAAAATGAAAAAATATAAATAAATATTCAAATAATTGAGTGTTCATTATATCATGAAATTTCATTCATGTCATCTATGTTAAAATAAATACTCCTTTAACATTTTTGATAAAAATTCAAAAGTACTTATTTCTAAAAAATAACTAGAATATTCAGTTTATATTCTTTTTATAGAAATTCAAAATAAGGAAAAATTATATTTAAAAATCATATTCAAATAGAAAAATCATTAATTAAAAAATTGAAACCTAAACATGTACTTAGAAGAAACATATTCCCAATCGAATAGTAAATCAAATTCTGTTTTCCATATAAAAATTCTTTTAGCCTCCTGAGTTCCGAATGAGTAGACAATGAAAGGAAAAAATTATTCTTTATAAAAAACACTAGGATAAGAAAATGAAATGGGATTATCAAATAAGGATCATAAAATTTCTCTTAATGTAATGGTAAGTATAAACAATTCGGATTAAATTTATATTTAAACATAAATCATTTACCACCTTTGTAACTTTTAAATCATAAACCCAATGTAAAATAACTTCAAATAAAAAATTGAATATAATTAAAATCATTAACCTAATGATATCACATTTAAAATGGGATTTATATACACCTCATAAAATAATAGAGATGCATAACATAACATATTTCCCAAAGAAGAAATTTTGAGATGATAAACTCATACAACTTTGGTAATCCATCAATAAAAACCTCACAAAATAGAAAAAATTATAATGGTATGTACAATACCTTTAATTTTAATGAAAATAATCCTAAAATAAATTCATGGTTCATATATACACCATACATTTTAAATAGGTAGTGAATATTCCAGATGTCTCACTGAAATAATAGTGAGATGAGCAAGTCTTACCTCATGTATCAACTTTCTTCAGACGTGTTTGAACCTATGATATAATTAATATAGATTTTTTATACATATATTCTATAACCATTATCATATATATCATATCAAATATTATTTTCTTATAACATTTTATCACAATTTTATTAACAATTATTTGTTAAAATCATTTTTCGGGTAATAAGTGCTTCATTTTTCTCGCATGCTTCGATTTTACAGCTCCTATCCTTCTAATTTGGCCAAGGTTAATCATTTTTTTCGCATATGTCTGACTATGGATTTAGATTGTCCCTCCTTGGACTTAGCAGGTTGAGCTTGAGTACTCTCTGAGTCTTTCTCACCTCCTACTGGAAAAAGTTTTCCTTTAATTGTGCTCCAGAAATATCCAGCTTTCCTCAATGTTCCAGCAATAAACGTATTACTGTGATGACAGTTAACTCTTGCATCCACTAATCTCACCATATCTTTCTTAAACAAGAGCTTAGAAATAAATCTACCAAAGGGGTTTAAATTCATCCTGGCCTCGCTTTGACAGCAGTAACTGAGATACCTTATCATGTATCTTGGAAAGCTTAACTTAATATCACTTAACAGAAGAAACATTATATACATATCAGGGTACAAAATCTTCTCCATTTCTTTCATCCGTGGAGCTATTCCAGTTTGAATAAATTTGACCAAAATCTTCTGATCAGGCTCCAAATATTGGCAAACATTTTCTTTATTGTCTTGGTACCAAAAAGAAAAGACAGCATGTCTTCATATTTATGCACAAAATCTCCTATATTCTTCAAGTTGAAATGAAAAACTCTCTAATGAGGGTAGTTGAGATTCTAACTAATCTCTACTGAAGAGATTGAGAAATATTTATCCTCTATCTTATCCATCATACTGTCTTCTGTATCTCCCAGACTAAATTTTACAGATTTTTAGAAGTATCTAAGTTCTACTTTATACAAAAATTCTTTATTTTCACTGTCGAACATATGTTCAAGATTCTAAAATTACAGATCTTGCTTCAACAATAGATTTGTCTGAAATAACCAGTCGAGATCAATTACCTTGCCCTATAAGATTTTTCTTCCCTCGGTGCGTTGTCTCTTGGCATTGCTCAGCTCGGCCTCACTGGCTCTTTTATTCTTTACCATTTCCACAAGAGTCTCTGAAGGTTTTAAGTTTATGGTTTCAGAAGTTCAAAGGTTAGGGTTTCAGAAGAGGAAGTGCGATTTTTGGATTTCGAAAGGGTTTTAATAGAAGTGAACGGGTTTAGAAGTCGAAAAGGATCTGACAGCCTTGATTCCCGTGTAATCACTAATCATTACATATATTTAAAAAACAAATAAAATTTTTATATGATGATAGAATGAAAATATTAAACATTATTCAATAAATAAATAAAATTAGATAAATTAAAAAAATAAAAAAAATTAATTAAAATTAAATAAACTCAGCTCCCCCTTAATAAAATAAAACCTTGTAGTGGGAAGTGTTTTAGTAAAAATATCTGCTAATTGAATTTCAGTATTTATAAATTCTAAAAATATATCTTTTTTAATAACATGATCTCTTAAGAAGTGATGCCTTTAAATTGAAATCTTCTTTCTCTGAGCTTGATTCAGAAGAGCTACTTGAGTCTTGAGATACACTCCAAGTGGCTTTCATAGCTTTCTTATCTTTCTTCTCAAAGTCATTTCTTTTGAAGAATTTCTTCTTCTTTGCATCCTTCAATTGTGGACAATCTAGTCTGATATGTGCCATCTTTTTGCATTCAAAACATCTTACTTCCTTATTATCTCCCTTAAAGGATTTTTTGAAGCCTCCTTTCTTGATGTAGAATTTTCTAAATTTTCTGGCTAGTTGAGCCAGTTCTTCATCTGAGTTGGATGAGTTAGAGATTTCTGATTTAGGTTTGACTTCTTTGATCTTTATCTTTATATTCTTTTGTTGTGAAGTTACCTTCAAGGAAGTATCTTATCTTTTGATAAGCACTTTATGTTCAATAGCCTCATCTTGCATTTCAGCTTCATACATCATCAGTGTACCAATCAGCTCTCTCATAGTTATATCTTTGACAGGTGTTTATTGTCTGATTGCAGTAGAAATACCATTCCATCGAGTAGGAAGTACTCTTAGTACTTTTAATGCTTGATCAGCCTGCTTGATAGATTCTCTTAGAGCAGTTATGTTATTGACAATTTCTGCCAATCTCCCATTCATTCGAGTAATGCTCTCACCTTCAACCATTCTGAAAGTATCAAATTTCAGTTTTGTAGTTTCATATCTCATTTGTCTCACATTGTATGTTCCTTCATATGCCACATCTATTGTTTTCCACATCTCATATGTTGTCGGGAACTAAGATACTCTGTTAAATTCATCTGTTCCTAGACTGCAGATAATTGAATTCATAGCATTCGAGTTCATATCATACTCTGCTTCTATAGCAGCACTCCATGTATCGGGATTTTCATAAATTTCATAAGGAGTCAGAATATTTGAATAGACTCTATATCCGAGGTTTTTCAGATATATTATCATGCACGATTTCCAGCAACCATAGTTGTCTGTATTAAAATATGGTGCTCTGACCATCAACATCCCTTCTCTTGTATCAGTCATGGTGCTCTGTAGTATAATCCTTAAATGATTCTAGCTTTCTAAGGCTCTATCAGAAGCTCCTCCTCTAATACAATTTGTTGGATCTGAATCTACAGATTATACACAAGAGGGGGGTGAATTGTGTCTTTTGCAGTTTTTCAATAATGAGTTATTTCCTTTATTCTTTATCATATTTGATCGTGCAGCGGAAAAAGTAAAATCAAGAACACAGAGATGTATAGTGGTTCAGGGAACAGAAATCCCCTAGTCCACTCCACCATTTCTCTACTCCACAAGCTTGGTGATTTTCACTATCTTGTACTCTTCTCCACAGACCATTTCACAACTGAGTACAACCAGTTGATACCTTTACAATCCAAGGAGAAACAAAGCCTTCTGGTTCAAACATAAACCTACACAACTTAGAACGAGATGCTGGTAACTCAAGAATAAAAAAATCAGAAAGAAATTTCTAGTTGATCTTCACAATTGCAATAGAATGCAATTGACAGCAGATGGATCGACATCTCTAGAAATATTGATCTTCAAGACAAAGCAGTTCTAACTTGATCCATTTGTAGTAGATATAGAGATATAGTTCATAACCTCAGCAGTAGTAGATCCATAGTAGATATTCGATGTAGAATAGGTGAATCTTATATCGAGTTCCTTTTTCTTGAACAAACAGAGCTTTTACGCTCCTTTTGAATCAGCAGATCAATCGTGAATAGTTGTAATCTCTGTTTTCCATCTTTTTCAATAATAGATCGATCACATGATCTTGTACCTGGTGTTTCAGAGAGAAAATATATAATAAAACATATCTCCTGCATATTTGGATCCATAAAAGTCACCTTCTGATTCGCGATATTCAAAAATTTGAATTTATAGAGAAGTCATAACTTCCCTTAAGACTTAGCATAAAAATATCCTTTTAATTGGATCTTAAATCCATTAATAAAACGGATTTGAATCAGTCAAAGTTGATCATTAAAAACGACTTTAAATCTATCTTGAAATCTGCCCAGAAATCATATTACTGATCGTTGCACATAAATATCGTCTGTCAAAATTTCTGACACCAAACGTAAGGTTGATGACGTGGCCTCCAAATGTAGGGTTAATAACATAGTCTTCAAACGTAAGGATAACAATGTAAGGTTGATAATGTAAGGTTGAATACCAACGTAAGGTTGAATATCCATACTTTTTCTTCAACACTCAAACGTACGGTAAAAGATCCATACTTTTACTTGATCCATAATTTTCCAAGAACATATGGTTGTTCACAAAAGTAAGGTTGATGAACCATACTTTTGTGAAACAAAAGAATCACATAGAATTTACGTACGGTTCTCCATCCATACTTTGTTGATAACCAAAACGTAAGGTTCCTTCCTAACGTAAGGTTCTCCTTCCATAATTTGCTGAAAACGTATGGTTTTTTAACCATACTTTTCTCTTATATCAAAAAAGTATACTCTTTTCATCCTTACGCTACGTTTATCCACGTAGGGTATGAAAAGTGATTCCATAACACGCTAAAGCAGATTCTGTGCTATATTTTACTACATAAGTTGTGAACAGTGATTCCAAAATGCGCTAAAACAGATTCTGTGCTATGTAATAAATTATAGTTATTTCAAGAATAAAATAAATTAATAAACTCCTGCAAAATACTAAATAAAATCATTAGAAAATAACTAAGGGTATTTTTGAGCATCAAAATTATCATAAAGAGATAGAGTATTATTTTCAATAATCTCCCCCTTTCAATAACATTAATACGTATTGCTGAAAACAATACTATGCTCAAAAACTTTTTTGTTTTTGGTTCTATTAATGGATAGTGACTTGACATTCTGGAGAAAATAGTTTTTTGACAGAATTTTTTGGATATGTTTTATGCAACTCATGCTTTTGTAATTTTCTATTGGAAAATTTAACTTTTATCCCCCTCAATACCTTGTTAGTGTAAACTATTTACACCTCATTCTTTTACTATAAATTTTTATTCTCTTAATAAATTTATTTGTTTCATGAATTGGGTGACCAATTCAAGCCACTACTTTTCTAAAAAAATTAACATGGTTAAGGTAAACATGGGTATACCCATGGGGGTTAAACTAAAAAGATATGGGTAAAATAAACTTTTTTTTTTGAAAAATATATAATAATGAAATATTTAGACCTTATACCATTTAATATAAAGGATTTTAAAATATTTTATCCTTATGACATGAAAATAATTGGGTGGAATTCATTCTTTTCAAAAAAAATAAGTGTGCGACTCTGCAAACTTATAAAAGGCCCCAAACTATCCTTCTATCATCACAGTTCCAAAACCCATTGGTTCATAAAATTCATTCCCAAATAGATTTTATAAATCCACACTCTCATCCTAGATGATATAATTTTGGCATTAATATAACAAATGAAAGCCTTTAGTGAAAACCAAAAGAATTTACTATAAGATGAGGTAACGTTCTTCAGTAACCATTTCTATTTTATTTATTTCTCCAATTCCTTTCATTATTATTAAACCATGATTATATAGTAAAATAATTACATTGAATATATTTATATTTTATTATATTAATGTAATAACCTAAATACTTATCCACTTTTATCAAATAGGTTACAAAATCATCATTTGTGTATAAGGCGGACTACCGCCTCGTGAACTGATTTCATTTGTTTTTCCTTTATCACCTCTCACGACTGAGTAATATGATATATCTAAAGTAAATATATGATATTTATAAAATAATTACACCTATTTTTAATAATATAATATATAACATTTTACTTTCCATTCCATAGGGGATATGATAACGTCACTCATTGGTATAGTGGACTAGAACCTTGAAAAGCAATGTGCTTCGTCTTTCACTAACACTTTGAAAAGAATGTAATAAGGATAAATTTAATGAATATATCTCATATAAATTAAGTAATTATTAGATTAATGACATATTTATCATAATAAAAATAAAATATATCCTTTTATTTTCTTTTTACACTAAAAAATGATTACATCAATCATGTACGTGTAGACTACCGCCTTCACAAAGCGATGTGACTCTCTTTTCTTCACCACACCACATGGATGATATATATAAGTATTTTGGAGATATAATATGGTATATATGATATTATTATCATTTTTTAAAGATAAAATCTTACTTATTACTACAATGAGTTTTGAAAAATAGAAATGTTACCCATGCGTATGTACGGCCTACCATCACCAAGATTGTAACATACATCATTTTTCAAAGAAAGCATTCATGATTGATCTTAAAATGATAATTTATTTATAAATATTATATTTATTTCATAATTATAATTATGGATATTATGGTACTATATAATCTTCAAAAGAATTTGAAGTTTCATAATAAAGCATGAATAAGAAAATGATGTAATTAACATATGAGACATTGAAAATAATAAAAGATTATTAATGAAAGGATGATAAGATATTATAAAAGGATAATAAATGATATTATAAATATTAATATTGTTCTTTAATAAGTTAATAATGGGTTTAAAATCACTATACTAAAGTTTAAATCATATTCAACCAAAAGGAAGCGTGAGGTGAGGGAAATCTAGTCTCTCTTTTATTTTCTGGATACATATGTAAAATCACCACTCATTTCTATTGTGCGGTGTAAATGCTTCCAATTTTACATCTAATATCATTAATACAATTATTTTCATGATATCTAAACTTTTATGTGATGTTATTGTTTTTGGTTATTATGATTCAAAATATTACTAAAGCGATTAGCAATTTTTTCCTTAAGTCATATTTTTTGATACTTATATCTTGTTATTCACATATATTGTCTAATTTAGTGTATATACTTCACCTTTGATGAGTAATTTTAGGAATTTATTTATTCCTATGATATTTCAATTTTATTTTAATCCATTCATGGTGCTTATTATTCAAATTTAACAAAGTGGTAAAAGTTTTTTGTTATAATCTCATCATTTCTCAGGATTGTCTATGATTAAGTCTCCGATGTTGAAATATTTTTATCTTTCTGATAATGTTGCAAAAAAAATTTCTTATCCTCTCGATATTCATGATATTTTAGGTGGTAAACCCATCTTTCCTCTCTTTAGTAATTATAATAATTGAGAAATATTTTTCAAGTGTAATCTTCTTTATTTCATTGTTCAGTCGAAAACCCCTTTTCTTCTGAAAACAAGTTTTCTAAAAATGTTTTAAAAATATTTTAAAATATATTTTCATAATTATATATATGATTCATTAAAGAAAATTTTACTCATATTTTACTTTTTTCAAAAATAATTTAAATGTATCTTCATGTCATTTTCTAAACAATTCCTATTTAGATTTTACCGAAAATATATATAGAATATTTTGTTAACATGTATGAAATGAATATAATTTTCTATAATCATGGCCATTATTTTATTTGATGCATACATTATAATTGTTTAAGGTTATTTTTAAATAAAAATATTTTCAAAATTTTTATATTTGAAAAAGTGTTTTTAAACATTGAAAGGATATTTTCTTCAAGAAATGTTTTAAATTATTTTTAATGTTTCATTTATTTGTTCACAAGGTTTGATTTAGAAAAAAAATATTTTACAATACATTATGATTTTTTTTAAAACATTTTCAAAATAAATTTTTTTCCCAAAATATATTTAATGATATTTTAATGTAATAACCATGTCAAAAAACCTTTGTGGTTACTTATCCTCCAATGAGGATGTTCTGTATTGATACTAAACTCATTCTTTATCTTTATGGATTAATATTGTTTTAAAGATACTATAATAGAACCCATTTCTTTTTCATGGTTTAATCATGTTTTAAATATACTCTTATCTAACCCATTTATTTTCCATGGGTAAATCGTATTTCAAAGTGATTGTTATGGAACCCCTTTCTTTTAAATGGGTTAATCAAGTTGTGAAATAAAAAAATGGTTATTTTTATGAGTTTTATAATTTTTTCTAAGATCTATGTACTTTATTTTTGGTTCTTGAAAATTATAAATGATGGGAGCACCTAGATAGAACCGAGTGAGCCTGTTATATCTTATACAATGGATGAACCCATATAGTGTCAGGTGAGCTAGATATATCTTATACGATGAGTTCTCCAAGATACAAATCTAATGCATTGTAAAATGATTATGTTATCCAAATAATTTTAATTCAAGTTGTTTGTATGTTTATTCTAATTTTATTGGTTTCATAAGGGTTTTATGATGATGATGTCTCGACAAACCAAAATGTTTTATCTATGCCTTCCATTGGTTTAAAATGTTTCCTTTGATCAAGATTGATATTACCTGCCTCATGATTATTGATTCTTATTAATATTTACCCTTTAAAAACCTTATTCAATGTTTCATGATTGATGATTTAGGTATTAAGGGGTATAGGTTCTTTTAGGATTTGCTCATGCACTCTGATTGTGTCATCATACTCGTATTCACTTCTTATGCTAATTGATGACTTTAAATTTTTAATGCTTATGTTTACCCTCACTACGAATTTTATATCACCAATATTATGTTTAATTTTACCCATGTTATACATAATGTGTTTGAAAATATTATTTATAGAAAGTATTTCTTATGGATTATAATGATTACATGATGTGAAATAAGAGAATGTGGGTTAAGTGGGAGAAATGATCATTTAATAATATGAGTATCGTTTATGTTGGATTTTTTTCTAATTATATAAAAATATAAATCTGGAAGGTACTTGAGAATGTAAATTGTCCATTTTTTTCTTTTTATGTCGTATGGTTTGGATGGAAAAAAATCAGTTCATTATTATCCGTATCAAATCTAGAAATTTGATATTTATGATTTTAACTTTGGATTTGGGAGTGCAGGTTCTGGTCTGTTATATCAAATTAATAAAATATAATTTTATCGAATATATAATCTATGATTTTCATAAAAATAATAAATAAATATAAATTAATTTATTTCATGAAGATAAAAATACATTGCACGAATAAAATTTTTTTCAAGAAAAAATGTATTTTTAAGACCCAAAATAAACTTATACCAAAATAGAGTATAATAATGATTCCTATCAAGTTTATTATATAATATAAAATTAAAGGATACTAATTTTAATTTAATATAAAATTAAAAACAAAATGTTTCTTTTGAATTACCTTATTTAAAGAAATTAAAAGAATAGTTTTATAAAAATATGTATTTTTCATTAGTCTCAAAAAAATCAACTATTTTATAAAAAGCTCAAAAAATCACTCTAAGGTAAATTTTATAATATGAATTAAAAAATTATATCTATATTTTAATTAAAAGTTTAAAATATTTATAAATTAATTATAATATGCACACACAAAATGTAATAAAATCAATTTTTAATAAAACATATTTTAAAAAAAAAAATTGAATTACTAAAAATTATATATTTTTATATTTTGAAACAAAAAATGAATTTTAATTATGTAAAACATTTCAATATTTATTTTATATTGTAGTTATTCATACTCATAATAGTAAAATTAATAGATATGTTGTAATATATCATAGTTTCATTTTATTCCCAGTGTTCCATGTCAAGTATACTATCAAACAATTATAATTTATTTTAAGTTATTTATATTCCAAAATACCATGTTTTTATTAAGAATAAACTAGCAATATCAAAGAATAAGACAAAGGATCCACTATAGCCTATACTGAGGTAGAGGATAATGATAATCAAGCATGTGTGACTTGTTTGGTCTCAATTAATGTGACTATAAGTGGGTGGAGAGATTAAGAATATTGTAATACAATGATAAGGTTATAGGAATTTTATTATTCATTAGACCCAATATTTTGAGAAGATTTTTTTTATTTTCCAATGATAGTTTCAATGAATAATTGGAAGTTGTGGATAGTTTAATATTCAATTTTTTTTGTGATCTGTTTGAAGAGATTCTGTATCTTGAAGTATTCTTAATTCAAGGAGGAATATGTGAAATTATTGGTGATGAGAAACCTACACAGAGAATAACTAATTCAATATGAGGATGATGAATAGGAACTTATGGGATGTGAGTTTAAAGAATATATTGGAGGCATCCACGTCTAGTTGTGTAATATAGTGGAATTCCACCTTTATAATATGGTGATTTCACCTCTGAAATACAGTGAACCTTATTTTTGGATAATACATGGCCAACTCCACTTGTATAATGGTAATTCAACTTTAGTGGAGAATCTGTGACTTGAAAAATCAAAAATGATAAGGAGTAGGATTCCTAGGAGCGGCCTAACCTTATAAAAATACATGTTACACTTTAATTTTAGTATCTTTGTTTCATTTTGTTTTTGATAAGATAAATGAAATAATATTAAACTTCAATAAATTTACATAGATGTTAGAATACAAAGGGTTTAATAGGGTTCAAATTAAAAAAAATTAGAATTTGGTAATATTGGTTCCACACCTGATTCACCCCCCCCCCCCCCCCTCACTTAGATTTGTTTGCACGGACCCCTTGGACACTAAAAATACCTTATTTATCTTATTAAACATATTTTAGGACATATAATATATTCTAGAAGTCATTATTTCATTATTATTTTAACATCATGTCATAAAACATTTCATATTTGGAAAACTATATTCTTACTAATCATTCAAAAATTATAGTTTTTTAGAAAAAATATTAAAAAATAACAGTGAAATAATTTTGATGAATTGATTCCAAATTTATAATCCATTTTATCTAAATAAAATCCTAAATTGGGAAAAATCAATTTTTAAATTTAATATAAAATACCACTGTGAAAAAATAATGATAAAACACATTGACAAAAAAATTTACAATATTTTAGTTATAGAAAATACATTAATATATTTGTTGAACACATTATTAATTAATAGTATTTCTATATTCATATATTTTATATTAATTTAATTATTTTTTTATTTAAATAATTATCCTTAATGGTTAGTAAATTATTCTAATGTCCATGTTACTATTCTAACAACCATATTTCCAATAGTTACCTTACTTGTTTCTATAGTAATATAATTTTTCATCACCCTATATATACCCCTTAACTACAACATATTTTTCACTTGGTTCTCTCTCATGTTTTTATATATTTATTATAAGAAATTATTATTTATTTTTAATCCTTTAATTTCAATTATAGTTGTGTTTGTGAATATTATATTTATGGAAGACCAGAGCCCTATGAATTTCGAAATTCTATTTACTTTTTTACTTGTATTTGTGATAATGTTATAATTTTTTAATTTATAAAATTTATTTTTACATTTTTTCAAATTTTATATGATAAAATAATAAAATAATTATTATTTCACTGTTAATTATATACAATTTATTTATGTTAGAATTTTCTAATTTTTTTCATGTTTTATAAAAATGCATGTTTTTAATAAAGGTATGAAAATAATATGGGTACAACTATATATATTAAATTATTGTTCTATATCATGTAAATTAAATATAATAATTTATTTTTTTACACATACATATTAATGATTAAATTTTTTAAAAAACATAGTTTAAAACCCAAGGATGATTCTCCCCCCATTTAATAAGTTACACCCTTACAATTTGTAAATATTGATAAACATATATAATTGTTTACGCACATGTTATATAATTTTTACCTCGGAATCTATCATAATTTCATGATATAACTCAATACAAGTAGATTTAATATTTAAAACCTATATGCTCATACTAGTTATACTCAGGATATTTCTATAGAACCAAAGGTTATATACCAAGTGTTTTATATCTAAATATTATTTATATTCTAATTCCAAAAAAATAATTAAACTCTTCTATGATATATAATGGTACACCTTCAGACCCACATTTCTAGATCAAGTGAAACACATATATATACTCCGAATAAAAAATGTACATTTATTAAATTAATAATTCCCATAATTATATATTTAGTGTCTTTGGGAATTGGGAACATGTTACATCCTCAACATATATAATACCATAGAAATTTCATCAAACCCTTCTCCCAAGGTATCTTGTAATCTTATTTGACCTTTCATAAAACATTTGATCACATATTGGTATACATGAATAAAAGGTTGAGCTAAAACTCCCAGTAAGGGTAAGAAAATTGAAACATAAACAACACAATAAATGGGAGATATCATGCATTCATTTAGTAATAAATGAGATCATATCATAGAATAATCACAATAGAGAACATTTTCAAAATGAAATCATAAAATAATATGAACATGAGACAAATCGTAAGAACCATATAAAGGAATGTATAGATTATGGGGGTGTAGGATACCATGATATCTCTAAGTGAATCATTATATCATAACGTAAGAATAAAATGAGCCATAATATTTGAAAATGGAATATAATTGTAAGAATAAATGGAATATAGATAAAAAATATTAATGAAACATCATAATAATAAGTAAGGTCTTGCTCCTAATACACCATATCATAGTGTTCAAGGATCACTTCCCAGGAACCAAAATAGAGTATTCTATGCTCACTGCCCATGCCCCATGTATAAAATCTCATGAGATAATAGATTTTACCAATGCATTAGAGGGTTGTATGATTTATATCACACCAATAACATCATAATATGTTCCAAATCACATTTTATACATAAAAATAGAAGATAAAAATGATCATACCTAAATAAATAAACATAACATTGATATTACATGATAAAAAAGTTAATATTCACATAAAATATATTACATCATCCCATAACATCTATAAAAATTAAATCATATAAATATTGGTAAATACCCATTAAAGAAATTGGATTGGTAGAAGTGTATTCTGATTTCAAAAAAGGAAATAATATTTTGACTATGGATAATATAATGTGAGTGAAAGTTTTAAATAGTAGAAAATTTAGGGTAGAATTTATATAGAACCTCTCAAAAGTGTATTAGTTTTTTTAATACGCATAAATCAAGGAAAAATTAAGAGAAGGGAATATAAATCCTTTGAAAAATTTTGAGTACCATTATACAATGAAAATATACCTGAGAGGGGGATAATTTATGTGTGAATCAATTTTACCACATTCTAATACTTTATTTTAACCCTTTTAACTTATTTGGACTTGAACCTCTATTACAGGTTAAAAATTATATGGATATTATCCACTTTTACGTAGTGTGTCACAACCACATGAAATCAAAAAAAATATAATCAAGATCATAATATAGTATTTTTATAGGGTTTGACCTTGATGTGGGAAACCTACTCCTTTTCTTCTTAACTCCCATTGAGTAACGGATTATACACTATGATTTAATGCCAAATTAAAATGGGTGTCTAGGGAAGATATTGAAACTAATTCCACTATATTACACATGTGGTGTCATAATTATTACATAGGTAATATTCCTTCACTTTATGACACAAGTGAAACAATCTGTATAGTTTATTCCCATTATTCAACTCCCGCTATTACTCTATTTCCTTCTTCCTTATAAAGATTATTTCAATATTTATAGGGACATAATTGAACCAAAATATATTATCTATTTCCTCAAATCATAAAGTATTTTAATTCAATTATATATTCAATAAAATCAAATGCAACTCGACCTCTAAATTTGGGAAGCTTCCAATTCTTCATAGAATATATTTCTACCAACTAACCTCATATTTTATTCTCAAAATATCAATTGTACACAATATTCAAATGTAAAAAACTATGGCTTTAAATTATTAGATGATTTATCACCCACGTACTTTATCTTCTTTTATAGATTCCTAAAAAAGATACAAAGGATTCACTTATCTTTTTATTCATCCTCGTATGAGGTTACATTGGATTCTTTTTATTCTTCTTATTATTTGTGAGATTCAATTCTGTTAGTCTCTCAATTCTATCAACTTTTTAAATAGTGTTTATTTTATTCATTTTTAATTTCTTCCTCCTTAGTTATCTCAATTTTTTTCACGCATGGGTAGATGAATTAATTTCACCTTTCATTTTTAATACACATAAATATTTTTTATGTAACCTTTTTTTCTAACAGAAAATTAGTGTAATAGAATCCTTAATTTTTCCCATGATAAATGTTTTCAAATAATGTTATATCCCAAAGATATCCTTATTTAATTCTCTTCATTTCATGAAAAAAAATTAATAAAATATTCCTTTATTCTTCTCAAAACACATATTTTTTTCTCAAAATATTACACTACAAAATGTGCAATTCAATATCTATAATTTTAAAAGAATGTATAGAACTCATGCCTACAAATTGGAACCCATTATTGGAAACATTACCAAACACCCATATCAATTCCTCTTAAATTATACAATATTATTAGACTATGAGCTTTTAGGTTTTTCCGGATCTTGTGTTGTTTTTATAGATTTATTTATAAATGACTAGTCAAACACTTCAGTTTTGATGGAATTGAAAGATTCAAAAAAAATCGTCTACATTATACTGGGAAATAAGAAGGAATAATCTTAAGAATAAATAAATATATGTTGCAGAACACCTCCATAAATATTTATCAGAACAATATTATATCATGGATTGAATATTATTTCTGATGTTAAAAACCTGAAAACACAACATCGGTATAATTGAATTTATGTTTCCTCATAATTAAATTTTTTTATAAAATCATATTTACCATTTTGTAGGTCTCGATGACCATTAAATAGCATTATAAGACCTTAGGAAACCTTTATATAGATTTTATTTTACCCTTATGTGGCCTTCATATTTTTTGAGTTATCTTTTGGTTGGTATATAGTTACCTTTACATAAAATCTCATTTCATCTTTCTTTTATCTTCTATTTCCATGGATAAGGATTAGCTTCCCTATTTATTCTCAAGATTGGAACAAAAAAAATTAGATGTTAGTGATATTTATACCATGATAAAACAACTATTATATCATATAAAAAATATTATTCTTCCTTAGATCAAATATGGAAACACATGTTTTTTATCTGGTAGAACATTGAAATTTTTTTAAGTGTTGAAGTATTTTACTGGGGACTTCTAAACCTTATGTTCAAAAATCATTATGTTTAGAGTATTAAGCATAATGAAATAAGTCTTTCACCCAAATTCATAATATTTATGTTATCTCATTTCTGGATGACCCAATATCATTCAATATTATAGATACTTACATTTTGGATGATGTCTTAGGATCATTCCTTTTTCAATTATTAGTAGAATCTAATTTTATATGATGAATTATTGTGATATTCAATGACTTATGATCAAATATATTTACATGATGGATCTTAAATTCTTCTGATTAACTCCAAGCTTTAAGTTCAGCACTAAAAGACATACAATCATGATGATTTTAAACACACTTTTAGGCAAATACATACATTTAACAATTTGTTTTCAATTCAATTTCTAAAAAAATCTTACTTCATTAAATGACTTTAGGGATTCTCAAAATATACTATTGTATTTATCATCCAAGAGATATAAAACAAAAAATTCATAAACTATAATATGAAATTTATTAAGGATTGAATTTGAAACTTCATTTAGCTTCTTTAGGAACATTAAAACTCTTATCCATATTGAATTCATAGTTATAAATGTTATCCAATAATAATTTCGGCAATAAAAAATCATATCTCTCTCATTTCAACTGATGAATACAAGGGGTTTTCATCCTTATGAAATTTTATATACATGAAGACCATATTATTCAATAATCTGATGTAATGGGATTCCCACTTGAATCTATCTGTATAATTATTCACAGGTAGCCACAAGAAACTCTAAAATCCTTTACCCATATATCTATGTGTAGCCTATTCACTTTCTTTATAGGGAGGAAACAAAAATCCATCACCCAAGGCATGTCATTTAAATTATTACAATGAAAATCCTTATTTATTTTAAATAAAACGAAACACCTTTGTGTAAAAAAATCTCCCCTACTAATTAATTCCAAATGAACTCATTTGTTCAATGTAATCATTATACCCTTAAAAGAAAATAAATTTAAGGGGATGAAAAATATCCCACCGTTATTGAAAAGATTGGGAATGATCAAAAATATATTCTCCCCCTTTCATGATATCACACACTCTTAAGGGAATGGTGGCACTCAATCATTATCTTAGAAAAGTTTCATCAACATACCAACTCTAAGTCTACTTGGGATTGACAAGTGTAGAAAACAATATTGTTATGTTTATAAAGATAATCTATCTATTTACTCAATCAAATTTGGTGCCAATATATAACCTTTAAAACATGATGACTGCTCATATATATGTTCAAGCTGTTTTAAGGACATATAATCACTTGACCAAATATATCAAACATTTCAAGTTGAGAGTCTTCCCCTTTCAATTAGATAATCACTCACCCATTGTACATAATTTATATTAATTAAAATAGATATGGGAGAATAAAATAAAGCCTCACACTTTAGGTTATGATGGGGTTTTCTAGATTTCTAGATTTTAAAATAATTTTTTAATCTATTGTAATTTCAAAAAAAAATCATCTCAAGGGATCCTCTCTATCCTTAATCACCTTCAATTTCTATAATTTAAACACATTGAATATAATTTTTAAGTAAGGTGGATCATCCAAGAGCTTATCATTTTGATAAAAAGGTATGAGAGTGATTTATTAACCCAGAAACTCATTTTCTTGTAGGTATAAAGTTCCTAGATATCTCTTATAATACTTCTTATTACTTTATAATTTGGATAAATTTTATTGTTTTCAGCTTTCTATATTATTCTATAATCTTCCAACTATTCAGGACATATGATTAGGATATTTTTAGGAACATGATCTTCATTTCCTTTCTGTGTGGACTGGTTATTTATAGAAATAACTTTTAAACATGAGCTCATTGGTGCTTTATCTTTATATTTAATCATCTATTCTTGTTGATGGAGCCATATAATATATCTAGCAGTAATATGGCCTACCTTATTTTACATTCTAAACAATTAATTATTATATTTTATGTTTCCATTCATTATAAAATTATTCTACTCCTCACATGGAATTTCAACAACCATGTGAATCAAAATATCCCTTTATATGATGAAATCTGTTTTTAATTTTATTTTATCCCATACAATTATTCATTAATGAACATATTGAAATGGTTCATAACTACTGAAATCTTTAATTATACCCACAGTTCAAAACCATGGGTATATCCAAAAAAACATTAGTTATTTGATATACCCCTTATTCTATGAACCGTGGGTACGGAATTTGTTGGGATAGACCTATACCCATGGTTTGACCAAACTATAGGTATAGGCGACCTATACCCACGATTCTTAAATCATTGGTGTAGGAAATTTTAATGGAAATACCTATACCAACAGTTTTGTTAAACCATAGGTATTTTTAGTTTATTAAAAAAAATCAACTCCTAGGATTTGAACCGAGAACATACCACCTACACTCCAAAAATATATTACCACTACCATATAACACATTTTGTATTCTGATATATATATTTATATATTAATCTATTTATATATAATAAAATTTATTTATATTAAATTATTTACTATTATTGTCATTATTATTCAAAAATAATATGCCAACCTATACATACGGTTTGTTAAAACCATGGGTAAAGGTCCTTTATTAAAAAATCATACTCTGGGAATTGATCCAAGCACCTTCAGCCAATACTCCAATGACTTTACAACTATCCTATGACACATTTTTTGTACTTATATTAATATATATATATATATATATTAGATTATTTATTATTATTTTCATTATTATGGGAAAATAGGCCAACCTATACAAATAGTTTACCCAAACTATAGGTAGAGGTTCCAAGAAAATTACCCTATACCCATAGTTTGGTCAAACCGTGGGTATAGGTTCTTCCCACAAAATTTTTTCCCCTGAAAAACCTATTACCTTGATTTAAAAAATCATCGTTATTGGGTGACCTATATTTATGATTTTTTGAGAAACTTCGGTATAGCTATACCCATAGTTTTTTAGAGAAACATGCTTATAATTCCTTACCAAAAAATGTTTTCCCATTACAATAGGTGTGTCCAATAGCCACAGTTTTTCCAAAACTATGGATATATCCTTGTTTTCTACTAGTGATTTGTGTGGACTCTCCTACCATAATCAAAGTAATTATTTGAAATTGATGTGAAATCATTCTCATCCTTATTAATTTTCTTCTTGGGAGTGATTTATTTTACAACCATATCCATTGATTTTTCTCCCAAGGAAGACTCACTAAATTTATTTACCTACATCTAATCATGTTGTGTTTATATTTTTTGAAAAATATTTTGATGATACCTGGTAGGATTATACTAGTATTAATCATAAGAATGACTACCAATGATTCCGATCTCACAAATATTCTTCATAATTTCAAGTCTGATCATCTGAAAAAGATTCTTTACATTCGTTGAGGTCTAATTCTTTCCAATATATTTCTTCCTTTCTTTTACTATTTTCCCATTCTTCATAACTTCTAGAACTTTTACATACTATCATGGTGTGATAGAAATCTATCTCTTGCTTTCCAAACCTTCTGCAGCACCAACATCTTCTCACTAATATATCTCTTTTCACTTTTAGTGCAATCTATCCTAATTTTACAAATTTCATGCCATTTTTATTTTTAAAGAAGTAATCAATTATTTTAGGCTTGATTTAAGTAGTAGTAAGAACACCCTAATATTTTGGAATATATTTTTCTCTTAATCAATATTGTGTTTGATAGCTTGTTTCACGTTCAACACCGATCTAATATGAGATGTGTTATATTGGATGAATTTTATTAATAAAAATTTATTTTAATAAAATGTATATTAAATAAAAATATTCTAATGTATTAAAAATAAAAACAAACTATGATTAAGAAAACATAAAGTTGAAAAAATCATTTTTCAATAAAAGTAGTATTAAATTTATATATATTGAAATTTAATTTAAAAGTCAAATTTAAAAATATAAGAATTTTAATTTTATAAAATTAAAATTATTTTATAATTCCTAAAATTAAAATTATCCCAATTTTATTTTTAGACATTTATAAACTAATTTATTTTTTAGTGAATAGTAAAGAAATACTAATTTGGATAACACTGAGACTTTTATGAGGTTATCATAAAAAAAATAAAGAATTTAAATTAATTTAAATTTTTTTTATAAAAATATATTTTATGAATTAAAATAAATAATTTTAAAACACTCAGTTGGATTTATGAATCATGTGTTTAATGTTTTGGAAACATAAGTGATATTTAAATTTAAAAACTATTTTTATCGATTTATATTAAAATTAATTTTTCAATAACTGTGTAAATGAAATATAATAAAATTTAATTCATATTTTAGATGGAAATATATTTTAGAATAATCCATTTTCATTTTTATAAATTTAAATAATATTATTAATATTAAGGTTGAAAATCATGAGAATGGTAAAATTATTGTTTTGAAAGAATTTTTTATTAACATTGTGTAATTTTTATCTAATAAAATAAATTAATCAGTTACCAAAAATGAATATAATATAGTTTATAATTCAATATACAAATACAATAACACTCATTAAATTCATAATCAACACAAAATAAGACTAAGAACACTTAATGGTAAAAACCATATTTTTCTATAAAACAGTTCTTCAATATATAATATTTTTTAATTTAAGTTTGATTTTTTATAACATAGAAATATAAATACACAATATAGAACCTGTTTAAATTTTTATAACATCATCATTTTTTATAAGGTTAATCATATATTTTTAATAAAATATAAAATACCTAGGTAAAAACTAGTTTGAAAGGTAAAAACCAAAACGGTTAAATGTGAAAATAAAGTAATAAAAGTAATGAAACATGTTTAAAACATGTTAGGAAATGAGTGGTGGAGGATTTATTGAAATTATCTTACATTTAAATCCATTATTTAAATATTTTTTATCCATTGACCCTGTAATAATATCATTTCAATATTGAAAATTAATAGGTGTTCACAAAAGGGACCATTTCATCACTTATAAAAGGAGAGAATTCCATTCCTTCATGCCATGGAAATTTCATAGAATTTAATCCTAAAATAATGAAATTTTGATCCTAATAGAATAATTTTTCATGTTTATAAGCCTTTGGTATCAATTGGTTATCCAAAACAATTAATTTCCAATTATTATTTCAAGATAAATTTCAAGGTCCCAATAAAGATAGAGTGTGTTTGTGTACAAGGTAATATAAATTAACGGTTTCATTGTATCATTTTCGAATCCATGAGAGATGTTTGATATTGTGAGAAATAATTTATTTTATATGGTTTTATTACAACATAATGAATATTTTTTTCATATCCGTGAAATTCATGAGGATTGAAGATCTATATCATGTTCTTTCTTTAAATGGTCTTCAATTCAAAAGATACCAATGTTTTGAGGGTTTTTTAAACTCAACTCCCTTAATTGATTTATAATTATTCTTCTGTAATTTATTTAATCCAGAATTTTTCCTTAAACTATAATATTTTACTTCATGGTACTTAATATTTCTATCTAGTAAAAATGACACTTTTGATTCAAATCTAAACCCTCAATGAACCTCTTCTACATAAATAGTATATCACTGTTGTGAATAATCTTGACCCTCATTAATGATGGTTTCCCATCCTTTTCCATTTTTTACTTTTCTTCTAATTGTATCCTTTATATTTAGAAATATTATTATGTTTTATCTTTTTTGGACCTTATCTTTCTATTTTCAAATTTTTAAAACGATTTTTTACTTTATATTTTTATAATGTGGGTTTTCAACATAGGTATTTCAAAATATTAAAAAGGTTTTCATATTTTATAACGAAATATATTCCAAAACACATTTATTTTTAAAACCATTATGTCCTTGTCAGGGATACACTATTTAAATTATCTTATAAAAGTAAAAAAAATGCTTTCACTTCTTTTAAAAAAATGATTTTTAAACTGATTGTAACTTGTTATTTTACACTAAAAATAATTCTATTTTCTAAACACTATTTTACTATTTCACCACCATTATACTCTTTATATTTGAAGGATATATTTCCTTGGAAATATTTTTAATTAATCACCAATTAAATTTTCATTTGAAATACTTTTTTTGTTGATTGAATTTTGGGTATGAACTATTCACATTCTTGAGGTAATTTTTTGTGATACCATCAGGATATATTATGAAACCCATTTTCATTTTGAGGGTTTTTAATAATGTGATGAATGACTATCTTAATGTTGAACACATACTTATAAATAAATTATAGATGAGTTAATATATCTCTCTTCAATGCATCAGTAATGTTTTTTAGGACCCAACCCACCAGAGCCCACCTGGTTGGCAGTTAGCCGAGTGTGATAACCCATGCTCACCTCCAATAGGATAGGGGTTCAATACCAGCATTGAGTATACATGTCACACACATGGGATGACTTATACTAGGGTACATTTTTACATGAACACATCTTCAAATACCGATACAATGTTGAAATGTAAAATACGACCAATACCACAATGCATGCATGCATCTATGTTCCACATTAGAGTATGAAAAATGTACTTGAAATTAGAAGGGTTAAATAATATCCCACCAAATATTTTAAAATAAGAATAATCTTATAAGAAATAGGGGAATACTATCAAATGAAACACCTGGTATGATCCATGTTCTATCTAGCTCAACTTTTCTCTTCCTGCCCATGTACCTCGAAGGACTCTGTGAAAATTCATGTAATCTTCATATTACATGTCATGTGTAGGAATAGCTCATGCAGAGGTGAGTATATACATACCTATTAGGGCATGAAAAAACCACCAAACATATATCATCGAGAGAGTAGTCAGTTCATCATCACAATTTCATACAAATCAATATATGATACATAGTAATAATAACCCATATAAATACATGACGGACACTAATTCTCCAAGAGGTTACAACCATACTATTAGGAATAAGATTATTTACGAGGATTTAAAGTAATTATTGTCTTGTAGAACTCTCCCCATTAGTCTAATGATTGTAATGGTTCTCATCTAAGTTGTTATTCACATCGGGATTCTCTATGAATAAGTTCGCACTAGCACTCTAAAAATATCAATTCTTAGATAGGGTATCTCATCTAGATCCTTTGTGGAATACATAATTCTACCTATAAAATCATTCAATGTAGGGGTTCATATTCCATTGTTTCATGAATATTTCTCAAATACCACCTAGGGAAGAAGAATAAATAATAGAGGATCACACCCTAGGTCATATATAGGGATACCTAAACTCTATACAAGACTAATCCCAAATAAGGGATCACATATAATTCTCAAGATGTGATTCCTCAATATACCCTCATGGGTATGGAACAAGGGAACATACCCCACTAATGCTAGTCTATACAGAATAGACGGAGGATCTCAACATTACCTAGATAAAGTACCTGATGTAAACTATGTAAAGATAGTGTTTCTTACTACATATATACCTTTCCATATCTTTTACCATGTTCAACATGCAGTGTTCATTCCCTCTATTTATGCTCTTGTATACAGGTTGTGGCCATGTACTAAGAGAAGTCTGAGTACACTGGTTGTATCTGAGTATATTTTCATGGTCTTGTACTTTGGTCATGCACATGTAATTGGTTGTGCCCATGACCATGTCACTCTAGGATTCACATCAAGCTACCAAAACAAGATTACATGGTGTGTGTTATGTCCCACATATCATGTGATATTTCATTTTCTCTAAAACCTTAGTCATTGTAGGAAGGGTCCCAAACTTCATGTTTTCTACAGACTACATGCCAGGTAGTGAGGAATTTTCTAGAAATTTATTGTTTTTCACATGGTTCCACACATGAATATTTTACAATTGGATCATCTACAATACTCACCATAAAAACGAGATCCAGTTGACCATGACTTCCTTTACACCAGTGTCTAAATTCTAGCCACCCAATTGGCTCAAGAATCACCTCCCATCGCAATGGGTTGATGCTTCAATGCCTAACCACATATTAGGAACACTGATATGATCCTTATCTGTCTCTAATCATCCAAAAACATTCATCACACCAAAATTTCACCATTGATACCAAACATGTACTTGTGGTATCGATCGATCATGCAAATGATCGATTTTCCAACAATCTGTTACCAAGTATTTTTCAAACATCCTTCCAATTAAAAATTTCAGAGATGAGTGTGTGATGAAAAGAAGAAGAAATAAAAAAAACCAAAAGGAATAACCTATTCCACTAATCTATTCATCCTTAATCTAATTATGTTATAATGGAAAATTAAGAATGATAATCAAGTAACATGAATTCACAAATTCTAGGAAGATAAATCTATACTCGCATATCCTAATCAACCTGAAAATTAATATGTTAGTAGAATTAATTAAAAGGTTTCTTGGGATAAATAAAATGCAAATTAAAACAAAAAAAATCCCAAACTCAACTCTAGATCGATTTATAATGATGATAGGTCACACATTAATATCATTGGTGGGATCCATGGACACCTTTTGGCACACCAATCACCAATCCAGTTTTAGATGATGATTCTCCCAGAAGTCTTCTAAAATAGATCCTCTCTCAATACCTGGGGTCAGGTGGCTAACCCTAAGGATTTTCCATAAGATTTATCTAATAGATCAGAATAATGTTTGGCCTAAATATTATAATTAAATAAATTAAATAATTTATTTAACTATTCTTCTTCTCAAAGAAGTAATAATTCCAAACAGCTAATGTCCACAATGGTTATGTTGTGCCTAGGGTAAAACAAATGTTTTAGATTTAATGGTGGTCTTATATTTCAAATCAAAGACTCTGATTAGGATTTATTCTATTATTTAAAAAAAACTATATGTTTGTGGTGTGATATATTTAATATTTTTATTATGTCAATAATAAGTCTCTCAGGGACCTAGTATCATGAACTACATTATTGTCTATCTTTGAAAATATTATTTAAGCTATTCTATAGAATTAAAAGAAAAAATATTATCCATTAAATTCTACCTACCTCAGGGATTTTCATCCCAAAAAGAAAAATTATTAATAAAAAAGATGAGGATGCTGGGATGATATCTGGTTCTCCCACTCCCAGGTGCTCTCTTGATAATTATAATGTTTCCACTAGGCATGCTCAACGAGAAACTCTCTCTAATAAAAGATCTTTTATTATAAATCCTAAATCTATATCAGTTACTCTACAATGGTTGTCCCATACTTCATTCCCAAATCAACCTTGTCGATTACATGTGACTAGTTGGGAACATACCTCCTTAGATATGCCACATGGAATATATTGTGTACTTGGTCTAACTATGGTAATAGGGCTATGTATTATTTCATCTTACTGAACCAATGTAGTATCTGAAAAGGGATAAGGAATATTAAAGATAACATGCCGCCCAAAAAAATCTCTATAATCATTTCTTTTATGAGATTTTCAAGAACACATGTTATCCCTTATCAAACTCTAAAGGCCTTGGTCATCAGTCTGTATAATTATTATGATAGATCTAGAAAGTCTTAGTCAACCACTATATGATATACATCATCTATCTTGTTTCTCTCACTAACTCTAGGGCCATCAGTATGGACTCACGTAGATCACTCCAACATAGTGTTGACCTACATGATCTTTTATAAAAGGAATCAAACAGTGCCAAATCGATGGTGAAATGGTAGAAGTTGTTTTATGAAAAACCCACCAAAGTTAGGTGATCCTTATAACTATATCAAAAGTTATACATGTATTCCCATAACATTTCCAAAAGAACATGAATGGTTTACTCAGTATGGCATTCAGTCTGGGGTAAAACACTATGATCAAATGAAACCGAGTCTAAAATTACTTATGAAATCCTCTCCATAATTTTCAAGGGAACTCCATGAAAAAGATCTATCTCCTGGATCTAATGGAATCCCAAGATATTTACTAAAATCTACTCTCATGTGGCTATGGAGTGGGGTGACTTATTAAGTTATTATATGATATCCTATATGGAATCATGTCCCCTAGATTATTATATTAACCCCATCATGAATTCCATATATATACCATCCCACTTCCACTCGAGCACCTCAAGGGGTTGAACCAAACCCATTAGAACCAGATTCTCATATTTCACCATTTGAAAACTGATGCATCAAGAGATAAACTCAGCTACACATTTCTTCTTTATTGGCCACCATAACTAAATCTAAAGGTCATGGAATATTATTAAAAACTAGGATATACCACCAAGTAGGATGTATGAAACTCCCTTAAAACCAACTCTCACAATGTCATGGGTACCATCATCCACCCTCTAAAAAGGATGATGTGCTCCTCACTTTTAGGAAATCTATCACTATCACATCCAGTGGATCTCTGAATACATAAGGTCTCATAATAAGTATCACTAATATGATCTTATATAACTTGGTGAAGAAGTGAATGGGAAACAACCATCAAATAGAGGTAATATGTACCATTATAATCCATAAGGGACAATATCAATGATTATAACGTCTCTGACACCTCTATCAACAATGATAAATAAGATCACCTACCGAGAGAATCTACCACCACATTATTCTTCCCAATAGTATAGACTATCTCGAAGTAATAATCTTTGATGAACTGTTTCCAAAACCTCTATCTCAATTTGAGATCCTTCTATTAGAATATTTATGTGATGCACTTTTGTTTAGAAAATACGATAAATTTCTCACACATAAGGTTGTTCCACCACTTATTTAGGGAAAATACCACTACTTCTAGATCAAGATAATGGGTTTTAGTTATAATCATGTTATCTCAACTTCCATAACCCATATATGATCATTTCCTACCTCTAAATCAAACTGAAACCAAACCTAGTTTTAAGGGAATCATAAAACACTATGTACTCAACACCCTACTTTCTCTTTCTCAAGATGGTGGGAGCTCATCAACCACTTCCAAAACTCCTAAAAAACCTACTGGAACCTCTCAATCCGAGAAAATGGCTATGAATTCTTGGTAAAAGAACTCAAGGGTAATGATATCCTAGATAAATCATGCCCAAATCTCTAATAGTATCCAGTTAGCATAACGATGCCTCGTACCTTAGTCACACTCTTAGGTGGATCCTAAGATAGAACTGCCTCGACCTTCTCTGGGTACACCACAACTCACTATTTTGAGATGATATTTCATGAAAATTGGTCCTCTCAAAACTATAACTAACACTTTTATAGATTCCTATAACTCTTATTCTCTTAGAGTTTTTCCATGACCATCCTCAAGTGTCTCACATTCTTCTCCTCTGATGTCGAGTACACGATGTTGTCTTCAATGAAGATTAACTGAACTGATCCAAAAAGTGTTAAAATATATGGTTTATGAGTCCAATGAATAGTTTTTGTGTTTTTTAATGTCAAAGGGAATTACCATGTTCTCATAATGATTATAGAAACACCAAAATGACATATTTAGTATATAATCATTTTATACTCATAGCTAGTAATATACAGACCTGGGGTCAATATTTGAGCACCACCTTGCCATTTTTACCTGATCGAAGAGGTAGTCAATCCTAATATGTGGATAGTAATTCATCCTAATAACCTGGTTCTAGATAATATAATAAATATATAACCTCATCCTCATGTATGCATTCTTGATGAACAACATTGGGTCTTCCCAGGGGGACACACTGGGAAAAACAAATACCTTACACTATAACTCCTTTAACAACATATTTATCCCATGAATATTTGTGAGATCCATATTGTATATTTTATATAATATCAAGATAGTACTTTGATGAATTTCTATATTTAAGTCTATATCTTAGTTTGGAGGTAAACCCGGCATGTCCTTAGGGAGAACAACCCCATACTCTACCACCACTGAAAAAAACTAATAGCCCATATCTTGTTCTACATTGTGGGTTATACAATCTAACTTGTGAGTAATCAATAGTATCCTATTACATAGTATCCCATCCTTATCGACCTACGTTTCCTTCTCACTAATACATGAAAACCCCATCATATCATTATAGACACACTATGTCCTCGACTTGAAATAGTAAATCTATGAATTAAATGTGGATTTTTTATTTCATACCTATGATGAAATAATAAGGACCCATTGACACAATAAATAGATCACATAAGAATATTTATCCTAAAAGTATCATAACACATTTTCATTAAAAGTGTGCGATCGTTGAATCCCACCTAGTTAGAGTCACTAACTACAAAGTCAAGCCAAAGGATCAATTGGAATATCTATATCTCTAAGGAGGGATATAGAAAGAAAAGCATGGATCACTCATGTGTCTATTTGTACTAATACTAAATTAGAGAATAAATATACCCCGCTGCTAATTATACCTAGATATATAGAGTTATAGGCCTCCACATCCCGCAGATATCCTCATCCCTGGTCACTAGTGATCTGGGGCAAGTGTGGACAACCTAGGGGTGGTTGTGGGAAAATTCAAACCTTATTCCACCTCCAACTACTCTCTCTCCTCCTCTTCCTCATATTCCTCCCTACAGACCTCCCTTATATAGTCTCAACCTCAACATGGTCACTCCACCCATCATCTCTTTTTCATCTAAACTATAGTTCAGATAATCTCATTTGAGATATCCCAGACCCTCACAAGAGAAACACTACCACTCCCACATCTGACTCTGACTATCTTGAGAGCCCTGAACTATAGACCCTCTATCATAAGACTGTCTTTTGAAGAATCTTTCATACCTAAATCCCTATGTATATCTTAAATTAATAGATTCCAAAGTCTCATCTCTTCTGTACCTACTACTATCACTAACTATTGACATATTCTCATAAACAATATCTTTAATACTAAACTAGAATATAGCACCCCCATCACATGTAGGAATGTTTGAAGATATCAATATAGCCCTGATATCTCAAATTGGACACTGGTCAAAGGTCTATTCTTGAAATAAAAGACCAAAAAATAGATCTATAAAGATTCATGAGAGGTTTTTGAACCTCAATTAATATTCTTCGACATTAATGTTGCCTTATTGAAGCTGTAAAAGCTCCTGGATACACATCGCTCACAACAATTCTAGATAGAACTCCTCCCTGATGAGGTGAACAGACTCTATCCAAAAGAGGGTTTTATCATCATATTTTTGAGTGACCTGACTCTTCCATTGCCCATTTTAATCTTAAAAAATACTCTCTACTCGGACCACCATCTGGTTTAGAGGTGTCCTCATGAGGAAAAAAACTCATCTAACTATCTCAAGTAATTACTTGGTTGCATGGTGGTCTAGATCACCCTGAAACATGAGGGGTCACTACATCTGAAACTCATAGATTTATTTGATCCTATGCATATCCTTATCCATTACTTTTAGTGAAATCTCATACTCAATGGGTGTAGTAAGGATAGAAAATCACAAAGAAGTATCGACTCCCTAATAGGTCTCTTGAATGAGGCCTCATCATTAGGAGGATCATTATCACGATCCTAATTTGGAATCTGAGATAGATATATTTTTGAAGGCATACTAAAATAATCATGAAATACCATAATGAAATTGTATATCTAGGGAGAAGACTCAAAATGACATGGAAAACATACCCTATTCCTACATGATACCTGAAGGATTATTTTCCTTAAAACTACTTCTTATATGTACCGAATCAACAAGCAGTTTTTCATTGTCTTGGTGAAGGGATGTGTTAGCCACCACACCAAAATTGGAATCCCTATTATGGGAGATAAACCCAAAACACTTTAAATTTATTTACCTAGTTCTCAAACAAAACAACTTCCATAAAAAATTACCAAATTCAATTCCTAAGATGAAAAATCTTCAGATCCCACTCTATCATAAACCAACGCATCTAAGCACTCATTAATGGTGGTATACTGAGTGTGACATCTCAATCCATCCTCTAATAGGGTAGGGGTTGGTGACCAGCACTAAGTAGGCATATCACACACATGGGTGGCCTTATCCTAATATACTTGTATACACAGAAACATATAAAAATACACATATAATGTTTAAAGGTAAAATATAACTAATACCACAATTCATGTATACATTTATATCTGACATCATAGTGTAAAAAGGTATAGGAAAACATAATGGATAAATACAGGCCCATAAAATATATAAAAAAGTGTCTAACCTACTAATAAGTAGGGGAATACTATCAAATGAAACACCTGGCATGAACCACAGTCTATCAAGTTCAATTATTCTCTATCGTCTCCTAGATCTCTTAGGACTCCATGAAAAGGATTTTATTCTACATATGACACAACATGTATGGGCAGAGACTGTAATGACCAATACCAACTCTAATGACCGATACCTTTCATATATAGATACTATATAAAAATTGAAGAATATCCATTAAAAATATAACAATTAAATTAAAGGACCATATTGGTATAGTGTCATTAGAAACTGGGAATCATAAACAATTGGTTCAAAATACATCTACATTGTCTCCTACTTATTCCTTCATTACTAGATCCCTTTTTTACATATCTTTAATGACCCATGTATTTTTAAAATAATACATTTTCATATCTATTAATATTTATGAATAAGATATTAATTTTATGTTAAATATGAAAATAATTCTGATATTGTACCCAACACACAACAATAGGTTTCTCTAAAATCATGCATTGCCGATAATGTTGAGTTATACTGAAAAATAATAATAAAATATTATTATTATTTTAAATGGTAGTTAACTCCTAGACTTTATATTAGTTGGAATGAATATAATTAAATATATTATGAGTTTAAATATTTGTTAAATGTTTTTACATTTATCCAATCCATTTTAGAGGCTTTAAATGAGAATGAATCCAATTTTAAGTATAAAATACTATTTTTTTAAGGTTGTTTTGCCACCTTTTGATGGAGAACCATTTTAGAATCTTGTTTTTGTCACTTTAATATGTTCTATTTGACAAAATAATATTATTTTATAGAATTAGGAAACAAAACTTTACTTTGGATAAATTTTTTGGTAACTTCTTGATAAGGTTCATGTTTTTAATGAATAGTGAAAAATACTGCATTTTAATTCAAAACTACCTTTTCATCTAATTTATTTATACAGTTAAATTGTAATTTTAATTTGTTTAAAATTTTAATTAGATTAATTCTTTATCAGTTAATCCATGTTTGGTCATTGTAAGTAATTTTAGATTTAAATTAGACATAAACACATGTTAATCTTTTGATAGTTTTCACTTCTTAAAACCCCGCTTTCTGGTTTTGACAAAAGTATTTAAATTTAAATTAATTTCTACCAATTACTTATTTTTAATTTGGAATAATTGATCATATATTTGGAATCCTAAGTTCCAAATTTTTTAAATAGATACCATTAATTTTTTGACACATTGAATATTAACTTTTGTAATTATTTTTAATTGTCATGGTTAAGGGGTAAATCTGGTAAATAAGGGTAAAAAATAATATTATAGCAATATAAAACTACCCTAAAACATGTATTAATCCTATTGGATGTGATATTTCTGACCATGGTCCTACTTGGGTCTATTTGAGGACCCCATGGATCCACCAGGGTGTGATAATGACATTTTATAAAAATAAATTTAATGTAAAGAGAAGTATAACATAAACATGTATCTTCTAACTAAAATTATTTTAATTTAGTTTATATAAATGATATCTTAGACTATAAATAGTCATTAAAATATAAAAACATTTCCTACATCATGGTATTTTATGTATAATTTTTAGACATTAAGTAAATAAATTTATTTATGACACAATAATGATGCAGTGATTACCTTATTAATGAAAGATTCAAATAAATTATATTATAAATATTAAAATAAATGTTATATGAATATTTTTAAGCCATATAATAATTTTATAGAATATTATGACACATTAAATTTGATTTAATACATTTTTTTCAATGGAATAATGTTTTTATGATTTTAAAAAAAATCAATTACTAAATAGTGTCAAAATTGACATAAATGAGTTTTTAAAACAAATATTATTTTATTAAATAATATAATAGTCCTAAAAATATATTATTAGACCAACTGAGCTATATAATATTAAAAATGTCATTAATTATCTACTTATGGTTATCTTGTCATTTTATAGTAACTATATTAACCATATATTATGAAAATACACGATAATGTGGTAAGAGTTAATGTTTTTAACTAAAGGTTAAAGCTAAATGATTTGGTTAATTTTGTGACCTAAACTTATCTAAAACCTATTGGTTGAGAGTATTTAGACCCATTATAATCATATCCTCTAAATATATCACTTTTTAACTATTATAATTTGAAAATCAATTTATAATAAAATTATGTTTCAAGACTTTTCTAAAGTTCTCATCCCCCCTCTTATATAAGTCCACCACCTCTACCCACTTACTCACACCTCCCAAGACCTTGGGCTCATCAAACTTGTTCTCAAATAATGTCCCAAAATCCATCCATTACTACTAGAAAACTCTACTTGGTATAAGTAAATTCAAGAAATCATTTTGTCTCAATAAAAAAAGTTACCAAATTTAGAGGAAGAACAAGGAATATATGTGATGATTTGGACACAAGGTTAGGGAATTTCTAAACTCAGTTTCCACTCATTGGGTATTACGCATTCTTAGTTGATAATATTATTCAATGATTATGTGTCAAATCACTTTTTATTTTTCTGATTTTGTAATTTCTACTACCCTTTGTGTGGATATACTTTCCCTACACATAATCACCCCATTGATAAATTCTTACGTCATTTATACAAACTTTGTAAGGTAACTTCTTGACACAATTTCCATTATTTAGGTTTATCTTCTACTTCATGATTATGTCGTGCTATGATTATGTGTGAAATAAATTTTGATATCCTATCATGTATTTATACTTTATTTATATGCATTTATAGTGACTACACGTAATTGATTTATTTTATTAACAAAATGATCTTTGTAAGGGGAATCTTAACTGAATATTCATTCATTGAGTTTAATATTCATGTCATTGTTTTTTTTACAATAATATATGGGAATGACCTCTGATTGTGTTACACTGAATATACACTTATATTTGGCGTACTTATATTTTTCACACATATTGTGATAACCCAGACCCCCCTTGGTCCCTTCCTTTGCCAAAAATCCGGATTCCTTGCGGGTACCGATCGGCGAGACCGATTGGTGACACCGATCGGTGAGACCGACCGGTGAGACCGATCGGTGAGACCGATCGGTGAAACCGATCAGTGAGACCGATCGGTGAGACCGATCGGTGAGACCGGCCGACGTCGCCCGGCCTTGCCAAGTTGTTCCAGTAAGGTTCCTTTTTCGCAAATAGGGTTTTAAACCCTATTCTGCCTTGTTAAAAATATCTTGGGAATCCGAAACGCGCACAAAGGTTTTAATTAAATGCTTCATTAATTCATGGGTCGGTTAAAACCACCCAGTGCCATTAATGATGAGTCAAGCCACGTGGTCAACCCACGACTCCCTCATCTTCCGTGGTTTTGTGTTTTCATCTCAGCCATCCCCAGCCCTTATAAATTAAGGGTTAGGCCGTGGCTCCCCCCCCCCCTTCTTCGATCGTGGCTCTTCTGGTGCATCGGGACCGCCGCGTCGTTATCCGTAAAGTTCCGCGCCCCCGGCCTCAACGTCGATCATCTATCAACAAGTAGGGAATTTCTCTCGTCTCTCACTTTTGTGTATCATGCGGGGTGGGCGTTACTTTTGTTCCTATGGAATTGGTTGAACCAAACCCTAATGAAGATAATAAACGAAGTTCTAAAGGAAGAAGGGGAAAGGGGTTGTGATCGTTGTTATGCTTTATCTTGAATCATCATTTTTGTTGTGCTGGTTCATGTTTTCTGGAAATTGAGGTCGTTGGTGGTCGTTGTGTGTGCACTGTTGGATCCCCTCGTGATGTTTTAAATGGGTTGCTGAAATTGTGAACTCCTGCTGTAAAAAAAATTGGTTAACCACTATATCCGGCTGAATAATTGAAAGCACCAGGATCGGCCCTTCTGTGATAACTCCCGGTTAGAACATACGGAGTTTTGAAATCATGGAGTGTGTTAAGTCGTTTAAACCTGAAAATTTCTGACTTGTGCTGGTAGCGGTAGTTGGCTGGAAATGTGGGAGGGGATGGGATCCCCTGTTCTTTTTATACTCTCGGTGGCTGTGTGAATTTGGGGGATGGGATCTCCTGTTGGTATGGTTTCAGTGGTTGTGATTTTTTATCACAAATTGGGGAGAGATCCTCTGTTGGCAGAACCAGGTGTGAGTGTTTTGGTTGATCTATGCTTTGACGTTTTCCTTGGTTATGCTTATGGTAGTTTCCCAGTAGTGCTTAAAATTAATTGAACATTTTGACTGAACGTGAAACAAGAATGGGACAAATGGTTTGTGGGAAAGGGTCGTGAATTTTGACTCGGACGTTGTGGTGTTGTGTTCTGTAGGTTGGCTAGGAAAACCTAAGTTTTGGGTGAGTGTTTGTTACCTATATCTATACTTGTAGCTTTGTGTTTCTTATTCGCGCCCCACCCAAGTTGAGCACTTAGTGCCGAACACCCCCATTTATGGGGTAAGGGTGTTTTTCCCAACACTATCCTTAGTGGATGGTTATTAGCTCCTTTTCTGCTCCCTTTCCCGGATAGCCCAAGTACCTTCAGGCAGGCTGTGATGGCCTAAAGTCCATTATTAGCCCAAGAATCATCGGGCAGGGTGTTGTGGTGGTTGACCAGGTGTGTGCGGCAGGTGGTTTCCCAAGTGTCTTCAGGATGAGGCCCAGGTGTCTTCGGGCGTGGCAGTGGATCCTTTAGCCCAGGTGTCTTCGGGCGTAGCGGTGGTTGTTCTGGCCTAGGTGTTTGCGGGCATGGTTACATGTGACAGTTGAGGCCCAGGTGTGTGCGGGCGGGATTTGGCAGTGGGACTGCGTAGGGTTGTGGCCCAGGTGTGTGCGGGCGGGATTTGGCAGTGGGACTGCGTGTGGTTGTGGCCCAGGTGTGTGCGGGCGGGTGTGGCAGTGGGACTGCGGTGAGAATGGCGGGATTGGTCCGATGCGTAGGATGTCTCAATAACCAGTGGGAAAGTGGCGCGGGGTACCCAAACATCGATGTGCTCTAATATATATATTACCTGACTTGCGTTATTTGGGGAGCGAGCCTTGGTGAGGCCTGGGATGGATAGTTTTCCTTGTAAGGTGTTGGTTTACTCTTTTCTCACGGGACTTTAGTACGTTCCCCCACTTGTGCACGAGAGTCTTGGTTTTTCCTACTGAGTGTACTCGTATGCTCACCCTACGTATATAAAACGGCTTTCAGGTTTCCAGGAGGACTTCGGGGATCACGCAGGACCTTACTAGCTCGGACTTTTGGAGCAGTTGCAGTTTTTTCTCTCTTCTTTTTTTGTACTTACCTTGTAGTCATCTTTTTTCACTTTGTGGCTTTCACTTTTGAAACATGCATGTGGGAATGGTTTACTTTTGGCTTTACTTTTCTTTCTACCTTGGTGTTGTTGGGTTTTCTCCTCCTTATCTTTCGATCCTATAAAATAAAAAAAGGGTAATGCCTTCCATTTGCGAGAATTTCCTATACCCTTGGTGCTAGTCGCCACTCCGGGACCTATTGAAGGCGGGTTTCGGGGGTCATTATCTCTCCTTCAACTTGAAGAAGGAAGGGCCTGGCAATCTGCTGACCTTTCCCTCCTTTTGGTGAAGGCGGGTCGTGACAGAATGGTATCAGAGGGAGGTTGAGAGATAGGACGGAGTCTGGGGTTAGGCACAGTAAGGATTGCATGGGATGGTAAGGCAACAGCGTTGGGTGACCTTGGTGCGTGAATTAGGCCAGGGAGGACCAGCTAGGACACGGGATTTTAGGGCCCCCCGTGATCCGATGCAAGGACTCTGGACCTACCGAACGACCGAGTGAGGCCACACTGATTGCAGGGTAGAGACCCTAGGAAAGGTACATGCATCATAAATGACTTGTGTTCTTGTGTTTCTGGGATGTCTTGGGAAATTAAGAATAAAATAAATCTTAATAAGTTTTGAGAACGGTTTTCTTTGCACTACTGGGCTTAGGCATTCCTTGTTTACCTTGCAGCTATGGCACCTGGAAGGCGACCACGTGTGGTACAGGCGATCGAGACTCCTGAGACTACTTTGGCCAATCGGCAGAGAGCTGATCGGGAGGAAGAGGACGATCAGTGGCAGAAGACTCTTCGAGCCTTTCAGCGACAGGCCCTCGAGAAATATGAGGGCAGCACCTCCGACATGAAGACAGAAGGCTGGCTGGAGGAGCTAGTCATAGCCTTCGGCCTGATTCGGGCCCCGACAGAGTACTGGGTTCCTCTGGCTGTTAGCCAGATGCGAGGAGCGGCACGTCAGTGGTGGATGCTTCACCTGGGGAGTAGGAAAGAGTCTGAGGTTGCTTGGGCGGACTTCGAGAGGGAGTTCCGGGCGGAGTTTCTCTCCTCGACAATGAAGGCGGAGAAGAGGCAGGAGCTACTCTCCCTCCAGCAGGGGAGCATGTCCGTGAGGGAACTTGGAATCAAGTTCAAGGACCTCCTGCGTTTTGCTCCGGACCTCTTTCCCGATGAGGAGTCTCGGGCAAGACGTTTGGAGGAGGCGCTCCGACCCTCCCTCCAGTATGCTGTTACCCCCTTTACCCTTCCGACATACTTAGAGGTTCAGAAGAAGGACGAAGTGGTGGAAAGGATGCACGCTCTAGGCGGACTGTCACGGGAAGGGATCCAGCTGGGACCATCGAAGGGGAAGGCCGTCAGCACCAGGCCTCCAGCATCGGGACCCTCCAGGTTCCGACCCGCAGGGAGCAGGCCGCAGCAGTTTCAGTTTTGATCCCCTGGCCCACGTTCTTTTCCTTCAGGCTCGGGACCACGGTGCTTCATCTGCGGGAGCCCTAGACATCTTCGGAGTCAGTGCCCCGATCGGGTGCAGTACAGCAGTGGCAGTCATCCCCAGCGTCCGCCGCAGCAGCAGTTCCCAGCCAGACCCTTCCAGCAGCAGCAGCAGGGACAGCGAGCTCCCGCTCCTCCGCATGCAGACATAGGAGGGGGAGGCCAACCTCAGGGCGCTCCCCAGGGACCTCAACCAGGGCGTTGTCGGGGAGGTGGCCGACAGCCGAGGGGCAGGGGAGCTGGGCGTGGACAGTTACACGCCACAGAAGCAACAGTTCCAGCAGGGCCAGAGGTTGTTCGAGGTAAGATCAGTGTGTTTAGCACTCTTGCTTATGCTTTGTTCGATACCGGAGCTTCACACTCCTTTGTTGCACCCAGTCTAGCCCGCGCCTTGGGTCTAGATGCCGAGAGACTTCCAGTGCCCCTGGTGTTGAGCACACCAGTTGGAGGTCAGACCGACTTGCTGTTCGTTTGTCGGGGATGTAGACTGATGTTGGGGCCACATCAGTCGGTTAAGGATATCCTTCTACTAAAGATTCGGCCGTACGATGTCATCCTAGGCATTGACTGGCTATTTTCTATGTGCGCCGTCATCGACTGTTTCCAAAGGAGGGTGGTGTTCTCCGGTTTGGATGGCCAGCGTGTTACTTTCACCGGCGAACGGAGCTGTCCGAAAGGAAACAGGAGGGAGGAACCTCTCCTCTCCTTGTTGACCGAACTGACGATAGAATCAACAGATGAGGTAATGGTGGAAGTACCAGAGATCGTTCGTGAATTCATGGACGTCTTTCCTGAGGAGGTGACGACTCTACCCCCTCGACGTGATATCGAGTTCGGGATAGACCTGCAGCCTGGCTCTCGACCAATCTCGATGGCTCCTTACCGGATGGCACCTTCGGAGCTACGGGAGTTGCGGATACAGATTGATGATCTGATGAAGAGGGGTTATGTTCGTCCAAGTGCATCACCATGGGGTGCCCCAGTCTTGTTCGCAAAGAAGGCAGATGGTGGCCTCAGGTTGTGCATCGATTACAGGAGGCTGAATCAGGTAACGATCAAGAACCGCTACCCTCTTCCGAGGATAGATGATCTTTTCGACCAGCTGAAGGGGGCAGGATGGTTCTCGAAGATCGACCTGCAATCTGGGTACCACCAGCTGAGGGTGAAGGATAGCGACGTCCCGAAGACGGCGTTCAGGTGCAGGTATGGGCACTTCGAGTTCGTGGTCATGCCCTTTGGTGTTACGAACGCCCCGGCCGTGTTCATGGGGCTTATGAACTCCATCTTTCGGGAGTACCTGGATCGGTTTGTGGTGGTGTTCATCGACGATATCCTGATCTATTCAAAGTCAGAAGAGGACCATGCATAGCACCTGAGGACAGTTTTGGAGGTCCTCCGACAGCACCAGCTCTATGGGAAGTTGTCAAAGTGCAAGTTCTGGGCACGAGAAGTGCACTTCCTCGGACATGTAGTGTCTGAGCAGGGAGTAGCAGTCGACCCATCAAAGGTTGAGGAAATTGTTTCTTGGGCAGCACCCAAGAATGTGGCGGAAGTTCGGAGTTTCCTCGGACTGGCAGGCTACTACCGGAGATTCGTACCCAACTTCTCCCGGGTAGCATCCCCTTTGACGGCTTTGACCAAGAAGGACCAGGTTTTCATGTGGAGCGAGCAATGTGAGTCGTCCTTCAGCTACCTAAAAGAAAAACTGGTTAGTGCCCCAGTGTTGAGATTGCCAGGAGAAGGGATGGCCTATGAGGTATTCTGTGATGCTTCGGGACAGGGCCTGGGGTGCGTATTGATGCAGCGACAAGGGGTGATCTCTTACGGGTCCAGGCATCTACGCCCCCATGAGCGGAACTATGCCACCCATGACCTGGAGCTTGCAGCGGTAGTGTTCGCATTAAAGCTGTGGCGACATTACCTCTTTGGGGAGCGCTTTGTGGTCTTCACCGATCACAAAAGCTTGCGCTATATCTTCTCCCAGCGTGACTTGAACTTGCGACAGCGGAGGTGGGTCGAGTTTCTCCAGGACTACGACTTTGAGATCTCATACACTGAAGGTAAGGGAAACGTTGTGGCTGATGCCCTGAGCAGGAAGCCGCATCAGGAGGTGGTTCGGGAATCTACTGATGCTTGGAAGGTGATGGGGGAGTTGGCTGCCTTGCACTTGGATGCAAGGGTGGAAGGTACTAGAGGCTGTTTGTTTCAGATAACGGTACAGTCCTCTTTGTTGCAGCAAGTGGAAGAGTCTCAGTGGGGAGATCCTGAGGTGGAAGTGTTGCGGGATCGTGTCGATCAGGGGAACGCTTCGGAAGGATGGTCGGAGGACAGCCGACGTCGGATGCTCTTTCATCGAAGGTTGTTTGTTCCAGAGGTGATGCGTGATGAAGTCCTTCGTGAGTTCCATAGCTCAGCCTTGGAAGTACATCCGGGTGTTTCGAAAATGTACCAAGGCCTGAGGGGACAGTTTTGGTGGCCCGGGGTGAAACGGGCAGTGGTAGAGTTTGTGGCTAAATGCCTGGTGTGTCAGCAGGTGAAGGCTGAACACCGTGTTCCTGGTGGTCTGTTGCATCCTCTAGATGTTCCCGAGTGGAAATGGGACGACGTCTCGATGGACTTCGTCACAGGACTACCCAGAGCTCAGGGCGGGCATGATGCTATCTGGGTAGTGGTGGATCGATTGACAAAATCTGCTCACTTCTTGGCCATCAAGGAGTCAGGACCCGTGAGTACCTTAGCACAGAGGTACGTGGATGAGGTGGTGCGTTTGCATGGAGTTCCGAAAACCATCGTCTCAGATCGGGACACTCGGTTCACCTCACGAGTCTGGAAGGGGTTACAGCATGCTTTTGGCACCCAACTACGCCTTAGCACTGCTTTTCACCCTCAGACTGATGGACAGACAGAGCGGACTATCCAGACTTTAGAGGACATGCTGCGAGCATGTGTTCTGGATTTCGGAGGATCATGGGTACGACACTTGCCTTTAGTAGAGTTTGCCTACAACAACAGTTTTCACTCTACTATCGGCATGGCTCCTTTTGAGGCTTTGTATGGAAGACCATGTTGTTCACCCTTATGCTGGGCAGAGGTTGGTGAGACTGGTACTCTTGGACCAGAAGTAGTGCAGAGCACCACAGAGAAAGTCCAGCTAGTGCGGGAGAGGATGAAATCAGCTCAGGATCGGCAGAAATCTTATGCTGATCGTCGGAGGAGGCCCCTGAAGTTCGAGGTGGGAGATCATGTGTTTTTGAAGGTTTCCCCTCGACGGGGGCAGCGGAGGTTCGGAAAGGGGAGTAAGCTCTCCCCTAGGTTCATCGGACCTTTCGAGGTGCTGAGGCGAGTTGGCGAGGTAGCATATCAGCTGGCCCTACCACCTCAGTTGGAGAGGGTCCATGACGTCTTCCATGTCTCCCAGCTTCGTCAGTACTTACATGATGACTCTCATGTCATCAACTGGGGAGAGCTAGATGTGGGAGGAGACGCGACCTTCGAGGAACGACCAGTCAGAATCGAGGATCGCAAGGAGAAAGTGCTATGTGGACGAACCGTCGGCCTGGTTCGTGTGTTGTGGAGACATGGCGGCCTCGAAGAGAGTACGTGGGAGAGGGAAGCACAGATGCGTGCCCAATACCCCGAGTTGTTCTAAGCTTTGAACCTTTGGTGCCTGTTGTGACAGAACGTTTGACCTTTTTGTCTATGAAATGTGCTAGTTCCTTTCCTCTGTTATGTGTGGGAAGCCCCGGCTAAAGGGAAGGGGAAACCCGACCCCTAATCAGGACGCATTAAGGTGGATGCGATTAAACCCGTGCGGGCGAGTCAGTGTCGCCCAAAGCGGATAATATCTTGACATGGGGGAGGGGAACTCCCCAAACCCACATGACCGGGCGGTTTGGCGTGGTATGTTGCTTGGTTCTTGACAGGGAGTGTTTTCAATTAGCGGGTGTCCACTCCTAAGAGGTATCTTCGAAGATGGTTGTTCGGATCCTCTCTTTCCTTCTGGTTTGTTTTGATTCTCGGGGACGAGAATCGTTTAAGAGGTATCTGATGTGATAACCCAGACCCCCCTTGGTCCCTTCCTTTGCCAAAAATCCGGATTCCTTGCGGGTACCGATCGGCGAGACCGATCGGTGAGACCGATCGGTGACACCGATCGGTGAGACCAGCCGACGTCGCCCGGCCTTGCCAAGTTGTTCCAGTAACGTTCCTTTTTCGCAAATAGGGTTTTAAACCCTATTCTGCCTTGTTAAAAATATCTTGGGAATCCGAAACGCGCACAAAGGTTTTAATTAAATGCTTCATTAATTCATGGGTCGGTTAAAACCACCCAGTGCCATTAATGATGAGTCAAGCCACGTGGTCAACCCACGACTCCCTCGTCTTCCGTGGTTTTGTGTTTTCATCTCAGCCGTCCCCAGCCCTTATAAATTAAGGGTTAGGCCGTGGCTCCCCCCCCCTTCTTCGATCGTGGCTCTTCTGGTGCATCGGGACCGCCGCGTCGTTATCCGTAAAGTTCCGCGCCCCCGGCCTCAACGTCGATCATCTATCAACAAGTAGGGAATTTCTCTCGTCTCTCACTTTTGTGTATCATGCGGGGTGGGTGTTACTTTTGTTCCTATGGAATTGGTTGAACCAAACCCTAATGAAGATAATAAACGAAGTTCTAAAGGAAGAAGGGGAAAGGGGTTGTGATCGTTGTTATGCTTTATCTTGAATCATCCTTTTTGTTGTGCTGGTTCATGTTTTCTGGAAATTGAGGCCGTTGGTGGTCGTTGTGTGCGCACTGTTAGATCCCCTCATGATTTTTTAAATGGGTTGCTGAAATTGTGAACTCCTGCTGTAAAAAAAATTGGTTAACCACTATATCCGGCTGAATAATTGAAAGCACCAGGATCGGCCCTTCTGTGATAACTCCCGGTTAGAACATACGGAGTTTTGAAATCATGGAGTGTGTTAAGTCGTTTAAACCTGAAAATTTCTGACTTGTGCTGGTAGCGGTAGTTGGCTGGAAATGTGGGAGGGGATGGGATCCCCTGTTCTTTTTATACTCTCAGTGGCTGTGTGAATTTCGGGGATGGGATCTCCTGTTTGTATGGTTTCAGTGGTTGTGAGTTTTTATCACAAATTGGGGAGAGATCCTCTGTTGGCAGAACTGGGTGTGAGTGTTTTGGTTGATCTATGCTTTGACGTTTTCCTTGGTTATGCTTATGGTAGTTGCCCAGTAGTGCTTAAAATTAATTGAACATTTTGACTGAACGTGAAACAAGAATGGGACAAATGGTTTGTGGGCAAGGGTCGTGAATTTTGACTCGGACGTTGTGGTGTTGTGTTCTGTAGGTTGGCTAGGAAAACCTAAGTTTTGGGTGAGTGTTTGTTACCTATATCTATACTTGTAGCTTTGTGTTTCTTATTCACGCCCCACCCAAGTTGAGCACTTAGTGCCAAACACCCCCATTTATGGGGGAAGGGTGTTTTTCCCAACACTATCCTTAGTGGCTGGTTATTAGCTCCTTTTCTGCTCCCTTTCCCGGATAGCCCAAGTACCTTCAGGCAGGCTGTGATGGCCTAAAGTCCATTATTAGCCCAAGAATCATCGGGCAGGGTGTTGTGGTGGTTGACCAGGTGTGTGCGGCAGGTGGTTTCCCAAGTGTCTTCAGGATGAGGCCCAGGTGTCTTCGGGCGTGGCAGTGGATCCTTTAGCCTAGGTGTCTTCGGGCGTAGCGGTGGTTGTTCTGGCCTAGGTGTTTGCGGGCATGGTTACATGTGACAGTTGAGGCCCAGGTGTGTGTGGGCGGGATTTGGCAGTGGGACTGCGTGGGGTTGTGGCCCAGGTGTGTGCGGGCGGGATTTGGCAGTGGGACTGCGTGTGGTTGTGGCCCAGGTGTGTGCGGGCGGGTGTGGCAGTGGGACTGCGGTGAGAATGGCGGGATTGGTCCGATGCGTAGGATGTCTCAATAACCAGTGGGAAAGTGGCGCGGGGTACCCAAACATCGATGTGCTCTTATATATATATTACCTGACTTGCGTTATTTGGGGAGCGAGCCTTGGTGAGGCCTGGGATGGATAGTTTTCCTTGTAAGGTGTTGGTTTACTCTTTTCTCACGGGACTTTAGTACGTTCCCCCACTTGTGCACGAGAGTCTTGGTTTTTCCTACTGAGTGTACTCGTATGCTCACCCTACGTATATAAAACTGCTTTCAGGTTTCCAGGAGGACTTCGGGGATCACGCAGGACCTTACTAGCTCGGACTTTTGGAGCAGTTGCAGTTGTTTCTCTCTTTTTTTTTTGTACTTACCTTGTAGTCATCTTTTTGCACTTTGTGGCTTTCACTTTTGAAACATGCATGTGGGAATGGTTTACTTTTGGCTTTACTTTTCTTTCTACCTTGGTGTTGTTGGGTTTTCTCCTCCTTATCTTTCGATCCTATAAAATAAAAAAAGGGTAATGCCTTCCATTTGCGAGAATTTCCTATACCCTTGGTGCTAGTCGCCACTCCGGGACCTATTGAAGGCGGGTTTCGGGGGTCATTATCTCTCCTTCAACTTGAAGAAGGAAGGGCCTGGCAATCTGCTGACCTTTCCCTCCTTTTGGTGAAGGCGGGTCGTGACACATATGTATGTCTTTTATTTATCCCTAATCTAATGATACAATCTTTGAATGGGACTTCGTCTTGATCTCTATTCATTGTGGCATATCTTGACATTATGCACCTTTATTATCCATTAAGGTGTATATACGACCCTTTTGACATGTTATATCATGAATTACTATATTCTCATGATATTTAACATATAATTTAATTTTATTCTTTAATGATTTTAATTTAAGTGTTTATAATGTGGTAATAGACTCTTTAACTAAAACATCATTTATAGGGTTTTAAATATTTATTCATAGAATTATTTCTCATTCTTGTTCATGTATTCAAAATGGTTTTATAGTTTTATATTTATTGACATAAATGTTTTTAAATTTTATTTATATAATTTCTTTTAATAGTTTCAAAGTGGTATGGGACACTTTGATTTAACAATCACTTTTTTTAAATGCTTTAAATTTGTTTTTAAAAATGGATTTTCTCAACGTTTGTAGTGAAAATGAATTATCTTCCACTATGACCATTATTTGATATTTGAATTCCTCTAAAACCCATAATGTTTTCAAAAATAAAATTAAATATCATATTCCTTTTTAGGTATTTTGGTATTGAAAATGGTTTTTAAAATGGATTGATTATATCAATATTTTGAAATGATGTATTATGATTACAATGAGAAAATATTATATTTACTTTATTCTTGTTCTTGTGTTATGATTATGCTATTGTTCTTAGAAATTGATTATGTATATGGGTGGTTCCATGATAAATAGAGGGCGGGTGAGCCCATGATTGCTCTCCAATTCATTGGGTAACATGAAACAGGTAAACATTGAGGTTTCTCCTTAGAGATTTAGGGAATATACTATGATTGGAATTTCAAACGTAACCGTGAAGGTTACCACATATGTAGATGTGTAAAATACATTGAATGTATGATATTGATGCCACAGGATACCATTATGTTTTATAATTTCTATAATGTTTTGTAGTAATCTTAATATTACATGATATAAGCTAAGTAGTTTATGTTTTATGGGTGATAAGTATGATTTTATTAAAATGTTTTCATGGGTTTTAAATATTCATGGACTAACAGTTTTTATTCCTCATTTTATATTCTTTACTGAGCATTTTATGCTCATATCATTTTTTTGAAATATTTTTCACATGGTATAAGGATAAGAGATAGAAATAATTCAAGAATATTTTTATCAAGACACTAATTCTTGTTTTATTTAAGGAGTTTTATTATTGTGAAAAAATATTGGATAGAGTAGAAGCATCTAATTTTTAATTTTTGAGAGGTAATGTAATAGTTATGGCCTAATTCTCTAAAACTCTAAACACGAAAATATCCTGAATGTGAATTAGAGTCAAATTATTGACTGATCTCATGAACAAGTAATGTTTTAATACTAGATCCTTATAGTTGGTATCAGAGGTCATTTTAGATAACTTTAGGGATTAAGAGTTTTGCATAACCACATGGAGAGTCTTTATGTTTATTATCTCAGTTAAATAATCATTTTATTACTTTTTCATATTAAGGAAAGTCGGTTACAAATGGAAGGAGGAGGATCACAAAGAAAATTTCTATATCTTCCTAATGACTTGATTGCAATAATTATTGTACAATAATGATAGGATGATTGTTAAGCTTTTACAAACATTCAACTCACTAGAAAGAAGTTGTTTGAGTTATCAAACACCTCCACTATACCTCAATACCATCATATATCATGGGTTGTATTTAATCAAATCAACTTTCCTCCTAATTCTCATATTTTCAAGAAAGGTAATTATTATCAAGGAATTTTCAAATATTTTACCATATCACAAGATTTTAAAGTATATTATGATTTGAAAAAGGTGCTAAAGAAGGAGACCCTTGCGCAACTTATTTATATTTTCTTTTAAAGTACAGTCTTTCATCACATACTTATGGTATTTTAAAAGGACTATTGATTGAATGTTTCAAATCAAACATGGTCTGACTATTTTATAAAAATCAATATTTATCATATGTTTTGAAATTATATTTCATACATGATTATTTTTAGAAACACTTTTTCTATGAACACCCATATGACCCAAGTTGTACAATGTGTATTTGGATAAATGATGTAAATGATTATGAAGGATCTCTAAATAATTTTTACAATGCATGGACCTTCTATTTACGTGAGGAAGATGATGATGAAACCATGTGGACCCCATGATCATGGTATTATGTTCTTTACATTGGTAATAGTTTTATTTTATCCTGTGCAGGTGAAAACAAATGTCAATATATATAAGACTTCATGATTTAATATTTTGAGGTCATTATGAGTTGGGATGAAAATGAGAATTATAAAACAACCATTGAGGTTAAAACATATTAGGGTAATTATGAAGTTTTATAAAAAGATACAATAGGTAAGACAACTCGTCTCTTCTGGAAAGGCCACAGGAATCGAACCCACAACTGAAGGGAAAAAAGGGCACATTCCGTACCACTGGCCTATGTGAAGTCCCTATTTAGTATGACTTATTATTTTTTGTTAAATTATTTTATGTATCAAAAAGAAGTTAATTTTTGGAACATAAGTTTTATTAAATGGATATACTTAGTACAAGAAAATGATTTTAGGATAATGTTATAAATTTTATTTTGGAAGAGGTTCTCTATTTTGGGAACCCTATATGTGTATTAAAAATAGAATTATAGGGGATTTTATTTGAAGAGTAATGGTGGAATTTTGTTTTGGAAAAATCTATTTTTTTATTGTGGACATATGGTGATTTCGGTTATTTATAGAAATTATTAACCTATATTGGTGAATATTTGATTAGTCTAATTACTTTTCTGTGTGAGACTTTTAGAGTAGTCAATGTTATTTGGAGAAAGATGTTAAGATTTCTCATAGAAGACTGCGTTATTAAATCCTTATGAATTTTGGGTTTCAATATTAGTATGTACTATTTTGAAGAATATTAAGGACAGTTGTTTATTGAATGGTATCTATTGAGCTTTGTGCACTATTTGTTGAATTTTTTAGATTCAATATAGTATTTATTTTTATAAAGAATTTCTTTTTGGGGATTATCTAATCTTGTAATAATGATTTTGGTTTTGGATAATGTATAAAGATAAGGGAAATATATATTTCATCTTTTTTGGATTATGTTATTATCTAGAAGTTGACTCTAGTGTTTCATGTGTGGCCAAGTCATCTTGAATACTCATCGTTTGGACAAAAGATGATTTTGTGGTAGATATTTATTAAAGGATGAAACTCTACATGTAAAGTAAGTATATTTCCTTATGTTATTATTCTATGTAGTAAAGGAATTACTTAGCTTTATGAAACTAACCTTAAAAGAAAATTGTTGTATTTTTACCTTCCCTATTAGGAAATCAAATACCGTTTAACCCATCTCAAGTTTTTGGTTTTTAGATTGTTAACTTTTTTCTGATAATGTTTTCTATCACTCTCCATCAAAACAAGATGGTTAGTTTTTCTTCCATATCCATGTTTTCCTACATGGAATCCAAAAATATGTTTTATCGAGTGACCTTTGTACTTCTATTTATTTATTTTAAAGTGATAGTTTCATTGACTCTATTTTCAATTTGGGATTTTTACTGAAGTTTCTGAGCCCAATTTTAAAATTAAGCGGACACAATTTCCAAAAGGGGGAAATGATTTAATGACCCATGTATTTATATAATAATTTATTTTCATATGTATTAATGTTTATGAGTAAGATATTAATTTTACGTTAAAGAGGAAACTTTTTTCTGATAGTGTACCCAAAAAACAACAATGTGTTTCTACAATATCTTATGTTGTACACAAAGTTGAGTTATACCAAAAAATAATACAATAATATTATTATTATTTTAAATGGAAGTTAACGCCAAGACGTTATATTGGAGGGAATTAATATAATTAACTATATTATGATATTAAATATTTTTTAAATGTTTTAACATTTATCCAATTAATTTTAGAGGTTTAAAATGAGAATGAATCCAATTTTATGTATAAAATACTCTAATATTTTTTTTCAGTTCATTTTACCTCATTTTGGAGAAAACTTTTTAAATATTGTTTTTTGTCACTTTTATATGTTCTATTTGACAAAAAAATTATTCTATAGAAGTAGGACATAAAAAATTACTTTGGTTACGTTTTTGGTAATTTTATGATAATGTTCATTTTTTAATGAATAATAAAAATTACTACATTTTAATTCAAAACTGCCTTTTCATCTAATTTATTTATATATTTATACTATAATTTTAATTGGTTTTAAAGTTTAATTTGATTAATATTTTATAATTTAATATAATTATGGTCATTTTAAATAATTTAACAGTGAAATTGGACTTAAAAACATGTCTATCTTTTGATATTTTTACTTCATAAAAACCTACTATCTGGTTTTGACAATGAGAATTAATTTAAAATTAATTTATTCATATTATATGTACTGAATTTGAAAAAATTGATTCCATATTTGGAATCAGATGGTCCAAATTGTGTAAATTGGAACCTTTTTTTTAGACATTATGAATAGTAACTTTAGTAATTATTTTTATTTACCATGGTTAAAGGGTAAATCTGTTAAATAGGGGTAAAAAATAATATTATAATAATATAAAACTACCCTATGACATGTATTAATCCTATTTAATGGGATAATTCTGAGCATGTACATCCTTGGGTCTATTTTATGACCCCATGGAGCTACTTGAGTGTGATAATGACATGTTATATGAATTAATTTTAAGTAAAGAGAAGTATAACATAAACATAAATCTTCTAACTAAAAAAATTTTAATTTATTTTATATAAATGATATCTTCAACTATAAATAGTCATTAGAAATATAAAAATATTTAATACATTATGGTGTTTTATTTATAATTTTTACACATTAAATAAATAAATTTATTTATGACACAATGATGAGGCAGTGATTACCTTGTTAATGAAAGATTCAAATAAATGATTTTATAAATATCAAAATAGATGTAATTTGAAAAATTTGATGCCATACACAAATTTTATGGATGACTACGATATGTTAAATTTGAGTTAATTCCATTTTTATAAGGAATTAATTTTTTATTACTTTAACAAAAATCAATTACTATGTAGTGTCAAAATTGATATAAATGTGTTTTAAAACAATATTATTTTATTAAATGATATATCAGTCCTAAGAACATATTTTTGACCAAATGAATTATATAATATTAAAAATTTCATTAATGATCCATGTGTGATTCTCTTGGAATTTTAGAGTAACTATATTAACTATATGTTATGAAAATACAAGAATATGTGGTAAGAGTTAATGTTTTTAACTAAGGGTTAAAGCTAAAATATATGGTTAATTTTGTGAACTAAACTTGTCTAAAACCTATTGGTTGAGATTATTTCGAACCATTATCATCTTATCCTAAAAATATATCATTGTGGAACTATTATAATTCAAAAATCAATTCATAATAAAACAATATTTCAAAACATTCCTAAAGTTCCCCTCCCTCTTATAAAAGCCCACCACCTCTACCCACTTACCCACACCTAAAACCCCTCCCTTAATCCTAGAAGCCTTAACATGGCCAAAAGGAAATTCTTGAAATCCTTTTGGGTCCAATAAAAATAATTCACCCAATTTAGAGGAAGAACAAAGACCATACATGACAATTAGGTCTCAAGGTAAGGGAATTTTAAAACTCAATTTCCACTCATTGAGTTTTACACATACTTTATTGATAATATTATACCAAGATTATGTGTGGAATCAGTTCTTATTTAATTATTTTCTAATTTCCACTCCCCTTTTTTGTGTATTCTATTTTTACACATAATCACCCCATTGATAAATTCTTACGTCATTGATACAAACTTTGTATGGGAACTTCTTAACCGAGATTACATTATTTGGGTAGATTTTCTATTTCTTGAATATATTGTGCTATGATTATCTGATAAATAAATTTTGATATCATATCATGTTTTTATACTTTATTTATGTTTATTTATAGTGAATACACATAATCGACCTATTTTATTAACAAAATTGTCATTGTAAGGGAAATATTAAACCAATCTTCGTTCATTGAGATAAATATCCATATAATTGGTTTTGTTTTTCCATGAATATGTTTGAAGGATCTCTGATTGTTTTACAGTAAATATAAACTTATATTATATATATATATATATATATATATTTCACACATATTTATTTCAATTAATTATCCTTAATATAATGATACGATCTTTGTATGGGACTTCATCCCAATCTCCTTTCATTGAGGAATATCTTGATATTTTGGAAGTTTATTATCCATTATGTTTTATATACGACCATTTTGACTTCTTATATCTTTAATTAATATATTCTCATGAAATTTAATGGTTTTTTTTAATTTTATTCATTAATCATTTTATTTCAAGTGTTTCTCAAATGGTAAAGGACTCTTTAACTAAAACATCTTTTGAAGTTATTTAAATATTTTTTATTATAATTATTTATCATCCATGTCTATGTTTTCAAAATGGTTTTATGGATTTATATATATGAAATTAAATGTTTTAAAATTTTATTTCTATAATTTCTTTTAAAATTTTCAAAGTTGTATGGGAAACATTGATTCAAAAATCGCTTTTTTTATTCATTAAATTTGTTTTTGAAAATGGATTATTTTTTAACATATGCAGTGATATAGAATTCTCCACCAACATGACCATTATTTGGTATTTTACTTCCTTTACAATCCGTAAATATTTTAAAAAGAAAATTAAATACCATATTCATTTTTTAGTTATTTTTGTTTTTAAAATGGTTTTGAGAATATATTGATTATATCAATATTCTGAAATGATTTCTTATAATTACAATGTGGAAATGTTATTTTTCCATTATTCTTGTTCATTTGTTAAGATTATGTTATGTTTATTGGGAATTTATTATGTATATGGGTGGTTTTGTGATCAACTGAGGGTGGTTGAGCCCATGATAGGTGACTAATGCATTGGGTAATGTGACGGAGGTAAATGTTAAGTTTTCACCTAAGAGATTTAGGAAATATACTCTGATGGGTATTCCAAATGTAACCATGAAGGTTACTTCCTATGTAGCTATTAAATCTAAAATGTAATTATGATATATATGCCACAAGTTAAATTTATGTTTTATGATTTCTATGAAGTTCTGTAATAATCATAATATTACATGATGTAAGCTAAGTAGTTTATGTTTTATAGTTTAAAAGTATGATTTTGTGAAAATATTTTTATGGGACTCAAATATTAATAAACTAACAGTTTTATTCCTTGGTTTATATTCCTTACTGTGCTTTTTATGCTCATCCCAAGTTTTTCATTGGGTATAAGGAAGGATAATAGAAAAAAAGAATTCAAGAATATTTTTATCAAGAAAATATTTCTTTATTTATTTAAAGAGTTTAATTATTATGAAACAAATTGGATAGAGTGGAAGTGTATACATTGTAATTTTTGAGTTGTAATGTAATATTTTTAGCCTAATTCTCAAAAACTAGAAATATAAAAAGATCTTCAATGTGAATTAGAGTCAAATTATTTACTGATCTTAAGATTAAGTAATGTTGAAAGCTAGTGTGTTATAATATCTCTTTGTATACCCTTCTTCAAAACCTAGGGAAAAGAAACATAATAAATTGTAAAAAAATGAGAATTGAAATTGAATGATATGGTCAATCAGATTCACAAATCTCTATGAATAAAAATTGAGGAAATGAGAATCAGATTAAAAAAATTTATGTTTTGGAATTGAGGAACTATGAATTAGATTAGAATTTTTGACTAAATTAGGATTCGAGTAAGCATAAAACAGATTCAAAATTTTGGATGATTCGTAATTGAGGAAGTGAATCAGATTCAAAAAACTAAGAGAATCGTAATCATGATTTTGACAATTTAGAATTGATTAAGTAAATCAGATTCGATTTTCTATGTGATTCTTATTTGAGAAAGAATAATCCGATACGATATTCTGTGTGATTCAGATTTGAAAAACATGAATCGGAATTGATATTTTCAAAGAATGGGATTCTTAATTCTGATGGAATCTTAATTGAGAAACTTAAATCGGATTTGACTTTCTAGATGATTAAAAATTTAAAAAGTGAATGATTCTTAGTTTTATTAAGGATCTTATTTATTCAAGTAATTATTCTATCTAAAGAAAAATAATGTTAGACTTAGCTTTAAAAAGGATAAATACAATTCTTATTAATTTCCTTATAGATAGATATAAATATTAATGAAATGAAAATAAATTTTCTTATTGATAAAAAGTTTTATTAATAAAATATTTTTCTAGTTTCTAAAACATAAAGGAATAATATATTTCATGAGGAAACTATTGACTCAATAATAAGAACATAACATTTGAAATTCATATCCTATATATAAAATATCATGATATTATGTCATAGAATAAATCATTAAAAATCAATGAACATAGTCATATAACAAGACATGGAAATTTTGGCATACACACAATAATATAAAATCATTTAATATTAGTCAAGACTCATTTAAAAGACCATAATAGTGGACAAAGTCCATTATTGAACCATGTTTAATCCTCATTCTAGCCCTATATTACTAACCCATATTTATTTTTCATTCCTACCCTATATTACTGAACTGGACTTACTTTCTATACTAGTCATGTCTATCTCATGAGATATAAATCTTTACCCAATTATTTAGAAGGATATTTAGGTACTAACCATCTCACAATGAAATAAATCTTATGCCTTCCATAAAAACATAAATCATTCATCATATTTATAACCCAAGGAATAATATGGGTTTTTTAAACCAAATTCAATAATAATCCATATAAGACAAATAGATTTCATAAATATAATTTAATCATAAACACAATCAAATAACTATGATAATAGGGATATAAATATAACCATATTTAAATAGTGTCATCTTAGATGGAAAATAATTTTGATAAAACACTTGAAATTAATTCTTGAGGAAAAAATATTTTCTTCTTAAAAATGGTTTTCTATTATCAAAATGTAATGAAATCTTAAAAGAAATTAATATTTTTTAAAATAAATTTGAAATTATATAAAGTAAGCTTCATGGAAATAAGATTTTATGAAAGGATAAAAATATGCTCATGTCGAATAAGTTAAAAGAAAACATTCTTCTCATACTTTTTTGGGATAAGTATTGAAAAATTACAAAAGATTCCTTCCATATCATTAATATAAAAATTCTCCAAAGAGAAAAAATTGAATTTAATAATTTTTTGATGAATAGATATAATATTAAATATTTAGGAAACAAGGACGTTGATGAAAAATTGATGATATGAAATACTTACGTATAAACAATCATGGATAATAATGAGTTTGTAAAATTATCTCTTAACTTACGTCTAATTTTATTTTTATATATCCAACCCTATTGTATAATTTTTTAAATATTGTCACTAAATTATTCTAAAATCATGATCATTTTTATTATATCATATATAATAATATTATTATCATTTTTTAATAACATTTCATTATTACTCGTTATTCAGGTATAAATGGCTTCATTTTATTATGAATGTTTTTTCAGATAAGTTCATGTTCCTCTTCTTATGTTATAGTTTTATCATTTAAAAAATGTTATTATTATAATATATATCATATTTATTCATTTAATTCATTTAATTCATGTAACACCATGAGCTTCCACGATACGCTTCTCATTCAATAATGTAATAGCTTGCATTGTACGCAACATCGAGTTCTAACACACTGCAACTAATTAAAGTAGCTGTTATGAATAGTAATAACCACTTTTTTAAATTTATAGAAATTCTATATTTCAAAATGGACTTTATTTTTCTATTCCTAATATTGAAATTAGCCTATGTTGAATTTTTTGTAATTTTCTGAGAACTTCAAAATTTTTATGAATATTGAAAAATACTTAAAACAACTTTTTTAATCAAAATAATTTATAGTGATAAGTTATAATATTGAGTGGTTTTAAAGTATAATTAGAATATATTTTTACCATTTTATCCAATGTTGGTCATTAGAATTAATTTCACTTTGAAATTGGACATAAACAATTGTCAATCTTTTGATATAAATTGTTTCTTAAAAACATGCTATTTGTTGTGACAGCGAGAATTAATTATAAAATTAATTAATGCAACTTATAAATTTGGAATTTTTTAAAATAGAAATCATTTTTGAATTCGGAATATCAATTGTATCTTAGGGTGAAATTTTGGCCTTATTCTGAAAAACTTCAATTTTTGATGAATAGTGAAACCACTAAGTGGTTGTTAAAAACTGTTTTTTTTTTCGTTAAAATGAAATATTACCACTTCTGTGATTTGATTTTCAAAAATACGACATACATAGTTGTCATTAAGAAGTAAAATGTGGTTCAATGAGATTAAAATAATTTTTTGGGGAATAGTAACTTTTAAGTTCTTAATCGCGATTAGAGGTAATTAGTGTAGTTTAAGGTAAAAAAAATGTTTTAATAATATGATATGAGCTTGAAACTTGTTCTACTCCTATTGGAAGAGTCATGGCCGACCAAGAAAACCCATGGGTCAACTTGGGGACCCCATGGAGCCACTTTGGTTGGAAAATGACATTAATATATATTTATTTAATGTTAAAATTAAATTGACACAAACATGAGTTGTTTTATTAAAATAGATTTTAAGTGGGGTTACACAAGTCCGAATTTTGACTATAAATATTCATTGGAAATATAAAAAGATTTCCTACATCATATTATTTTTTTATAATTTTTATACATTATATAAATTAAATTATTTATGACATCATGATGATGCAGCGATGACCTCATTATATAACGATTTAAATAAAATGAGAAGATAATGTAAAATACAAGGCTTACACTTGTCCAAAGCCTATTGGATGAGGAGATTTCGAAACCTTATCACCTTAGCCTCGAATTATATAAGTGTGGGACCTTTAGAATCCGAAAAGCATTGTGTAATAATGTAACATTTCATTCTTTCCAAAAGTGCCCCTCCTCTCTACTTATAAAAGGCCCCCACCTCTCCCCCCTCATTTACACTTTCAAGCCATTTGGCTCGGCCAAACTCTGCCCAAATACTCTCCCAACTCCCCCCTCTTACTCCTAGAAGCCTCACTTTGGGCATAACTCTTCCCAAGGAAGCCTTTGGCTCAAATCAAAAAGAGTTACCCGATTTTGAGGTAATGTCTTCTCTAATGTTGTTTTGTTTTATTTTTCTTCTCCAACCCCCTAAACTCTTTTTATTCATTTCTTTTGTAACAACACCAGTATCCTAAATATACTAGGATGTTGTTATAAGAAGGATTCTAGCTACACTTACACACACCTACATCTAATGGTTAAAGAACATACGGTTTCTGTGGATGGCGAATTTCTGCTGCACGAAACGATGATTGTTCAACACTCATATAACACCTTCAAAGGTGGCCATTAAGATGTCACTATTTTTATATATGATATATAATATGTTTATGTTTTACTTATGCTTCTGTATTTCTCATTTATGGCATACTTTATGATTTCCATTATGGGTAAAACGCGATAATTTCATTTTAGGAAGTGCGGACTACCGCCCCCTCAAAGTGATTTGAATCGTTAATTCCATATGTGGGGTATATAAAGGATGGAGTAAATGGTATTATACACTATATTATACTGGAATTATATTATACATTTATATCATTATGATTTAGTTCCATTAAATATGAAATTGAAATGAAAGTAGCGTTCATGCGTACGTACGGCTTACCGTCTCCATGAACGGTGCATTTCATTTCTTACCTCTAAATGTTACGTAATATTATAAATGAATGTATATACTGGATATATAAGATATATATGACATCTAAATCATGAATATAATTCTGTATATAATGGATATTCTACCACATGAACAACTTGTAATTATAAGAAGTTTATTGTTGACTCAAGTACCAAAGATCGACAAAACGACCGTTATTAACTTAGATAATTACATAATGTTCATAACATTGTAATAAGTGATATAAAAAGGATAATGAAATTGAAAATGGTTCTTAATAAGGAAGATATTAACTCTAGTTTATTATTCAGGAGGTTAAAGAACGGTTGAGTCAAGTCGGACACAAGGTAAGGGAACTTCTTAACCCAACTTCCATTCTTTGGGTTAATCTCCTACTTTCAAATTATGTCATGATATTATTATGTCCTATCTTGTATTTTTACTTTCTTTATGTGTACTTATATTGAATACACATAATATATCTATTTTATTTTAAAAATGATATTTTTAAGGACTTTGTCTCAATCTCCTTTCATTGAGGCATATTTGGTTTTATACACAACTTTCTTTTATACGGTGTATAAACCCCTTTGACTTTTACATTTATTCAAAAGGAATCTTTTTTATACGAAGCGTTTTACTAAATGACAAAAAGGAAATGTTTTCCTTTCCGTACTTATGAGGAGACAACGACTTCTCTGCCGCCGTGACCATTATTTGAGTTTCGGCTTCCTCTACAAGCCATCACTTTTTTTTAATGAAAAATAAATACAAAGTTTTAACTTGCTTTTATTTTGGTATTGAAAATGGTTTTGAAAGCGTTTTTATTATATCAATGTGTTGTATTGACATCTTGTGATTGAAATGTGGAAATGTTATGTTTCCTTTACGCATGTTTTATGTGATACGATTATGTTATGGTTTATGATATGTTTAAACCTATTCATATGAGGAATGCATTGGACTTAATAAGTGACGGGTGGAGCCCGCTATAGCTCCTCGATGCATCGGCAGGTCTCATGAGACAAACTGGTGTCTTAGCACGAGGCCTTGACAAAATCTTATTTGTGGTCTTGGAACGAGGCCTTGGCTATGTGATTATGATAGTCTGGCATTATGCATTCCATCATTATGAAAGTGGTTATTGATATTTCATGTGATTATTCGACCAGTAGAATATCCATGTAAAGAAGTGAATGGAATTATCTCATTTTACTTTTTCCATATTATGTTGATGTTCAAGTTTAAAAGGCTTTTGTTTTAGTTATACATTGCCTTAAATTTTTATGTTTATTTATGAAAGCTTCCGCAATATTGTTATCCTTACAGAGCATCTGAGCTCACCCCTTTCAATGTTTTAATATTTTTCCAGGATGTGAAGAAGTATTTTATGAATGACCTGCAGGGATAGTCAGAAGAGGATATGAGTGTGGACTATGAAGACCATGTTATTATAGTTTGTTTACTTTTTGATGTAATGAAATACTTATGAATGTATCTAGTGTTTCCAAGGCTACTAAACTAATCGGTCTTTCGAGACTTGATCTTTTGTGATCATGCCAATGTTACTAAGTAATGCACCGACTCTGGGTAGCTGGGGTCGGGGCGTTACAGTTGGTTTCAGAGGCAGTTTAGTACTAACCTTGGAAGCTAGATTTAGATAAACTCTGATTAGAGCACATAGCCCAAAGATAGACTTTGAGGATTAGTATAGAAGAACTTCCTAGAATTTTTGTATTATAGAGATGTTATGAGTTTTTCGAGCAATACATCCCTGACTGGATACGAGCAGGTAGAGGCGGCTCTGGCACAGATGTACCTAGGGGTAAAACCTGAAAACACCGCTTTGATCTAGACTCGAACGGGAACTGGTGCACGACAATGGGCCTTGCTGCACTCTTGGTTACGACACTCCCGGGGGATATGCTTAGGATAATACTCATTTTATTTACAAACCACTATGAAGGGTTATGAGTATATACTTCTTCAAAGAAAACATTTATTTTTATGATTATGGATTATATCCATAAATAGTTCAATTTATGTAAAGTGTTTTACAAGTATGGAATTATGTATTTTGATTCATAAACTAATCTAGTTTAAGCCACTGCTTAGAAATGGTGCCTAGTGAAAGGAATGGAAACCGTATCAATGCATGAACTCCGTGTAGGGATTTCCCTCCTGCTCAAGATAATTATTGTGGATCTGGAGATACAACTAGTGCCGATCAGCTAATCACCATACTGGGACAACTTACTCAGGTTATGAATAATAACCTTACCCGTATGGAGCACCCTGATCCACAGCGTGGAGGATCAATTTTAGATCGATTCATGAGGCAACAACCACCAACGTTCAATGGGAGTACAAATCCCTTAGTATCCGAGCAATGGATAAATTCCCTAGAGAAAATATTTCAGGCTTTGGGGAGCAGTGAAAGGGAAAAAGTTATCATGGCAGTTTGCCGCCTCACTGGAGATGCTGATCAATGGTGGTCATTGATTCAAAACATGAAGGAAGATGATGAAGTATCAAATATGGAATTGAGGGAGTTCAAAGATCTGTTTTTAGAAAAATACTTTCCTCGCGACCATCGAGCAGATATGGAAAGGAAATTTATGAGTCTGAGAAAAAAGGAGGATGAGAATGTCACAAAGTATGAGGCTAACTTTACAAGGTTATCAAGGTATGCTGGAGATTATATACGTAACCCAAGAAGTAAGATTGATCATTTCATTGATGGGTTAAAACCATTTCTTCGTCGAGCATTTGTCTCACAATCCTTTTCATCGTACGAAGACATTGTCTCATGTGCTATCAAGACAGAAAAGGAATTCTCTAAGTCTTATGACTTTAAAGCAAAGCAAGAGAAGAAAAGACCTGCTGATCAATCTGGGAATGGAAATAAAGGGAAGAAGGGAAAGGTTGAATATCCATCTTGTGGTAAATGTGGGAAGAAACATCCTGGTACTTGCTTGAAGGGAATGGGAGTCTGTTACAAGTGTGGTGAAAAAGGCCACCAAGCTCGTGATTGTAAGGGGAAGAAGGAAGCTACCAACGTTCAGTGCTACAATTGTAGGGAAATGGGGCATTATGAAAATGAATGTCCTAAGCATCAAGGAAACTTACCTCAGAAAAGGCCAAGGGATCAAGGCCAATCTTATGCTGTTACTACAGTTGAAGCGAAATAATTAATGTATTGGTGCTTTTGGACTCAAGGATTATATTCTAGTTATAAGAATAATGTGATATATATAAGGATTGTACTGCAGTACTTTTTGATTTCAGTAAGGTTTTAATATGTTTAAGGTGATTATATTTTTAGTATGTGACAATAAGAGAAACTTTACTTTGTTTGGGGAATCTGATAAATTGATTTTGGAATTAAGAGACCTTTTAGAGAAAGTCTGGACAGAGGTATTTTGGATAACTATAAAGGTTGGAATGGATTAAGTTGAACTTTGGATAGTATTGTTTAAGGTTAAAAAATTTATGAAGATTATTTTTGGAATATTATGATACTATAGTTTTAGGAAAAGGACAACCTGCAGGGTGGGGAATAACCCGTCGCGTCGGACAAAGCTGCAGGAATCGAACCCACAATCATAGTGCGACAGGCCTTTATTTCCTACCACTAGCCTACAGGAAGTCCCTGGTTATTACAAAATAATTTTACTAATCTAAATGGTATGTGTTAACATTTGGAACCTTATACAATTAGGATAAATAGAATATTTTTGAGTTCTGTTACCATTTGGAGTAAAAGTTGGGTTTGTGGTAAAAATTTATTAGCGAATGAAAGTATACATAACAAGTATGTATATTCCCTTACGTTCTTAGTAAATCTCCTAAATAAATTCCTCAACATTATAAAAGGTAACTTAAAACAAAAATGTTGTCGGTTAACTTTTCCAACTGGGGATTCAATGACCGTTTAACCAATCACAAGTTTGTGATTTTCTTGTGGTTAAACTTTCTCCTAATCCTATTTTCTATAACTCTCCATCAGACCTTGATGGTTTGTTTCTCCTCCATATCCATATTTTCATATAATCCTAGAATGGGCTATATCGGGTGACCTTTGTACTTATCTTGCTTTCTTTTAATGTTATATATTTATAACCTTATTTCCGATGTGGGTTTTCCTCAAAGGTATTTTATCGTTTCAACCTTTTATTTTCAAAGAAAAATTTCAAATTGCGAGGACGCAATTTATTGAGGGAGGGGAGAATGTAACACCCCGAGCTTCCACAATACGCTTCTCATTCAATAATGTAATAGCTTGCATTGTACGCAACATCGAGTTCTAACACACTGCAACTAATCAAAGTAGCCGTTATGAATAGTAATAACCACTTTTTTAAATTTATAGAAATTTTATATTTCAAAATGGACTTCATTTTTGTATTCCTAATATTGAAATTAGCCTATGTTGAATTTTTTTGTAATTTTCTGAGAACTTCAAAAATTTTATGAATAGTGAAAAATACTTAAAACAACTTTTTTAATCAAAATAATTTATAGTGATAAGTTATAATATTGAGTGTTTTTAAAGTATAATTAGAATATATTTTTACCATTTTATCCAATGGTGGTCATTAGAATTAATTTCACTTTGAAATTGGACATAAACAATTGTGAATCTTTTGATATAAATTGTTTCTTAAAAACACGCTATTTGTTGTGACAGCGGGAATTAATTATAAAATTAATTAATGCAACTTATACGTTTGGAATTTTGTAAAATAGACATCATTTTTGAATTTGGAATATCAATTTTAGCTTAGGGTGAAATTTTGGCCTTATTCTGAAAAACTTCAATTTTTGATGAATAGTGAAACCACTAAGTGGTTGTTAAAAACTGTTTTTTTCGTTAAAATGAAATATTACCACTTCTGTGATTTGATTTTCAAAAATCTGACATACATAGTTGTCATTAAAAAGTAAAATGTGGTTCAATGATATTAAAATAATTTTTTGGTGAATAGTAACTTTTAAGTTCTTAATCGCGATTAGAGGTAATTAGTGTAGTTTAAGGTAAAAACAATGTTTTAATAATATGATATGAGCTTGAAACTTGTTCAACTACTATTGGAAGAGTCATGGCCGACCAAGACAACCCATGGGTCAACTTGGGGACCCCATGGAGCCACTTTGGTTGGAAAATGACATTAATATATATTTATTTAATGTTAAAATTAAATTGACACAAACATGAGTTGTTTTACTAAAATAGATTTTAAGTGGGGTTACACAAGTCCACATTTTGACTATAAATATTCATTGGAAAGCTAAAAAGATTTCCTACATCATAGTATTTTTTTATAATTTTTAGACATTATATAAATTAAATTATTTATGACATCATGATGATGCAACGATGACCTCATTATATAACAATTTAAATAAAATGAGAAGATAATGTCAAATCCAAGGCTTACACTTGTCCAAAGCCTATTGGATGAGGAGATTTCGAAACCTTATCACCTTATCCTATAATTATATATGTTTGGGACCTTTAGAATCCGAAAAGCATTGTGTAATAATGTAACATTTCAATCTTTCCAAAAGTTCCCCTCCTCTCCACTTATAAAAGGCCCCCACCTCTCCCACCTCATTTACACTTTCAAGCCATTTGGCTCGGCCAAACTCTGCCCAAATACTCTCCCAACTTCCCCCTCTTACTCCTAGAAGCCTCACTTTGGGCAGAACTCTTCCCAAGGAATCCTTTGGCTCAAATCAAAAAGAGTTACCCGATTTTGAGGTAATGTCTTCTCTAATGTTGTTTTGTTTTATTTTTCTTCTCCAACCCCCTAAACTCTTTTTATTCATTTCTTTTGTAACAACACCAGTATCCTCAATATACTAGAATGTTGTTATAATAAGGATCCGAGCTACACTTACACACACCTACATCTAATGGTTAAAGAACATACGGTTTCTGTGTATGGTAAATTTCTGCTTCACGAAACGATGATTGTTCAACACTCATATAACACCTTCAAAGGTGGCCATTAAGATGTCACTATTTTTATATATGATATATAATATGTTTATGTTTTACTTATGCTTCTGTATTTCTCATTTATGGCATACTTTATGATTTCCATTATGGGTAAAACGCGATAATTTCATTTTAGGAAGTGCGGACTACCGCCCCCTCAAAGTGATTTGAATCGTTAATGCCATATGTGGGGTGTATAAAGGATGGAGTAAATGGTATTATACACTATATTATACTGGAATTATATTATACATTTATATCATTATGATTTCGTTCCATTAAATATGAAATTGAAATGAAAGTAGCGTTCATGCGTACGTACGGCTTACCGTCTCCATGAACGGTGCATTTCATTTCTTACCTCTAAATGTTACGTAATATTATAAATGAATGTATATACTGGATATATAAGATATATATGACATATAAATCATGAATATAATTCTGGATATAATGGATATTCTACCACATGAACAACTTGTAATTATAAGAAGTTTATTGTTGACTCAAGTACCAAAGATCGACAAAACCACCGTTATTAACTTAAATAATTACATAATGTTCATAACATTGTAATAAGTGATATAAAAAGGATAATGAAATTGAAAATGGTTCTTAATAAGGTAGATATTAACTCTAGTTTATTATTCAGGATGTTAAAGAACGGTTGAGTCAAGTCGGACACAAGGTAAGGGAACTTCTTAACCCAACTTCCATTCTTTGGGTTAATCTCCTACTTTCAAATTATGTCATGATATTATTATATCCTATCTTGTATTTGTACTTTCTTTATGTGTAATTATATTGAATACACATAATAGATTTATTTTGTTTTAAAAATGATCTTTTTAAGGACTTTGTCTCAATCTCCTTTCATTGAGGCATATTTGGTTTTATACACAAGTTTCTTTTATACGGTGTGTAAACCCCTTTGACTTTTACATTTATTCAAAAGGAATCTTTTTTATACGAAGCGTTTTACTAAACGAAAAAAAGGGAATGTTTTCCTTTCCGTACTTATGCGGCGACAACGACTTCTCCGCCGCCGTGACCATTATTTGAGTTTCGGCTTCCTCTACAAGCCATCACTTTTTTTAATGAAAAATAAATACAAAGTTTGTCACGACCCGACCTCGGGGCCCGTGCCGTGACTACCCCAAGCCCGCCTTCCATAGGCCAGGGGCTGGCGACTAGCACCAAGGCGTAAAATCCCGGTAAACAGGGAAGGCATTGCCTTTATAAGTAACAACCACCACAGAGTCAGCAAGCGGAAATTAACTACAAGTGCAGAAAAGTAAAGGGGGCCGGAATACAAGCCCAACTGAAAGTACAACTGAAAAAGTAAAGAACAGCAACTGAAGAGAAGACGGCGGCCTCGTGTCGTCCACTGGCAATCCCACCTGAAGGGTGGGTACAGATAGCCTCCAGGCTCCTCGGGTCCCACGTCCGCTCCGAGCACGTCCCGCCCAGTGGTCCACCTCCAGGTACCGTCCTTCTCCACGTCCCAACCGAGATCAGCGCTGTCCGTCGTCTGCATCCAACACAACAAGGTGCGGGCATAGCCCGTGCAGGGGTGAGTATAAGCTACTCAGTAAGGACCCCGAGACCCCCGAAGGTCCCCCGAAATCCACAAAGGATATAGCAAAAAAAAAAGAAAGATGCAATCACGAAGTAACATCTGACTCGACTTAGGTATATGCCCATACATATACCTAAGTCCCCAATTCTAGCTCTGCTCACGAGCTCAAGAACAACTCAATCCACGCAGGAAAGCAAGACTCAAATCCACAAGGAGAATAAACAGTAAATCCACAAAGGATATTTCAACACAAACCACAAAGGAGAGTATAAATAAGATTCAGCTCAACCAGGTATACTTTTTCAGATGACGTCAAAGATGATCACTGATCCATCTAAGTCGTCGGACCCACGAAGGATCGATAGATACTAACCCCCGCAAAAGACCCACACAGGATCGGGCTCACACGGAACCTGTAGGCAGTGGCTCACACAGAACCGGTAGTAAGGACCCACATAGGATCGGGCTCACACAGAACCTGTAGCACTGATCCACGTAGGATCGCTGAGTGCAGTAGTCGACGCAGTCCACTGAGGATCTCTGCACAGTCGTCGCCGCAGTCCACGAAGGATCTCTGCTCTGTCGTCGTCGCAGTCCACTGAGGATCTCTGCTCTGCCGTCGTTGCAGTCCACGGAGGATCTCTGCTCTGTCGTCGAAGTCACAGCCAGCGCTAGGGTTCCCGTACACAGCGAGCTCGTTTAGGAGGGTCCGCTCCACGAGCCGAGAGGCTGATACATCAACTGACACGTAGTCCGAAGTTGATGTATCCAAAAGCTCCGTATCGACAACAGGATCTCAACGCAACAGACGGCGCGTCAATCGGACGCCCGGTCTGAGAGTTATTGGCATTTTCGTCCCAGGGGCCCGGTTGGTTTTTAGGGAAAAACCAACCCGACCGTACTCCGCCTGTGTCCGATCCTTGGGCGGAGTATGCCAAAAGTTCCGTCTCACTTAGAGGAAACCTCCACAGCTGACGGTACGTCGATCGGACGTCCGCAGCTCGAGTTATGAGCGTTTCCGCTCCGAGGGCCCGGTTGGTTTCGCGTACGAACCAACCCGGCCGAACCCAAAGTCTTCTGAAACCTTGAGTGTAATATACCGAAACGACCGTATCGATCCAAGGATCGCGTATCCGCTGACGGTTCGTCAATCGGAGGTCTCAGGCCCAAGATATGGGCAAAAGACCGAAGAAGGCCCGAAAACGGGGGTTCTGGGCCCGGGGCGACCCGGCCCGAACCACCCCTGGGTCGCCGAACCGGGTCGACCCGAACCGGGTCGGCCCACCCGGCCCGACCCGGCTAGGCCGGGTCCGGTCCGGCCTGGGCGCGGCCCGGCCGAGCGGCCGAAGGGGGCGCCGCGGGTTTGACCCGCGGCTTAGGTGGAATGCGGCCCCGCGGGGGGCCGCCTGTCACGCGGACGCGGCCGGGCCGCCGCGTCCCTCCCCGGTTCCGCGCGGCCGCGGAACCGGCCGCCGCCGCCGCGGCTTCAGCCGCGGCGGATCTCCTCCACGGCGGCGCGCCGGGCGCCGACGCCGCCTTCCGCGGGCCGCCGGAGTTGCTCCGGTGGCCCGTTTTGCCTCCCGTCTGCGCCGTTGCTCCTCCCGGGGGCCGATCTTCACTGTGGAATCAACGGATCGCCCTTGCCGCACGGTTCGTCGTCGTCCGCCAAATCCGCACAACAAAAGATCGGCGGAGGGTTGCCGGGTCTTGTTCGTTAGATCCGCACCCTCCGCGTTAGTCATAAACAACGGGAGGAAAAGAAAATAATCAACAACAATTTTAATTAAATTAAAATTGTTCGGAGATCAGGTTCTTTATTTTAAAAGAATAAACACGGGGTAATAAAATATTCCAACATCCCTTACCTTGTCGTCGTCGGACGTGAGGTCGTCGCGGAAGGAGGGGATCGTCGCGTTGTTGCGGAGGAGACGTTCGTCGCACCGCGGGAAAAACGTCGCGCCGACGACCTCCGGATCAAGATCAAACGGATTTAATTAATTTAAATCCGTTGATATCGAATTATAAAAAGGGGAGAATTAGAAGATTCGATTCTCACCTTTAACCACTGATCATAGGTCCGCCGCGGAAGAAGAGGCGCCGTAGAAGAAGAAGGAAAAGGTCGCGGAAAAGTTTGTTGACGTCGCGGATCGTGCGTCGTCGAATTCCGGTTCCGGCGTTCTTCGCGTTCTTCGCGGGGAGGGTGGAGGTTTAGAGGATCTCGCACAATAGGAGGATCCTCCAAAATAGACAAGATTGTCTATTTTATTATTTTGCCAACAAACGCAAAACGCGTAAGTAACGACCCATTAAATTCGTTGAATTAATTCAACGAATGAAACAGCCCATTTAATTCACGAAATAAACCGCCCAATTAAATGGTCTGTTAAGAAATAAAGAAAACGCGTCGGTTGACTTTTCAGTTACTTTGACGGGTTTTCGTGGGTGCGTTACTTAGCGAAAGAAACGGCGGGGCTCGTGCGGGCCCTGCCTCACAAATATCCTACCAAGAGGGTAGGATATTTCCGGATAGCATCCTATCCGCTTTAACTCAGTTCAAGTGGCTTCCAAGTGACTTCCAAGCAGCTTAAGTGAAATAAAATAAAGTTGTCGCACAAATTTTATTTTATTTCTGTCTTAAAGCCCCAAAATTTAAAAACCACGTCTGAGAAAACGCAACTCCGGAAGAGGCGTTTCTAAGAAAATACCGGCGCTGCGATTTCATCGGTGCCCTCAGAATTCGATTCCGGGCACCGGTTCAAAAGATAGAAAAACCCGCTCGTCCGTTCACTGAACGTACCCGAGCCAAACTTCGGAAATTGATTCCGGGCACACCGGGCCTCGGAATCAGGTGTCGTCTGAAGCTGCGCTCTTGTAAAATTCCAAAGAAAATTAAGAAAAAAATTTCCTTGAAATTTGCGGGTCTTTACATTACTCCCACCTCAGGGCTTTACGTCCCCGTAAAGATACATCAAAAACTAGGGGAACAAATGGGGGTACTGAGCACGCATCTGAGCCTCCCGCTCCCAAGTGCTCTCCTGGAGGTTCCCGTGCTGCCATATGATGCGCACAAGAGGAATCGACCGCCCACGTAGGACCCGCTCCTGTCGATCCTCGATCTCCACTGGGACCTCCGCAAAAGTCCCCCCATCGTCCACGTCCAGCTCCCCAAAGTCGATGATGTGCGTCGGGTCGTGCACGTATCTCCTCAGCTGAGACACGTGGAAGACGTCGTGCACCCGGTGCAACTGAGGTGGTAGAGCCAGGCGATAAGCCACCTCTCCTATCCTGCTGAGGACCTGGAAAGGCCCGATGAAGCATGGAGACAACTTGCCGCCTCGGCCAAATCTCCGTAAACCACGTCGAGGTGAGACACGCAAAAAGACGTGGTCGCCATCCTCGAACTCTAGTGGCCTCCGCCTCCTGTCGGCATACGACTTCTGCCGGCTCTGAGTTTTCCTCATCCTCTCCTAGATGATCTGGACCTTCTATGTCATGGCTCGGACCATCTCTGGTCCCACGAGTGCTGACTCCCCAGGGTCTGTCCAGCACAACGGTGATCTGCAGGGTCGGTCGTACAACGCCTCGTATGGTGCCATCCCGAAGGTGGAGTGGTAGCTGTTGTTGTACGCGAACTCCACCAAGGGTAGGTGGTCCTCCCAGCTGCGACCAAAGTCGAGAACACATGCACGGAGCATGTCCTCGAGTGTCTGTATGGTCCTCTCCGTCTGACCATCCGTCTGAGGGTGGAAGGCTGTGCTCAGATGGATCCGCGTCCCGAACGCCTCCTGCAACCCCTTCCAAAGCCGGGAAGTGAAACGAGCATCTCGATCGGAGACGATAGACGATGGCACACCGTGAAGCCGTACGATCTCCTGGACGTAAAGACGTCCCAAGCTCTCCACTGAGCCCTGCTCTCTGATGGGTAAGAAGTGTGCCGACTTGGTGAGTCGGTCGACAATCACCCAAATGGAGTCGTGACCTCTGGAAGTGCGTGGAAGTCCAGTCACGAAGTCCATAGATATACCATCCCACTTCCACTCCGGGACCTCCAAGGTCTGTACCAAGCCTGCTGGTACCTGATGCTCTGCCTTCACCTGCTGGCAGGTGAGGCATCGTGAAACGAACTCTGCCACAGCTTTCTTCATGCCCGGCCACCAGTGCTGTCGTCTGAGATCCTGGTACATCTTCGCCACTCCGGGATGCACCGCCAAGGGAGAAGTGTGAAACTCTCCCAGCACCTCCTCTCGTAAAGCGACTGGTACGAAGGTACGTCCTTTGAAAAGGATGTGGTGCTCTTCTCCAAGGGAGAAACCATCAGGCGCCTGACCTGAGGATATCAGTGCACGCCGGGTCTCACAGTCAGCGTCCCCACGCTGAGCCTCTCTGACCCACTGTAGAAGTGGAGGAGAGACTGTGAGAGACTGAAGAAAGGCTGCTCCATCTCTATCCACGAAGGATATCTATAAGGAGGCTAGCTGCTCCGTCGCCTCCTCAAGTAGCTGAATGCCCGTCCTCCTGCTGAGGGCATCAGCTACCACGTTCCCCTTCCCAAGAGTATAGACTATCTCAAAGTCATAGTCCTGGAGGAACTCAAGCCATCTCCGCTGTCTCAGGTTCAGGTCCTTCTGAGAGAAGATATACCTGAGACTCTGGTGGTCAGAAAAGACTGTGATGCGCTCGCCCATCAGATAGTGCCGCCAAGTCTTCAGAGCGAAGACCACTGCTGCTAACTCCAGGTCATGAGTGGCGTAGTTCTGCTCATGCGGCCTCAACTGACGTGATCCGTAGGCGATCACGGCCCGCTCCTGCATCAGGACGCACCTGAGTCCAGTCCCTGATGCGTCGCAGTAAACTACGTATCCAACTCCCTCCTCAGGCAACCTCAAGATAGGTGCGCTGTTCAATCTCTGTCTCAGCTCCTAGAAGCTCTGCTGACATCTGTCTGACCACACAAAGGGTTTCCCCTTCTTTGTCAAGGCTGAGAGTGGTGCCGCAACTCTGTAGAAGTCTGGCACAAATCTCTGATAGTATCCGGCTAGGCCCAAGAAGCTCCGCACCTCCGTCACGCTCCTGGGTGGCTCCCAAGCTAGCACTGCCTCGATCTTCGCGGGATCCACTGCAACTCCCGCCTCAGAGATGACGTGCCCCAAGAAGTGGACCTCACGTAACCAGAACTGGCACTTTGAGAGCTTGCCATAAAGCTGGTGCTCTCGGAGCGTGTATAGCACAACTCGCAGGTGGTAGGCATGCTCCTCCTCAGTCATCGAGTATACCAAAATGTCATCAATGAAGACCACGACAAATCGGTCGAGGTATGGCTGGAAGATCCTGTTCATGAGGCTCATGAACACTGCTGGAGCATTGGTTACGCCGAATGGCATAACCAAGAACTCATAATGGCCATACCGACACCTGAAGGCCGTCTTCTGCACGTCCTCGTCTCGAACTCTGAGCTGATGATAGCCTGACCGGAGGTCTATCTTCGAGAACCACCGCGCTCCCTTGAGCTGATCGAAGAGGTCATCAATCCGTGGCAGCGGATACTTGTTCCTCACTGTCACCTGGTTCAGGCGACGATAGTCGACACACAGTCGCAAGCTCCCGTCCGCCTTCTTGGCGAACAAAATCAGGGAAGCCCAGGGTGAAACACTGGGTCGGATAAACCCCTTGCTCTGCAAGTCCTCCAACTGTACCCGCAGCTCTCGAAGCTCGGCGGGGGCCATCCGATATGCTGGAGTAGATATCGGGGCTGTCCCGGGGTACAAGTCGATGTAAAAGTCTACCTCTCTACGAGGAGGTAGCCCTGGAACGTCGTCAGGAAAGACGTCCACGTACTGGTCCACCACTGCAGGAAAATCTGGACTCCGCACGTCCACTGCTCCTAGGATGAGGCTAGCCAACTGATGAGAGATGGGCTTCACTCTCCTCCGCGGAAGTCCATCCTGTGCTGCAAAGGTTCCCTTCTCGCCGGTGAAGGTAAACCTGCTCCCGTCGGTGCGAACACATCGCACCTTGCGCCTAAAACAGTCGATCTGGGCATGAACCGTGAATAGCCAATCCATGCCCAAGATGACGTCGTAAGGCCTCGACGCCGCTACAAGGAGATCCCAGCCGAAGCTCTCGCCTCCTAAAGTAAGCTCACACTGCCGGCACCAGTGCGTAATCGTCGAGTCTGCTCCCGTAGGAGTCTCTAGCCGTAAGGATCGAGCCAACGGCTCAGTCGGAATATCCGATCTCCGAATAAGGGCAGAGGCTATGAAAGAGTGACTCGCCCCTGTGTCTATAAGTACTGCAGCAAGGGTGGAATAGACACAGATCGTACCTCGAATCATCTCTGGCATGTCGGGGTTGTAGGCCTCCACTGCCTGGAGCTGGGCCTGTCCTTGCCCGCCAGCTCCCTGTGGTCGAGGTGGCCCTCCTGGTGGTGGTGGGGGTAGAGCCTGGAAGCGTCGCCCACCACCCGCTGCTCGGCCAGCTCCTCTGCCTCGTCCGCCTCCTCCCGGCGGACCGCCACGGTCGACCCTCTGCCTCTGCCTGGGTGGCCCCTCCACCGACTGCTGCTCCTCTGATCGGCGAGTCGGGCAGTCACGAGCCATGTGACCCTGCCTGCCGCAGGAGTAGCACAGTCTGCCTCTCGGAAGGCTGGCACTCCGCTGTGTGCCCCGCACTGCTGAGCCGGTGTCCTGAGGCCGTCTGCGTGGGGGTCTGGTCTGCCTGGACCCGAGAGTCATCCGTCGGCTACCTGCTGCCGAAGACTCAGCTACCTGCCGCCCTGCGCTAGGTCTCGCCGCTGAAGAAGGCTCTTCCAGGAAGCTCTCGATCAGGAGGGCTCGCTCCAGCACTCCCGCCTGGGTCGGAATGCTGAGGGAGATCAGCGACGCCCGAATCTCCTGTCGCAAGCCCTGCTCGAAGGTCCGGGCCCGGAAGAAGGGGTCTCGTACCATGTCGGTCGAGTAGCGAGATAGGTCAGTGAACCTCGCCGCGTACTGAGCGACCGTCATGCTGCCCTGGCGCAGCTGGAGAAGCTCCTGGATGCGCACCGCTCGGAGGGTGGCCGGGACGAACTCAGAGCGGAATAGGCTCTCGAAGTCCGTCCAGAGCAAGGATGCCTCATCGTGAACCTGGAGCATCAAGCTCCACCATCGTCCTGCCGCCGCCTGCAGGAGGCTCGCCGCGAGAATCACCATGAGATCCGCTGGTGTCCTCACTAGCCTAAAGATCCGTACCACCGCCTCTAGCCAGTCCTCGGCGGCCTGGGGGTCCGCCTCACCGCGAAACCTGGGCGGTCGCTGGCTCTGAAACTCATGCAGTGCCCTGAGGCGACGTGCATCGTCAGCGTCTGGTACTAGCAGCATCGGTGGCTCGGCGGGTAAAGCTACCGCCGGTGCCACTGCTGGCAAAGGGCCCTGCACCGAGGCCTCGTCGCTCGGTGGGCTGCCGTCGCGCCCTACACTCGGAACCCTAGCTGGCTGTCGTCGCGGGGCCATCCTGAAAAGGAGAACAAGAGCACCACAGTCAGAACAGTATACCTGGTGAGCTGGCACAAGTAATCACAAGGAAAACCTGAGACTTTCATGAAGCAAATCAGTATACCCGGTGAGCTGACACAAGTAATCACAAAGAAAACTTGGAACACACACGCAATCAATGTTTTCATGCATTAAGTAGGAAATCAGGAGTCAGGGTCCTGGTGTACGGATACGTCGGCCGCCGCACCAACACTGGGCTCCCTGAACTGATAACCACACTCAATACACTAAACACTATTGATTCATATAGAAAGAAAAGACGATCAGAGTCTGCGGTAGAACCGACCACCTCTGATACCAATTTGTCACGACCTGACCTCGGGGCCCGTGCCGTGACTACCCCAACCCCGCCTTCCATAGGCCAGGGGCTGGCGACTAGCACCAAGGCGTAAAATCCCGGTAAACAGGGAAGGCATTGCCTTTATAAGTTACAACCACCACAGAGTCAGCAAGCGGAAAGTAACTACAAATGCAGAAAAGTAAAGGGGGCCGGAATACAAGCCCAACTGAAAGTACAACTAAAAAAGTAAAGAACAGCAACTGAAGAGAAGACGGCGGCCTCGTGTCGTCCACTGGCAATCCCACCTGAAGGGTGGGTACAGATAGCCTCCAAGCTCCTCGGGTCCCACGTCCGCTCCGAGCACGTCCCGCCCAGTGGTCCACCTCCAGGTACCGTCCTGCTCCACGTCCCAACCGAGATCAGCGCTGTCCGTCGTCTGCATCCAACACAACAAGGTGCGGGCTTCGGGTAGTCACGGCACGGGCCCCGAGGTCGGGTCGTGACAAAGTTTTAACTTGCTTTTATTTTGGTATTGAAAATGGTTTTGAAAGCGTTTTTATTATATCAATGTGTTGTATTGACATCTTGTGATTGAAATGTGGAAATGTTATGTTTCCTTTACGCATGTTTTATGTGATACGATTATGTTATGGTTTATGATATGTTTAAACCTATTCATATGAGGAATGCATTGGACTTAATAAGTGACGGGTGGAGCCCGCTATAGCTCCTCGATGCATCGGCAGGTCTCATGAGACAAACTAGTGTCTTGGCACGAGGCCTTGACAAAATCTTATTTGTGGTCTTGGCACGAGGCCTTGGCTACGTGGTTATGATAGTCTGGCATTATGCATTCCATCATTATGAAACTGGTTATTGATATTTCATGTGATTATTCGACCAGTAGAATATCCATGTGAAGAAGTGAATGGCATTGTCTCATTTTACTTTTGCCATATTATGTTGATGTTCAAGTTTAAAAGGCTTTTGTTTTAGTTATACATTGCCTTAAATTTTTATGTTTATTTATGAATGCTTCCGCAATATTGTTATCCTTACAGAGCATCTGATCTCACCCCTTTCAATGTTTTAATATTTTTCCAGGATGTGAAGAAGTATTTTATGAATGACCTGCAGGGATAGTCAGAAGAGGATATGATTGTGGACTATGAAGACCATGTTATTGTAGTTTGTTTACTTTTTGATGTAATGAAAGACATATGAATGTATCTAGTGTTTCTAAGGCTACTAAACTAATCGGTCTTTCGAGACTTGATCTTTTGTGATCATGCCAATGTTACGAAGTAATGCACCGACTCTGGGTAGCTGGGGTCGGGGCGTTACAATTCATTTATATATTCCTTATTTAGTGAAGATCTTGTAGAATAAATCGCATCGCATTATGGAGACAGTAGGTTGTATGTACGCACGAGTGATGATATCATTCCCCTAATTGTTGAATGGAATTTAAAAGGATGTCATATAATCTTCATAAACCAATATAATTTTATAATAATAAAATATAGTATTTATTTCCATCATTATAGACATCCAAGTAAGGTGGTGGTGAAAAATAGATTATACCACGGTGTGGAAACAGTAAGTCGTACGTACACACACTTGGTGATTTCATTATTCATTCGACGGATAGAAGGTATAATAATGTTTTTCATTAAACATAATAAAATCTCAATATATAGGTAATATTTGATTTATTATTTAATAATTTAAACAAAAAATTATGAGAATTTAGAATAAGAAAGAAGTTTGAAAGCATCGGTAAAGGAGATTACCTCTTCTTCGATGAGCACCATCTAGATATCCTCTAAGGGTACTATATAGGGTTATTGGAGAATACTAGAAACACCATAATGTGAATAAGGATGTTTAGAATGGAAATGGGTATGGTATGGATGAATTTAAAGGATCAATGGGTTATGAAGAAATGAGGGAGGAGGCACCCTTTTATAAATGAGGTTAGGGGCAACATTGGAATCTCCAAAAATATTAATTTATAATAAAATCAGAGCCCAAAAAACATCAAAAATTTCCCAATTTAGAGAATTATATGAAATAGGTTTGTAATATCATCAAATAATAAATTTTAGAAATGTTTTTCTATCAATTTAAACATTATCATTTCGATTAACACTTAGTTATAATATTTATTTTTTAACTAGGGTAACAAATATTTCAACATTAAAATGGTGAAATATTTATTTATTGTATGTCAATTAGATCATAAAAAATACCTTATATCATTTTAGACCATATAATAATTATTATATATTATTAAAAACTGTTTTATGATATTTTAATAATTTAATAAAACATTATTTTGATAAACAGTCAATAGTGTCAATTTTGATACTATTCAATTCAATTATTTTTTAAAATATTAAAATAACAAGATAAAATATAATGAAATATTTTAATATATTAATAAGAGTAAAATTTAATCTATAAAATTCATTGGATATATTAATTATCAATAATTATATATATTTTAATATTTTAATAACATTTATTTGTTTTTTCCCGAATGGCCCAAAGGCCTTATTTTTTATTTTATTATAGATAATATCACTTTTAAGGGTTAAAGGGGAACCCATACATGACCCGTAGGCCCAAGGCACATGGCTTGACAGACCCGCAAAACATGACCCAAAGGCCCAAAGGCATACTATGCCCATTACATGACCCGTAAGCCCATCCCACTAGAACTTCCCCTCCCCAGCATATATATCATTGATGGCCTTTAGCTACCCACCTTGCATTTCTGAACGGCTAGCATTGCCCCGTATAAAGTTGTACGGTGCCTGGTCCCAATGGTGGTTTCCATACCCTCTCATTCTGACAATCCGGTTAGATATGCGTCTAGTGACTGCTATTGTTTCTCTGATCCACTTCTTGGGCCCGCTATGTGTGAACTGAGATACTCCATAGTCTTTCTGGCCCGAAGGTCCTGTGGCCCGAAGGCCTTTTTGATGACCTGAAGGCCTTGTGAGACCCATAGGCCCAAACCAGTGGCCTAAAGGCCCAAATCAGGTGAATAGTTCTAGCTGCTATAGTACCGAACAGTACCTGCTACATTACTGCTACAGTATATACATTTAGTAAAATATATATTCTACAAATTACAACATTAATAATCATATACTTATTAAAAATGAATGTGACAAGTTTATCATCACTTAAAATAAAATAATATAAGTGTCACAATCTCTTCTATAAGGCCCAAAATGGTCAATAACTCAACCCTTGGATTCTTATTATCGATATATACTTGAAAAATAACATTTATTCACGTGTTTGTGTCTTTTAATGGTTATTATCATTTTAATAAAAATTAGTTTATTCATTGTTCACCAATTAAATAATTTCTACATCATCAATATATAGAAATTTGGAGTAATTATTTATCTCCCAAATATTGAAAATCACTTCCCATGATAAATAAAAACATTTTATATTTCAAATGAGTATTTATAATAAAATTTATCTATTGGAAAATATTGTATTAAAAATTGTATATTTATTAAAATTTGGGTAAGTATCATTTAACTCGTCATTAAGTAACATTAATTAAATGTACTAATATCATCCAAGTGGCTTCCAAAGGATGCCATTTCGACCCAAGGATGATTTAGTTTGAAAAAAACTCATCCAATGATATTAGGATAAGTATTACTATAATTTTATAAAATTTTGATTACCCTTAATTACCTGGTTTACCCATTTACAATATTACTACAATTTAAAAAAGTTACTATTCATAATTCCCAAAAATAAAATAAAACTGTTAAAATAATTTGGACCTACTGATTCCAAATACGATATCTTTTTTTAAAAATAAAAATCACAGAATTTTAATTAATTAATGTAAAATTAATCATGTTGTCGAAATGAGAAAACAAGTTATAAAACTTAAAACATTACCAAAGATTGAAATGTTTTTACTTCTAAATTCAACATAAAATTAAATACAATGACCTAAATTATTATAAATATAAAAAATATTATATTTATACTTTAGAACCATTCAATAAAAAATTATTTTGATGAAAAATTTTGTATTAAATTAAAAATTAGTGTATTTTTACTATCCATCAAAACATTAATATTATCGGAAAAATATCAAAAATTCATCCAATGAAAATTTTTATATAATGCTACGGATGAAGAAGTTTATTTTTAAAAATTTAATATATAAAATTGTCAAAAATTTATTTAAAATGGAATCCCAACCAAAGCCAGAAAAACTACATTATTTGAAAAATACATCTTTTATCTAAAAAATTGATTTCATTCTTATCTTATATCTATAAAACATATAAGATGAATTTTAAACATTATATTGAATATATTAAATATGTAGTACATTAATAAAATCCATCAATAATGATTTTATTATTTTATAAATTCACTTATTTTCATTTAAGTAGTTTTTCCGAAAGAAATTTGTTTTTCTTTAAAAATGTTTTATTTTAATTTATAATTAATTTCTCACCAAAGAGTAAATAATATTTTCATAATTTATTAAATATTATCCATACCTCTATTATAATATCTAGGTTATAAGGTAACATAATAATATTTATTTGTTTGTTTAAACTCTCTCCTATGTGAGATGAATTCTATCAAATGTACTTGAAATTGTGTGTAACAAAAGAAAAGTATATTTTTATGTGTATTGAAAGATAAGTTGGTGTTGTGTGTATCACAATATTATCTTGGTGTTACATACAAAACAAGACATCAAAGAAATTAAAAAACCATAAATAAATAAATAAATATTAAAAATCTATCTCATAAAAATATTGGAGTGTTACATTCTACTCCTCTTAAAATGAATTTCATCCTCAGAATTCATCTGGAATATAAAAGTATTAGTACATTAAAAGTTCTTTTATAAAAACCCACATCAGAAAAATGAGGACAAAAACAACCTTTTAAAAAGGAAAGATGAGAAATATAATGGTTACACAAAATCACTGAAAATTTGGTTTCTGCATAGGATAACTTAGGTGTAAAGTGAAAACAATTATATGGAAGAGAAATCTAAACATCAAGTTCTTATTGAGAGTGATAGAGAACAAGGTTGAGAGAAATTTAAAAATCAAAAATCTATAAATATATTATGATTTAAGAGTCCATTTGATTCCTCAGAATTGAAGGTACTATGGTAACATTTTTTGTTTTAATATCCTTTCCATAGAGTTGAATAATGAGAATAAATACTAACTTGATCAATTATAATCTTATCATTTCTTTATGCCTTTATCAATTTCAAATTCAACTTTTATTCCAACAAATGAAGTTGAATTTTTCAATCTTGAAGAGTTAGAAGATCAGGTGATCCATAAATGGGATGATAGGTCATTCCATCTATCTAATAAAATGGTACCATAAGTTATCAAATATTCATAAGTACACCTATGGGGAAATATTACTTTATTCTAACAAACTTCATTCTAAGATTAACTTAATCTTTTCATAAATTGATAACCTAACAATTCTTATGAAAGTTAAAAATATTAAAAATTATAAAGAGGTTCACTAACTCGGCTTAACATTTATTCCTCGTATATAATAAGTTATCTCTTGTTGGTCACATTCCAAACATGTGAACACCTTCATCATTTATTCCCTTAAGTCATGGTAATAACCTAAATTACTATAAAACCTTAGGTTAAAAATACATGCTTTCAAAAATTAACTCTTTCAATATACCATAAATTCCAAAGTTGATATACTCTCCTTCCATGATATGATAAATCACTGTGTCGTCATATCTTTATGGAGTTCATTAAAACTATAATAAAACTCTATTTTTATCCCAACATTATGTTCATATTAAGGTTCATCCTTCCCTTAATTATTTTTTACAGAAAAAAAAATCTGAATGACTTTTCATCGTTATTGATACCACTTAGCATATACTTTTAAATACATATGGAAAAACCACATTAGACCAATATATATTTTATTACTTCATAATACCATAAAATTTATTTTAAAACATTATTATAGAATCCCATTACAAGAAAACTCAATCATTCCACCACTTTGTGGTCATACTCTATATCTCTAATAGTTATCACATGTGATTTTTTTATCCTCAACCTTAAGAGTTTTCTAATGTTGATCATCATAGATAACCCATGGATTAGGGAATTAGTTGTAATAATGCCTCATTTCCTTGCACATGTAGCATTGAAGTGTGGGAGGTGAATTATGTGTAGCCTTTTCACAATTCACATAATTATCTCTCTTTTTCCCATTACTTCGACACTAAACTTCCTAATAACCTTCTTTTCCACATGTAAAAAATTTACCATTCCCTTTAAGACAATCCCCACTATGCTTTTTTCCATACTTAAAGCATAAAGAAACAATCATCTTTTTTTCACCATTGTTTTGAGATTTTCCCTTGAACTCCATCTTCAATTTCTTGGCAAAACTATGAGATTGATATGTAAATCCAACTTTAATTTATATATTTATAGAACAACGCACAATATCTTCATAGCTACTAAAGTAAATTATGGATAATTCCCTTTGAATACTTGGTTTTAAGCCACTGAAGAACCTATCGACTTTACTTTCATATTGGCTGATAATTCCTAAAGCAGACATTTAAAGTCTTGTAAAATTTGCGATGTATGTACTAATGGATTCATCATCCTTTTGCTTCGGCTCAAGGAACTCATTTTCTATCTTCTTACAAAGAATATGGGGAAATTACGTATTAAATAAAGTTCTTGACCTCTTCCCATTCCATGGATTCAATTTCATCTTATTTCCTTGTATTCTTGATTAGAGTCCACCATGAGTTCGCTTCACCTTCTAAATAATAAAAAACCAAAATTAATTTTTCATGTTCCGAATAGTGAAGGATAGAAAATAATTTTTCAATGGTTATGATCCATTGTTCAGTCAAAATTGTATCTGAAGACCCATATAAAGAAGGTGAATGTTCCCTCGTGAAAGAATCAATAGAATATTGGTCCCTTCTATACTCATTTGGAAGTATGGAAGGATTTATAGCATGTGTAAATATAACAATAAGATTTTTCATTTTAGATCCTATAAAATTTGTTTATTTAAGATTACAATCATTTTTTTTTCATTGTATTCATCATTAACACTGTTCTTTTAGGTTCTATACATTGTCTAAAACCTAAAAAGAATAGTGTGAGAGGAAACCATTATACTAGGAAAGTAACATAATGAAGGGGGTACTTCCAATCTCTAACATCATAGGTTTATTCCTAGGTTAACCATGTTCATTACCAAAATTCAGGTATTGTAACCTATACTTTAACTTATCCATAGGTAACACCCTAGACATATCTTTAGAAATATTTCTAGGGATCTCACTAAGGTTTTATCATCCTGGTTTCCAAAGGTTAAATATAACCTCCCTCTGATACCTACTATAACGACCCATACCAACCATAACAACCCAAACTTTACATACACGGATATTACTTAAAAATATAAGAATATAAATATAAAATAAAACAAATCCATGAGAGGACCATATAGGTCTAGTGTATTTAGAAACCAGAAAACATAAACAACTGGTTCATAATAAATTGACATTGTCTCCCACTAATTCCATCAGAACTAGACCCCTTTTGACATATCATACTTAAAACACTTCTTCACAATCTATAGAAAAGAAACATAATAAAGGGTGAGATCAGATGCTTAGTTAGGGTAAAAAATGGAGATATCAATCCTGTCATAGTAATACTACATAATAAGATAACATTTGGCATTTTTATCTTGTAAATAAAAGATCATGATATCATGTTATAGGATAAATCATAATGAATCAATGAAAATAGTCATAACATAAGTCATGGATTTTTTGGAATACATAGAAGCATATAAAATCATTTAATATTAGTCAAGGATCATCTTCAAGAACATCATAGCAAACAAACTCCATTACTGAACTGAGTTCACTCCTCATTCCATCCCTATATTACTGAACTGGATTTACATGACGTTCAAGCCTTGTATTACTGATCAAGATTTATTTATCATTCCAATCATGTCTATATCATGCGATATAAATATTTACCCAATGAATTGGAGGGAGATATAATTCACACCCATCTCATAATGATATCATTCTAAAGTGAATAAAATCATAAATTATTCATCCTAACATAACCCAAGGAATAAAATGGGTTTCTTAAACATCATTCCATCATAATCCATATAAAACAAAGGGATTTCAGAAATATCATTCAATCATAAACATAATCAAATCATAGTGATAATAGGGATAAAATCATAACCGTATTTAAATAATCTCATCTTATATGGAAAATAATTTTGATAAAACACTAGAAATTAATTATTGAGGAAAATATCCTTTCTTTTAAAAAAACGTTTTGTTTTCTCAAAATTCCTTGAAATTTTAAAAGAAAATAATTTCTTTGAAAATAAAAATGACATATTTTAAAGGAAGATACATGGAAATAAAGATTTATGAAATAATTATAATCTATTCACGCCATATAAGTTAAAAAAATCATTTTTCTCATACTTATGTCAGATAAGTCAAAAAGTACCTCATATCGAAAAAGGAAAAAATATTCCTTTAATAAATTTTAATAAATATTAACCAATGGGTTAAATTAACATTAAATGTTTTTATAATAATATAAATAATAGTATATATTTAGGACACATGAACTTGGATTATAAATATACCCCAGTAAATACTTATATATAAACAATCTCAGATAATAATGAGATTGAAAAATTATCCCTTACCTTAGGTCGTATTTCCTTTATATGTATTTGAGACTCCAATATAATGAATTAAATAATGTAATTGACTTATTCCATAATCACAATTATTTTTATTTTATCATATATAATAATATTATCATCTCTTTGTTAATAACATTTCATTATTACTCATTATTCTGGTATAAATAGATTCATTATCTTATGCATGTTTTTCCAGATGAGTTCTTATTCCTTTTCTTGGGTTATAGTTATATCATTTATAGAATTATTTTAGTATAATATATATCATATTTATTCAATAAATTAATTTATATAATCATTCCTAAATAAATATCAGGTAGAATCAATCACATCACATCATTGGGATGGTAGGTCGTACGTACGCACGAGCGATGATATCATTCTCGTATTTGATTAATGGTATTGAAGTGGATATCATGTAATATTTAAAAATAAATATAATGTTTTTGTAATCTTATATAATTATTATTTCCATCATTATACCCATCCAAGTAAGGTGGTGGTGAAAAAATAGATTACACCATGACGTGAAGACAGTAAGTCATTCGTACACACGCGTGATGATTTCATTTTTCATAGGATGGATAGAAGGTGGAATAAGGTTATTCCATAACCATAATACAATATAATTATATTGTTGATACTATATTTATTACTTGATATTGTAAAAAAAATAATAGGAAGTAGAAGAAGAAAGTTGTTTGAAAGAATTCGAAGAGGATATTACCTCTTCTTCGACGAGCATCCTCTAGATCTACTCTTAAGGGCACGAGAGATGGTATTTGGAGAATAACAGAACATCAAAAATTTAAATATATAAGTTTATAAGGTAAATGGATAGGGTATGGACGAATTTTAAGGCCCAATGAGTTATGAATAAATGAGGGAGTAAGTTCTCTTTTATAATTAAGGTGAGGCGCACCTTTGGAATCTCCAAAAAATACTAATTTATAATTAAAAAAAACCCTTTCCAAAAACCTCCAGAATATCCCAATTTCAAATATGATATAATATAGGTTTGTAATATCATTGACCAATAATTTTAGAAACGTTTTCCTATCTATTTAAACCTATAATTTTAATTAAAACATAGTTATTCTATTTAATTTTTTACTAGGGTAACAAATATTTCAATATTAAAAGCATGGAATATTTAGTTATTTTATGTCAATTAAAGAATAAATAAACATATTATAACATTTTATACCATGTGATAATTATTATATATTTTATAAAAATTTATAATTTTTAAATACTTTAAAAAAACATTATCTTGATAAATAACCAATATTTTCATTTTTGATACTTTTCAATTCATTGATTTTAAAAAATATTAAAATAATAAGATAACTTAGAAAAAAAAATATTTTTTTATATTCCTAATAGGTAAATATATTATATAAAACTAATTTTACATATTAATTATCCAAATAATTTATTTTAGTATTTTAATAACATTTATTTCTAATCTCTGTTAGTAAAATAATTACAACATCAATTCTGTGTAATTATTTAATAAACCTATTTTTTGAATAAAATTAAAAATAAAATACTATTATTAATATAAATCTATTATATTTTAGAATAATACTTGTTTCCATATATATATTCTATAAAATCCAACATTAAAAATTTTATACTTGTTAAAATGTGAATGTGACAAATTTGTCATCATTTCAAATAAAACAATATTAGTGTCATGATCTCTTATATAAGGCTCTCAATTGTCAATAAATATACCCTTGGAGGATAATGATCTATATATACTCAAAAAATAATATTGGGTCAAGTTTTTGTGTATCTTAATGGTTATTATTATTTTAATAAAAATAGTTTATTGACTTTTCATCCAGTAAATAATTTCAGCATCATCACTAGATAAACATTTAAGGTAATTATTTATTTTCTAAAAATTAAAAATATATTAACATGATAAATAAAATAATTTTATATTTCAAATGATAATTTATGATCAAATATATCTTCTCTATAACCCTATATTAAAAATGGTTTAGTTATTAAAATTTGAGTGAGACATATTTAACTCTTCTTTAAATAAAATAAATTAAATGTCATAATCTCATCCAAGTGGATTAAAAAGGACAAAATTTATACCCAAGGATTATTAAGGTTTAATCTCACTCATATAATGATATTAGAACAATTTTTAGGGTAATATTATAATATTATGCTTACCTTTAATTACTGGATTTACTCTTTTAACGTATTAATAGAATTTACCAAAGTTACTAATCATAAATCCATAAAATAAAATAAATATATTAACATAACTTTGACATTATGATTAAAAATTTGGAATCCATTTTTCAAAATTCAAAACTCATATTTAGTATTAATTAATTTAAAATTAATCTCATTGTCAAAATGAGAAAACAAGTTTTAAAAGTTAAAACATTACAAATGTTTAAAATGATTGTCCATTCAAATTAAGTATAAAATTAATACCAATGAACTATATTATATTTATTGATAAGAATATTATTTTGATAAATCAGATATATTAAAGTTTCAGAAAATATATTTAAAATGGGTGCTCTACCAAAAGGCGGAAAAACTTCTTTTTTTAAATAATTATTTTTTCCAAAAAATTGAATTTGTTCTTATATTATATCTAGAAAACATTTAAGATAAATTTTAAAAATAATATTGAATATATTACATATTTATTATATTAATAATATCCATCAAAGGAGATTTTATTATTTTATAAAATCCATTATTTTCATTTAAATAGTTTTTATAAAAATATTTTGTTTTGTTTAAAAAAAATTTCTTTTATTTATAATTAATTTCCCACCAAATAGTAAATAATATTTCATAATTTAGTTAATATTTTTCATACATCCATTATAATGGATTGGTTATATGGTAACATAATAATATTTAGACGTTCGCTTAAACTTTGTCTTGCATGAAATTAATTCTATCAAAAGTACTTGAAATTGTGTGTACCAAAATCCAAGCATAGTTGCATATATTGGAAGCTAAGCTAGTATTGCGTGCATCATAATATTATCTTGGTGTTATATACAATACAAGAAATCATCAAAATTAAAAACATGTAAATAAATAATAAAAAATCTATGTCATAATAATCTCGGCATGTTATAGAGACCATGCATGGGTGAGTATATACATACCGAGTAAGACACCATGAAAGAATCAAACATATAGAATCAATAGAGTATATATCTCATCATCACAAATGAATTTCAATCTAGATATGATACATAAGAAAAGTAACCCAGATATACTCATGATTAACGCCAAGTCTCAAATAGGTCCCAACCAAACTACCTTCCATATAATTCTTTTTTAGGATTCAAAGTAATACTCTTTTGGGTGAACTCACATTGGGATCCTAATAACACATATGGCACTCATCCAAGAATTCATTCTCGTCATGATTGAACATGAATAAGTGTTATGTAGAACTCTTAAGATCTCAATGTTTGAAAATTTGATATCATCCAGGGCTTCTAAGGTGTACCGGGACCTACCTAGAATATCCTTTGAAGTAGGGGATTGTACTCCTAGGTATGTTATTCATGAAGATTCCACAAACACAACCTATAGAAGAAGAATAAATAACAGAGGATCACACCCAGGGTCACTAAGAGGTATTCATGAACATTATCCAAGATGAGTACCATATATAGGGTCACACCCTATTCTCAAGATATGATGTCTCATTGTACCCTTGGGGGGAAGGACCAAGGGAATGAACCTAATTGTTATTGGCCTATATTGATGTAATGTAAGGCCTTAAACTTCCTTGGAGAAAGTATACGATTATTACTAGGAGTGTACGGTGTTTCCTATTCTGTATGAGCCTTATTTTCTCCTTTACCACTTAAATAATTCATTCCATTGAACTAAATTTGTGGTCATGTACACCGACCATGACCATGTACCTATCCATGTCAGAGTACCCTTTTTGTATTTGAGTACATGTTTATGCCATTATACTCTTGTCAAACCTGTATACCTAGCCGTTTCTATGCCCATTTACCCCTTAGGTATATGCAGATGTACTCACCCCAGATCACACAGTCAATGGTAGGAGACACAAGGTGTGTGATGTTTTATTTTCTCTGAAATTGAATCCATCATAGATAGGGTCCCATGTGGCTAGTGTTCTTTGGACTACACATCATGTAGTTAGGTGTCTCCATAACCCTCTGGTTCTTCATGCAGTTTTCCTCACACCTCCACTATCATTGGATCCACTACAAGACTCATTATAGAATCTAAGTTTAGTTTGTCACACCTTCCTCACCACTAGTGGACATATTCATGCCACCCAATCCACTGGGGATTCACCTCCCGTCACACCGTTCCACATCCGCAATTCCCAACCACATAAGAGGAACACTAATTCAATATTGATCCATATCTTATTTTCTATAGTTTTAATCAAACTTCGATAACACCACTAATCCCCAAATCATACCCATGGTATCGATCTTTCATTCCATAGAATAGTTTTGTAATGATCCTTTACTGGGTATTTTTTTCACTAAGGGTCGAAACAAATGTTTATGATAAACACTTGAAGAATGGTGTAAGAGATGAAAAAAATAAAAAAAAATTAATAAACCACATCCATTTTTTAGGTTGGCCTCAATCTATTTTAGTGCTAATGAAAATTTATTAATGATAATCAAATAATATTAATTCCCAAAATTCTAGAAAGATAAATCCATATTGTCATAACATAAATGAAATCTAAATTAATATGTTAGTGGAATTAACTCATGTTCATCATTGGAAAAATAAATAGGTGATTAAACCAAAAAAAACTATACCTCGAGTCCCAATTGATCACAGATGAGGATTGTTTGAATGTAGGAGTTTTTGGAATGTACCATAGAGTCCTTTTGGTGCACTAATTTTCAAGACACGATCCACTGATAATCATCCAATATGTATCCTCGTACTTCTTCTCTATCAATCCTTAGGTTTATATGGTTAACCCTATGGATTTTCTATATGTAGGGTTTTATATAGGATATTAGGGTTTGGAGTAGTTATAATAATTGAATTAATTAAAAAAATTATTTAATAATTATTCCATCTATGACGGCGCTCTAGCCAAAAACATGACATGCACAAAGGTTATGTCACAACTATGGTAAAACCCACATTATGGATTTAATAAAGGTCTCATATTTTTTATATGAGACTCCACTTGGGTGTTATTAAATTATTTCCATAAAACTGGGAATTGGTGATATAACATATTTTTTGTTTTATTATATCAATATCAATTCTCTTTGGGACCCAAAATCCCAATATAAATTAGTTTTTAGATTCAAAATTATTATTAAATAAATGTTAAAGAATTTAAAAGAAAAATTTATGTCATTACAATTTTTATATATCATGAGATAAAAATGGTAAATATTATGATTTATCCAAAGCCAGAGGGTACACAGGGGGATTTATCCCAATCAAATGTGTAGATGAGAGGATTCAACCCAAGCCAAATGGTACATGGGAGGATTTATAATAAGTTAAAGAGTGCATGGGTGTATTTATCCCAAGCCTAAGGGTACATATGATGATTATTCAAAGCCCAATAAGATACTTAGGTGATTATCTCAAGCCTGCTATGTGATGATTTTCTTTGTGTGTATCCATGGTATATAATTTATATATTTAGGTTTATGCTTCACTCTTATACAAAAATATTTCCAATGTGATTATGTTCTCTAACTCGTGATTAATGTCTCATGATTATGCATGATGTTTCTGTGGTATATGTTTCTTAATTTGTGATTAAATTTCCATCAATCATGACTTATGTAAAAATATAATTATTCCATGCTATTTAAATAAGATATTTCTCCAATTCTCAAGATTCTTCATTTTTGTATGATTTATCCCCTGATGATATATTGATAATTTTTTCTTCACTGAGCATTTTATATTTCCCATTTCTTATGCCCCCCCAGTTTTGAAGAAGAGTGTAACTAATGGGAATACTAATAGGGTGTCTAGTGTGGTTTGATAGTGGAGATTTTTTCACAAGTATCCTAAATTAAGTTTTCATATAGTTAATCCTCATAGACACTAAATGATAAATTTTGTGTATTTTGAGATGATATAAAAGTTTGGATGCTTATATAAGGGTAATGTGGTAAAATCAAGATATTTTCATCTCAATTTGTATCAAAAATATTGTTTATAGAATTATTCTATAGCACTAGACTAGGGAGTGTATGTTTGGGGTGTCTTATTTAAATCATAGTAAGGTTTTTTTTATTTTTGAGGATTAGTTTAGTTTCTTTAGGGATTTGTATTATAAAACATTATTGATAACCCTATGGATAATTTTAATGGATAAGTAAAAGTATAAGATAACATATGATAGTTTTGGTAAATAATGGATTGTGTAATTATTTTCGAAATTAAATCCCTATCTAGATATTAATTAAAGGATTTGGTTGTGGAACAAGTTTACATAGATGTAATCACCCTTAAAAATGATTGTTGAGTATCAACTCAATCATCACTGTAGTTCAATATGAGAGGGTCTATGACTTCACACCTAGCTAGACACTCTTAAGAGACATTCTATGGTTAATCTATATTAACTTTATGAACCATTACGGATGATTTTAATACCCAACTAGATCATTTAGAGAACTAAGTTGGTTCATGGCCATTAAAACTATGGCGACCTGAAATTTTCTTGCATGCCAATTACATAATTTTCAAGATATACAACAAAATAGAGATACAAATTCATGATCCAAAAGATAAGTGTCTTCAAACAATTCGGCTCATATAACACTTGATCATAATAAAACATTAAAAATTATTTAAATTATTCTTATTTATCATTATAAATCTCCCATGACATCCTTTGTACATGTACTTACTTGATTGTATACATCAAAGAAACGGGTGATAAAAAAATAGTAAGGGAAGGAGTAAGGGTCATGAATCAATTGTTCATGGGTGACCATAGTCATATCATACGAATAGGATCATCATCAAAATAATGTGGGAAACATTTGATAAAGTCATGTATTTTTTTTATATACATAATAATGAAACATCATAACCAGGTGGTTAAATACCACAAATAGTTATGAATAAGTATGGAATCAAGTTTATGAAAAACCAATGTGTATAAATATTAACATCATCATTGTGAAAAAATATATCATGATTTTTAGGAATAATATGCATTATATCATTAGATACATCACATTACCCAATGAATTGGAGGGATATATAATTATAGTCCCACCAATCGCATTATAAAATGCTCATAATTATGCATCCTGCATGGATGGAAAATAATAATAGTCATAAAATGAATCCATAGAAAAGTATGGGATTCATAGCAATATCATATATTGTACTTCATGGAATAAAAATTTGGTTTCCCAAATGAATTAGGGAAATATTTTTTTGTCATGAACCATCATAGTTATTATGTGTATAATAATAACTCAATAGGACAAAATGAAATATTTTTGAAAATAAAGTTTTAAAAAATATTTCTAAAAGGCGTAGAAGATATTTTAGTAAGGTAGAAACATGTATACACTTGAAAAGGAAAATTAAAGGATATTCAACGTAAAATTTTAGGATAATATGGAATGTATTTACATAAATAAATCAGAAATAAGAAATAACATAAAGAAAAGTATTTTGGGTTTGAGAATCCCCTTGCCTTAAATCCCTCTTTATTTTATTGCTTTTCCACCTCTTGAATAATGAAAACATGTTTGTTAAAAAATGGCATCCGAAGTAGATAATTTTACTTTATATCACTATTAATAAATTTGATTCATTGGATTATATTTGTTAATTTCTTTTGTTAGTGGTTGAACATTTTAATATCTTGTTTTCCATAAAAAATATTATTTTTGTCGATTTAGTAATTTTTGTTTGAAATAATTTAGGCATAAGTATAATTAATTACAAAAGAATAAAATAAATATATGAATACACTAATATGATATAAATAATTCATTATAACAAGATATATTATTGGTTATATAGAAATAATTTGAAATTTCCTCTTTGGTGATTAATTAGATTGTAACAGAACATTGTCTGAAGAGGAGGTGTGAGATGTATAATATATTATTTTACAATAAAATAAAAAATTTATAGTAAATTTAAATTATAAATATCATATAAACGTACTATATAATTGGTTTAATTGGGATTTAATTAGAAAATTCATGTAGGGTATGAAATTAGGAAATGAAAATAGAATAAAAGGATGAAAGAAAATTTCTTCCTGACGTTGTTCCTTCTCTAAATCCCTAAACATCATGAAGGATTGGATTTTGATTACTCCTAAACTCCCCAATGGATTATAAAAGGATTAATGGAGGGTATTTGGGTATATTTTTTTCTTTGATAAGTGAGTGAGTAGTGATTTTCCAAGGGGAGTGAGAGGCGTTATTTATACTTGAGGATAGAGTTATTTTCATAATAAAATATTGAATAAAATACTATATCCAAGGTAAATAGTGTAATTGTGATATTAATGACATTATGGATAGTAGAAAAATAAAATATAATGTCATTTGGACTTTAAACCACTTTATAATTTGAATTCAATAGTTATATTAAAAGTAAAGTGGAGAGAAGAAAAATTTGTTTTTTAAGGAATTGTTTGGACTCTAGAAATTGGAAGGTAATAATGAGGTTTGCAAATCCTTTTTATAATATTTTAATGAATAGTTTTTGAAATTAAATAATTTTTTCAAGAATCAAGTTAAATTAATTATTATTTCATTATTACATCATAAATAAGGTAATTCAAGATATATAGTTTATGGAAAAAACTGTATTTTTACTCTTCACCTGAAAATTGATGTATTTTGGAAAATTAAAAAAAACATGGAAAATTTTAAATTTGTGATTTCATAAATGAATTTTTTTAGTAAAATATTTTTTTAAAAAAATAGGATATTTAAATTTTTAATATAAAAAATTATTTTTATGAAACAGCCTAAAATATAGTTTATTATAAAATGTTCTTATAGTTTCTTTGAGTTTTTAAACATGATATTCATTTTATAGAATTATAATATTTATATTTACATAAATTATTTATGATAAATATTATTTATGTTATATTTTATTATTTTGGGGTCAAATAAATATCATAATAATCATGTTACTATTCCCAAAGGTCATGTTGTTATTTCAACGGTGAACTTACTATTCCCAATGGTCATGTTATCATAACTAATTTATATAAATTTATACTTTTCATTATTTATATTTTTTGTACAATTGTAATGTTTGGAATTTTCAGGGGTTTAGTTGTTGATTAATGTAATAACCTTTATTAATAAAGTATTTTTTTTTGGATTCTTTGTGTTTTGGTTGTATATAATTATATATAATATAATATAACACACATTTACTTAAAATAATAAAATTTCATTTAAAAACTCTTGGTTTTTACAATTCCCCCTATATAAATTTCATCTTAAAAATTTCTACACATATTATCAATTGAGAATTGGTCAGGGTGCTTCTTTTTTATTGTTTCTTCTAGTTCCCACATTGCATCTTCATACTTAGGGTTCCACCACAGTAGTTTAATAATGTGTGTGGGTTTATTATGTAGAAATTTGTCTCTAATATCCATTATTTACACATATTTTTCTTAATATGAGATATTGTTATCCTAATGTACCACCTCTGGATTTAGTACATGTGATGGATCGTGTATTTAATTCCTACATAGATATATGAGGAACAAATCATAAAAATGATCCATATTGGGTGAAATTTAAAGCTAATAAGCCACTGCTCCTATTTGATAAGAAATATAAAAGGGTCTAATGTGCCTAGGGAAAAGTTTCCATTTCATTCCAAACTACATGTCTCTCTTGCAACGTGATATTCAAAGGAAAATAATGTATCTAACTTTAAACTCCAATTCCCTTTGATGATTATCTTCAAATCTCTTCTACCGAATCTGAGTAGGTTTTATATGTTCATTGATCGAATGAACCATCTTTCTCAACTATTTCACAAGTCTGGGTCCAAGTAGATTTCATTTGTTAACTTCATCCCAACAAGTTGGAGTTAAACATTTATTTCCACACAGAGATTTATACATATCAATTTGAATACTTGAGTGTGAACTGTTGTTGTATGAGAACTAAGCTAATAGATAATTTTGATCCCATCCTCCAAAAATATCCAATGAGTAGTCCCTTAGCATGACCTGGAGTATCTGAATAGTACATTCAGAGTGGCTATGATTTTGGGGGTGATAAGTCATACTAAAATTATTTTTATTATTCAAACAACATTAAATACTTCTTTAAAATTTATAAGTAAACTATTTATCATTATCAAATATTATTTAAATTGGAACCACTTGTATCCTCACTACTTCTTTTATATATATCTTAGAAAGTTGTTCGAGTGAGAAATCTTCTCGAATAGCTATGACATTGGTAGACTTTGTGAGTATATCCACCACAACCCATATCACATTATTTTCTTTTGATGTCTTCGAGAGACCAATGACAAATTTAGTGGAGATTTCATCCCATTTCTATATAGTTATGGGAAATGGTTGTATCATCACCTTGGATTTATATATCTATTATTTAATTTTATGACATATCAAGAAATTTTATGTGTACTCAGCAATCTCTTTCTTCATGTTGTCCCACTGAAAATGATCTTGAAGTTCAAAATACATCTTCATACTCCTAGGGTGGATGGATAAATCTGAGCTATTCACATTACCAAATAGCACCTATAACTCAGTAGATGAATCAACACAATTTCTATTTCTAAATCGAATCACACCACAATCATCGAAATGGAATTCATGAAGCTTCCCTTCCATTACTACTTTTATACTTTTTTGAATCTCCAAATCATCTATTTGTGATTTCTTGATCTTATCTTAGATAGATGGTTGGGAAATAATTTGAGAAATGTATATCTTATTCCCATATAATATGACTTCAAGATATATCCTTTTTATCAATAGATATTGGGTCTTTCTCAATATGCATCATGGATATACTAGTGGGTTTTCTCAGCTAATAACATCATCATCATTGTATTCCTTTCCCAGATGGCAGTGAACATAGAAATAACAATCCTTGGTCAAATCTAAGAAAAAAAGTATCTCTTGTTGATCTCCTTCAATATGAATATATTTATTAAACACTTTTTACTAGTATATATGTCACAATTCTCTCTATAAAGGTAGTGCCACCAAATCTTAAAGTTGATGATTACAACTGCTTACTGAAAATCATGAATCATGTATTTCTTCTCATGGAAATTAATTTTTTATGAGGTATAGGCTATCACTTTTCCATTTTCATGATTACAAAACCCAATCCTTCATTTGAAGAATCATTGTATATCATAAAAAATTATCTTCTTGATGGTAGTGTGATTATATAGGTATTGATAAGAATCTTATTGATATCCTTAATGATTTCCTCACTTTATTCTATCTAGAAATACTTTAACACTTTACATGTTAAATTTTTTACTAGGAAAGAAAATCCTAATAAATTTCTCACAAAAAATTTATGGTACCATGATATTCTAAAAGAGATATAGATTTTTGTGACACTGATATATCTAGGCCATTCCAAAATTTTGTATTTCTTTAAAGGTTCCATATAAATTCATTCACTTATGATCATGTGCCCTGTGTTTCATCCAAAAGTCATACGTATTGAATGTAGCATGAATTTTCTCTTTTCATAATGTTTTCAGGAAAATCATTGAATTCTCATCATGTTCATCCTTTCTCTTAGAGTAAATAAGAATATATTTTATGAATAATACTAAAAATATGTCATTGTATTATCTAAAGAATTTATTCATCAAATCCATGAATATTATCAGGGAATTTTTAAGTCTTAAGGGAATCACTATGAACTCAAATTATCCATACCTTTTACATAATCTTGTCTTCTGAATATCTTCCTTCTTTACCCTCAGCTAATTATATCTGGAATGAAGATCCACCTTTGAAATGTACTGATCTTCTCAAAAATTATGGAAGAAGTCATCAATTCATAGTAGTGATACATGTTATTTACGGTGATCTTGTTGAGATCTCGATAATTTATACACAACGACAATGATCCATCATTTTTTATTTACAAATAACACTAGCACACACCAAGGAAATGAACTAGGGCATAAAAACCCTTTTCTAAAATTATATTACATATTCTTCTTTAACTCCTCCATTTCGATTAGGTAAATCCTATAACAGTATATTGAATTTGGATTGGATCCAAGTATGACCTCTGTTGAGAACTCTACGTCATGATATGGTGTAATTTTGGTCAAAACTTTGGGAAATGCATCAGTATATTCCCTTAAAATGGGAATTTACTCCAAGTTGATGCTTTCCTTTGACACAACCATTTGAGAAAGGTATTATTATCCATATCATATCATCAACTACACCATTAAGGGATTTTTCAAAGTTGATTTATGATATTTCATTAATTTTTATAGGATCATGGGATGGTTCAAAATATATAAAGATATTCCCCTTTCCTAATAATTAATGTGTCCTCTGTATAATGAGAGCCATTCCATGCCTAGTATGGTGTCAAATTTTACCTGGTGAAGTGTTAAAAAATTCACGGGAAGAATATTCCACCAAAAAAAATAGGAGAAGAGTCCAACATTTGGGCTACATTGATCAAACCATTGTGTGCTTTTAAAAATTCTTCTACTTCAGTGTATCGGGGTCTGATTCAACAGTTCTATAAAACTTGCAGTATAAAAAAAATTCATAGAACCAAAATCAAATAAAACCTTTCCATTATTGAGATATTAGTAATTATACTATATATGACTTCATTTTCATGTTCCACCTCAACTATGGTCATAGAATAGGTATCCCATTACTCCTTCAATTTCAGTGGTTGTTGTCATGTATTTTACTCAATGAACCAGTATTTAGTGCATTGTCTTTCAAATGTTTATTTCTCCATACAGTTGTGTCATTGAACCATGGGTGGTGCCTTCCATTCTTCCACTAAGTTATTCATATTTTTCCTGTCTCTTTTACAATAATTATCTTATTGGCCATCTCTCGCACACTTGAAGAATATATCTATCCCTTTCAGGTAATTCACATGATTCTTATTCCCACATTTTTTATATGTGGGTGGTTAGATCTTTTTTTCTCCATTTTCTTTTGATACTCTATTATAAAACTCTATAATTTAGTTATTATATTCATAACCATAGTACTGTTTATGAAAATCCATATCAACTATGAAATCACAACAAACTACTTCTTCATTACTCTAAAGTCAAAGGTCTAAAGTTCCTCTTCAATGTGCAGTTTTACACTAGTAAAGAATATATCTTTTTTTCTATCATTATCAATAACAAAACCATAGTCATATTTTCAAATCCATTTTAAGTTTTTTCCATAATCCATGAATGATTCTTCATTATTTTTTCTAATCTATAGGAATTTTCTCTCCATATTTGTTTAGAGATTTTGAGTGAAATATTTTTTAATAAATATTTTCTTAAATTATTCCCACTCCATATATTCCATTTCATCCTTTGGCTTGGTTTTCTTTACCAACACCCACAATGGATTAGCTTCTCCATCTAAACAATATATGACCAAAATCAGCTTCTTCTTCTCAAAATAGTAGAGAGAAGAAAATATTTTATCTATTGAGTTAAACTACTATTCTATGAAAATTGGATCGTAAGATCTAATAAATGTCAGAGGTCATTTCCACATAAAGGAATCAATAGCTACTTCCTATTTCTTGAGTGAAGGGGGTAAATATTACAAAAAAGTATTTATCTCCTTGAAATTTTCACGTCGGTTATTTATATCCTATGTGAAAATACATGTATATTGATTTATCACATCAGTAATTCTATAAATGATGTGATAAATGAAGTATCCTACTTTATCATGTCAGTTATTCTATAACTGACATGGTAAAGCGTGTTTTTAACATTGGTTATTCTATAACCGACATGGAAAATCTATTTATCACGTCTGTTATAGAATAACGTATATGAAAAACCTAATTAAAATTTCTTTATCACATCATTTATTACCTAAATGAATTGATAAATCATTTAAAAGTTTATGAATTCTTATATTGAGTCATTGTGGTGTTTTTCCATTGGGTGATGACACACTCAGTTCTCTCTCATATAGAAACCCAAAAATTATTCCATCGATCTTGTGGCCTCCAAACTCATTTTCTAGCTTCATTCATACTTATTTTCATCAGTGCATCTATCTGATCAACTCTAAACTCTCAAGTAATCCTCACACACCTCTCAATGGGGAATATTATCAAATTTATGATTATTATAATATATTTTCGATCCCCACACCAATTTCATTTTCATTATATATAGTTCCCTAACTAAATCCATTGTTGGAAAAACAACATACAACCGCAATGAATGTGCATATCTATTGTCCCAAGGAGTATGTATATTAGATCCCAATATTTAGTCTAACTATATTTTCTTTTTAAATTTATTTCAATGCATATATTTTTATGATTTAGAATTTATATTTAAACTTATCTTCCATTATTGTATAGAATTAACATTTATAATTTTCAAATACAAAAATATTTGTTTTATATTTCAAAATTGTGTTACTTTAAAATTATGGAATATTTAATATAAATATAAAATTGTCTTATCAAGCTATATTTTATTTTTTAATTTTTTCTATGCATATCTTTTTATGATTTTCCATTTATATTTAAACTTATCTTCCATTATTTTATAAAATGTGTAATTATTATTTTCAAATACACATAAGTTTTTTTATATTTCAATATTATGTTACTTTAAAATTATAGAATATTTCATATTAATATAAAATCTTCTTATCTAAGTATATTTTATTTTTTAAATTATTTCTTTGAATATATTGTTATGATTTAATATTAATATTAAAACTTATCTTTCATTATTGTATAGAATTAATAATTATACTTTTCAAATACACATATATTTTATTTATATTTCAAAATTGTGTTAGTTTCAAATTATGGAATATTTCATATAAATATAAAATTAGCTAATCTAAATATGTTTTATTTTAAAAATTATTTCCATGCATGTATTTTTATTATTTATCATTTATATTTAAACTTATCTTCTATTATTGTATATAATTTATAATTATATTTTTCAAATATGCATATATATTTTTTATTTCAAAATTTTGTTACTTTAAAATTATGAAATATTTCATATAAATATTAAATTGTCTTATATTAATATGATATTTTTTTAATATTTTTAATAGGTAATAATGAGTTGAAGTTGGATTGCGGAACATCGAATGGGTGATGAATATGAGGAAGGTGTTGGGGATTTTTTGGATTTTTCTAAAAGAAATGTTCCAAAAAATGATATGTTTCTCTTTCCATGCCTGAAATGATTAAATATAAATAAGTTTAAAAGTATAGAGATCAAAAATAATTTAATTTTTCATGTTTTTAATCTGATTTATATCCCTTGTATTTGGCATGGTGAAACTGGGTTGAATTTTCGATATACTGGTGATGATGCTTTGCGAGATGGTAACTCTGATGAAATTGAATATATGATTCATGATATTGAAGCAGAGGCAATTGATAATGAACTCGCAATTGAGTGTTTATATAGTGATTTTGAAAAACCATTACTTCTTGGTTGTATGGATTTTACGGTTTCATCGTCTGTGTTAAGATTGATTAACTTAAAGGCCAAACATGGTTGGAGTGAAAAACTAATTACTGATTTACTACTATTGTTGATATATATTCTTCCTAGAGACAATGGTCATCCTAATTCACATTATAAAGTGAAGAAAATATAATTCCCAATGGGATTAGTGTAAAAAAATACATGCCTTCCAATTGACTATGTGTAATATCGTAAGGAATATGAATTTATATCAGAGTGTCCTAAATGTGGGACATCCAGGTATAAGTTGAAATAAAAATCAAAGGATAATTTAGATGTTAAAGAGACCCCTTCCATTTTATTTTTTTATCTTCCTATAATTACTTATTTTAAATGATTTTACAAATTAACATGTTGAAAAAACATGAAGATGGAATGCTGATGAGAATATTTGTGATAGAAAAATACACCATTCATTTGATTGTCCATAATGGAATAAAATTGATCACTAATTTCCAAAATTCATAAATGAAGTTAGAAATATCATACTAGGACAGTGCACAATTGTACTAAATCCATATCGAAGCCTTAGTAGCACACATAGTTCCTGGACTATTTTATTGGTAATTTACAACTTATCTCCTACATTTTTTATAAAGAAAAAATATTTCATGTTGAGTTTAATGATCTTTGGACTAAAACAACTCGGAAATCATATTGATGTTTTCTTGTTGGCATTAATTAATGATTTGAAACTATTATGATATGTTGGTATTAGGGTATATTATTATTATAAAAAGGAATATTTTCAACTACATTAAATGATTATGTTCACTATAAATGACATCCCAGTGTATGGAAATGTTTTTGGATATAATGATAAGGGGCATAAAGCATGTCCAATTTGTGAACAACAGACTTCATATTGTCAACTACATAATGGGAGGAAAATAGTATACATTGTTCATAATAATGTTTTTTGATTATGGATCACTCTTATAGAATATTTAAAAATGAATTCAATGGCACACAATAATTTGAAATTTCTTCAAAACCACTATCAACTGATCAGTATTTTCAGAGGGTGAAAAACCTTGATGTGACAATTGGAAGGAAACTTAAATGTGGTAATGTTGTAAATATTTGGAAAAAATGGTCAATATTTTTTGAGCTACCATATTGAAGATATCATGAGGTGAAATATAACATTGAATTCATTCATGTGGAGAATAATATATTTGATAGCTTGATTAGAACTTTGTTAAATATTAATTGAAATACTAAAGATTGGTTGAATGTAAGATTGAACTTACTATCAATGGGAATACATTTGGATTTAGCTCATAATCCTGATAGAAGGCCAACATATCTTCCCCTGTCTTGACATACATTATTCAAGATGGATAAAATTATCTATTTTATTGTCTTCATGATATCAAAGTGCCACATGGTTATTCATGAAATGTAAAAAAATTTGAGTCTTTAAAGAATTTGAAGTTAATAGGTACGAAATATCATAATTGCTACATCATGATGTAATAACTTCTACTAGTTTCATTGTGTGTAATATTTCACATATGTGTCAGAAAGACTACCATAAAGGTCTATTATTTTTTCAATTCAATTTTTAATAAGGTTATTGATCAATATTCTTTGAAAATTTTGGAAAATAAAGTAATTTATATACTTTTTCAAATAGAAATGTATTTTACTCTAACTTTTTCTGATATAATGGTTCATTTGTTTCAATAAATAAAGATTTGAGTACATGTATATATAAATTGGATGTATCATTTCTAAAGGTGTGTGAAGATATTTAATGGGGTATGTAAAGAATCCATATCGGCCTGAATCCTCCATCACTTAAGTTTATATTTCTAGGCAGGATACAAAGTTTTGTACAAGATATTTTTCTTGGATGGTGAACATTGGTTTTCCTCTATCTCACTATGAATGAGTTAATTATGGGGCAAATAAGATTCAAGGATTGAAATTCAACTCTTAATCAGGTGAACAGATAGAGAAGGTACATTCATAAATCTTGAATAAAATAGATAATTCTTAACCATATAACATTACATATTAATGTGTTGAAATGATTTCATCTAATGAAAAACAAATGTGGATTTTGAATGAGCATAACAAAACTTTTTTACCATTGTTTAAAAAGACCATACATGGTAGATCAAATGCATCAGAAACACTAGGATGGTTAGTGGGTGTTCCATTCTTAAATGAGATATAATTGTCCGGGTAAGACATTAATGGATATATATTTCATATGAATGATTAGAACAACAAAAGTGAGGTTCAGAATAGTGGAGTATTGATGTTCACAAAAACAATGCATTTTTTGAGTTCAAAAGACAAAAACCCAATTTATGCATAAAGTGGATTTTATGGTGTCATTGAGGAAATATGGGAGGTTGATTAAATTAAATTTAAAGCTCCGATGATTAACTAAAATGGTTTATTAGTAACAATGGTGTCAGACATAATGAATTCGGAATGAAACATGTTAATCTGAATATATTGTAATAAAAAACTAATCCTTTTATATTTGAAACGCAAAAAATAAAATAAATTTTCTATTTTCTTGATTAATATTATATGCAGTGGACTATTGTTTTACAAGGAAAAAACAATATTTTAGTGATGATAAAATTGATGAAGATGCTGATTTATGTGACATCCCAATTTCCATGGAAAGATTAATAGATTATAATGATGAACACATTTTAGATATGGTTTTCATCATAAGGAACGATTATGAAGAAGGAATTTGGGAAAATAGTCTTTTAGTACATTCCTTATATTATTGGTAACATATGTTTATTTCTTGGTTTATTTTATAAATTTAATAAATTGTTATATATGTTAATTTTTTTTCTTTATTAAAACGCATATTAAAACTAATAAGTTAAAATTTTTGTTTAGTTTTATTTAGTTTGCCATGTTTACTATTACGTAACTTATATATTTATTAATTTTGTTGAAATAAAATTATTTTAAATCTAATATGTTAAATAAAAACAAAAATATTTAATAAGAGTATGTTAACAAAAATTATTTTTTGTGTGAAAAATGATTTATTAGGTTGGACCATTTTTAATATTCCTATACCAATTTTGGATTTTTTTTTCATTCATTTACATGAAATGTCATATATAATTACTATTGTTAGCATTTATTTAACTATAAAAATATGAATGATAATGTGTTATGTTTTAGTTTACTTTAGTGTTTTATAGTTTTTTATATTTTAGTTATATTAGTATCATAATAGCTGATTTTGTATATTTATTTACTATTTTTTTATTGCTTTGATTTGAAGGATAGTGAAAGATAAATTGGTTGATCAAAAACATACTTCTTGAGATGAGGGTACTCTTACCTCTATATAGGAACATGCACATGCTCCTCTTGATGATCCCCATACTTCTTTACAAGAGTCATATACTCCCATAGATCCAAATAGTTGTTTGAGGGTTGGTAAATGTGGAACCACATTTTTACCTAAATTATCATTTGATCATAGCTATGACTAGAGAATAGTGGAATTCTTTGATGATAATGATATTAAAATAGGTCCTAATGAAAAACAATTCAAGAGTCTTGTATTAGTTCAAGGTAAAAAGCAAAGTTATTATTTTATTTAATGATTGGATAAGTATATAAAAAGTAACACTCTATCTACTTTGGGAGACCATTTTGATTAGCTAGTTTGGTATTGTTTTACTAATATTGGAATTTTTATTGTAATATATGTTTTTCCTCTTCTTATTAGATGAAATATAATAGACCTGACACTGGAGGTTCCAGGATGAAATTTTTATCAATGGCTGCTATGAGGTATAAAAATTTCATATCAACCGTCACATTTGATTTCATTTTTGGGAATAGGAAACATCATAATCCATGTGATATATATCATTTTATATAAAAAGACACTTGTAAATAGTTTTTTGAAAGTAAAATACAATAATCATTTTTTGTAATTATAATGAAAATATTTAGAAGTCTTCTTCTACTAATGATATTATTAATGATTTATTATTCTTAATTTACAGAAATCGATGAGATCTCATTTGGAGATGCAATCTAGAAATGTATACCCTCATACTTTATATTGGGGAGCGTATACATTATTGGAAGAACAAATGATGGATGGAAATTTTTAAAAATGATGAGCTCAATCTTAAGGATCTAGATAGGTTTCCCCTTCATCCCCCATATTGAGATGTGACAAATGGAAGAGGTCTCAAATGAGAAAAAAGGGAAATGTCTTAAAAAAGAGTAAAGGGTTGTAGGTTAGAGGATTGTAAGATATTTAATTAATTTATTTATTTATGTTAATTAAATTCCTTATATATTTTGAATCATTATAATTTTTCTAATAATTAATACAGGAATATCTTGAGGAATATAGATCAAAGGGGGTCTTTTTAGTTGAGTGTGGGTAGGATATTTTATTTGTAACATTAAGAAATTCTGAACAGTCAGTCCATGTATGAGGATAAGCGATATGTGTATCGGTGAAAAAAGTGTTACCAAGTTCTTATGTATCTGCAATGAAGATTATTAATAAAAAAATAAAATCTTTAGAGGATGAAGTTCAAAATATAAATGGTGTAATGGAGGATAAAATCAAAGTATTGGTATAGTCCATGTTTGCAGACATGGAAAGACAATGTCAGACTACATCTCTCACTCCTCCACATCCTATAAAAGCTCCGTCAACTCCATCTCCACCTATAGACCCCGCTTTTTATACTACTACTACAACTCATCCTCCATATATTCTCGGTAATTTTGAGTTATATGTTGATGATCCTCAGTATCATATTATTGCATTTGGGATGATATATTATATTGGAGTTACCATCCATCTTAAACAATTAAAGATAGGGAATCATAGGATCATTGTAAAAGATATTATAGATATATCAGTCGGAGTATTGTTACCTATAGATAAGGTGAGGATAGTTAGACAAATTATTGGCCAATTTTTAGTTTGGTCGGCCAGACTTCTGCGACGTATTACCATAGAGGTATGTGTATATGTTTACTTTTATTTCAATTTTGTATTAAATTTATTCTAACATTTTAAATCTAATAAATTTACCTATCTATTTATAGTAATAATTTAAAGATAAAGAAATACTATATAGCCAAGAAATGGGTTATGACTTATTATATAGATTCTAGTAGTTTGGAAAAAAAATCAAGATATTCAAAAATAATTAGGTGTTTATGAGATTCCAATAGAAGCTAATATATGTGGGCATTCAATGAATGTGGGGCTTTAGAAAAATGATATCATGGAACTTTAAACTGGACATAAGTTGGCCGTCAACACGATATAGGTTTATTCTATTTAAATCTTACCATAACTATTTCCCTACATTAAATAGATTTAAATTTATACTTATGTTTATTTTTTATTAGGTATATTTATAAAATGTCAGAGGAAAATGATAAGACATATGTATATGGATTTATGGACTCACAGTTCATTTTACTAGAAGTACGAACAGTGACTGAAGAAGAAAGAATAGTTTATATTACTGAAACATTTGAACAGAATACAATTACTTAGTGTTGGATGTTTCCTTACCATGATAGGTATGAAACATATATCTCATAAAGTTGTATTTATCTTTTAATATAATAATTACTAACATTAAATTTTATTTTATATAAGTAACCATTGGATGTTACGTGTTTTTCTTATAAAGGAGAATACACTTTACTAGATATGCTCTATCCATAGTGATGTGATATGAAATTTTAAGATTGAATTAGAACATTAAGTTTTAATTTCTTAATATTTCATTATATTATAATGAATTTGAAATTTATTTCATCCATATTTTTTTCTAATAGGGGGTGGAATTTCATTCAAAACGCCACATTGAAAAAGAGCACTAAGGTCAAATATGTAAAAGTAAAGGTGAAATTTCATTTATAATTAGTACATTTTGGATATATTACATAAAAATGTTATTTTGAATTGAGAAACTCATTTAAAGAAAATTTTCATAAACAAAAAGGTGTCAAAGAATAAAGATATTATGTGTTAAGATTTATTTATGAAATAATTACCAATAGAACATTTACAAAGTTCAATCAGGTAAGATTTATTCATAATCTATTCCTTAATATTTTATTTTTTTATTCATTTTACATGATAAATACTTTCCTTTTAATTTATAGATTTTTGATGACTCTCTCCCTTATTATGTATAAGTTATAAAACACTTACAAGTGGAATAGGAAATTCATTTTATAGGTTTGGTTAGATTTTAGTTTACTTTTAGTTAATCTTGTAATTATTAATGTCGAACTTATAAATTTTTATTTTCTAGTTTTTTTTAATGGATTTTATTTTTTTAGTTAATATTATAATTTTGAATGATATAATTGAAAAAAAAATTAGTAGTTGGATTTTTGTTGTTTTTGTTTCTGTTTGATTCTATTTTTTTGTTTTGGTTAGTAGTGTGGAGGGAGGTTTAAATGAAATATTGTTAAAAACATTCCAAATCGGTTATTTTATAAACAACATTAAAAACCCAAATTTATGGTTTTTCATGTCAATTTCTAAATAACTGATGTGGAAAAAAAAATTAGGTTGGTTATTTTATAACTGGCGTAAACAACCTTAATTTAGAAGCTTTTCCACATCGTTTACTATATAACTGATGTGGAATTAGATTTTTTACATCATTTATTAAATTATTGACGTAAAAAAGACTTTATGTAAAAACTTTTACATATCGGTTATGTAGAGAATGATGTAAACTGTTATTTTTTAAACCAGTTATGGAATAAATGCTATAAAAAACTAGTACCATGATAAATTTACAATGTTAATTTTATTAATCAAAGTTAAATTCATATTTATAACATCACATTTAATAAATACGGTTAATAACTGATATAAAAAAATAACATTAAAAAACAATTTCACAAGCGGATGTTCTATATGGTTCAGGTTATTATTCATAACCTGAAACAACTGGGTAAGAAACTCCATGAGGTTTTGAACTCCATATCCCATGGTATTGGGAATTTAATTTGGATAATAATTTCATTGTCTCTCACATAGTTTGTTGGGATGGTTTCTATGGGTTCCCACTATTTTATAAAATAGAAATGGTTTGAATAATATGTAAGTAAAAAAATCATGAATAACTAATTTATCCATGTGAAAAAATTTACTCTAAATGCATATCTTATGGGAACATAATATTTTACTTTTTCTAAAAATATTCTTTTAGAATGTTTACATATAAATAGACTTATACTTATGGTTTTCACTTCAATTTTATTATTCTAATTCCCACGTTAACTAAATCATTATTTGATGCCAACTATAGTAACCTAAATTTTTCTTACATTACTATCAAATCATTTTTAAGATAAACAATATAATAGTGATACAAATCAAAGATCCAAAGGTTTTTTGTCTTGGAAAAATTAGGATCATAAAACACTTGTACATAAAGAAACATTAAAAATTGTTTAAATTAATTTTATTTATACTTTTATATCTATCAATATTTCCATAGTACATGTAGTCACTTGAAGATATACATCAATGAAATCGGTGAGTTAAATCCCAATAAGGGAAAGAGTATGAAAAATGATTCAATAGAATATAGATGAGAATAATTTTATCATAAGAATCAAATAATCATCCTAATCATGATAGAAACATTTCATAATGTTATGGAATGTGTAATATTCATAAAAATGCATCAACATAACATAGGATTCAAATTCCACATATATTTGTGAACAAATCTAGCATTATATTCAAACATAACATATGTGGATAAATCATAACATCATAATTGTTAATAGTGGTAGTATTATTTTCATGAATAATAAACATTATATCATGAGATACATTATAGTACCCAATGTATTAGAGTGCTATATAATTTCAGTCCCACCCATCAAATTATTAAATTCTCATAATCATTCATGCCAAATAGAATGATAATAATAATAGTCATAAAATATATCCATAAAAAGTTATGGGATTAATGGGGATTTCATATATCATGCTTCATGGACCAAACATTGGGTTTATAATATGAATAAGGTAAATATTTTCTTTAATAAATCATCATGGTTTTTTAGTGGATAATAATAACTCAAGATGATTCAATGTGATATTTTGGAAAATAAACTCTTTTTGAAAAAGCTTTGTAAATGGATTAGAAAGAATTTTAGCTAGGAGGAAACATGCATACCTACAAAAAGAAAAGTTGAAGGATATTGAAATTCAATTTTTAGGATATTATATAATATACATACTGAAATCAATGTGAAATAAAATATAACACAAAAAAATGAGTTTGTCTTTGAGAATCCCCTTACCTTAAATCCCACTATATTTCATCTTTATTCCACATCCTGAATACTAAAAATAGAGTTGTTAAATAATATAAATATAAGTTTACTATTTTATTTTATGTCGCTATATATCAATTATAATCATTTTATTATATTTCTTATTATACTTTTTTAATGGTGACACATTTTGATATCATATTTTCCATAAACATTTCATGTTTTCTTTGATTTTTCTATTTTTATCCAAAATATTTTTTGTGTGATTATAATTAATTATAAAAGATTAAAATAAATATATTAATACATTTATATATCATAAATAAAATATTATAAACAAATATATGTTTAGTGATAATGAAATAATTGTAAATATCCTTATTAGTGGTTAACCAGCCATTAAGAGGACATTGTCTAAAGGGGGAACATTATGTATAATATATTCTTACATTAAAAATAAACATTTTATAGTATATTAACACTATAGAGATAATTATTTACATACTATATAATTGTTTTAAGAATTTTAAAATTAGGAAATATATTTTTGATAAGAAATTCAAAAATGAAAATGAAATGAAAGGATGAGGGTGCATTACCTCTATGAAGAAGTGGTTCCTTCTCTACGACCCTTAACATCTTTAAAGAGTAGAGTTTAATTACTCCAAAACATCTCGAAAGACTTTAATAGTCTTATTAAGTGTTATTTGGGTAGTTTTTTTGGATTTGGTAAGTGAGGGAGGTGTGGTTTTCCAAGGAGAGTGAGAGGGTTTATTTATACTTGAGGATATGGGTATTTTTAGATTAAAATATTGAAAAAAATACTATGTCCAAGGTAAACCTAGAAATAGTAATACTGATGGAATTATGGATCATATATAAATCAATTATAATGGTTTTAGGTCTTAAAAATCCTTTATAATTTTAATTAAAAAGTTTATTAAAAGAAAAATCGAAAATGAGAAAATTGTTTTTTAAGGAATACTTTTGACATTATACTTTGGAATGTAATTTTTTGGTTTGGAAATCAGGTTTGTTGTATTTTAATTAATTATTTAAAAAAATAAATATTTTATTTTCTATCCAAGATTTACATAAATAATCAGTTCATTATTAAATCATTAATGGTTTAATTTTAGAGACACCAGTTATGAAAAAAAAAATTATATTTTTAATATGCACCTGAAAATTGAAGTATTTCAAAAAGTTACCAAAAAATAATCCTTGTACAATTTTTATGTTATGATTTGAAAAATGATATTATTTTGTCCAAAATAATTTTTTAAAATAATTTATTCTAATTTTAAAAATAAAAATTATGATTTTATAGGATACCTTAAAATATAGTTTATTAAAAATGTGCTGGTATTTTCTTAGATAATTTAATCATGTTATTAATTTTATATCATTATAATATTTATATTTACATAAATTACTAATGATAAATTTTATTTATATTATATTTTATTATTTTGAGTTCAAATTACTATTCTAGTGGTCAGGTTGCGATTCTAAATGGTCAGGTTACTATTTCCAATGGTCGATTACTAAATCCTAGGGTCACATTACTTTTCCAACGGTCAAATTACCTTCTATAAATACATATTCATTGTTTAATTATAAATTCAATAAAATTCATGTCATGTTTATATATTTTCATTTTCCAAAATGTATATTAGTTTACTAATATTTTGTTTCATTTCTATAGTGTTGGTTTTATGGGTGATGGTTATTACATATTAGAAGAATCCAAATTTTTCCATTATACATTTCTTCATTTATATTTATTTTCTCATTGTATTGTTTTGAATTTTCATTATTTTATTTGATAATTAATGTAATTATCTCCATTATTTAATTAATTTTTTGGTTTTCTTTATTTGTTTTATCTGTATAATGTTATACAAATAACACTACACACATTTATTCAATTTAAAAAAATCATTTATAAAATCTGGGTTTCTATAATAACTTGTATTGAATCCTAAATATTGGTAAGTTATGGTATATATGTCATTAATTTTTTATTTCTTCTAGGTTCATTATTTTATTTCTGTGCATTTAATAATTTATCATTTTCAACATTCCCTTTTTTAATGTAATTTATTGAACCTAATCCAAGTAAATAATAGGTTCCATGGAAAATGAGGATATTGTTTTAAAAAGTAACCTAATATGATGGAAAATGGAGTAAAAATCTTCATGAAAATGTTATAACAGTTTATGAGCAAAAACACAATCCTTTTGTAGCTCCCAAACACCCCAATAAAGGTATATCTTGCTATCTATTCTTTCATACGCCAACAACCATCGACCATTAGTGTGTATCCAAATCCACTAATTGTGGAGCAATGGATTAATTAAACAAAAAATATATTTTATGTTCTAAAGATCATAGAGAATAAAAAGGTTGTTTTAGTTTTATATCATTTTGAATGAGAATATAATCCAAGGTAGACCCTAATCAAGATCATGAGGCCAAAGAAATAAATCAACTCCACGAAATTGGAAGATTTTAAAGTGGAATTCTTCATTAAATGTTTTTTACAAACACTTAATAAAAAAACTGAGATTGAATTAATTGAGTTAAAACAAAAGGAATATGAACCAATGAATCACCCTTAAATGTTATTATAGAATAATATTTTTGGAAAATTAAATTTTGGGTATCAACTATTAATATTTGTGAGGTAAATTTTGGTGATACCGTCTATAAATGTTAAGACACTCTTATTTAATTGTAGGGGTTCTTAATGATGGAACAAATGATTGTTTTCAAGTGGAACACATAGATATGGATTAATTATGGGTAGGGTTCTATATCACCCTACAATGCATTGGTAAGTTTATATCTCATGAGCTCAAAAAGGTACCTGAGTGGCTTTATTCCCATCCAAAGGGTACACAGGAGGATTTATCCCAAGACAAAGGGTATATGGGAGGTTTTATTCCAAATTCAAAGGGAACATTGGAGAATTTATCATAATATAAAGGGTATAATAGTGGACTTATTCCAATGTAAAGAGTATATGAGAAGATTTTCTCAAGACCAAGGGTACACAGTAGGATTATCTCAAGGATAATAAGGTACATAGGTTATTATACCTAGACTTAAATGTGATTAATTTCATGGTGGGTAGTCATGAATTATTATTTATAGGATTTTTTATGCCAAAAAATTATGTAAAAATATTATGCCAATGATTATTCTCATTAGCTCATGTTTAATGTCTTGTGATTTTACACACTTTTTCTATGGTATATATTTGTTCATTTGAGATTACATATCCTTAAATCATGAATTATAGAAATATCTTATTGTTTCATGCTCTTTTAATAAGATATTCCTACCAATTATAGGTTTCCTCATATGCTTATGATCTAATCCATTATGAAATTTTGAAAAAAAATCCCTCACTAAGCCTTTGAGCTCCCCTCTTTATTATATCTTTATTACCTAGGTTATGAAGATGAGTATAACTTATTAGATGCTTATAAGAGAGTCTAGTGTTGTTTGATAATAGATAAATGTTCACAAGAGTCATAAATTATGTTACATATGTAGTTGATCTAAGAAGACACAAATCATTCCTTTCTTGATATTATGATATTGTTTTTAATCTATAATGTTTATCTTATTGTATTGTTGAAAAATAAAAATAGGTTCATCTCAATTTGTATTTAATCATATGTTTAAATAATTTTTTTACAACATTGGGCCTAATAATGTGGGTTTGGGGAAGCATATTAGTTATTAATGGAAATTAACACCACTATTTTTTTCATATTTGTGGTTATCCTAGAATTCTTACACTTACATGTTTGTACAGATTTTTTATATTGTCTTGTACTTCCAGAAGAAATAGATTTAGTCTAAGAAAAATTATCTTAATAGTGGGTCAACTATTGCCATGTGATATAGGTGGATGAATCTCCAAATTATTTTAGGATATCGTTTCCACTATTTAGAGACTTTTTGAATTTAAGAATATCTTTTGAGGTTTGTGTGGTAGTAAATATCTTCTCAACTTTTTTAGAAGTTCCAAATTTCGATTTTTCCAAATTCTTTAGTTGGATTTTTATATCCTGTCATTTGTGGTTGAGAGTGTTATTTTTTATCTTCCACTCAACTCAACCAGTATTACTAATCATCTCTCAACTTATAAATTTTAACTTCTTTTATTTTTATTTTCTCAATTATAGAATTATCCATCTCCTTTATTTTCTTACTTTTAAATTATAGTTGGGAAGACATGACATCCATGGATACTTTAAATTATGACCCATGGACATGAACATTTCATAATTACTTTACTAGTATAAAATATTTCCCCATATACATACCAATACATTTTAGGATTAAAGTTTAATAGATATAAGAAAAAAATAACTAAAACTCAATATATTTTTTATCTAATGAATATTTTTTCACTATATAAGTGATTGGTTAAATTAGAACAAGTCTTCACCAATTCCAAAAATTATATAAAAAATATACTCATCTAAACACATCACACGTATTAGTTTTCTTTGTAACCTATGCAAACGAAACATAAGAAAGAGGTGAGATCAGATGCCTGGTAAGGGATAAATAGTGAAATAAGAACATACCATGGGTAAGACTTAGGGAATAACATAATAATATGAACATAAGAACATGAAAATAAGTAAATTTTTCATTAAATTATCATAATTATATGAATAAAAACGTTGAAATGTTGTTACAATATAAAGATGATACAATCATTAGAATATCACCAAATTTTATCACTAAGGTTTCATAATAAAAATATTACCAAGGTTGTTCGCCAAGGTATCATAAAACAATACTATATAATACTTCCATGGTATCATGAATATGTCATCTCTAGCAATTAATTATTTTCCTAATGTGTTGTGGTGATATCATGGTTCACCCTTCATATGTTTAGCATTATGTGTTCCGTATAAAGAAATTATACATGATTATGTCAAATCCTAATTAACCCATGAAATAAATGGGTTATATGATAACACACAACATAAGAATATTACATCTAGATAAATAGAGTGGATATAATCTTAACATAAAATCATATAAATTAATAGATGCTTACAATATAGATTAAAAACCCTTTCATAGGATAATCTAAAAAATTATTAGGAAATAAAAAATATCCTTCACCACCTGAATACATTTATTTATAAAACAGGGAGAGTAATAATTTATTTGAGAAACCATGACGTATTAGATATTAATTATAATATAAAAAATGGTGGAAATTTTTTTTGTCATGGAAGAAAAACATAAAAAATATATTTTAGAAAACATTTTAAAAATTATCGTAAAAAGATAAAGTTATGAGTCACTTACCAAAGTTATTTTCAAAAAGTTGAACTGAAAACTTTTGAAAACTTTTAATTTTAAAATGACTATATTTCAATAGAGGATCCTAGAAAAAAACAAAAGATTCTTGCAATGAAATAATTATTGTAAGATAAACCAACTAATCATGGAATGAAAACCATTATATTAATTAAAAATATATTCCCTAAAATACAACATTTTTAAAAGAGAAATGAAACATATTTTTGAAGAGTATGGAGGGGAAATATTACGGTCACATGAGATAACACGTAATTGGTATCCTAAATATAAAGGATAGTATTGGTGGAAAGAAATATATGTATAAAGAGGGGACATCTTCATTAAAGAGGGTGGGAATTTCTCTTAATAATGATATACCTTTTGAGAAAGGATTCTAACAGGGTAAAAATTTGAATTAATAGGAAATTTTCCACATAAATAATGATAAATTACCTTAAAATAAAATTTTAGGGTGTGAGAAACTAGGTATAAATTAAAAAAAAATTCAAGAAGATGCTTTATAACTCAACAAAGGTGGTTGAGTTAACAAAAACACTTTTAACTTTTATATATATTGAATAAATAATCATTTAAAGAAACCAAATTATATGGATTTTAAAACCATATTAATTTAATTAATATGGTAAGAGAGATTAATTAGATAGTAATTGTAATTTCCCAGTTTTTTGGAGCAGATTAAAATCCCTACTTGTTTTGAATTTTTGGATTTTGGTTGGTAAACCAACTTCTTTCTCATTTAACAGAACTAAATTATGAGTTTTTCATTGACTTAATAACTTATTTTGAAATGATTCCTAGTGCTACAAAAGTTTATGGGGTCCTTAGATGGGTTTTGGGAGCATCGGAGTCCTGAAGACCCGATTTTAGGGAAGTTTCGGCTGAGGTGCATGGTTTGGAAAAATTGTGTGGCCTCCTAGTGAAAACCTTATGGCCTCTTTTTGGGATGATCATGGTTTGGGAAACTATATAGATGGGGTTTCATGGCCATGAAATACATCTGTACTTTTTAGCATAGTCCATCCACATGATTTTCACACACTTTTCTAAACCTTGTGAAAGCTACGTGGTTAGTGCCACAAGGGAAGTACAATCACACTATATCATGCATGGTTTGCACAAGGTTAATCCTAGCCATGTGGTATAACCATTTAGGGCTTGGTTCTTAAGTATTAGGATCTTTATGGTTACTCCACGTTTTTAATAACCATGTGAGATAACCATGTGGACCATTAAAATGGTGAAATTACATTTTCTCCCTCCTCTTCTATTTCTTCTTCTCCTTCCTTATTCATTTCCTCTAACCACATGCATAGGGAGATCCCTCTTCTATTTATCATTCAGAAAAGGTCTTTACCTATATTCTCTGCCCAAAATCCATTATTCAATATATCGATTGTGTTGGATCAATATTGGTAATTCTATCTATCATCTTTCTTCTATTTATCTTTTCCTTTGCCTCATGGGCTACAAAATCTATGTGAGTCGTTTTACCCTATTTTAGGGTGTTCATATAAAATTATTATTTCTTCCAAATAAGTTTGAGTTGGAGAATAGTATCGAATTTTGCAATGTAATTGACTATAAGTTAGGTGGTGCATACTATTATTTCTGTTTCTGAGAGTGTTTTGGGAGTGTGTCTTTTAGCGCGCTATTGTGTTGACTGAGGAAGACCTAATTAAACTAACGGTTTCCGTTAAATTTATAAAATTTATCATATAGGGTGTCATTTTAATTCCCCATACTTTTTTGTCTATGAGAGGATAAGTTAGAGGCCATCGACCTTGATCAGATTTGGGTCAGGGTGTTATTATTTATTTCAATTGAATTGTTTAAATTAAACTAATTTTAATTATATGTATAAATTACTATTGATATATATTTTATTATGATAGGAATGGTTGGAAGATTGAGATAGTGTTGGATATCTATTTTGAGGTGATTTGATTATTATGGAAGGCTTGTCCTAAGGCTCTTGGGTGATGTTGATCACCAATAGGGTGACTCGGTCATCGAATTGAGGTAGTGAGGTCTTTATACTACGGGTGGGGCTCATGTGTTTTGAGATTTCTTGGCCATTAGATTTGATTGACAAGGTCATAGGGGAATAAGTTGCCAGTTAATGTTTCTTAGGATCCAATTTGGTAATTACTTCTCAGCTGTAAGGGCCAGTGTGTCATTTGGAGTCATGTTCACACATGTTGAGTCAGATTTTTGAGGTGGTATTGACAAATCATCTGGGAAGAGGCCCCTAGTAGTTGATACTTAGGTAAATGGTTGAATGTTCTTTCAATATAAATACATGGGGATAGTGAGGTACTATCAGATAATAGTTTTGAGGCTATCAGATGGGATCTGAGGCTTTCTGTGGGTGATTCTTTTGGGGAAGCATCAATTGGGATGATTGATATCATCATTCCTTAGAACACCATTTGTTGATCTTGTGATGGTTTATTTTTTAGGATAGAAATCATTAAACCTGTAGACTTGAGGCTTCAGGCCAATGGGTGCATTCGATCAGGGGTCTAAGGGACTAGATTCTTTTGATTGGGTGAACCTTTGGGATGTTGGTTACTTGGTTGATGGAATGAGGTGTTTGGAGACATTTGGAGATGTAACCTAAGGGTTACCCTAGTAATATATTATATTCGAGGATTCCTTGGTCCATGGGATAATGATCCTCTCCTCATCAGTAATCTAGCATCAGCTGAATAAGGTTATAGTTTTTTGGTGGTTTTTGAGCACAGGGAATTCTTGTGTTTGTTATGTTCATGTAAAGATACATTATTAATTTTATATTGCACACGAGATTAATCACAAATGTAAAGTAGGAAAATGTTGGTGGTGACTATCTAGGACTCATTCTCACAACCAATATGGTCCATTCAGGATGTGTGTAGACTTCATGCTTTTGCATTTAGATAATTTTTTGGGCATATGAGCTGGATCATAGTGGCTATTTATGATTGAATAGAAGTCATGGAATCATTGGTTATTTCTTTAGTTGGTGTTACTTTTGAGTTTCTATTGTATTTACATTTGTACTAGCATTCTTATGGACATGTATATACTAATGATCGGCCATAGTAAACTGATTAATTTTTTATTATATTGTATGACTTCTATTGGATGCATGTTCTATTTAGTATCTATAATTTTCATGATTTTCTTGTTTGTTTTTTTATTCCATTAGTGTTGTTAATTATTTCTTCCACTATTGTATAAAAATGTAGGTATTAAGTTGTTCTTTATTTTCCGATACTTTATATTTATATTTTCCATTATTGTATCGTCTCTAAAGGGTATAGTCTCCCCAATATCACCCTTATACACCCTAGCTTCTAGTTGGTATCCTTTATTGTATGGAGGGACACTCCTCTGTCCTAGAAGCAATTCGACCCAGAGCACTATTTTAAACTTGCATCCGGGTGGGGACACTATAATTGGTATCAGAAGAGTTATTTATAGGGAATTAGTAGTGAATTTCATCTAGACACTAATAGTACCAATTATTTTCCTTCTCTAAGTTAGTATTAATGTTTGGGTTATGGTAGACCATAGATTAGGAAGATATCATTTCTAGTTTTGGAACCCGCATTTGGGTTCCTATAGCCTCATACATGGGAGACAAACCAATTTAACATGGGTGGGAATTGTTGTTTTTATTTATTGTATTTACAGTTATTATGATTTCCACCTTGATTGGTACAAATATAATGTGACTATAATCTATTATGACATGTAATCCTTGGCTTGGTATGATAAATAATGAGATATTGGACCCTTGGACCAGTATAAAATGGTGTGTTCATGTATTATTTTTTTACTCATATAGGATGTTTTAAATTGTATGTTCATGTGTCTTTGATTGAGTTATTAGGATTTCCATTTGGGACCAGGATTTAATTAAGAGGTTTTGGTTTTTATAAAGTGTTAACAAAAGAAGCTAAGTGGTTTTTTCTTTCTTATCTTTTCTTTGGTGGAATCTTACTAAACCAAACCAAGCAAGAAGAACCAATTGAATCTATTTTTTATATGTGTTATATATATATATATATATATATATATATATATCTGTGTGTCTATGTGTGTGTGTGTGATTGTCGCTTATAAGAGTAGGCATGGACTATGGTATGGGGTGATGTTGATCACCAATTTGGGTGATGAGGTCACTGGTTTAAGGTGACATAGTTCATCGAGATGGGAAAGTCTTGAGGCATATGTGATACTTGGATCTATTAAGGGAAGGTAAGGAGGCCATGAGGTCAGGATGTCTAGTGACATGGTTTTAGTGGGGAAGGGTAATTGTATTGAGATCATACATGTTACTGCATTCCCTATCTATAATGTTTGTATATATATGTGTGTGTGTGTTTTCTCGGTTATCTGGCCATGTAGTGGTATTCAGTATAGTGCCACTAATATGGGATTATATGGAGCATCAGGTGAGTAGTGATAGGGTTCCACTAGATCTTTCATGGGTTGAGACCCTTGAGGGTTGTGATTAGGCCTTTGATGGTTAAAGAAGATCACAAGTTGTAGTTATAGGATTAGGTGTGGCCTCCAATGTAGGTGGGGAAGCCACCAGATTTGATAGCCTTTGGGTTGTGGATTGATAAAAAGCTTAGAGAAATCGTAGAACATGTCATCCGTGGTATTGATAGTGGATCTGAAGGGGAAAATTCTTTGATGGAATATTTTATGTAGGATTGTTAGTCTCAACAACCACCATTGTTTATGTGTGAGGGTCATTCATAGGCAGTTGGGAACCGGATTGAATCAATGTAGATGATTTTTGAGAAGCTAGAGACACCTCCAGGATGGAGGGTGATGCAAGCGACCTACATTCTCATAGGATCGTATAAGCACCAATGGGATGTAAAGGTTCAGGTAGGAAGACATGATGGACTATCCTAGAAGTATTTTTAGGTAATGTTCTTCAATAACTTCTTCCTAGAGACACTGAGGGTGGAGAGAGCTCGGGGTTTCTTAAGCCTTTAATAGGGTGACATTTCCCTCATAAACTATGCAGATACATTCACTGATTTCTCTCATATTTCACTCGGTATGGTGGGTGAAAAAACCTAAAGGGTGAGTTGTTTTGAGGATGGTTTAGAGCATTCCATTTGGGCATAGGTGAACATCATCAGGTTTTCCTCATTTTTAGAGGTGGTGATCCAGGTGCTCATAGCTGATGGAAATTTTACTTACCATTCTTACTCGAGTCGGGTGATGATGTTAGGTGATTATAGTGGTGATGATTTAAATATTAGAAAGTGTGGCTGAGATGAGTTCTAGTTGGGCAGTCAGGATAAATACTCATCTAGACCACCTCAGAGTGGATCATCAAGGTTTTTCTTCTAGTATGGGAATCTAGTGCATGTCCAGACTTAGTGTAAGTAGACTCCAAATGAGTTTAGTACATGTGGACATGTCGGGTATCTCTAGAATTTATTCATGAAGCCTTATTAGATAGTCAGTAGTCAAGGAAAGGGGAGATTCTGGATTCTAATATCAGGCCATAAATGGTAACAAGTGATGGCAGCTGAGTATCAGCTGCATGCGGAGGATGTTAAAGAGACAGATGGACCCAATAGTGGGATCAGTGGGAAGTGGTTGGTTCAGCACCACGGGGAGGTCTGGATTCAGACTAAGTGCATGTCATGTAGATTCCAGGGTCATATCGGTCTAGTGTTCTAATGAAATTCATAGGTATTCCATGGGTGTATCAATGTTCATTTTATTTATATTTACCATGGCCTTCCTATATCAATGTCTATTTTGGGTACACAAAGTTCACAAGACATATCTTTTGACAAAACAGGAGTTGTTTAGTTGGTTTGAATCATCATAGATGCATTATATATATTTGAGTTCCCTAGAATCTAGATTATTGAGGTATTTTGGCATCAGGGAATTGAGGAGATGTGGGTTACTTGAGGTGCATAGGCATCTAGGCACCAGTGTGATGTGGTAATTGATTGGGGTGTGTGGTAGCATAATTTTTTTCTGCATCTGATGAGATGTGGGACCTCTTAGCTTCCATGTGTGGGTATCGGCATGAGACAAGTACCGATTTTGTTTATAATTTTGATGGGTTTTAGATATGGAATAAGAGAACTTGATGAGGTGTAGGGGTGATGATGCATCATGGGATTGCTTTGACTTGAGGGATGTTGAATGGACCATTGGTTTAAGTTTTTCTTTCAGTTGGAATGTGATAGATGTAGGTGAATCCTAATTTGGGGAGAGCCCCTTGAGGTAGTTGACATATACTATTCAGGAAGGTTCAGTCTGGGTTAATTCTATAGAGATGTGTATGTTCGGTACCATCTATGGGTTTTTTTGATGGCTCAGGGAAGATCTATTTTAATGTTGGGAGATTGAAACATCATGGGTTTTTGGAGTGAGTTAAAATCCTCACCCATTTTGAATTTATAGAGTTTGGTTGGTCGAACAAAATCTTTATCATTAAATAGAACATAATATTGATTATATTTTTAGCTAATTCCTTTTTTAGATGAGTCATAATGCTCTGAAATTTTCTCATGTTTCAAATGGGTTTCGGGTTCGTGGAGGTTCAAAGGCATTGTTTTAGGGAAGCATTGGGTGAGGCGCACAGTTTGGAAAAATTGTGTGGCCTCTTAGTGAAAACCATGATTCCCATTTTTTCACTAAGAACAGTTTCAGAAACTGTATATGTGGGAGTGCATGGCCATGCAAGACCTCTGTAGTTTTTAATAGAAGGCATCAACACCGTTTGGGCATGGTTTTGTAAACTGTGCACAAGTCGCAATGATAATGTCATTTGGGGAGTACCCTAGCATTGTAGCATGCACAATTTTCACATGGTTATGACTAACCCTATTGGATAATCGTACATGCCTTGGTTCATAAGAAGAATGAACTAAATGGTTTCCATATAGTTTGGAAAACTGTGTGAGCTAACCGTGTGTCCTATTAAAGGGGAGAAATAACATTTTCTCCCACCTTTTAAATTCCTTCTTCTCCTCCCTTATTCTTTTCCTCCACCTACAATCATAGGGATTTCCCTCTTCCATTTCTCATTCTATATATCTATTGACCTAACTCCTCTATGAAACCTCCATTCTTCAAACTATCTATTATGTTGGATATGTATTGGTAATTCTCTCTATCCTCTATCTTTTATTTCTATTTTCCTTCGCCTCAAACACCACTAATTTTGTGCAAGTAATTTTACTTATTTTCAGGGATTTCATTTAAAATTATGATTTCTTCCAAATAATTTTGATTTATAGGGTATGATCATACATTCCTACTTCCAAAAATATGATTTCGGTGGTGAATACTCTTCTTTTTGTTTTTGAAAATGTTTTGGGTGTGTAGATTTTAGTGAACCATTTTATTGACCAAGACAGACCTAATTAAATTAACGGTTTTCATTTAATTAATCAAATAGATCATATGGGGTTCCATTTGGGATTCCCTAACCTTATTTTTATGTGTGACGCTAGGTTATAGGTCATCGAACATGAGCGGATTTGGTCTGGGGTATTATTAAGTATTTCAATTGAATTTTTTCAAATAAACTGATTTAAATAATATGTATAAACATTTAATGGGATCCATGGGATCATGATAGGAATGGACTAAGGATTTAGATAGTGTCGGATATATTTTTTGAGGTGATATCATCATTGGTACGGTCTTGGCCCAAGGTAGCTTGGTGATGTTTATCACCGATTGGGTAACTCAGTCGTCGAATTGAGGCAACGAGGTCGTCAGGCTATGGGAAAGGCTTCTATGATATGGGATGGATTGGCCATTGGATATGAGTGACATTTTAATAGAGGAAATAGGTTACCATTTATGTTTTATAGGTTCCAAATTGTTTATTTCCCTTACCCATATTGGCTAATGCGATGTTTGGAGTAGTGTTCACATTAGTTGACTCAAATGTTTTAGGTGGTTTTGACAACTCGTGTGGGTAGATGCCCATAATATTTGAGGCATAGGTAAATGGTTGGAGGTAATTACCCTAAAAATACACATGGATGGTGAGCATAAATTGGATGATAGCATTGAGGCTTTAGGTTGAGAACTAAGGCTTGTCGTGCTGGATGCCATTATGCTAGGATCATTTTGGGGGACAGATATCATTATTCCTATGGAAATTGGTTGTTGAGCCAATATTGGTTATTATTTGAGGAAATATATCACTATACCTCCTCACTTTGGTATTTGAACTGAAAGGTGCCTTCGAGTAGGGGTATGTGGGACCATATTCTTTTGAATGGGATTTCCTTCAGGACATCAGTTACTTGGTTGATGGCACAAGCTGTCGGGTGACATTTGGATGTGGAACCTGAGGGTTCACTTGAGACTATATGATATTGGGGGATTCCTTGGGACATGGGCTATGGATTATCTCCTCATCAGTTTTCAAGTGTTAACTAATGTAGGTGATATCTTTCTGGTGACTGTTGAGCACTAAGGAATCTTATGTTTATTATATTCATGTTTTGTTGTATTATTTATTTCAGTTTACATAACTTCTTAATAACAAATGTAAGTTAAAAATATTTTAGTGGTGACCTAATAAGACTCATTATCACACCCTAAACAAGCCATTTGGGATGCATATAGACTTCATTCATTCGTTTTCAGGTAAAGTCCTATGATCATGAGTTATATATTTATGGTAGTTTATCATTGGGTGGATGGAAAGGTATCATTGGTTCTTTCCTCTATTGAAGTTAATTTTTAGTTTCTATTTTTTTCTTTTGTACTATAATTCTTGTGGAAATGTATATATTGATGGTATACCATGGTAAACCACATTATTTTATGCTTATTTTACTATATTACATGTATTACATACATGTTCTGGTTAATATCTATAATTGGCATATTTGGGTTATTTTTTTATTTATTCCACTACTATTGTAGTTTATTGCTTCCAATTTTCTGTGAAAATTATTGTTTAGGGTTATTATTTATTTTATTATTTTTATATTTTTATATTGAATTATTTTATCATCACCATAGTTTATAGTCTCCCTACTATCACCCATTTACATCCATGCTTTTATTTGGCACCCTTTGTCATATGGGGAGGTTCACCTAAGGCCCAGTAGAAATCCATCATATAGCATTATTTGAAAGTGGAATCTGAGTTTGGGAACTATAGTAATCACATCATAGTAAATATACCACAGTTTATAATAAGAAATATATCTCAAGAAATTAAATTCGAGACTAAGAACCCATTACCATAATTCCGAACTTCTACTAAAGAACTCTAATATCCTGTATAAAAAATAAATATCTTAATCACCTATTTTATAAAAACTTTAATGTCTATAAATTTTTATAAACATTACTTATAATTATTATCTAAATGTATATTTGTTATTTGTTATATATTTTTAATATCTTGAGTGTGTAATCTTGATCAAATTAAACATGTTTTGTAATAGAAGTGTTGTTATTCATTCTTAACCCAAATTTCGTCATTGAAAAATAATAAAAGGAATTGGAATTTATGTTTTATAATTATTTATAATGTAATAATTTAATTTAATACGTATTTTTGTATTTATTCAGACTAAAAAAGTTGAAGATGAAATTTTTTAATTTTTTAATGAAATAATGGAGTTGTCTTAATTAATGAGTTTAATGTTTATATTACCATTCTAAAAAAAAAAAAATTTACTTATTAATATAAAATATTAGGTTTCCAAAACTATCCTTGATAGATACTTATAGCTTTTTTCATATAGATTGTGAAACTGATCCAACTAGAATATGAGACTATCTTTGTGATAGAACATCTATGGAGGGGAATATTTTGTTATAATGTCATTATCAAATAATTATAATGAAATTTTTTAGATTTTATTAATGTGATGAATCAAATTTTGGATGATTTATAATAATAAGGTAAATTAAAAATCAACTTTTAATTATAAATAAATTGTGTTTCCTCTTAGTACATTTATTTTAGGTGGTTAGTTTTACAATGATCACGTATTTCTTTGTTACTTATATAATGAATAATTTATATTTATAGTATATAAATTATGATATAAATTAAATATATATTCAGTAATATCATTTCTTGAACCATCATTAAAATTTAGATGTGAAAAATTAAATTTTTCACTCATGGTGGTGGTAGTCTGCACACACACACAAGCAACGTTCTACTTTTTTATTAAATCGATTGGGAATACCTAATCATTATAACATAAATATAATAAAACTTTAGTATATTATTTATAATAATTTAATTATAAAAATATCATTATAATGGGTGTGTTGGGGGGATGATAAGGATAGATAAAGGAAGTTAAGGGTTAAGTAATACTTTTGTTGATAATTTTGATCTTTCCTTGAGGTATCCTTTGGAAATAAAGTAATTTAGGCACTTTATTGATGATAGAAGATGAAAATAATGTACAGGGTCTCCATAATAATTAAACTGTGTAGATATTAATGTTAATTTAAAACTAGGTGTGTGTGTATTAAAATTGGTGGTAGTGAACTTCTTTTATAGGTGAAAAACTTGCAGAAATATTTGAAAATGAATATTAAGTATGGGGTAAAAATGAAATTGTATAAGAGTTAGGTGAGTAGGGTGTATAAATTTAATTTGGACATGTAAGTATTAATTTAAAACATATAAATGTATTATATAAATTTTATGTTTTACAATCAATTTAGTAAAAATTGAGCCACATGAGATTACCAATTTTAACACTGATTAATCTTGATTAAAATTTACTCATTTTAATTTTTTTAGTACAAAAAATATAATATAGCCCTTATTATAAAAATTTAACATTAAGAATATGAATTTTTTATCCATTTAATCTAATTAAATTACATTATATGTTAAAATTAAATTTTAAATTTATAGAAATATAGTATTGAAAATAAATTGTTGAAAATGTTATTTTAATCATTAACTATTTTTAATCTTATTTAACATTGATTTCCAATTAAATTATTGTTTATTTTTTTATATATGTTTAAAAATTATATTAGAGTCTTTGTTTCAAAATAAATCTATTTAATTTAAAAATATATAATATTTAGAAAAGTATTATTCTTTGAAATTTAATTGTTTTATCGTGGTAACTAATATTTATATTGGTAAATTAATTTTATTCCTAAAAATAAAATTTTCCCATTTACCTAATTTGAAAAAGTATATTAAAAATATTAAAATAATTTTAGTTGATTTAATTTCTAAAAGTGATCAAAAAAATTTAATATAAGCATGCACATTACATAAAAACAATTTTAAGAAACATGTATCTTCTCACCAAAAAATAAATTCATTATTTTCCTAATAATAACTGTCACATGCATGTAACTTATTTTATTTTATATATTATTAATAATTTCTATTTAAATCATTATTTAACTATAATATAATCAACATCACTACAAATGAAATGAAAATTGTTTAAAAAATATTTTCACACCTAAAATGATTTTATTTGTTAATTTGTTATTCTAATTTAATTTTATCAATTAAATAGTATTAAAAAGAAAATTTATTTTAATTTATATATATATCATAATTTGGTAATCTATATATTTACCCACAAATTTATCAGCTATATTTAAATGGTTACATAATGTTTCATGATTCATTTTTTCATTATAGCCTTTAAAAAAGATTATTGAACATATTAGTTCTTAAAGAAAAAATATTCCTAAAAAATTTAATGGGTTGTAGTTTATGAAGATTATTTAATAAATGGTAGAAAATACTTAAAAACCTTCTCAAAAAATATTTATCACAACAAACTCTTTGAAATTATTCATCTATTATTGAAACTCGTCCATTGAAAAGTTTATAAACCTCTTCCTTTATATTTATAAGATTTGTGAGTGTGTTATATGAACTCATTTTTTTTAATTACTCTTCCATTTGATTAGAATATTATTCCTAATAATCCTTTTTATCAATATATTCCTTGGTATATGAGAACATAAATACAATAAACTTATCCTGAGAACTTTTTCAATTAATTATTAACTTCAGAATAAAATTCACTAAGTGAATCATTAAAATAATATTTCATACAGTTTGAAATTTTTTCACAATAGGAATATTATTTAATATATTTATCAAAATTTGTACCACTCTGATTACCTTTAGATAGGGGTTGTTCCACTTACTCTACCAAACACTTCCTTTTATTTCCTACCTCTTTAGTCTTCCAGTTTCTTTATTTCTTATCTGAGACTTCCAAATCTGTACTGATGGGTATTGAATCTGAGTTGTCCATGTGATAATCTTCTTAAAATATCTATAATATATACCTCATGTATATCATATAAAAATAAATTATAAAAAAAATTAGAATGTATCAGAGGAAATATTGTTCTTTTTTAAATTAGTAATTACAATAATGATATAATTAGATGGAACCATTTTTCTTATACCAATTATTGACTCCTAATGGACCTTATGGACCAACCTAAGAGGGGGTGAATCAAGTGGGAACTAATTTTACAAAAATCCAATTATTTATTTCTACCCTTTAAACCCCTTTGTAATTGATACCTTGTTTCTAGAGAAATTATATATGGTTCTTTTTATTTTTTAAATTATCATGACACAACCTCATGTAATGCATAAATATAAACAAGATTATCACAAGTTATTTTTCTAAGGTTCAACTTTGATGTTGGAAACATAATCCTTGTCGAGTAAAATTATAGTGAGCCATAGACTTTCTTCTATAGTCAAATCCCCAATTAAAATGAGTGCAAATGGATCATCCTGAAACATCTTCACACATATTTCATAGGTGGTGTTACCATATTTCATAGGTAATACACCTCTACTATGGATTAAACTAAATAGAACTGTATATTACATTCACAGTCTTTACCTCCCTATGGTACTCTAATCCCTTCCACCATATAAAATAGATCCAAATATGTCCAATAATATCTTGTACCCATAGAGATTATATACTTATTCAAATCAGAAATACTTTTTATAAAATTTATCTTCAAGAAAAGTGAATGCAACTCAACCTATGAATATATACAACTTTTAATTATTAATTGAATCGGTTATAATCAATTAACCTCAATTATTATTCTTAAAATATTAGGTGTAAAAAATATTCAAAAGAATACAACCTAGGATTAATATTTTCATATGATTCATCTCTCACAACTTCTATTTTTTATTTTTATACACTAAAGATTGTACTGGATTTATGTTCTTATTCATATTCATCTTTGACTGCTTTAGTTCTCTCAATTTCTTGGTTCTAGAACACTTCACAATAGTGGTCACTGCTCAGTTTTCTCACTTTATCTCATGAATGGATTGGTCAATTAATTTCATTCTTAATTTTCAAAACCTATAAATGGTATACATGTTGAATTTTATTTTTCCATCTAAAAAAAGTAATATAATTGAAAATCCACTTTGGTCTCCCATGATATACTTTTTCAACTCAAGGTATATTAAAAAGACATCCACATTTAATACTCCTCACTTATTAAAATGTGAAAGAATAAAATATTATTTTATTCTTCTCTTGTCTTGGATACTTATTCTTAAAATATTTTAATGTAATATCCACACATCAATCTCCACAACTATACAAGAATGTACAACACTCATTTCTACATCATGAAACTCATTCTTTGGGAAAATCCTATCCTTTTTTCTTTGTTACCATTGAACGATTGAATATCCTCATACTATACTCTTTGATGTATAGCTCATTTTTTTGATGTTTGTTCTACATTTCATCATAAAGGACCAATCAAGAACTTTTTATCTGGAAAAGGAGCATGATTTTATGGAAATTCATCATCATTATTCCTGAAAATAATATAAATTCATTTCTAGAATGAAGAAATATATATTTTTTAACTATTCATTAAATATTCCTCAATGAAAGTCTATATCGTGACTTGAATAATCTATGTGAAGTTAAGAACTATAAATCACAACTTTTGTATCATTATATTTAAATTTCTTCAAAATTAACAACTTTTGGAATGTTATATTTATAATTACATAGATCTGAATAGCCTTTACCGAGATCTTCGTAAACTTAAGAATCCTTTACATTGAGTTCAGTTTACTATTATTTAGTATTCATAGTTTTTTAGTTACCTTTATATAGGTCCTTAGATACCCTTATGTAATGCTCATTTCATCTTTCTTTGATCATACATTTCCATGGATTAAGTTTAGCTTCTCTCTTTCTTCTCGATCTCATATAACACTTCAATTTTAATTATTGGTATTGTTTATACCATGATCGAATAACTCTTTCATCATCCCAAACAATCTTTTTCTTAATAATATCAAATTGGGAAACTCATGTTTTTTCATCCATCCAAACATCAAAATCTTCCAAATTGTAGATGTGTTTTTTTAAGGACCTCTAAGTCTTACATATGAAAAGTTTTACATTAATATACTTATACTCAGAAAAATAAGTATTATGATCATGTCCATAATACTTACACACTTTCCTTTGTGTATAACTCTACATCACTTAATTTTACAAAGACATATTCTATAGTTAAATTATTTCAATCATGAATTATTCAATTTTTAGTAGAATCCAAAGTCAAACAATGATGTCTTGATTTAGTCAAAGACATATGACAAAATAGATTCATATGATGTTACTCAAAATCATATCATCACCTCAAATTCTTATTTTTCATCACCTAAAGTCTTATGATAATAGTGATTTCATACTCTATATTAAGAAAAGACTTATGTTTTGGACTTATCAATTATTTATATTAAACTCCAAAATTTCTAGACTAAATGAATTGACTTCAGGGGTTCTCCAAATCAACTCTAGAATTTATAAATCATCATCCAAGAGATTTAAAACACAAAAATAAGTATCGTTTTGATGAAATCACTCAATGATGGATTCTAAAACTTCATTTATCTTTTGTTCAAACATTGAACCTCTTATCTACGTGTTATTCATAGTTGTACAGACAATTTAGTAATAGGTTCAGTGGAAAACTCTTATATATTTAACTACTTCATTCAAATTAATGATGAAAATTATTCTTTACCTTGGATAGTAATTATAAACATTACAACTATCACATTAAATCATATGATTTAATGGTTTTCCAACTTGAATACTTCCAGGAAAGATCATAACACTATTACCCCTAAATCTATGGGTAGCCTATTCACATCATTTATAGGGTGTGGAACATCAATTCACCACCTGAGAAATTTACAATACCAAATGATAGAAAATACAAACAAACACCATTGGGAAAAAAATAAAAATTGGAAAAGAAATGAAAATATTTTAATGAAATTATGAAAAAAAAATTTGAAATAAGTTATATAAATATAGAGAGAATAAAATTAAGAAAAAATAGATAAATTTTCAATGATAGTTTTATAATAAATAAAAAAGAAATTTTTAATAGAAATAAATATGCCAATAAAATAATTTGGATACATTAATTAAAAAAATACATTACATATAAATAATGAGGAATAAAGGAATATATAAACCCAAAAGAGATACAATTAGGAAATAAATTTCATACCTTAGGTCTCACATTTATGTTTTGTCTATAAACTTCATGTCATATTAAATTCTTATTATATAAAATTACTCTAAAAATATGTAAAATTCATTTATTTTATAAATGAACATTTATTTCCATTATTAACTTTTTATTAACCATTAATTTTAAGTAAAATTCTTGAGGACATGTTTGTTCAAATAATTATGTGGTTATTTTAATATTAAGATATTGATCATTTTTATTTATTGATTTTTTTTATGTACATGACCATAATCAAAAATAGAATTATATAAATATATAGTATATGTAAGATATAGTAAAAAATCATTAAGGTAGAGGCAAAAAAAGAATGTATAACTCTCTTATAGGTGGTTGAACTGACCGTGTAAGGATGTCTTGAAGGGAGAGAGATATAAAGTATAAATCTAGTATAAATAGTTTATATCAATTTTATAGAAGAATAATAAAAATAATATTATTATAAAATATTTATTATTTATATAATAAAATATTATTTTAAAAATATACAAGTTAAAATAATAAAATGAAATGAATTATATATGAGACTTTCCTCTTCTTTTGGACTCCTTTATTTCTATGTACTGTACACCATAGGTTCTTTTTGTGTGGTAAAACTAGTGCTTCCTCAAGAAGATAAGGATAATTATGAAAGATAATATATATGGAATTTAGGTTATGAGAGTATTTTTAGAATTGTTTTTCTATGAGTATGAGATGAGGAATTTATACATGGTGGGGAAGGTTACTTTGAGATAAAATATTAAACATTAAACAACTAAATAACCAGATCTTAAAATAATGTTCCTTTGTGAGAAAATAAAAATATTTATTTAAAAAATATATATATACATGATTTTAAAACCCATAAAAAATAAAAACTAATTGCTTTAATAAATTATAAAATGGAAAGAGGAAAAAGATTCAAAAAAAATTTTAGGGGATAACATATGTTTTTAGACTTTATAAATTACTATATAAGACTAGTAATATAATATTTTTACTTTTAAATACTTTTTTTTAATTATTAAACATATTTTTGATTATTCAAGAAAATATTTATGTAATTATTTTATTATTACACAAAAATCAAGTAATAAAACATATTTTCTCTAGAAAAATTACTATTCACCTAAAATTCATGTCCTTCAAAAAAAAAAAAGTCAATATAGAATAACTTTGTTGTGATGATTCCAAATTTTCAATAAATTTTATAAAAATAAATATATTAATGAAGTGAATTCAATATTTAAATTTAATATAAAATATTAAGGTTAAATAAATAATGATAACACACATTAAAAAAATATTTACATTGATTCAGTATTATGAATTAAATAAATTTATTTATTACATTAAATATTTTTATGGTATTTTTATATTTATGTATTTTAATATATTCCATAATATAATTATTTAAAAATTTATCCTTAATAGTTAATTAACTAATCTATTTACTAGGTTACTATTCTAACGATCAGATTTCTAATGGATACCTTACCCATTTTGATATTAATTTTTATTTTTATAACTCTTTTTATACTTATTAAATCATACACATTTCATTCACTTAGTTTTATATTTAGGCATTTAATATATATTTTACAAAATGTCTACTTATTTCAAATCCATTTCTTTCTAATTACTATTGTGTTCATGGTGGTTGTATTTATTTTAGACCACGAACCTAAATATTTCTTAATTCTTGTAATTTTTATATATTTATTTTAATATTGTACAATAATTTTTATGGAATTATTTTTTTTTCATTTTCATGTTATATGATAATTAAACAAAATAATTATCATATTTTTATATATTCCATGAAATTTATTCATGGTATATTTTTATTCATGAATTTATGTTCTAAAAAGAATACTTATATTTAATGAAGTCATTAAAATAATAAGGGGAAATATTTATATATATTACAGTTTCATATCATATAAATAAAATATAAAAAATTAATTTTTTACCAATATTTATTGGGAATAAATATTTATAAATATACAAATACCAACTTTGGGATGTGACAGTGCTTGTGGGACTTCACCAACCTCAAAATATTTTATGTTTGATACCATCATTGGTATATATTAATTGATTTATTATAACGCCCACAAAATTTTTCTTAGCTGAAAGCTGATTTTCTCCCATCAAATGGGTGGAATGCCTGTATTTAAGGGGGAATAATATGAAAATACTTGTAGGCATAGACCTACGATGATAGGCATTGGGAGTATATAAGGAGAATTTGGGGAAATGTTATTGAGGATAATAAAAGTTGTTGGGAAGGTCCTATATCTAGAGATAGTCAATAGATGCCTTAATGTTTTCCCATATTATATTTCTAGGTTTCCTCATAAGTTATTAGTATAATTTTTAATCGAATCTCTTCCAAGGAAGATTTTGACATATCTTATTTTATACCATACGGTTCTAGGTGAAGTAAGAGAGTTAAAAAGTTTATTAGAGGATTTGGAGAATAAAGGATTCATCCGATAGAGCAGACTTCCTTGGGATAATCCAGTACTATTTATTAATAAATTTATTGGTATATTATGTTTTTGTGTCAATTATAGAAAGTTGGATCAAGTTACCATCATGAAAAAATTTCATCTTCCTAGAATTGAGGACTTTTTCAATCAACAAAATGATTCTAGAAGGTTTTCCATGATTTACTTGAGTTTAGTATACCATCAAATCAAGGTGAAGAAAGTGGTTTTGATGAAAATAGATTTTTGAATTGGTTAAAACCTCTATGATTATTTGAATATTTCATTTAGTCTTACTCAAAATATAATAGTTTTTAAGGAATTTATGAATAATGTCTTTAATTAATACTATAACTCATTTTAGATTTTATTTATTGATTAAATAAAGTTATACCATTGATAAAGGGATGACCATGAGTGAAATTTATATATTGTGTTGATCATTATGAGGGAGAATTTCCACTCTAAAAATTATTCAAATATATATTTTTATTAAAGTGGTAAAAATCCATGTTTATGTGAATTTTAAAATAAAATATTTGTTGACCCTGAGAAAATAAATGTGGTTATGTCTCAAAAACATCACAGAATGTGTTCGATATATAATGTTTTTAAGGATTATCTGGGTATTATCAATACTTAGTATAGGATTTATTATGTAACGACCCAAACTTTTACTAATGAAAATTATTCTTGATATGATTAAATGTATTATTATGTAAAATGGTTGTATAAACCATATGAACTTATTTGGGTTTATGTTTTTGGGATTTTAAAATACCATTAAGAATTTTTATCATTGCAAATATAGGTGTTGAACAACGATCACATGATTAGTATAAATATAGGGCCATAAAAAATCCAATTTACTCAGAAAAAGGAAGATATTTCCTCATACAGTAAAATTTCTCCATACAAAGCCCATTTTTTCAGAGCTCAGAAATGAGGTAGAATCACTAAAATTTACTCTCCACCAAGCCCAATTTAATACTCAACACATTAAGCTTTAATGGAACCGCCTATGGGAGAATTGGAAGTTGATAGAGATTGTCACCCGAGCGATGTTATCTGAGCCACCCAAAGAGTTGGTCACCATCGTACACTTTACCCATAGGTCATACATGGGTGTTATAAGGGGTTATGTAACAAGACCCTATCACTATTTTTATTTTCATAATTTTTCTATATAATAAAGAATATACATTCATTTTATTATTGTTACTTTGTAAATAGTTTTTAAATCACAAATAGTATTTTTATTTAATATTCAATGAAGAGATCTATTTTTATTATTTAATGGATTTTTTAAATTGAATAAAATTTTAATAAAATATTATTACTAAATTTATTTTTATTAAATACAAATTACCTTATAGTTTTTATGACTACAATTGTAATTTTTATTTAGGTTTGAAAACTGTTTTTTGTCAAAACACATGAATTTTATATAAATGTGAGTTTTAATTTTAAAAGTAAAAATTCACATATTTAGAAAATTATTTAGATAAAATGAATATTATTTTTTGAATCAGGACATTCAAATTATCCAATGGTGAATTTTAAATAATTTTCTGAGACAATCAAATTTTTGGGTAAAAATTAAATATCGTTTAAATATATAATGTGTTTTATGAAATCATAAAGACCCAATAGTGATGTAATAAAATACTATAAATGGGTTATTAAGAAAATATATTTTTTAACTTTAAAATAATGTGATTTTAAGTTCTTTTGATTTATTTTACAAATCCTAAGTGAACCCTCCAAGACTTAGAAAACATTTTAAAATTTTAAAATGATTTCCTTAAGAGTGTGACTCACCTCCATATAATCAATTCTAATATTTTAATAAGTTCGGACATTGAACTTATAAAATATTTTTATCCAATCCGATTTTGCAAAAAAAAACATGGTTAAAAACCATGGGATGGTTTTTTGTTTTTATTAGTTTAATGTGTGGTGTCCAAAACCTAAATAAAAAATAATTCCCTCTCTTTTCCTATATAAACCCACTCAATCTCCCATTACACTTCACTAAAACCATTTAGAGATCAACTAAACCATTCCTTACTCTCTCTATAATCCTCCCAAGCCACCCAAATCTCCCATGAATCCCCTCTCACGCCTCTCCCATGCCTTTGGGGTCACACTTCCATGTAATGGATTTCTTCCTTTCTCATTTTTTCCTAATTTATTTATCTTATTATGCCTATTTATTTTCAAATAAAAATTTTAGGGTATGATTTAGAACCTCCCCTATACTGACCTCATTATTTTTTTATGATTATATAACCCTTTATCTCTCATTTATGCCTCACATGTACACCCATTACCATGCCGAAATTCCCAAGGGGATTTATTTCTCCTCATTTACATTCAAGAAATTCTTTTAGATTATGCATTTAAATTCCATTAAATATGTTGCAAAATGTATCTATATTACCCCCTTAGTGTCCATTTCATTTAAATATGATAATATATCCCTTTCTCTCTCAAAAACTATTTTTATTAATTCTTACGTCACATTGTAATGCTGCCAAATTTTCACCGCGATTTTCCAAGACAAAGTCATTGTGTAGTGAGTACCATGAAAATTATATATTAAGGGTATTCGTATTTACCAACATTTAATTATATATTTTATATTTTTATGAATTATTTCCACATTCCATTATTTTTTAATAAATTATTATTTTCAATGATTCCATTTTGTATGATTCTTGTGGCACACTTATGCATGAAATGAAATGATTAAGATGGGTGTGCCCTGATAGAACTCTAATGAATTGGGTAATGATTAGTATGATGATAAGTCATGTTAAATAAGGGTTTATTCATTTTAATATAAGTAAAATTAGGTTTTAATCATTCTAATTCAAGTGAAATTAGTGTTTGTTGAAGCTCCATGTGCAATGAGCTTTGACTCATGGTAAAATCATGTTAAATGTTGTTGATACATTTCCATGTTATGATAATCATGCTATATCATGTCATTTTTTCATGTTTCTATTGTTATCCATTGATATGCCTATTTACTAACATGTACTATATTCTAAATGTTATTTCTTTTTTAATCCCATGTTGGTCTTTATACCTCACCCTTTTCTTATGCATGTCCTCAAGTTATCCCATGCAATGCTAGGTAGGAAGGAATGATATGGTCATGTAAAAAAAGTTTTCAATAATGATATAGGGTTTTATGTTCTAAGTTGTTGTGTAATGTTCCTAATTACCTAATACACTAGACCTCTAAATCCTCAGAGTTTTATTAAGTGAAATTTATGTAATAAATCAGGTTTAAGTGAATAATAAAGAGAAGGGTTGTTATAGTTGGTATCAAAGGATAGGATTTGTTATTTTTGGGATTAGGATTAGAGAAACCTAGTGAGAGACTTGGGGATAAGACTAAGTATAATAAAAACATCCCTAAATTTTCATGAGTATAGAGTAAGTGGTTTATCGAGAAAATACATCCCTATCTGGATTCGAACAAGTGGAGGTGGCTCTGGCACATATGTATCTAGGGGTAAAACCTGGAAACACCACTTTGATCTAGACTTTAACGGGAACTGGTACACGACAATGGGCCTTGCTGAACTCTTGGTTCAACACTCCTAGGGTATATTCTTTGGTAAATTCATTAGATTAGTATGAACCATTATTAAGGGAATAAAAAAATTCCCCTAAGAATATATATTGGGAATTATATCATGGATAATGTACATTTAAGCCTATAAATTCATAAGCTAAGAGAATAAATGTAATTTATAAGTTACCCCTTTTTTCATCAGATTACCCTTTATGTGTTTAATCATATATAATACCTATCCCTTAGTCAATAATGTATAATGTAGAACTAGAATAAAAAAGTTAAAGGTAGGGTTATCATCCATAGTTCTACGCATTCATTTATATCATGAAAGTTTAGTAGAACAATCCCAACACCACCACATATCATCAAAGTAGAGATGTCGGTGAGAACATAAAATGTGGAAATTATTGCATCCCATGAATATAAGTTCTCTCCTATCATAATTTATGGATTGAACTTCCCATTGAACCTCATCATACTCCCTATAGTGGAATCTGATGAAATTTTTGGCATGTGTTGTATTTCTCTACATATATCCAACATAAATTTATGTGAGAGGGAAAGCACTCTCTATATGGGGAATCGACCATTATTTCTATATAAGTGAAAGAAGGATGATGAATCTTCTATAGCACCATCATCTCAAGCATGGATATTAATGCCCTATAAGAATGTCTATCTTGATAAGATGATTGAGTCTAAAGAAGCAACTTTCCTTGAACACAAGCCTATTGTGATGGTATTCACTGAAGTATTTTCTGAGTAATTTTATGGTCTTCCTCCTTAAAGAAATGTTGAATTCTCAATTGATATTATACCTGGGGTATTACCAATATCCAAGAATCTATAAAGAATGGTTGTTATGGAGCATGATGAGTGAAAGAAAAAACAATAGGATAATCTAGATAAATTGTTCATACACCCAAGTGCTTCACTATTGGGTTCACCAATCCTCATTGTCAATAAGAAGGATGGGTCAATGTGCCATTGAATTGATAATCGCAAGTCCAACAAAATCACAATAAAGAAAAAGTATCCGCTGCCCCGAATTGATGACTTGTTCAATCAGATATATAGAGAACAAGACATATCCAAGGTGTATTTACATTCATGATATTAACAAGTGTGGGTGAAGAAGGAGGATATCCTAAGAACTTCTTTTCATACAAGGTAAAGGAACTATGAATTCATTGTAATGCCTTTAGGACTAACAAATTCTCCATAAATATTCATGAATGTGATGAATAGATTATTTAGAGATTACCTCACTGAACTTGTGGTACTCTTTATAGACTATATTATAATATACAATAAAACCAAGGAGGAGCATGAGGAGCATCTAATCACTATACTATATACCTTGATAAAGGAGAAGATCTATGCAAATTATAGCTAGTGTGAGTTTTAGTTAAAGGAGATCTTATTCTTGGGTCATATAACCCCAAGCAATGGGATATCTTTGGATCCCTCCAAGACAAATGCAATTGTAGGATGGTTGAGGAAAACATCTGTGACATACATCCTTAGCATCCAGGGTTTTGATGGATATTATCACCGGTTTTTGAGAAATTTCTCACAATTCTCAAAACCTCTTACCAAGCTAACTCATAAGGGAGTAAAGTTTTCTTGGAGTGATGAATTCAAAGAGAGCTTTATGGAGTTGAAAATGAGTCTTATCACTGCACTCATGCTCACGCTACCCACAAGTGGAGAACTTTTCATGTTATTAAGTGACTATTCAAATAATGGAATGTGTTGTGTGTTGATTAAAAAGGAAAAATTCATTGCCTATGCTTCAAAGAAATTTAAATTTCATGAGAAAAACTATACAACACATGATCTGGATTTGGCTGCAGTAATCTTCACTTTGAAAATTTGGAAGCATTACCTCTTTGGGGAGAAGTTTGAAATATATATAGTTCACAAAATCCTCAAGTATATATTCACATAGAAAGAGTTTAACATATAACAATGAAGATGGTTAGAGATGATCAATGACTATGACTCCTCAATCCATTACCAACTAGGGAAAGAGAAAAAGGTGGAGGATTCTCTAAGTAGAAAGGACCCAATGATTCTATCATTGATGAGAATTGAAAAGGATCCAATATTCTTATATTTTATTGAGATAGACATGGGAATCATAAAGAAGGGAACATAATCAATCCTTTCAAAAATGATTTCTCAACCACATATTTTGGAAAGGTTAAAGGATGCTCAAAATAATGATGTGGGAATTCAGAAGAAAGTGTGAACTATCAAAAAAGGTAAATCCTCGGAGTTAAATGTTAATGAATAATGGATTGTGAGATTTCTGATGTGACTATGCATTCAATCAAATCTGGATTTATGGAATGAACTTTTGGATGATGCACATAGTTCAAATTTCTCCATTCACCTAGGAAACACAAAGGTGTATAGAGATCTTTGAAACATTATTGGTGGGATAACATGAAGATGGATATCTTTGAGTATGCATCAATGTTCCTGGTATGTTAGCAGGTGAAGACTGAGAGGAAGAAGTCTGAGGTGATGATACAACTATTACCCATACCAACATGGTAATGGGAGAAAATTCCCATATAATATTTCACCAGGCATCTGAAAACATAAAAAAGAAAACAATGTTATCTAGGTTATTGTGTATCATCTTAAAAATATTTCACACTTCATTAAAATTAAAGAGTATTTTTCATTTGATCAATTGACGTGAATATATATTAGAGAAGTGGTAAGGCTTCATGGAGTACCAATATTTATTGTATCCGATTGAGATCCATGATTCACCTCAAAGTTCGAGAAGAGTTTTCAACATGTGATGAATACTGAGCTGAACATAATTATGGATTATCATCCTCAAATTGGTGTCCAATGTAAGAAAACTATCCAAACACTTGAGGACGTGTTGAGAGCATGCTCAATGGACTTCAAAGGAGGATGGGATCAGCATCTTCCACTAGTTGAGTTCTCTTACAATAACAATTTCCACTCAAGAATCCAAATGGCTCTTTATGCATCCCTTTATAAGAAGATGTGTAGAACACAGGCATGTTGAGATGATGTTGGGAGCGAAAACTCTTAGGTCTAGAAATGGTCTGAGAAATGGTGGAGAAGGTTAAGACCATCTATCATCACATTAAAGGTGCTCAGAGTCAAAAAAGAGCTATGTTAATAATCATCGGCGAGACCTAGAGTTTGATGTAATGGAAATGGTATTCCCCCATATATTTTCGTGGAGGACAGTTATGATATTTTTGAATAATGTAAAGCGTAGTACAAGGTACATCGGCCCTTTTGATATCCTTGATCACATTGGAGCATTGGCCTATTGACTGGCACTCCCACATAACCTATCTCAAGTACATAGTGTATTCCATGTATCACTCTTGAGAAAGTACATACCTGGCCCATTGCATGTACTCAATCAGGAGGTGGTACCATTAGATAATGACCTCTCTTATAAAGATAAGTTGGTAAAGATCTTAGATTATAGGGAAACTTTTCTACAAAATAAGACAATTCCCCTCGTCAAGGTGTTGTGGTGAAACCACAAGTTTGAAGAAGCAATGTCGTAATCAGAGGAAGTGATGAAGTAGAGTTACCCTCCTCTATTTTAGTGTGGTAAAAGAAAATTTCAAGGGAGAAATTTCATAAGGGGGGAATATTGTAACGATCCAATGTTTTACTAATGAAAATTACTCTTGATCGAATTAAATGTATTATTATGTAAAATGCTTATATAAAATGTGTACACTTATTTGGTTTTATATTTTTGGATTTTGAAATACCATTACGAATTGTTATCATTTCTAATATAGTTTTTAAACAGTGATCACATGAATAGTATAAATATAGAGCTTTAACAAATCCCATTCAGTTAGACAAATGAAGATATGATCTCATCTAGTAGAATTGATTTACACGAAGCACATTTTTTGTAGATTGGATAGCAGGTAGCGTCATTGGGATTCACTCTTGACCAGTCCCAAGATGATCTTCAACACATTAAGCTTGAATGGACCAGCCTATAGGAGAACTAGAAGTTGATAGAGATTACCACCCAAGTGATATTATCTGAGCCACCCCAATAGTCTGTCACCAGCACACACCTTACCCTTAGGTCATATGCGGGTTTTATAATGGATTATGTAACAATACCCAAGCACTAGGATTATGTGCATTAGTTTGGTATATAATAAATAGTATACATTCATTTTATTATTGTTACTTTGTAAATAGTTTTTAAAGCACAAATAGTATTTTTAGTTAATATTAAATTAAGAGATCTATTTTGATGAATTAATGGGTTTTTTAAATTAAATAAAATTTTAATAAAATTTTATTAAGAAATTAATTTTTATAAAATATAAATTATTGTATGATTTTTATAAATACAATTGTAATTTTTATTAAGGTTTGAAAGCTATTTTTGTCAAAACCCATGAATTTTTATAAATGTCAGTTTTTATTTTAAAAGTAAAAATTAAAATATTTATAAAATTATTTAGATAAAATAAAAATTATTTTTGGAATCTAGAAATAAAAATTATCCAATGTTTAATTTTTCATAATTTTCTGAGATAACTGAATTTTTGGGTAAAAATTATAGACCGTTTAAATATATAATGTGATTTATGACATCATAATGACCCAATATTTATGTAATAAAATACTATAAATGGGGTGTTCAGACAATATATAATTTACCTTTAAACCAATGTGATTTTTGGTTTGTTTGATTTATTTTACAAAGCCTCAGTGGACCCTCCAAAACTTATAAAACTTTTGAAAATTTTAAAATGATTTCTTTGAGAGTGTGACTCACCTCCACATAAGCAGGCCTAGTATTTTAATAATTTAGGCCATTGTAATTATAACATAATGTTTCCCACTCTGATTTGGAAAAAATATTGGGCAAAAACCATGGTATGGTTTGTGTTTTTGATTAGTATAATGTGTGGTGTCCAAAACCTAAATAATAAATAATTCCCTCTCTTTTTCTATATAAATCCACTCAATCTCCCATTAATCTTCAATCATACCATTTTGAGCTTAACCAACCCCTGACCTCCTCTCTCTAGAATCCTCCCAAGATTCCCCAAGATCCAATTAATCCCTTATAAAGCCTCTTCCAATCCTTTGGGATCACACATCCAAGTAAAGTATTTCTGCTTTCTCTTTTTTGTCCTAATTTCCTTATATTTTTATGCCCTTTTATTTTTAATTAAAAATGTTGTGGTATTATTTCCCACCTACCCTATACTTACATCCTTATTTTTTAATGATTATAGACCCCTTTATCTCTCATTAATTCCTCCCATGAACACCATTTACCATACCGAAATTCAGTAAGGGATTTCTCTCTCCTTATTTACAATCAAGCAATTATTTTATATTATGCATCTAAATTCCATTAAATATGTTAGGAAATGTATTTATATGACCCCCTTACTATACATTTTATATAAATATGATGAGATACCCCTTTCCCTCTCATCAACCATTTTTATGAATTCATATGTCCCGCGATTATGCTTCCAAATTTGCACGATGCTTTTTTAAGCCAATGCCATTTTGTATTGAATACCATGCCCATTTCTCTATCAAGTGTATTCATCTTTATGAACATTTAATTATCAATTTTGTATTTTTAGGTATTTACTCAAAATTCATTTGTCTTGGAATAAATGATGATGTTGAATGATTCTATGTTATATGATTCTTGTGGCACACTTATGCATGAAATGAAATGATTAAGAGGGGTGCACCCTGATAGTGCTCAAATGCATTGGGTAAAGATTGGTATCACGTTATGTCAAGTGCAGTGAGGGTTTACTCATTCTAATTTGAGTGCAATGATTTTTTAATCATTATAATTCATGTGCAATGAGGTTTTACTCATGCTTCATGTGTAATGAGCCTTGGCTCATGAAAAAATCATGTTAAATGTTGTTTCCACAATTCCATGTTATGATAATCATGCTCTATCATGAATTTATGTTGAGGGTTCTATTTTTCTCCATTTATATTTCTATTTCATAACATGTACTATATTCTTCATATTATGACTTTTTTACTCCCTTACTGGGCTTTATAGCTCACCCTTTTCTTATGCATGTCCTCAGGTTATCCCATACAATGCTAGGTACGAAGGAATGTTCTGGTCATGTAAAAAAAAGATTTCAATAAAGAATTTGGGTTTTATGTTCTAAGTTTTCATGTAATGTTCCTAATTTCCCAATACACTAGACCACTCGATCCTCAAAGTTTTATTAAGTTCAATTTTATTTAATAAATCATGTTTATGTGTGTAATAAAGATAAGGGTTGTTATATATTACATTTAACATTTTCAATGATGGATTTAATTGAAAAGGATTTCCTATTATTATGGACTCAAAAATTTCAGATATATTATAGGGAGTTGAACGCTATGTTTAAATTGGAACATTTTCTTAGATTGAGATGACCCAACTGTAGAATATATATATATATATATATATATTATTATTTTACATGATTATCCATTACAAATAATAATAAATCACACTCCTATAATGTAACATGATGACTCTAGTGACCCATATTATCTGGTTATTTTACTAAATTGTCATGATATAAAAGGGATCTCCCCCAGGGGACTAAATACATACAAGATTCATATATTTCTTTTAAAATCATTAAATAAAACTATTAAATTCTACTAAGACTTTACTATTTTATATAGTATGTTACTAAAATCATTTATAGATCAATTATTGGTACCCTAGTGAAATTAAAATATAGTAAAGAGTGAACTATGATGCTTAGTAAATGAAAGTGTACACTAGAAGCTATCACAAAATAAGTATGCATGAATTATATAGAAATTATAAAAAAACAATAAAATATTTCTTCAAAATAATATCATAAAAGGGTAATATATCTGTGGATAACATAGGAATATAAATAATATAATTTATAATTGTAGAGTTCAAACCCCAGTAAGCTCAGATCTGGTATCATGATACTATTACATTGGAATAATATATAAGGAAACACATCCTGAATGATTGATCAGTTTAGTTTTTGTGGAAAATCCCTCAAGGTAACATGGTAGTGTTTTTTGGGTTCATTTTTTTATTGAGAAATTAGGTTTTTGAGGTCATTTTTTGAAGTTACAAATATATTTTTGACATGTAATATTGAAAAACATATAAAAATTGACTTTATAATCTAGATGTGGTATAGAAAATTTTATATACATGGTGGAACTGTTTCCCCATGTTTTAAAAAATTTTGGTTCCAAAATATAGAGAATGGATCAATCATTGTAAAAGTTTCATTTACATGAATTCCTCATAAAAATATGGAAAATGCATGAATTTCATGAATATTAGAGTATCGTGAACGTTTTGATATTTAAAAATAAATCTGGTGTCGCAAAGGTCTAAAGATTTATTAATGCTTAATGAAAAGATTGTGATTCTCCGCAAATATGAGAAGATTCACGAATGCATAATGAAAAGACTATGATTATTTGTAACTAAAATAAACTATGTGGATGGTGAAAAGGTGATGATGAGGATGGAAGCTTCCATAATGGGAGGAAATGCATATAAATATTCTTCTACCCCCTCATTCAGAGTGGGACAGATTTAATAAAAATTCAAAGGCTCTGAATTCAGAAAACTTGTTCTTGAGAAAAAGTTTGTGAGGAAATGATTTTTCCAAAGTCTATGAAATCTAACTAAAAGTGTTGAAGTTTATAAAGTCTATATAAGCTGACAGACAGTTGTGATCTTCATAAAAGTGTTGAGCTTCATGAAAGTTTTGAGCTTCATAAAAGATACATGAACTTTCTTGAAAGGAATGATATTCACAAAGGTTGTATGTGATTCATGAAAGGAATGATCTTTATGAAGGATGTTTAAACTTCATGAAAGATGTGAGCTCCATGAAAATTGAAAGTATTCAGAATGGATTTCCTAATAAAATTGTGGTAATGTAGTATTCATCAAGTGGATGAAAGTGGGACTTCAATATAGAATATATCTACAACTGAGGATGTATTAATTATTACTAATGAAGGGACCTAAATGTTTATAAAATTAGTGTGAATCATTCCACATAATTGAGAAAAGAAATATAGATAATGTGATTCTTTCCACCCACAGTGATCTATACAAGAATTATTGAGGGATTGACCCTTGGGAAGTAGTGAGCTATCCATAAACATTGTAAAGGTTGTGAGTGTGGTCATAAAATTGATCTATACCAAACATTATTTGTTAGTTAACCTTAGTGTATTCTCTACATCACCACATTATTTTTGTATGATTCTTTGACATATCCTAGTGAGGGTGAACCAATTAAAATTTTTGTGTCTCATGCATGCTTTCATTTCAGTTTATTAATTTTTACAGGAAATGGTGATAATAATGTTTTGTTTAATGATGAAACAATATCTTAAGGGGAAGTTGTTTTAATATGTAATACCCTAATCCCCCCCCCCCCGCCCCACTTAGGAAATTTTACCTAGTTTTAATAAAAATTGGTATCATATCTAATGGTTAATTTTAGTGTTTATCCCCAAGGGGCCTCAATAGAGGTAGTAAATCATAAAGGTATTCCAATATTTAAAGGAAAAAAATTAAATTATGCATTAATTATATGTAGAAAATCTTTCAATCAATAGTTATGGATGTGTTTAGCTATTAAATGTATGGTATTTCAACTAGTATAGAAAGATTTATTTTATTAGAATATGAATATAAATAAATGGATGTTGATGCTAAAGGAATCAATGTTTTAGGTGGATCCATATCCAATGCAATCTATAAAATGGTGAAGTCATGTAAAACATTAAATTGTATGGGCGAAAAGTTTATAAATATATTTAAGGGAGACTCAAAAGTCAAAAAAAAAAATTTTGTAAGTTATATGAAACAAGTATGAGGATATGAGAATGCACAATAATGACTATATAGATTCATTATTTTAACATATGTATGTTAATATGGAATCCATGTGTGGTATCAAATAAATTATTTAATATATAAATATCATTAAGTGCATCTTGAGATGACTTCCACCTCAGTTCAATTTGAATGTTTCTGTTTCGGAAGATAAATATCTAAAGGACATGAAATTAGATAGTAAACACAATACTCTTGTTGAATATGATATGAGAAATGGTGATAATGAGTCTGTGGAAAAAAGAAAAGTAAAAATAGGTGGAATTAAAGAACATGAAGATTCACACCATTGAAAATAAATATAAATAGTAATATATGGATGAGGTAGTGAAATTCATTTCCTCAAATCAAAAAAAAAGTACATTTCAAAGGGAAACTCCCACATGCATGATATTAATGTGAAAATGTTGTACATCTTGTAGCAGGGTTCCCCAAGAAGATTCAAGAAGATTAGGAGGATGAAGTTGAAATTACCATGAATTATTTATATTGATGTGAAGTGTAAGAAAAAGTTTAAGATAAATTTCTTCAAAATGAAGAATATCCTTTCATAAGAAAATTCTAGTTTAGAAGAAGTTGAGGTTAAAGAGATGGAGAAAAGAAAAGATCTTATAGAAACTGTGATGGTGGTAGTTATAGGTAGCTCATAGAAAATGGAATAAACTGTAAGTGATAAATAAGTGGTTGAATGAAGAGATTATATGCAGGCTATATTAGAATCAACTCTTGATGAGGTAGATGATTGGAGAGTAAATACGAATAAATCCAGCAAGGTTGTTCACGACATCAAACTCTCTATATAGAAATAGGATGAAGAGAAGTCTAAGATGATGGAAGAAATTGAAAATATTCACTACTGGAAACATCACTTATTCCCTTGGTTGGGAAGCATGGGTAAAGCCCATAAAACCATAGTTATAGTGTATACACTTGGTTCCATGAATTGTGGCCTCCATAGGTGTTAGTATATATCTATACCCACAGTTTCTATAGAAACTGTGGGTATAGCCCTAGATATTTCCACAATACCCATGGTTTTAGGTAAACTGTGGGCATATATTTATACCAACGGTTTATAAAACCATGGGTATAGTTTATTTCACTATACATAATATACTCATGGTTTATTGAACTGTGGGTAAAAATTCTTATCTCAAAAAGGTAGTAGTAGCCTTCCGTCCATCCTAAACCTGTAAAAAAATTAAGATCCACAAATAATCCCCAATACATGGTAGATACCATGAGTGAATGGAAATAGTTGAAAAACCAACTTGTACATGAATTAATTTACATATAAACATGGGTCAAAAAACCTATTCAACCTATCAACATGAACAATTTGGACCAAAACTCATTCTAGTTGAGCCTATTTTTGTTGTCTAATAAAATATATCATGTGTTTATTGATTTATAATTTAATTACATCCCATAATACATGATTCTAGTGTTAGAACTATCCATATAGAATTTCAAAACTAGTCTATACCCACCTACACTAGGTTTTACCCAGATCCAGGAATCTCGGTTCCAAATAGAGTATGATGTGACCACTCTTATTTAATAACATTGTATCATAATGTGAACATAGTCAACCATAGTTCACTATCAACTATTTCATTAAATAATCAAGTGGTTTGAAACATATTATTTATTTTGAATGTTATACTTATATTGTGCTCTTGAGTAAATCTGAAAGAAAAAACTACTAATAACCAAAAACTCCAATTGAGAAAATACAATTTCATTGAGAATATCCTACACATTAATGAGAAACTATTGTATGAAATCACATAATCATTTAAAAATAATCAAGTTGTTGTGCTAGTATAATTGAATGATCCAAATAGCAGTGTTTAATAATTATGGATGTAAAAAAAGAAACGGGTATCTCAATACACTAATTTTATACCCACCTAGAGGATGATAAATAAATTCTAGAACTCAACCCATAATAGTAGTTTATTTTATCTCCATCACTAAACTTTTGAACAAGTATATACAATAATAATATTAGAGTGATATATTTAGTTGATTTATGGTCATATTAGTGCTTGGAGTGGATTAATGGTGATTTGAAGTGAAATAATTGAAATAAAATTGGACTAAAACCTATGGGAGGTCAATGAAAGTTTTACTGAGAGTTTCAAACCAAACAATATAGTGTATGATAGAGTATTTTTTGGCACGAACATATTTTTATAGTTTACATGGTATGGATTCTAATCATCAACTCCAATAATGTACAATATCTAATGATTCTATATTACATAATAAAAATGGTTATCGATATGAATTTCCATTATTAGTCCCAAGGAATTACCATTTAATCACATGTTATGCCCTCAGAATTTATAGAATCAATATATATTGCATGGTCTCCCACATATCCTCATTCTAAATTCAAATGTCCTCAATCCTTATACTTAGGAATTCAAAATTCATTCCTAGACATTCCTAATCCCTCTCTAGTTATTCCATGTTTCCTAGGACCTCCCATGGTTCAAATATAGTAATGACCTCGTTAGACTCAAATATAGGAATCAATTGGATAGACTAAGGTGGATGGGATACACCCATGGGATAGCATAAGTTTCTATGAATCAAGGAATCACCACTTGGTTATGATTGCACCCCCAAATAATTAGTTAAAATAGCAGTGGAAAATAAATAAAATTTCTGCATGAAACAATTGTATGTCGAACGTCCACACCAATGAAAAAGAAAATAAATAGAAGAAACATGGTATAAAGGTAGAAAAAAATGAAACCCACTAATTAATCCCTCCACTACATTAATCTCCCTCCCTAGGAAATAAAACAATGTAGCTGCCTCCAATGCCCTTCGGGACCCCTACAAAGAATATAACTACCCTCTATACATAGAAAAAGGTAACAGTCCTATGTGGAAAATGAAATAAATAAAATAAAATAAAAATTAAACTACAACATACCTATCTTTTATGACTATACAAGTCACCTCCCAGCATATAATAACGACACCACCCCATGGGTCAAAACATGTTCATCTAATAAGGGGGAAACATATTAGATTAGTTAAAGAAGATTTGATTCCATCTATTTTTTTGTTGTTCTAATCTAGTATGGATGTTTATTGGTTATGTTATATATAGTATTTTTTTGATAATGGTTATTTCAATTTAGTCCATTTCACATTACTCTAGTTTGGTAAACATCATTTTATTTATTTATTTCATGCCAATTCCAATTGATTATGTTCAATTCAATTTAGTTAGGTTTTGTTTTAGTTATGAATTTTCAATGTATGATTCATTTTATGTTTTTTCAATTCATTTTAGTTTGTATTTAATTATCATAAACTAGTAAATGTTCGTTCGGTTTAGTTTAATATAAGTTTTATTGGGAAATTTTCATTAGATTTATTTTGTATTGTTTTTATTTATATTAGTTTGATCAATTTCATTCATTTGGGTTCTAATAAATTAATTTTGATTATAAATAGTTCAAATCAGTTAACTTGTTTAGTTTTGTTCTTCTTAGTTGTGGTCTTATTAGATTGAATTCATTATATTTTTTCCAATTTTATTCATAATTTATAGTATCATATTTGTTCAAGTTAGATTATTTTGACTTGGTATAATTTAGTTTCATCCAATTTTTTTCTATTTGAATTCGATTTTATTGATTTTGACTACTATAGATCTATTTAGTTTTATCTAATTTTCATTTATACAATTAAGGTTTTCTTAGACTTGTGAATGAATTTTCATAATATTTGATTCTATTTTTTTTAGTTTTATTCTATTCCTTGTGGGTTTTCTTAGTTCCTCTTTATTTAGTTCCACTAATTTTGTTTTTAATCTTCTTAATCTTGTTTGGTTTTGTTTCATGTGGTTCATCTTGGTTCATTATGTTTGATGCTATCCTAATTGAGGTAGTTCATGAGAGGTCTAAATGTATTGTACTAGTTATGTATGATTCTATTTAGAATAACATGATATGCATTATTTTAGATCTAGTTAGTTTTAATTAATCTATTTGGTATAATATAATTTAATTTATTCTAGGATTATTTAGCAATTTATAGTCTTACTCTTTAAGGGTAAATAAAATTTAGATTATTTTGGTTTTTCAAACTTATATAATGTTTTATTTCATTCAATTTAGTATAATTCAATGTATATCAATTTTATATAGGTTAGTTTTTTTTCTTCAAGCTTATTTGGGAAAATTATTCTAATAAATCTATATCACTTTTTAATACAAAAACAAGGTGTGAAATATAATGAATCAATGATTATTTATACTTAAAGTCCGTTTCATAACAGAACCTACCTCAAACTCAAGGCGACCTTCTTATAAAGATGAAATCTTGAATCTTCCCTTTACTGCTTGCATACATATGCACTTTTAGGTGTATATATATATATATAAGGACACCAAGCTTCTATATACATATTTTCATGGCCAAATGTGTACAAGGGGATCCTTATATTTATACTTTTACTTGAATATACCCATTTACCTTACATAATTATGAATTTTTCATATATATACATAAGAAGATCTAGCCCCAATATATATATTCATACCTACATGAGTGTATATATATATATGGGAACTTATATATGTATATTACTATCTATACATACATGTACAACTTTCCTTTGACAACCAAAACTAGAAACCACTACAGTGGGTCCAAAATACTCTATAAAAGCATTGAAAACCCAAAACCCCAAAACCCCTAAATTAAAAAAACATAGAGAATTGAAATGGAACAAAACATAATGAAACCCATGCGTAACCGACTTCCCTTGATGACGGTGGCTAGAACTGACCTCAATGGGACCCAAGATCCCTAAACATCAAGAACTGACCAAAAGTAAAACCCCCAAAATGAGTTATGGTTTAGTTGTAGTGATCAGAAATCAAATGAACAGTAAATAGGAAACCACACACATCACATAAGTCAATATTTTATAAAGAAAACACATGATAAAGAAAACCATAATCCTTCAAGAATTTCATCATCAAGAAACAAAATAGGAACACCCAATAACATAGTGTCCCTAAACATAAAAATATTATTAAGAGGATTATAGAACAGATCCCACCTAGAAAATCCTATTGAAAAAATTGACTTAAAGATACTCAAACATCAAAAAATGATAACATGAAATATTATGCTACATGGAATTCATATATAGAGTATACTAACTCATTATTTTTTTAAAATGTAATAAGGAAAACTGTATTTCAAAACATATAAAGCATATCATAATTTTATTTATAAAAAATATATAATGGAAAATAATAATATATTAAGACAAACAAAGATATCATTCATTTTTGTAAATTGGGTTTTTAATTTGAAATATATATTTATAAGTGAAATTACTTGGGTATATACCCAAAATTGGGTATATTACTATACATTTCAGGGAGATACAACATTACATGGGATAGCTACTAGATGAAGGACATTCCCATTTATTCATGAACATTTCAGTGGATGTGATGGATAATAAATCAATAAAATATTAAAAAATTATAGTCTATTATTTATTATCTATCACATCCAGAAAAATAAATTGGAAAGTCCTCCATTAATATTAATGAATATCAACAGCACATATTATTCAAAAAACGATAGCATATAACAGTTAAAAGAACATTAAATGGGAAGTGTATAATATTAGACACTATTAAACAACAATGTATAATATATTATTATATCATATATCATCTGATATGTATTTATTATGTTGATATGTTGTATTTATTTATGGTCCTTAAATTAAAATCTATACTAAAAACTTTACAACTAATTGTTTCATGTGATATGTATCAATCAAACATACATCAAGCATATCATCATATATTAATCATTTTTTATAGAAAGAGTAATAAAAAACTGTTAGTAATAAATATAAATCAATTTATGTAAAAAAATCATCTTCATAATTTTTAACTAAAATTCTTTGGAATACATATTAAATAATAAACATAAATTTGTTAGTATAATGAAATATGAAATAAAAAGATGGAATACTAATGATATAATCTAAAATAAAGTGTAAGAAAAAGATTGCATCAATGATGATTTGAAGGTATATATATATAAAGGGAGAGAGATAGAGAGAGAGAGAGAGAAAATGTGAAGAAGTACCAATTTAGTCAAGTCAAGGGTAGAATTGATGGGGATCTGTATAAACCTTCCATGTTATCAATGGTTTAAATATGATGATTTAATATCCAAAAATATAAAACGGTATTTTGAGGGAGTTTAAGAAAGGTATACCAATTTAGTGTATGTTTAGGTCTTTCCAAATGACAAAAATTTAACTATTAATTTAAATTTAGTTGTAAAGAATAAGTAAAAAATCTAGCATGAAAAATAATTTCACCAAATAAACAATCATGATCAAATGTGAGAATAATGTTTATGAAATAATAAGTAATTCAATTGCATATAGCGAATAAAATAATGGAAGAAAAAACAACAGTAATAATATCATTGGTAATTAAAAGATTTAATCTCTTCAAAACTAATAAATAAACATCAAACGTATGTTTACTAAAATAGAATGAAGTTAAAATATGTCAATACATACAAACAATTATTTTAAGGATCATAAAAAGATCTTGACTGTTTGAAGGATCAGAATTTTTAGGCATTAATAGATGGTTTGAATAAAATAGTAAAGGATAAAATCAAACTCTTTGAAGAACTTGAATAGGAATTCAAAAGCCAATGAAAAAGTGTTAAGGATCATTAAAAACTCTTAACTCTTGGTAAGAAATCATGAAATAAGATCATTCAGGAAACAGAAAAGATGTAAGTGGAGCATAGAGGCATAGTAGAACAAAATAAACAGTCAAATCTAGATGACAATGATTGTCTAAGGCTTGATAAAAAACAATAAGTAGTAATGGTTGAATCTATTCCACAAGTAGTTACTCAGATATTTAATGTTGATCTTTTTTTTAATAAGAATGATAAGATTCAGATAAACCAATAGAAAACTCATATTATAGTGGTGACACACGTGAATGAACCCCACATTAGATTTTATTATTACGGAAATATGGAGCACTCAAAAATTTTATATTTCATATCCAAGAGGTAACTAAGGGAAATTCCAATTGTGGAATCCATATATATCACAATATTCTATTATATCGTTATAGGTTCATTGTTTTGGGTGTGGAGGATTCAAACGCATGGGAAGATACTTCTCATCAACAATGATGAGGAATGTGCCAAAGGATAACCAATTTTTTTGTAAGAATAAACTCAATGAATCAACATGTGAGCTAAAAATGAAAACATTATTTAAATATTTTCATGATGAAGTCGGTCCTTCATTCTCTATGGAAGATCATGAACATCAGTACAAAACATGTATTAAGTTATCCACATGGATCAAAAGGAAAAGATCATATTTGGTGGAGGTTTCATAGATTTACCTTAAATCATCACATTGTTCTGGTGTATGGATCCTTGATAATGGATGCTCATCCCATAAGATAGGTAATTTTCATATTTTTATAAGATTATAATATAAAAAGGATGGTGTTGTAAAATTTTGAAATGATGAAGGCCTAAAAAATTTTGGCTCGAGAAAATCAAATTTTGGGGGGAAAGAAATGAGATGTGTTGTTGTCTTAGTTGTTGAAGGTCTTAGTTGCAAATTCCATATATTTAGTCAACTATGTGACTAGGGTCATGCTATAATCTTTACTAAGAATATATATATCATCAAAGGTATATATGGTGTTGTTTTTTAATAGGGATAAAGAATGAAGGGGATTGTAAATCTTGTGAGTGGAGAAGAAGATATGATATTTCTATCTATAGATGAAGAAAATAGGTTATGGCATAAAATTATTGGCCATCAATGTCAACCATCCCTCGAATGTCTAGTCAAATGTGATGTATCTACACATCTCCGTAAGATATCATGTGATATTACTCACATGGGTGATGCTTTTCAACAAGATAATATTATTCAAAAGACGTATAAGGTGAAAGAATAGAAGTTAACAAGAATGCTGGAATTGGTGCATGAAGATGTTTGTAGACCCATATCACCAATATCTATTGACAGGAAAAGGTATTATGTTCCTTTCATTAATGATTTCAGTATGATGGAATGAGTGTTTGTTATTTCCCACTAGTCTGACACTTTTGGTTTCATAAAATAATATCAAAGGAAATATGAAAGGATACTTGGATAGAAGATTCTAAAGTTTCATACTAATAATGTTATACAATTTCAAAATAGTAAAGTGTAATATAATCTTGAGAAACATGGGATAAGGAATCAAGTTTCGGTAGTGGTAAATCCCCAAAAAAGAGTAGTCGATAGGATAAATCCTCGTATAAAAAACAAGGATAGAACAATGCTTATTGAAAAGTACCTACCAAAAAAAGTTTAGAAGGAAGTAGTTTTAACATAAATATAAATATCTAATTGATCTCTATTGTGTCTGAAGTTAGAAAATACTACATGTGAGATGTTGTATGGAACGAAAAAAAAATTAAATACATTCAAATATTTGGATGTAATTGTTTTATTCTAAATAAATAGAAACACACAAAAACAAAATATCATGAAAATGAGGTGATATTCCTTGGACATTCAGTAAAAATTAATGTATATTTTTTCAACATGTTTTTTAGAAATTTAGTTAAAAATGCTGTAAATATAGTATAGAATGAATAGAATCATGAAAAACTCAATGAACATTTCCTTAATGAAAGTGTTGAAGAGGTAAGAACATTAGGGGGAGTTAAAGTGAAAAATTATGATTTAGAAAATGTTATTGATGATGAATAGGATAAATTCAAATCTATATTTCCATGAAATCCAAATAGTCAAGCTAAAATAGACCGATGGAACATTATTGGTGATCTAGAATCCCCAGTTCAAACATGAATACTGAAGTCATTACAGCAGACATCAGTCCTATATTAGGAAAAACCTAAATTTTTTAATGAAGTTGATAGAGATGAGAACATGGTTCAAGCAATTAATGAATATCTTGAACAAATATAAAATAATAAGGCATTGGAGATTGTTTCAAGACCAACGGATAAGAATTTCATTAATACCAAATGGGTATTTCACTACAAGATGAATAAATATAAAACTGTAATTCAAAAAAATCATGGTTAGTGTGAAAAGGTTACACCGAGATAGAGGGTTTTGATGTTGTTGAAACATTTTCACCTATTGTGAGGTTAGAGACAACCAGATTATTATTGTTCATAATAGTGCAAAGAGGTTTCAAATTTTTCCAGATAGAGATAAAGACAACATTTCATAATGGGGTTCTAGAAGAATAATTTTATATTGAGTATTAAATAGTTTTAATCATTCACTAATATGATAATAGAGTTTTTTAGCTAAGTAATGAACTATATGGGATAATACAAGCATCGAGAGTGTGGTATTCAAGACTTGATCACTTTTTTAAGAAACTCTATTTTCAGCATGGTGGAGTTGATTACAATATCTATTTCAAATATTATAATAATAAAAGGGTGATAATATAAGTGTTTTTCAAAGATATAATATTTTTTTTATCATATGAAGCATAGTACAGAAAATTCATAGAACTCATGAAAAGTGAGTTTGAAATGTCAATGATTGGTGAACTGACCTTCATCCTTGGTTTACAGGTGACACAATGAAGGAATGTCACATTCATTTCTCAATATAAATATTCCAAGGGGGTTTTGAGAATATTTTGAATATATAATTCCTATAATATGATGACTTTGGTTACTACTCGAATGAAACTATCATGAGATAATGAAGGAAAGTTGTCAATGTCATAGAATAATGGAAGATCATTGGTATCATGTTATACTTAATAGTGACTCTATTGAATATTATTTTTTCCACATTCCAAGTAGCATAGTATCAAAGTAATACCAAGGAAATCCACTTAATTTTAGTAAAAATTAATAATTATCAATATCAAGGAGATGGTGGATTTTTGTTTGTTGTATAATGAAAAGTTTATTCAAGATCTATTAGGATATATAGATAAAGATTGGTTCATTTCAAAAGATGATGTAAAATCAATATCTGGTGGTGAATTATATCTTAGAGGATTACTTATTTATTGGGTAAGTAAGATACAATATTTCATTTTATTTATCATCAATTAAGATAAATATATTGAATCTACTCATGATTTCACACAATTATTGTGGATGAAAAATCATCTTGATGATGTGGGGGTTCTAGTGATGTATCCAATTAGAATCCATTGTACCAATTAAATTTCTATAAATACTAAATAAATCATTTCCATCACTCAAGTAAAAATTATATTTAAATCATGTATGATTTTATCATGGATAATGTGGAGCAAGGGATTGTGAAATTAAATTATGTTCCTACAAAACTATAGGTTGAAATCATTCAGATGAAGGAATAACACAAAGAATCATTTGAACAGTATAGACTGGCTCTTGGAGTTTATTCAACCCCCCACACTTGAAAAATTTAGGATATGGGACACCTCTTATTTCTGAGGTACGGTGTATTTTTTAATAATGTGTCGATCTATTTTCTTTACCCTATTGTTGTCCTCAAATGAGTAACCTTCAATTTCATTAACCAAGGGGGGAAGTTTTAGCTAAATGAGGGGAAAAGTAATAATCGAGATAGGGTTAGAAAAAGATAGGGGAGCAGTGAAATATACGGTTTTTAAAATTTTTTGATGCTAAAATTGATTGATCAAAGGTTATATATCATGATAGATGGGGTCCATAATGAAAGAAGATGAGTGGTTTTGGAATGAAGATGCCCATTGATAAAAATTTCTTGTTATTATTTTTTCTCACACTGAGTATAGAACGTGTGGTCTTAGAGTTTATGTTGAGTAAATATTTGATCACAATTTAGATTATAATAAGATAATTTTATAATAATGTGGATGAATATTTAACATGTTATAAAAATTTGAATAGTTTTCAACAAACCCAATGGGGGAGATTATTGGGGAAAATCCCACTAGGTAAAATTGCAGGGTTTTTGAGTAGATTATGTTTTCTGACGAAGTATTTTTCTGAGGTCAATTATGAAGTTCTAAATATATTGTTAACAAGTTCTATTGACAAGGATCCAAATAAAAGGAATAGATTCTTTATATTCCTGGTAGAAAATTATATATAAAAGGCATCATTTTTTCCTAGGGTGCCAAATTTATAGGGTCCAAAATGTGGATAATGGATCAATCATCATGAAAGTTGGATTTTTATGAATTCCTCATAAAAATATGGAAAATTCCTGAGTTTCAAGAAGACTGGAGTTTCAAGAAGGTCTTCAGATTCATGATGTAAAGTGGTGTTGCAATGTTCTGAAGATTCACGAATTCATGATGAAAAAATAATGATTCACCATGACTATTAGAATCTTTGTGAATGTGTAATGAAATTATGTTGATTCTCCATGACTAAGAGAATCTTCATGGATGGTGAAATTTCCCAAGAGATTCATGAAATAGAGATCATCAAGAAAAAAATTGGAGAGCTTCATGAAATGGTGATGACCAGGATAGAAGCTTCTAAAATGGTAAGAAAAGCCTATAAATATGCTTCTATACCCCTTGTTTGGTTCAATCCAGACATAAAAAATATTCAAAGAAACTGAATTAGTAAAGGTGATTCACAAAGTTTGTTCTTGAAAAAAAATTCATGAATCAATGATGTTTGTGAAGGCTATGAAATCTGATAGAAAATATTAATGTTTGTGATGGCTATATAAGTTGACCGAAATTTTTGAGGTTTGTGAAATTTTTGAGCTTCACAGAGGATAATTGACCTTTTCAAAATAAAGGATCTTTTTAATGGATATTTGAGCTTCATAAAAGGAAGGATCTTCACAAAGGTCGTTTGAGTTTCACTAAATAGGTGATATTCAAGAAAATTTGTGAGCATCATGAATGTATTCATAAGGTATTTCCTAGTAAAATAATGGTAAAGTGATATTCATCATGTATATGAAGGTTGTACTTCAACAGAACATCTATCAGTAATTGATGATATATTCATTATTACTAATGAAGGGACCTACATGTGTATAAACTTTGTATGAGTCATTTCTAGAGTAGAGAGTGATAAAAGAGGAATTATCCTTTCCACCGGTTGTGAGCCATAGAAGGAAGATTGAGAGGGTGAACCTTAGGAAGTATTGAGTTATCCCTAAACATTGTAAAGGTAGTTATTTGGGTCATATAAGTGATCTAGCCTACACATTATTTAGCAGTGAGGCTCAATGGATTTGGTATATCAAAAAAATTTCATTGTATTCTCCTTATACATATAACATTGACGGTGAACCATGTAAAATTGGTTTGTCTCATTTATGATTTAATTTATTTTTATATGTTTCTATGGGAAAGGAAGAAAGGAGTGATTTATTTAATAATGAAACAAGATCTGGAGAGGCATTTTTTAGTCTATCATAGATTGATTCCCCCCCCCCTCCCTGCCTATCGGGGTATCTAACCTTATGGGTCTAACATTAGTAGTCTTGTTAAACTAGATACAGACATATGTCTTGTATTACCAATAGATACACAAGTTACAAAAAAATCTAAAATAACATCATTCTATCTTGTATATGTTTTCATATCTTTCTTAATACACTTCTTGAATCCTGGTGAAAAGAATAAAAATAAGTGTGATCTCAAATTATCTATAAAGTTTAAGTATAGTGGGATCAATATTTAATCAATGATAATAATCAATATGGTAATGTAAATAATTGAACACACATTCCATATAATCAATAAACTAAGAGAGAAGTGAATAAATTGTATGGAAATTTAAATGACTAGAAACATGTTCTATTCAAATAACTGGATAAAGAAAAATAAATATTGAAAGGTTAATAACAAAAAAATGTACACCATTTGATCAATAAACTAAGAATAAAATCCATCCATAGATTTTTTCATAGTGAAAATATCATGGATAATGATAACTGAAATATTAATGAACCAATGGTTATTTATTGGACGCCATGTTTCCTAGGTACAAGATACATTTACCATTATGGAATTCACAAAATAGTTTAAAACATACTAGGGGAAAACCCACTAAGGATAGACAACTAACTCTTCCTATAAGATTACTAATGCATTGAGGGTCTATTTACAACTGGGCCCCACTAGTTTCGTACCTATCCAACTCATTCTTCATATATCAAATAATCGATTTAATTCATGAAAAATGTTCCTTATAAAATATCCATATTGACTAAAAGATTTTGATTTATCAATATCTCCACATATATAAAATAACATACAAAGTAAAAACCATATATAAAAATGGTATACGGTTTAAGAAATAATAATTTCCATGATAAATGACATAGATATTTGCTGAAAATTTAATGTTCAATGATCAATGGAAAGTGAATATTTCAAAGGGACTAAAAATGAATAATTAAAGTGGATGTATATAATATCCTTGAAAAAATAAATCATAAACCATCTAGAGGACTAATAGGGATGATTTCAATATAAAATATCTCAAGTGGATTAAAATTAATGGGTTTTTGTTGAGATGAATTTAAATGCTATAAGAAGATCTTTTAAAAATATTATTCAGGAAAATAACCTTTTATTTTTGAAAAACATTTTGAAAATCCTATTCTTTGAAGTTAATTTTTAAAAACACATATTATTTAAAAATTAACCATTTAAAATTAAAAAGTAATATTCAAATGAATTATGTTAGGTAAATATGTACATGTCATACAAAGTAAAAAATTTCATTTCGTTTTCATGGTAAAAGGTCGGAAAAGTTTCTTATTCGAAAAGCAACAAGAATATTCCTTTAAAATCATTTTTAAAAGAAAAAATGGGTAAAAATTTATGTAATAAATCATTTTCAAAGCTTTTAAAATATTTTGGAATTAATTTTCATAAAACATAGTTTTGAGATAAGATAGATTTCTAACAGAAGAGATAAATGAAGTTAGGTTCTCTGAAGTAAAATTTATAAAACATTTTAATGACCAAAGAGTGGAATAATTATACTCTTACTTGAAAATTATCTTGAATAACTATATTAGACTAAAATTAAAGAGTTTTTTAAACAATGGTTATATAATTTACTTTAAGGGAAATTTGGAAAATAAATAATCCTGATTAGAGTGAGATTGTGAAATAAACCCTTAAAATAAAGATAACATTGAAGTGTGAATTAATCAGTGAAATGGTTATTTGTATCAACTATAAATACACATAAGGTAATTTTAAATACAAAAATATATGTTAATTTTTATTGTATACATAATCATATAAAATTAATGGCTATTAGAAAGTAATATAACCCAATAAAATGGATTTGAGTTGTGAAATTACTTTACCACTTGGTAACTTTATGTTCAAATCCCATTAGATAAAATAATTACATTTTCCACTCAAAATATCATTAATAATTAAGTATTCATGATATTAAATATAAGAGGGTCATTTTAAACACTATATAAAAGAAATTAGGTGAATAACATTATAATATGCCTCAATGTAATTAAATTGAGACAGAATCCCTTAACTTGTGCTTCCTTTTAGTTGTGTGATATTTAAACTTTTTTATAGGGTATTATGAAAGTTATTAACTTAAACTAGAACCATAATAATATTTATATTATCATATATGAACTTCTGATAATATCTTATTACCTTTTTGTAATATTTCATTATTTTCACAATTTCAGGTGTTAATTGCCTTGTTTTTCGAGTATGTCTTGACTTATTATTTTTGTTCCTATTACATAGATAATGATTTAATAATCTCAATAATTTAAAGCATGATTTAAATATAATAAATGTTCCTTATATATATATATATATATATATTTATAGTAGTTTATAAAATATTTATATAGGAAATAAAAGGTAATGTTCATGGAGACGGTATGACGTACGTACGCATGATCGTCGTTTCAATTTTCTTATCCTACTAATAAATTAAAAATAAATGATATATATTTATAAAATAAATAAATTAGAATTTATATTTAATATATATTAATTATTTTTATTAAAATAATTTTTAATACATTCCATGAAAGTCATGAATGAATCACATTGCTTTGAGGAGGCAGTAGTCCACAAGTCCACTAATGATGTTATCGTATTCCCAAAAAATAGAAATCACTAAGGTATGTGTTATATAATAGTTTAATAAAAATAAATACATTATAAATATCATATATTACATATATAAACTATTAATATATCATTATTTAAAACATTTAATGGTGGTAATGAAAGAACGAATGACATCGGTTTGCGAGGTGGTAGTTCACCGTACACAAAAATGATGATTATGTATCCCATTTGATGGAAGTGTGTGAAATTGTAGGTAATGACCTTAAAATATAACCATATTAGTATATTTAGGATACTTAGGTTATTATATAAATAATTTATAAGAATCATTCAAGTGGTTTATAATGAAATAAAAACTAAAAGTGCTCGTTAAAGAACATTGCCTCTTTTTTTGGTAACTCTTTTCAGTTTATACCAAAATACTTCTTTAGTGGGATTTATTCCAAAAGTAAATCTCGTATAATTAGGTTAGGGATATTTTTTTATTATTTATTCATTGGTTTTATGAAAAAAAAAATGTATTTATTGGGGTGAATAATTGAGGGGTGAGGGTCCTTTTATTATGGAGGAGGAGTGGAATTGTTTTAAATATAAAATGGTAAACACTATTGGGAGGTCTCCTTTACATCATGAGACTCAAATAACGAACAAAATTCAATAAATGATGGTATATATTTCATATAATCACAAAAAATGGATTTTAGACAAGTTTATAGGTCCTTTTAGACCTTATGTTTAAGGTTTAATTCCTTGTTATGCTAGTTTTTCTCTTAATCGACGTAATTAATTTTAATTTCTTTCAATAATATTTTGGGTCAAAAACAAGGTTGAACTTAATATAAATTATAAATTATTATTATTACCTATATGGAATACATTTTTTCAAATTCTAATCACAATATTGGTAGAAATTAATTTAAAATCAATCCCACAGACATGACGTGGAAGCACGTTTTTAAAGTGAAAATGTTCGAAAGATCGCTATATTTTTATATATAAATTCAATATTGAAATGATTAAAATAACCTAAATTGTATTAATATATGTACATTTGAAATAATTAAATATTAAAACCAATTTAAAATATAATTTAACTCTATAAATTATATCGATGAAAATGTATTTTTCAATTAAAATTGAGTATTTTTCACTATTCATCTAAAAATACAACTTCTAAGAAAATTTCCAAAAGAATAACCCCAAGATAATTTATAAATTTCCATTTAAAAAATGAATTTTATTTTTAAAAATAAAAATTATAAAATTTCCAATATTTAGTTTTAAAATAGGTGTGCCATTAAAAGCCGGTAAAATTACTTTTTAGAAAAATATAGCTTTTATGCATAAAAGTGGATTTATAGCTATCTTATGCCTATAAAATCTATTGAATTAATGTTAAAAAATTATTTTTTATAATATATATATATATATAATATCATTCACTAATAGTGATAAATTTACCATCTTAAGACAAAAATTCCTCTAGAAATATAAAAATAAATATTCATAAAATCTTTTCCTAATTATTCAATTTGTTTTAATATTTATTAATTATTAACCAATAATGTAAACAATTTATTTACATAAGTTAGTTAATACTATTAATAAATTCCAATTTATAAACTAGTTTATATATTATTACATTAAATAATATTATTTTTATAATATATTATTGTTTGGTAAAACATGGTCTTGCATTAACACAAGAAATAGAAGAAATGATTGTTGCCTGAGATGTAAGATAACTCAATATTGCTTCAATTGAAATCTATATAATTGATTAAATATTTTTTAAATTCTTAGAATTTTATATTTATTTCTATACATGGTGTTTTTTTCATACACACTATGAAATACAATGTCTTTTTTAGAATTTTTGGGTGTTAGATTCTCGCCACCATAATAAAATTTCACCCTTGCAATTTAAACATGATATTAGTAATAGAGGGTTTGACATTTCAAAATTTCATTTTTTTTAAATCCTATACCATAAAACTATGAATAATATATCATCTTAATAAGATATAAATAGAAGTGCAAAGGTCAGGTGACTAGGTTCCCATGTAGGAGAACATAAGTGACAAGTGAAGATATATACATTGAGGAAAATAAAAAATATGTATAGAGAGTGATTGAGGTCATTTATCAAAAATAATTGAATGATCAATAGAATGTTTATGGCTTCAATTTTATGCCTTAATAGAACATCGGTTAAAAAAATAATATATTAGGATAATATTTTATTTGAAAATAATTTTTATAATATTGAGTATTTATTTTACTGCCTAACAATATAAGAAAATGTACTTACTTGATATATTTCAATAAAAAAAATTCATCCTTTGGTTTTGCTTCAATAAATTTCAAATTAATTCTATACTTCAATAAATGAATATCTAAAAATTATTTTTTTTATGCCTGAAGCACTAACATTTACCTTTAATAGATCATAAGATCCATAAGAAAGTCTATATTTGTCTCTAACTATTTTAAAAAACCAAATTTGATAATAAATTAATATATAAACCTAAAATTAGTATTACTTTTTCATCATTATAATTTATCTTTCAAATATTTTACCTAAAAACAATAGTTTATTAACCAAGACATTAATGTGACCATTTGTAGGCACAAAATCCTTACCATCCTTTGGTTATGGGCTCATGACCAATCACCTCATTAGATGCAATGGGTTTTCAAACTGCATGTTGTTAAACATTTATCTAATATACATAATTAATAAAAATCTACAAAAAATATGATAGACATCCTTGAAATGAAATTAATCATTAAATTAACTTTTTAATAGGGTTTTCAACACAATATTTTTTACAGATTCTAATAATATTATTTTTATATCAACCCTAAAGTTTATTAGTACCTTTAAACTTATGCCTATAAATTTTAAATTCATTATTCCTAAAATAATTTTTCTACTTAAACAAAAAATTTCCATAAGCTTCTTCCAAAATGTCCTTAATCTTGGTAAACTAACATCACATAAAATCTAAAAAGTGGTGTTTAAGAAATAGAACTTATGATCAACCTTAAAATCATAATCCCATGATGGTATCTATAAATCTTGAGTTAATGAATTCAGATGTAATTTTATGCTAATCCACAAGGTCTATCTTTGGTTTATGTCCCCAAATTTATGTTTTCCTAACTCAAGATCACAAGGATGCTACTAAACTTTCTCTGATACGAACTGTAGCGCCCCAACCCCAGTAATCCTAGAGTTGGTGTTTTCCCCCATTACATTGGCATAAGATGAAAGAAAATTCATCACAAAGGATAGATCAGTTAAATAGTATAAGAAAACTGGTTACATAAATAAGTCTTATATTAAAAATGGATAAAACAATTAAACATATTTTTTTCTAAAATAACTTTATTACATGTAGTATAACCTTCCATATATTTATTATCACACTTCATGGAATCCTAGTGAAAGGAAAAAAAATAAGGGTGATATCAAATTTTATGTAATTGTTACGTAAAGTGTATGAAATAATGAATCAATTGGCATAATCAATATAGAAATGTAAATAATTGAAAACACATTCCATATATTAAATAAACTGAGAGGGAAGTACCTAAAAAATATGGCAAGGTAAATAACTAGGAACACATTCCATTCAAATAACGGGAGAATAAAAAATTAAAATGGAAAGGTAAATAAATGAAAATACATTCCATTTAATCAATAAACTGAGAATAAAATGTATCCATATTTTTTTATAGTAAAAATATCATGGATAATGATAACAGAAATATGAATGAAGCAATGCCTATTTATTGGATTCTATTTTTCTTATGTACATGATACCAATACCATCATGACCATTCACAAGACAATTTAAAATATACTGGGTGAAACCCCCATTATGTCTAGAAAACTGACTCATTCCATGATACTACTAATGAATCGAGGTGATATCTATTACCAGGCCTCACCCATTCCATACCTATCCAAAGCATTCCTCGTATATCAAATAATCAATTTAATTCAAAAACAATGTGTCTTATCAAATATCCATATTGATTAAAAGTTATAGATTTGTCAGTATTTCCTGAGATATCAAAAAGATTTCAAATTAAATAACATATATAAAAATGGTTTGCGGTTTAAGAAATAATCATATCCATAATAAATGATATGATTATTTGGGGGAAATTTAATGTTCAATGATCACTATAAAGTGAATATTTCAAGGGAACTAAAAAATGAATCAAGAACATGAATGTCGATACTATCCATGGAAAAATCAATCATATACCATCTAGAGGAAGAATAAGGATGGTAACAATACAATATATACCATATAGAGTGAAAATAAAGGGTTTTTTTCATTGATAAGTAAAGATACTATAAAGATATCTTTTAAAAACATTCTTGGGGAAAATATCATTTTTTTAAAAAATTTGAAAATAATTTTCCTTCAAAATCACATTTAGAAAAATCTTAAAAATTAAAAATTAACTTTTTTTAATTTTTAAATGAATCGTCAGAGGAATGAATGCTGGTAAATCTGTACTTTCTCTACAAGGTAAAAAGAATATTCCTTTTGTGTGATAAAAGGTTAGAAAAGTGCATTGTTATAAAATAGAAAAGAATATTACTTCGAAAACAATTTCAAATGAAAATTGTGTAAAATTTTCTTTAATAAATCACTTGAAAAATAATAAAAACATTTTTGAAATCATTTTTAGAAAACAGGGTTTTGAGACAAAACATATTTCTGATCTAAGAAAGAAATGAATTTGGGTTTTATTAAAAACAATTATAAAATATTTTAAGTACCAAAAGTGAAATAATGGTACTATTACATGAAAAATATCATCAATAACTATAAGAGAATAAAATAAAATAGTTTATTAAATAGTAAATATATAATTTTTTTAATGTAAATTCAAGAATAAAAAATCTTGATTAGAGTGTGATTGTGAAAAAATCATTTAAAATGAACATAAAATTAAAGTTTCAATTAATCCATGAATTTATTATGTGTGAAAAATCTAAATACACATAAAATAAGTGTAAATACGTCAATTTATTTTCAAATTCATTATACAAAAAATCATAAGATATTAACAATAATAAAGAAGTAATATAATCTAATGAAAAAGAAATTGAGTTATGAAATTTTGTTACCACTTAGTGACATTAAGTTAAAATCCCTTTATATAATATAAATCAATTTGAAAATAAAAATACAACTAATAATGAAATATTCATGATATTAAATGTAAAATTTCTAGTATATACACCACTTTAAAGAACCTAGGTGCATAACATTATAATATGCCTCAATGAAATGAAGTTGAGACAAAATCACTTACCTTATGATTCCTTTTAGTTGTGTGTTATTTTACCTCCTATATAGTTGTTTAAGAATGTTATTAACTTACACCATAACTATAAACATATTCATAAAATCATATATTAACTTCTTATAATATATTATTACCTATATTTTAATAATCTATCATTATTTTCACTATTTTTTGTGTCAATTTTCTAGTTCTTCAAGTATGTTTTGACTTTTTATTTTTGTTCATTTTAAACCGATCATGATTTAATCATATATAGAATGTAAGAAATTATTTAAATATAATATAAATTCATCATAGATTTATTTATAGTAATCCATATAATTTTTATATAGGAAATCAAATGCATCGTTCATGGAGACGATAGCCTGTACGTATGCATGAACTCTATTTTCATTTTCTTCACATGTTAATAGAATAAAAATTAAATGAAATATATGTATATTATAATTAAATTATCATTTATATTTCATATATATCATATATTTTTATTATAATAAACCCTTAATACATTCCATGTATAGCGTAAACGAATCACATTGCTTTGATGAGGTGGTACTCTACACATCCACAAACGAATGTTATCGTATTCCCAATAAATGGAAATCATGAAGGTATATTTTATATATTAATTAAAAAATCATAAATAAATTATATATCATATATAACATATATTAATTATGAATATATCATTATTTCTAGCCTCTAAAGGTGGTAATGGAAGAACGAGCAGCATCGGTTCGTGAGGCGGTAGTCTGCCGTACAAACCAAAGATGATTGTGTATCCCATTTGATGGAAGTGTGTGAAATTGTAGGTCATAAATCTAACATAAAAAAATATCAGTATATTTATGATACCTAGGTTATTATATAAATAAGATATAATAATAACTTAATGGGGGAGAAATAAATAAAACTAAAAGTTTTTATTGAGGAACATTGCCACTTTTTCGGGTAACTCAATTGGATTTGTAACAAAAGACATACTTGTTTAGATTTCTCACTAAATTTAGGCTTATAAGATGAGGGGAGGTATTTTGAGATATTATTTTTTCATTTTTTGGATAATTCATATGTCTTTAGTGGTTTCAATAAGTGAGGGGGGAGTGCCCTTTTATGGTGGAGGAGGAGTGGATTTCTTATAAATATAACGAGGAAAATACTATTGGAAGGTCTCATTTACATCATGTGCCTCCAATAATGAACTAACATTGATAACATTGAGGATATGGTCTAAATATGGGAAGAAAACTGGATTCTTTACAAGTTTATGGGTCATTTTGGTTCTTAATTTTAATGTTTAGTCCCTTGTTAAGCTAATTTTTCTCTTAATTGATGTAATTAATTTTCATTTTTTTCACTAATATTTTTGGTCAAAAGTAAGTTAAAAATAATATAAATTATAAATAATTCTGATTAAAAATATATAATCTATTTTTATAAATTTCAATCATATAATTGGAAGAAATTAATTTAAAATTAATACCATAGATGTGATGGGAAAGCTGGGTTTTAAAGTGAAAGTGTTCAAAAGTTCACTAAGTTTTTTTATCTAAATTAAACATAAAAACGATTCAAATGAACTAAATTGTATTAATTGACGTAAAATTAAACTAATTAGACCATAAAACCACTTCAAAATATAATTTAACACTATAAATTATATCTATTAAAAGGCAGTTTTCAATTAGAATTCATTCTTTATAACTATTCATCAAAAAATAAAACATCTCAGAAAAATACCAAAAAAAACCCTAAGATAATATTGAAATTAATATTTCAAAAATGAATTTTATTTTGAAAAATAAAATATATAAAAGTTCCAAAATTTAGTTTCAAAATATCTTTGACATTAAAAGGCTGTAAAATTACCTTTTATAAAAATAAAGCTTTTTATGCATAAAATTGGATTTGTTTTTATATTATGCCTATAGAATCTAGTAGATGAATGTAAAAAATATTTTTTTGAATATAATATATATGTATTTATCTATATATTTCATTCTTATCATTCACTAATATTAATTAATTTAATTTATTAATACAAAACTTGTTTAGAAGTATAAAATAGTTCTTTATAAAAACATTTCCTATATATTCAATTGGTTTTGATATTCATTTATATTTAATTTTTAACCAATGAATTCGAAAATATATTTTCATAATTTATTTAATCCTATTCTTAACTTCCAATTTAACAGTTAGGTTATATCTTATTATATTAAATAATAATATTTTAATAATACATTATTATTCAGTAAAACACGGTCTTGCAGGTAACGCAAGCTATCGAAGAAATAATTTTTGTGTGTGATGCAAACTAACTCATTATTCCTTTAATTTCATGATATATAATAGATTAAATATATTTTTAAATCCTCAAGATTTTATACACCCTTCTACACTTGGTTTTTTAAGTCATACACGCTATGAAATACAATATCTTTATTTTAGAATTTTAGGGAACTATAGTAATAATAATTTATTTCATGATGATGGAAGGTATAATACCAAAAATCATAATATTACTATCAAATCATTGTTGCAAGACATTATAAACAAATCTTCATGTCCTCATGTGAATATATCATAAAAAAATTGGATAGTCATTCACCAAATGTCTAGGAAAGTTTGTCTCGTGATACCTACCATGAATCAAGGGTCTATAATAGGCCTCACCAATATCTTACCAAGTCTAATGAATTAATAATATGAAAATTGGTGGATAATCAAAATAATACATATTCAATGTAAATAACTATATTTGAAAATTGGCATGCATAATGTCCGTATTTTTCCCCATGAAAAAATAGAATATATTGATCATAATCTATCAAGATTATTATGGTGAATGATTTCATTATATTATATCCTCATTAAAGCATAATATTTATTAGAGTATATTGACATAGATAAAAATGATTCTAATGGATCCCTGAAACATTTCTTGATGAAAATAACCTTTTTATTTTGAAATCACTTATTTAAAATCAAAACTTTCTAGAATATTAGGGAAAAAATATTTGAAAATAACCATTTAAAATTATAATATATTATTTAAAGAAAATAGTAGTCATGATGGTGGGAAGATGTGTTGTATATGTTAAAAAATTATTTTTTCACTTTGTAAAGAAAGTAAAAATGTGTCGTATGGGAAACATTAAAAATATTACTTATAAAAAATTGAATAATAAAGTCCAAAATATTTAAACATGACCATTATAATTCCTTTAAATGTTAATAAGAACATTACTGAAACATTTTTTGAAAACTTGGACATGGGGAAAAATTTCGATTAAAGAGGAAGTAAGGATAGATTTTCTTAAAACAATCTTAGTAGTATCCTTAACTAAAGATATAGGAGTGAAAATAAAACATTTAAAATAAATAGACAACCAGAAAATTAGAAAATATATGGAGGTAAAAATATTAGAAGCTTATAATTTTCTTCAATGTAAAAATAAGAATAATTAATGCCGAAAAAAATTAGATTGTAGAATAAAATCATACCACTTTGGTAAATCTTGAATCATAGCCCCTTGAAAGAAATAAAATAAACTAAAACATTAAATACCACAAATATAAATAAATTTACAATATAAAAATCATATATTAAGTATAAACACTGCATAAAAGAAACAGTTTTTGAATATAACATATGTCTCAAAGAAAAATAGTGTCATGTGAAACCATTATAAATATCATAACATTGAAGTGAGAATTAATAAATGAAATTGTTTTGGGTAAAAAATTTAAATCCACGTTAAAATTTTATAAATATCACATAAAATAATCATATTTCATTACAAACTTTATCATTGAATGACATATATAATGGATAAAATGTATAACCCAGTGAAATGAAATTGAGTTAAGAAACCCCTAACCTTGAATCTGACTCACCATGTATGTACTTTTTCTCCTATATAATAAGAATATATTATTAATATAATATAATAACATCTTTATTAATCTGTATTATAATATTATTTTCCATTTTTTCATTTTTTATCAAGCTTTATATAGCTATTAAATCAGTTAAGTTCATGTTGGATGGTTTTAGGGCCTTTGGTTCAAAATTGAAAAAAACAATTGGTAGGTTGAACTTGGTCAATTGGATAATGGTTACATAATATAAATAATACTAATAATTACATAATTATAATTCTTAATTAAATAAAATTTTATAATCATCCTAGAATGGGGGCATATTAAATGAATCGTATCACTTCATGGGAGTGGTAGTCCACACATACGCATGGGCGACGTTATAATTTTTTTATGTGTTAAAGGATAAGTAGATAAATAACATATTATCTATCAGTAATAACAATTATTTAATTAATATAATATATAATAATTAAATCCATCATACTAACTGTAATGATCTGCATTTTGAACCAGACAAAAATAAGAAGGTTTTAGAACTTTTTTAATTACTGAACGGTTCATTTTTATAACCAAGACTCAGAACGGAATTCCAAGAGTTGGACCATATAAAATTGATTTTTTTTTGGACTTGGGTGAAGCCCCATTAAGTCTCATTAGGTGGTTTGATAAGTTTTGGGAGTGCCATACCCGAAAAACATCATGTTTTGAAGTACAGAAGAGGGTGCACGGTTAGTACACGGCCTGTTAAATCATACATCCAACTATAGGTAATCGTGTGGCCCTAATTTAATGGGGAAGAGAAATTTCAAATATTCTATGCATGGTTGTACCAAACTCTCCACCTAACCCATTTGGGGTGCTCCAGACGTCTAGTGGTGGACGCACAATTAGTGCACGGTATTTCAAACTGTGTAGCTTAACCATGAGCGACACCCAGTTTTTGGAAAAATTAATTAATTAAAATTGAGTTAAAATAAAAACCTAAACTAAAACTCACTCCCCTCCACTCTTTTTTAATAGTGCAATACAGTAACCACAAAGGGTTCTCCCCTTAAACACACACCCCTCCTCACTACGGCCTCCTCTCCTCCTCAAATCTGTCTGGATTTCTTGCATTTTCTTTGTATGATCCATCAAGGTGAGTCCTCCCCTCCCCTATTCTCCCTGATTCTAGCTGAATTTCATCCTCTCTATGACTAGGTAGGGTGAGTCCAAACCCTAGGGATTTGGGATGATCTGATTCTCAATTTTATTTTGATTTTATGGTGTGCTAATGGCCTCTCGGGACTTGTTGGTGTGTGTTCCGAAAACCACCAATGAATGTTAGTCGGTTCGGGAGGTTTTGGTCCACCATTTTATTTTAAGGTAAGGTTTAAATTTGTATATTTAGTTTCACATGCCTTATTTGATAATATTAGGGTTTTTATGAGTCCCTATTACTTAATGTATAGAGCGTTGAACCCTGCTTTACGATTTTGGTTCACTGAGTCATGGGAGACTTGCCTTCGTATGCATAGGAATATATAGGTTCACATGTTACATGTATATTCATCCATGGAAGTTTATATATTTGTATGGGTCTTGGTTTTCCTATGTATATATATTAAAATGCATGCATAGGTGATTGGAAATGGGTATATGCATATAATCATATGTGTAAGGATCCCCTTGCACATGCTCATGGACTTGTGGGTGTGTGAATTGGGGCTATGTGTCCTTTAATGTATATGAAAGTGCATATACTCAGTGGGGAGGATAAAATTTTAGTTAGAAAGCACCAATAGTCAGATTGGATGGATTGGTTACACTATAAGGTAAGATCCCTTTCCCTTTCCTTTTAATATTATTAATGAATTAATTAATTGAGTTTTTTATTACATAATTATTAGATTTAAATTAATGTTGTAAGGTTTCCTGGTTTAAATGATTTCCTTGTTATGATTAATGAAATTCATAAAAGTGATGGATGAATTTTGAATAACTAAGTCATTTATTTTAATAAAACCTCTCCAACATAGGTGAGATTCCTTCAAGAGAAAAATATAGCAATAGACGTTTATGATCATTTATCTTATTGCCTTTATTATTCCTTTATACTTGGGTTGTAATTGATAAATGACATGTTTGTTTTTTTGTCCCCTTTATGTTGTTTTTCCCAAGTAGGAACATGCCTTATTTCCTTGACACAACTCCTTACACTTGAGGCTATGACAATTAGTTCCTATATCTTAATGAGATAAAGGATTTAGTAAAGGAAAAAAATAATTCCTACAATGTATTATGATAGTGAACTTGACCCTTAAACAAAATTTTCATGTTTAGGAAAATTTGGTGAAATGGCCTTGAGGTTAATGACTTGCACCAAGTGAAATGCATGTGAGGTATATGCCACATGTGATAAATTGAATGTAATCTCTATATTAATGTTTAAATTGAAACACATGATATTGTTTAATTATCTTTAAATGAAATTCCTTAAATGGAATGGTCCTAAGTGGAGGCACATGCTTGAACTATATTTGGGTTTATTTATAATAGTATGGAAATTTTAGTTGGTTACTTATTTGGGAATGATGTGAGATGGTTTTATTTACTATTAATATGGTAAATTATTATGTTTGATTATAATGATGATGCCTGTGTAGGGGGTATGCATTATAGGCACGTTCCAATTTGTTAAATGTGGATAGTATGTATTATAGCCCTGAACCATCTTGTTAAATGTGGGTGGTGGGAATTATATCCCCATTCCATTATGTTAAGTATGGGTGATAGGAATTATAACCCTGTTTGATTATATTAAATGTGTGAGGTAGGCAATATAGCCCCAAGCAATTCTGTTAAATGTTGAAAGAAAGAATATTTACCCCATGCCATTATTCCCATATAGGCCAATAGATTAGAAGGGATCTTGGATTAGGTTTAGGAGTATACCTTGATAGATACTCATTGATTTGGATAGCAGTGGTATGTCCTGATCTACCCCAACTTATATCCAATTCCTGAAGGACAATAAACTAAGGGATCTTGGACCTGGTTTTGGGGAAGACCGAGAGATCTCCCCTAGAATTTGGATGGTGGTATGTCCCGATCCACCCCAAAAAATATATATATATATATGCATATACATAATTGACTAGATCAGACATACTAGCCAAGTGCTAAAGCAGGTGTCTTATCTGGTGCCCCTTAGGAACCAGGATGAGTGTTGGTTCATTCTTTCGATTCTCTTATTATCTCTTCATACATGCACACTGTTTAATTTATATAACACCATCTGGATAGGGATAGACACTGGTGGTACTATCCTACTAATATTTATATCTCACATCCTACTTGGGCCACCATTACACTCGGGTATCCGAGTAGAACTTTCTTGTTCAAAGGACTCTATACTGTGGACTTTGCTTGTTGTTGTATACTCGTACCTGGAGTTTGGAGCAATGGACTAAGAAAGAGCTCAGCATTCTCATAGAGATTCATCTTAATACTTTTTAGTTCCTTTATTTATTTATACTATATTTTAAAAAATGATATTTTGTTTAATTATTTTAATTATATATCTCTACCATTTCTTTCATTCATCTGTTGTATAAATGGTGTTGGAAATTTTATAAAATGATTATTTTTTGTCTTCCAATACTACCTATTATTTATCTACTAATTACACTATTTCTTTCTATTGATTGATATTTAAACTCTGATATGAGGGTATAGCCTCCCCACTATCACCTTCTGATACCCTCACTACTATTCAGAAGCCTTTAGTATATGGGGAGACATGCTTGAGGCCAAGTGACCCACCAATATGGCTACTAGGTTTCTGGTTAGGCGGGTTGGGATGTTACAAAGTGGTATCAGAGATTATTTCATTTAATTTACCTTACTATTTTGGGTTTTTAGAGAGGATATTAGGAATGTGTCGGTACTTGGTTAATATTAATACATGGGATTGATCACCCCATGTATGGGGAATGACCAAATGTCTAGGGATGGGAATTTTTGTTTATGTGGTTTTCTATTACAGTTGATGTGATTTCACCTTGGGTGACTGTTGTATTTTCTACCTCTTATTAATTTTAGAAATTTGGAAATTTTTCATGGCCTGATATGGCAAGGAATTTTTATCCCATGCATCATACTAGGAATATAGAAATTCACTTATCATTCATAGTGTCATGCCATGTAGTTTCATATGTAGGCTGCTTATTGATTTGGAATTGTGCCAGGAGTGTTATGCCAAGTTATGTGTTTTAATAACAATCATAGATTTTTACCTTCTTAGGTAATTTTTAATCATGATTTCCTATTATTGTGACATGACTAGTTGATTAGTATGTCATTATTTTGTTTTTTAATCATGCCTTAGGTGATAATTAGCCATGATGTTTGTCTATCCTAACGTAATTACATTCCATGTTGTTTGGATCTATAGCATGTCACCATGTTTATTGCCTATGATGTCATGTTTTGCAATGTTATATGGGTTGTGAATTAACGGGAACTAGTTTTCGCTTATAAGGAGTATGGTCACCTTATAATCAAGAAATGGTAACCCATATATTCAAACCACCTTGAGCCTAATGTGTATACATTATCAGATCTATTGGTAGAAATGTAAAAGGATGTTAAATTGTAATTCTTAAGTTAATTGATTTTGATTAAATATGAGTCAAATTCTATGATATAAATTCTATGGGTGCTTTATAGGTTGGTAAATGGACACCCATATTTTAGAACTGGTATATATATATATACATTATCATGTTAAATTTATAAAGTGTTTTTTATTTCGATAATTAGGAGACAATTTTCAATCCTTGAAGTGTATGGGGAATTCATGAATAGGTAAATGAAAACCCATGTTAAATCTAATGACATGATGCTATCTAAAATGCATGATTATTTATATTAAGGATGTTTAATTTTGATCTGAAATGAATGGAGAAAATGAAATTGGGTTACATGATAATGGACCCATGTTTTCTTATTGGAACCCTTATGGGTTGCCTTAATTATTAAAAATGATTTTATTATGGTCAATTTTCTTCTTATGACAGGATGTCATTGAATGTTTAAATTTTAAAAGGTTGTTTTTCAAACTTTTCTATTTTCACCATGGGTCATTGTTTGAAAATCAAGTACCTTGAGTTTTGTTTTGAAAACTAGTAATTGATGTTTTAAATGAAATCTTTCAATTATTAATGATTAAATGTGAATAAATGGAAAAGCGAATGGAAAAAACCTATAGTGATTTCCTCTATGTAAAATTCTTGTGTGTGGGTAGTTTTGAGTTACTCTTTGAGTTTCCTTGGAACAGAAATGGAAGTGTTTTCCACATGTGTTTTTTTTTACTTTTAGTGATGGCTTATATTGTCATCTTTGAGCTGATGAATTTTGTTTTTCATGAAAAATTCTTGGTTTGAAATGTGTTCTCCATGATGGGCTATCATGTGGTAGGTAACTCCCTTAGAAACTTTAATTCCTTGCTAGTGTCATTTTTTCTGACATTAGGTACCGTTCGGGAGACATTTTCCATTATAATACTTTTGGATCCCAATAAAACCCTTGTTCTAATGGGTTTTCAGGCTTTTAGGACCTGGTAATGGGCTTGAGAAATGGGTAGTGCTCATTTTCAGCTTGTTATACATGCCTTGGTTATGTTCAGTTGTATCCTTGGTCATTTGAACCCTTCTCTTTCCTCAGGTAGTATGTGTTGATAAATGTGGTACCGTTGAGTGTTAAATGAAATAACAAACTGATTGAGTTTTGTAAAATCATTGAGTTTTGTGCCTTTGAGTGTGTTCTTAGATCGTCTCCAAGTAGAGTGACTTGAGAATTAAATAAATAGGTTCCTCCCAATAATTGGGATGAGTGTCTAACTACCTGGGTGTTTTGACATTCTAGCCTTATTGGTTTGGTTTTCATCAATTTTTTGACATTAGGATCAAGGCTTGGAAGAGCATCCCATGTTTATTTGGGTTTTTTGGACCCAGTGCACTTGTGGTGGGATAGTTATGTTCTCCTTGGAATCTAGAACACTCTTATGGCAGGGAGAATCTTGTTGAATCTAGTGAATGTGTCCTTCAATGTAGAAATGATACTATAAAAAATTCCTTCTGGTAATGGTTGATCGTGTTTGAATGCCTCTGAGGATTACAAGTTTTAAATACATGTTGGTGCTTTATTAGAAACCCAATGTTCTAATGTATGGTTTTGTGTGAAACCCTTTATAAACAACTTTTGTTTGGGATTATATTTGGTGGTAAAGTTTTAATGATCATGGAATTTCATCATGTGGTGGAGGCTTTGTGTTTGGAAAATGGCAGTTCGTTAGTGGGTGAAGATGAGTCCCTACCTAGTAGTCAACCACTTATGGTTTGACCTATATTTCTTCTAGTACTTAGGTATGATTGACTATAATCAATTAACAAAAATCTTTTATGTGAACTTTTCTAAGCGAAGAGCATGTCCCCTATCTTTCCTTTGTCATAGATGCACTAAGAGAGCATTGGTCTAATGCAAAGCTAATGCTTTAAAGCCATTAGGCTTGTTTGGGTGGTTCTTTTTCGGTGTTTAATACTAAATGAATAGTTTTCCCTTGGGTTTTGATCTTAGAAACATCATAAAAAGATGGGTTTAGGCTTTGGTGAGCATGTCCATTGTAAATTCGAGATGCCTTGGGAGAAGGCATCATGGTTCAGCTTTTAAACATCGGGCATCTTCGTAATTGGTCGATCATAGTGGCCTGACTCTTTCTTCTCTTATGTAATTAATTTGGTTAGTGAAGATCCATTTTAAGGCATGTCGTTGGGTGAAGATGAGTGCAGTTAGTGTCATCCAGTTCATTTCATGAAATTTTGGTTTGTTTTTGGATTCGAGGTCGATGGAGAACCAGTCTTTTGTTTTGTTTCAAATCACACTATGAACATCGTTAAATTTCTAGTGGCATGCTCTTAAGGCAATTCCAATAGTTTTTTAAAGCATAGTTTGATAATTAACCACGTAACATTAAAACCTAAGGTGGTAAGTACCTTGGGAAAATACTTTAATAGAGGACGACGTGATCATGTCTCTAGTTGAATGGGCTTGGTTAAGTGTTGTCTCGGTGTTTCGATTGTAAATCAAGTGTTGACTCAGGGTTTTAAAGGGATTAAGTTCTAATTTTTTGTGAAATAATTCAAGGGTCATTAGTCAATTAGGAACGCAATGCTACAATTTGAATAAGGCCTCATGGACCTTCTAGGTATGGTGAAGTGTAAGTTGTTTTCTAAGGCTTCTAGAGGATGATAAGTTCTATGGTGGGAAGGTTGTAACGATCGGCATTTTGAACCGAATGAAAATACGAAGGTTTTTCAAATTTTTCTTTTACTGAATGGGTCATTTTTATAACCAAGCCTTGTAATGGAATTATGAGGGTTGGGTCACATAAAAGTGATATTTCTGGACTTGGGAGAAGCTCCGTTAAGTCTCCCTGGGTGTCTTGAGAAGTTTCGGGAGCGCCAGACCCGAAATACATCAAGTTGTGAAGTAGAGAAGAGGGTGCATGGTTGGTGTACGGTCTTCTAAACCATGATTCCCACTATAGATAATCATGAGACCCTAATTTAAGGGGGTATAAATGCTTTGAATGTGATTCACACAGTTTTAAAAACCTTTCCCTTAGATTGTGCGGGGTGCTCTATACATCCAATGTGGAGGCATAGTTAACACATTCTTTTCCAAACTGTGCGGCTTAACCATGCGCAACATCTAGTATATAGAAAATTTAATTATTTTAATTTGAGTTAAAATAAAAACGTAAAGTAAACCTCACACTGTTATCTCTTGTTTGACCTATGTAATGAAGCAGCCCTAAAGGGTTCTCCCCTTTGACGTGAACCCTTCCTCCCTACTTCCTCTTCTCCTCCTCAAATTCTTATGGTTTTCTCGCATTTTCTTCACACGATAAATCACCGTGAGTCCTTTTCTCCTTTTTTCTCCTGGATTCCTGATGAATTTCTCCATCTTCTTCACTGGGTATGGTTCAACAGAACCCTAGGGAATTGGGATGATCTGATTCTCAATTTTCTTTTGATTGTAGGGTGTGTGAATGGACTCTTAGGTCTTATTGGTTCATGTTCCAACAATCACCGCTGAAGGCAAGGCAGTTCAGGTTATTTCGGTCCATTGGCTTTATTTCTAGGAATAGTCTTCCTTTTTCTGTTTGGTTTTCCATGCCTTATTTAAGAATATTATGGTGTTTATGAGTCCCGGGTACATAATGTATAGTGCATTGAACCCTGTTTTTTTTTATTTTAGGTCTCTGAGTCAAGGGTGACTCCTCTGGGTATGCATAGGTATGTATATATACATATGTAGGTTCCCCCATTACACTTATGTTCATCCATAGAAATTTATATAAGTCTATGTGTCTAGTTGTGCCTACGTATATATATTAAAATGATTGTATAGGTGAGTGGAGATGGGTATATGCATATAATTATATGTGTAAGGATTCCCTTGTACATGTTAATATCCATGCGGGTGTGTGAATAGGGGCTAGGTGTCCTTGCACGTGTCTAAAAGTGAATATGCCCAGAGTGGGAGTAGCATCTTTTTAGTTAAAAAGAACCAAGATCCAGAGTGGATGGCTTGGTTCCACTGTGAGGTAGGATCCCTTTCCCATACCATTTATGTTTATTAATGCATTAATTTATTGAGTTTCTTATAACATAGTTCTTAGATTTAAATTAATTTAGTATGGTTTCTTGGTTTAAATATTTTCCTTGACATGGTTAATAAAATTAATAAAAGTGATGGTTTATTGTTGAATAATGAAATCATGTTTTTGTAATAAAATCCATATAACGGAGGTGCGCTTCCTTCAAGATAAAAATATAGTGATAAAATTTTAGGATCATTTACCTTATTGCCTAGTCGCTTCCTTTATACTGGGGTTTTAATTGATAAATGAAAAGTTAGGTTCTTTGGCCCCTTTATGTGGTATTTTTTAAAGTAGGCACATGCCTTATTTCCTTGAGTCTTCTCCTTACACTTGAGGCCATGATAATTAGTCACTAATTCTTAATGATATAAATTATTTAGTAAAGGAAAAAAAATTCCTATAATGGATTATGATAGCGAACTTGGCCCTAAAACCAATTTTCCATGTTTAGGAAAATTGGGTGAAATGACCTTGAGGGGTATGACTTACACCTGGTGATATGAATGAGAGGTCCATGCCTCATGTGATGAATTCAATGTGATTAATATATTAATTCTTTAATTGAAACACATGAGATGGTTTTAATTCTATTTAAATGAAATTCTTTAAATGAAATGGTTCTAAGTGGAAGCATGGCTTTACCCAACTATGGGGTTTAGTTATAAAAGCATGGAAATTTTTGATGGTTACTTAATTGGGAATGATGTGAGATGTTTTTCCTTAGATTTAATATGGTAAATACTTATTTAAGGATTATGATGATGATTCTTATATGTGAAGTAGGCTTTATAGCCCCATTCCATTCTGTTAAATGTGGGTGCTAGCCATTATAACCCTGATTCATTCTCTTAAATGTGGGCGTTAGGTATATTTACCCCATGCCATTATTTCTATAGAGGCCAAGAGATTAAAAGGAATCTTGGAACTAGGTTAGGGGAAGACTGTGAAAGCTCCCATTTAATTTGGATGGTGGTCATATGTCCTGATCCACCACAACTTATAATTAATGCTTGAAGTATAATAGTTTAAGGGAACTTGGGCCTAGGTTTGTAGCAGATCGTGAGAGATCCCCTAGAATTCGGATAGCGGTGGTATGTCCCGATCCACCCCGAATTACATCTATCTATGTGTGTGTGTGTGTACACATAATGGACATGATCAGACATACCAGCCATGGGATGAAGTAGGTATCACCATCAGGTGTCCCTTAAAAACTAGGATGGGTGTTGGTTCATTCTTTCTGTTTTGTTATCATCTCTCCATACTTGCACACTATTTTATTTATATTACACTATCTGGATAGGTCTTGACACCAGTGGTTCCATCCTACTAAAATTTATATCTCACACCCTAATCAGGATTCCATTGCACTGGGTTACCCGAGTAGACCTTTCTTGTTCATAGGACTGCGGACTATGGACTTTTCTCGTTGATGTATGCTCGTACCTGGAGTTAGGAGCAAAGGATTGAGTTGGATCATAGGATTCTCATGGAGATTTGTCTTAGGAATTTTTAGATCTTTTATTTATCTATACTATATTGTAAATAATGTTTTTCTACTACTTTTTATTATGTATCTCTACCATGTCTTGAATTCATCAACATCATAACTAAAATTAGCCACTTTTATAAAATTATTATTATCTATCTTCTGCTACTATCTATTATTTATCTACTACTTATGATATTTCTTATTATTATTTGTTGTTTGAACTCTAATATGATGGTATAGTCTCCCCACTATCACCTCTTGATACTCTCACTACAAGTCGGTAGTCTCTAGAATACGGGGTGATGCGCTTGGGGCCATGTGAACTACCGGTTTGGCTACTAGGTTTCCGGTTAGTTGGGTTGGGATGTTACATTAACCAACCTTTTTGTGGTGATAAAAAATTAAACCCATCACTTCATTGAGTTGGTATTCCACATGTAAGCACGAATGATGTTCTAATTCCCTATAGGATAGTAAAGGAGATGAAAAGGGGTTGTTCCATAATCATAAAACATTTCATTATAGGTTTAATATTAATTTTATTATATCATCATAGTTTAAAAATATTTTTCATTATGTGGAAGAATAAATAAAATGAAAATTTTATTTAGGAGTTATACCATTTCTTCAGAAATCCACTTTTGGATAACACATTAAGACTTATCTGTTAGTTATTTAGAGATACGAGGACCTCTAAAAAGTGGTAAGGATTTTTGGAAATTGATTTTAGAATATTTTTATTGAGATACATGTCTCATGAAGTGTGTGTAAAATTTGATGTGTGGTGTCCTTATATAATAGAGTATAGAGGAAACCTTAGAATTACTTAAATTATTACATTAATATAAATTAATTTTCATGTTAAAATTGAACTAAAATGATAAATTTGGAAGATTGAGTTAATATATTTATAAATCCACTTATAATATAAAATCTTGTCATGTTTAGGTTTTGTTTTATCCATTATCTCTTAGTTTTTACCTCACATTAACCCTTTTAAGGATTACTATGATAACAATGTATTTACTCTTTTAGGGTCAGGAAATTTAAAATATAATAGAAAGAGTCCTATAAGTTGAAAAAGGTTTATATTCTAGACCATATCACATTCAATTTTCCAAAGATAAGGTTTTTTTAAAATTTTAAATCATTTAAAAGAATGTATTTTTCAAATAAAATACCATTAAAGTCATTTTCAAGACTACACACATGATTTACTTTTAAAAATATCATGATAGTAATGTTGTTCAAATATAATCTTTTAACACATAAATAATATATTATATTTATCTGAATGATTCATTTAACTCTATAACACAATAAAAAAATATTACTTTATAAATTTTTAAAATAATTTACCTTCTTTTAATATTGATTTCACAAGCACTATGTTGACATTGCATAAGAATTTGAGGTAATTATTTCATCACTAAAAATTAAAAATATTTTTTTTCAAAAAAAATATTCAGATTAAAAACAACCATTTAGAATCATTCATAACTTTCTCAATCCTTGTGAAAACATATTAGAGATATAAAAATCAATAGAGTGATATTTTGGAATTATTATTTACTCAAAATAATATAAAGATATTACCTAGTTAAAATAGACCAAAAGGTCCATATTTTTTAGTATTTGATGGGTTTGGTTGAACTATACTCATAAAATAGATTATAGGAAATTTTTAGAGTGATATTAAATCCTTTTCACGTTAGTTTCTACCCTAGTTAACCAATTTTACCCTTTTCTTTGGTGATAAATATTTATCATGGTTTTTATTCATTATAAAAACAATTATATTTTATATACTTACTAAATTTGGAAATTATTATTCTAAATATGGAATTCAATTATAAAATTTATTTCCTATATGTGGTTTAAATTTGTTTTTAAATAAACACAAAAAATGGGACGAAAAAATGTTTTCTTGAAAAAATCATTTTTGAGTATAAAAATGTTTTTATAAAAAAATTAAGAATAATGTTGATTTAGAAAACATTAATTAAATTATATTTTTTTTTAAATAGATAAAGAAATTTTAAAACCAATTAAAAAAACTATGGTACTTTTAAAATACATGAAAATAAATGGTTGTTTTCTTTGAAATTTGTATTTTTCACTATTAAATTAAAACTCAATCTTTTCAAAAAAGTCTCAAAATATCTCCCTAATTTAATATTGAAATTATAATTTCAAAAATAATTTTCATTCCCTCAAATAAAATTTTGAAAAATGGTAAAAATTATTTATATTTTTCATTCATAAAATATAATAAAAACACTTTTGAATAAAACATGGTTTTGAAGCATAAAATGGCTTTATTGTTATTCTTTTCTAACAACAATTAGATAAACATTAAATTAATTGATTAAATTAATTGTGTGTTTTATGGAAATAATTTATACACATATCTCATAATTCAATTATTCCTATTCATACCACTAATTTAACGGCTAATTAATAGTGTTAACATTTAAATAATAATGCATAGTGCAGTTTTCATAAAGCTAGTTTTTTTCTGTTATGAATTCTATCAAGTGTAGTATTATTTTAAACTAAATTTTTTTGGTTCTACACCCACACCCCCCCCCCTAAATAAATTATTTCCCCACAATGTTATCTCAACCTTGGTTATTATAAGATTAATATTTAAAAAACATTTTTTGAAACCCCACATCATAAAAATGGTTATTAAAATTTCATTTTGAAAAGAGAGAAATGGAAATATTAATTTCATTTGTAAAAAATACATAACTAGGTTTCCAAATAGGATAAAAATAGTGGGAAGTAAAAATATGGACATGGAGAATTAAAATAACATCAAATGAATAATAGGGAGTGACAAAGAACATGATCATGAGAAATTTTATAACCACAAAACCATAAATTAATTTGGGATAAAAAAACCATAAATTCATCCGAAATAAATGTAAAATGATAAAAAAATCAATATCTTTTTTAAAGTTAAGGTATTATTTTACTCTCAGGATTGAGAACATGAGAAAATATACTTACTTGACATATTTCCATTTTATAAGAAAAAATTTATCATTTGGTCATGATTCAATCAATTTCTACTTCTATATCATCACTTACTCAAAAAAATGACTATTCAAGATGCAATTTTCATTCCTAAAAAAAATTAATTTATAATTGATCTTAAGATCCAAAAAATGATGAAAACTTATTCTACATGTTTATATAAATTATCCAAAACAAAAATGGTTACCATGAGATGATAGAATAACCAATATTAATAAACCTTCATATGTATAAATACTAAATAAATCACCAATGCTTTAATAATAACACCCAATGCTAAGCTAACCTTAATATTTTTTAAATATTCTAGAATAAATTGAAACTCAAAGATAAGAATGATTTGATAACATATAATTCCAATATCACCTTAATATTTATCTCCAAAAAATATTAGTCACTCAAAAATTCATACACCAAAATGTATATACACTATTCATAATTTATCTTGAATAAACTAATCATTTCTCAAAATAACCCGAATCACCATAAAACTGCTATAAAAACAAATATTAATCCCCAATTTAACTAAATATTTATTCCTAAAATTAAATCTCTTCCTATGAAATAATATTTCGTTTAAATTAATCATTTAATATTTCCCAAAATACAGTGAACTTGTTGCAAATAACATTAGTCACTTCTTCAACAAATCACTTTTCAATCCCATAGCTATTTATACGATTAAATATACATTCCCAAATTGTAATAACCCATATTACCTAAACATAAATGATCATATTAACCCTTAAGGTTAACAATACCTTTAAACATGAGTTTGAAAAATATAAAATCATTATCCCTCAAATAGACTTTTAACTAAAATTGAATACTAAACTAAAGTGTTATATTACCATAAATTTCTCCCAAAATATTCATAATCAACTAAAACTCTCATCATATAAAGCAAAGAAATGGGTATCTATGCCTTTTAACAAATGATCAACCTTAGAGTTTTTCACCCATGAAACCTTAGGTTTATCCCATACCACTATAGTATATTATAGGATTCTATAGGTTCTATCATCCCATTCATCAAAATGGTTTATAAATAAAATGATAATTAACCCAATCATATCCTCAAGGAATGGATAGAAATGTTTTCATTCTTATTCCCACTCTTTGTGCACTAGTGACATTCGAGTTAATACCCAATTCACCCCATTCAAAATTGTTAACCCTATGTGTATATGTTCCACAACTGCATGCAATTTACAATTTCTATATAGGGATGTATTTTATAGGAACCCCACTCAATATCTACTTTAAAATAGATTCATGATATTAATCTGTACTTATATTTATCCCTAGAATCTATCATAAGGTTGTCTTCTCTAATATATTTTTCCTCATATCTAGTTTTCAATGGCCCTACTTAAATTCATTTGATACCAACTATAACACTCCAACTTTTGTAACCCAGATCTGGTGGTTATTTTACTACATTGGATGATGATACAAAAGATCTCTTCCTGAATGATCAAATTTTTTAGTGGTCTTGGGAGACTAGATACATACATGATTCTTATATTACATTTGAAAAAATGAAATAAAAATTTAATGTTATAGTGATAAAATTATAATTTCATCTGTTATATTCCTATCATTATTCATAGATAACTTCTTCATATCTTAGAGAAAGTAAAATGTAATAAATTATGTGATCAAATGCTCTATAAGGTGAAATTTAAAGCAGAATATATCATAGAATAAATAAAGCATGAATAATAAGGAAGAGATAGATAACAATAAAATATTCCATATAACTAATACTGTAAAAGGTGAATATACTCATTGATAACATAGAAACATAAATAATTGAATGAATAACAATAACTGGTCTCATAATTATAGATTGTATAATGTCATTCATTATAATAATATCTTCAAGGTTTCAAACCAAGTCATAATAAACATATTTTCAATGCCACATGCCAATACATCATAAATGATTGGGTAGGAATATCTCAAATACCGATTCTAGTTTGTCTCATGATACTTAATGATGCATCTATGGGTTATAAAAAGGCTTTCTAGTAAATTACTAAGTCTAATGAATTCATTATATAAAAAGGGTTTAATAATAAATTCAATATATGATCAAAATAAATATCCATATTTGAAAACAGAAAAAAAAAATGTCAATATTTTCCCCATTCAAAAATAGAAAATCATAATCCTAATACATATAGATTAATATTTTGGATTTTATTACTAGATTATATCCCCATTAAATCATAAGATTCATAAAAGGATTTTTACATAGATTAAAATACTTTTAAATTGTCACTAAAACATTTCTTAAGTAAAATAAAATTTTTATTTTAAAATCACTTATTTAAAATCTAAAAATTTCAGGAAAATTTGGGGAAATATTTTAATTGAAAAGAACCTTATAAACATCTAAATTAATCTTTAAATAAAATATTAAGTTTGATGGTTCGAAGAGGTGGTCAATATGTATGTGTTAAAAAACATTTTTTTCACGTTATAATGAAATTAAAAATGTTTCATATAGGAAACATTAAAAAATAATTTTATTACATTTTGTAAAAACTGTGAAATATATTTGAAAATTAAATTAAAAAATCATTGAAATTGAAATAAAAAATTTCTTGAAACATTATTAGAAAACATAGATATTGATGAAAAATTCCATCAATAAAATAGGAAATAAGGTCTCTTTTTCTTCAAAAACATTTTTCTCCATTGTATTAATAACTAAAGAGAGGAAAATAAGATTAAATAATATAAAATTTATATATAAATAGAAATTTATATATATATATATATATATAGTTTAAAGGAGAGTACGATTATAATTTCCTTCAATTGAAATTAAAACATAAACAATCCTGAATAAAAATGATATTGTAAAATAAACCCTTACCACTTTGGTTTCTTCAGAATCATCAAAAATTTGAAATAAATAACAAAAAATGAAACTTTAAATAGAATTAATATAAATATATTCATGATAAAAAACATAAAATGGATAGTATAAAAAATAAAAAAATAAATAAGTTGTGAATACCTCATATGTCTCACGGAAAGAAAAGAGAAATGAGAAACCCTTACAAAGTATGTGACATTGAATTGATAATTAAAAAATTAAGTGATTATATTTAACAAGATTAAATCAACATAAAAAGGTTTAAATAAAATATAAAATAATCATGTTTATCACTCATATAATATTTTCATAATATAGGTAATGAAGTAGTAATATAACCCAATGAAATGAAATTGAGTTAAGAAACACCACATATATACTTTATATCCTACAAAATAAAATTATATTAATATTTTTATGTTACTAAGAACCTTTTTTATTTTTATTACACTATAAGTATCTCTTTTATTTCATATACTACCATGCTGTATATATATATTAAATTAGTTAATATTATGTCAAACATTTTTAGGAAATTCGGTTCATAATTCCCAAAAATGGTAGGTTGAAAATGGTCAAAGGATTCATGTATACAAAAAATATATAATATTAATCATGAAATAATTATAATTTTTATATATTATATAAAATTTTATAATCATACATGATAGAAATTCATGAAAAAAAATTGCATCACTTTGTGCACGTGGTAGTCCACACGTTTGCATGAGCGACGTTATCATTTTTTAACTAATGGAAGGGTAAGAGGGTAAGTAATATATTATGTTTATAGAATCAAAATTATGTTATTAATATTGTATATATTCATTAAATATATAATAATTATAATACTTGTTATTTGGTGATGAAGAATTAAATTCATCGCTTCATGGAGGTGGTAGTCCACATGTAATCACGAACAATGTTTTCGTTCCACATAGGGTGGAGAATGAGATGAAAAAAGGTTTGTGCCATATTCATATTAATATGTTAGTATATTATGTAATATAATTATATTAAATTATCTTGGTTTATGAGTATTTTAATAAGGTATAATAATAAATAAATTGAAAACACTAATTTAAGAGTTAGACATTTTCTTTATAAAACCATGTTTCGCTTACATCTTAAGACTTCTAGGTTGGTATTTTGGTAGGACCAGTGCATCCAGTAAGTGGGGAGGAATATTTTGAATTTATTTGGGTATATATTTTTTAAGATACAATACTCATGATGTGTGATGAAATAATGATGGGTGGTGTCCTTATATAAGATAGGATACAGGTACCATTGAAATTACTTGAAGTATTAAATATATATAAATTGATTTTTATGTTCAAGTGGAAAAAAAATTGATATATTTAGAAAATAGTTTGAATATATATTAAATATTTTCATAAAATAAAATTTATATTATTTTAGGTTATTTTTTAACCCATATCAGTTAATTTTAACCTCCTAGTAACCCTTTTAACAATTATCGTGATTATAATGTCTTTTACTCTTTAGGGATCAAGATGGTTAAAATAAAACTAAAATGGACTAATAAGTGAATAATGGATGATATTTTCTACCAAATATGATTTAATTGGATAAATATAATATTATTATTAATTTTAAATCATTTAATGAAATATTATTTTACATAAAATGCCACTAAATTCATTTATGGGACTATTCACATAATTGACTTAAAAAAATACAAAGATAGTGATTTATTTCGAATATAAACATTTAAAAAATCCCTAATACATTATATTTATCCATAAAATTCTTGTAAACCCATAAATAACCAAAAAAAGTATTACATTTTATGATTTTAAAACCATTTACTTGATTTTCCTACTACTTGCACAAGCATAGTGTATGCATTGTGTAAACATTTAAGGTAATTTTAAATTTATAAAAATTAAAAATAAATTACCATAATAATAAATTTATTAAAAATAACCATTTATAACCAATCATTACTTGTTTTTATCCTTGTTAAAATATATTAGTGATATTAAAATCATGAAAGTGTCATTTTTTAATTATTATTTACTTAAAATAATATAAATGTATTTATCACAGGAAAATAGAAACAAAATTTTTTATTTTCATAACATTTATGGTTTTTGTAGAACTATACTTATAAAGTAGATTAAAAGAAAAGTGTTAGGGTGATTTTGATATCTTTTAACGTTATTCTTAATCCTAGTTAACCCAATTAACCCTTTATTTTGCTGATAAATGTATACTATAGTAACTATTTATTATGAACAAAAATAAAGTTGACCTATTGAAAAAATTTGGAAATTAAAATTACAAATATGGAATCCATTTTAACACATTAATTTCCTATAATTGGTATATAATTATTTTAAAACAAACCTTCAAAATGTGATGAAAAACGGTTTTCCAAAAAATTGAACTTGTTAGTATAAAAATGTTTATATATAAAAATTAATAATAATTTTTATTCAAATGGAATTAATAGAATTTTTTTTAATAAAAGAAAACTAATAAAATTTTAAAACTAATTAAAATAACATGGTTCTTTTAAAATACTTGAAAATAAATTACATCTTTCTATAAAATCAGTATTGTTCATTATTCACTGAAAAATAAATATGTTCAAAACAATATCAAAATTTCACCTTAAGATAATACTTATATGTTGATATCAAAAATTATGTTTATTACCTAAAATATATTTTCTAAAAATTTTATAAATTAATTATTATGTCTTGACAAAAAATGAAATAACCCCATTTTGGTAGAAAACATATTTTTAAAGCATAAAATGGATTTATTCTTATTATCTGCCTATTAAAAACAATTGAGTGGATGTTAAATTTCTTGATTAAATTAATTATTTTTATTAATATATTTTATAATTTTGTTTTTCTTATTTGTAAATCTAATTTAATGGAAATTTTATAATGATCATATTTAAATAATAATATTTTTATTTTATAATGCAGTTCTATAAATGCTTGGTGTTACGTGTTAAGAAATATAATGAGTATATTAATTTTTTAAAATAAAATTTTGAGGTGGTTTATAGAACCCAAAGGATAAGTATATTTGGATATTAGCAATATAAATGTATTATTTTATAATACTATGTACATTTCTTCCACAAATTTATTACACATGACTAACTTATAAACATATCATAAGTGATATTATTAGTCATTATTTAAGGAATATAAAACATAAGACAATGGCAATCTTAAGTGACCAATAATGGGTAAAACATAAGATATATTGATCACATAAATATATGTGATTATAAAGAATATCATAATTGCGTAAGGATAAAATAAACATATAGGTATGAGAATATAATCATAAAATCATTCATAAAGGAATAAAAAACCATATAATATAAAATGAATCATAAAATAGAGATATATTATAACATAAGAATTTGGAATATAGATGATAATATAAAATCATAATATACATCAAGTATCTCTTCTAGGACCATTATCATATAGTGAAAAAGCATGTCCTATAACATTGTCGACTAGGATAACCTATCATGTCCCATAATATAATATCTTGTAGGATATAAGATTTACCCAATGCATTAAAGGACTATAAAATTATATTCCCACTCATCACACAATTTCAAAACATATATATGTGTACCATGTGAATATAAAGACAATACTAAACCATCATAACATAATTAAAGAATGAGAAAAAAATGGGTTACATAATAATTTACACAAGTATGAAAAATAAATTTTATGAGAAATAAACTAAATTCTTCCATTAAAACATATCTCTAGTGAAATATAGGATACATTAAATGATATTTACCTTGATAAGAAACCTTTACAATATGATAAAAATATATTTTGAAAATTAGAAGAAATATCCTTTTATTTTGATTATTTTTTTAAAAAAAATAAATAATAAATTGATGGCTTCAAAAATAATGATAAATTTAATAAAAATTACTTTATATAGTCATGGAAAATAAAAATAAAGATTCATTAATAAAACTTAAGAAAAAATGGGATAAAGATATCGAGAGAGAAATATAATGAAAGAGATATAAAATACTCCCTTCAAACCTTCATAAATAAAATTAAATATAAAGAGACCAAAAAAATTTATTAAAATAAATATATTAATAAAAAATACATCCATTAAAAAATATATAGAACATGTACATGGAAGAAAAATATTTCAATCTGAAATAGTGAAAAATGAAATTCCCCTTAAAAATTTCATAATAGATCAAGTATAAATCAATGATATAGGAATACTAAAAACATATATAAATACCATGATATAAAAATAGAATAATAAAAATGGGTACTTAAATGTAAAATAGATATAACTTTCCCTCCAATAAAGTTTATATATAGATAATCTAAAAAAAGATGAATATATAGAGTAAGAATTCCATTACCCATACTCTTGACTTCCTTGAACAAGATATAAATATATATATAATAATCTTAGTATTCTTAATAAAATATTTCATAACCTTATTTGTATCTATCACCTTTTATACTAACAAATTATATCTATTTAATACACATATATAATTAAATTATAGTTTATTTCTATCAACGAAGGTTAGTAGTTTTATTTATTTCATGCTATTTTTAGTATGGTGATTTCAATAATCATTATTTGTTAATAAGTAAATCATCTCTAAAATATCATTGGTAATATAATAATAATAATATAATTATTTTTGAAACCCAATTTTTACTTCGTTGAAGTTATGGTCATGATTTACATGGATGAAATTCATAAAGTGTTTGTTTCAGGTAGCTTTACTAATAATTATTGAGCTACTTCATATTGATCATTAATTTGGGTTCTACCATTTAAGAAACATTATTGTTATAAAATATAATCATTAATATTATATATTATCAATATCTATGTGTCTATACTTATATATTATGGAAATGATGAAGATAGCGTATCATTCTTATTATAAGTGATTGAATTGATCTAAATAAGAACATATTGTATTCATGAGTTAGTAAGAACGTAATGTTATTTTATTATAATATCATTTTATATAATATTAACAATATTATTAAAAAATTATTATAATGGTTTATAAGATTTAATAAGATGGAATATTAGTAGATAATTTAAAAATATAAAAAGAACTAGTTACTTACTTTGATGGAATCAGTCCTCATAATGACTTCTTTTGTAATAAAGGATTTGTCCCTGTATATTACGTCTAGAAGCTACCAAATGTGAGATATAAATTTATGGAAGATAATTATTTGAGGGATTCAAGATTAAACAGAAATTTATAAGTAGTTTAGAATGGGTATTGTAGGGTTTATTTTATAGATGGTTTTGATTAGTATATTTGAAATTTATCATTCATGGATGGTTAAGGATGGTAATTTTGACATGGATAGTGGCCTATAGGTGAGAAATAAAAAATGATATTCTATATTCCCTCTATTATGGAGATTAAATTTTATTTTTTGTTATTTTAAACATTAATTTACAAATATATAGTATTTTAGCATTTTTTTTATTTACCAATATTATTCACTATTCACCTCGATAACTTATTTTCCACAAAAAAATAAAATTTATCTTATTACCTAATTTGTGCATACTAATTTAAAATTTGGAATTAATGTTATTAAATTAAAACTATAAGTATGATAAAATTAACTTTTAAATAAAAATACATAATACTTTAACAAAAAAAATTGGAATAGAAAAAGTTATTATAAAATGAATGATTGAATAATTTTAATTCAATATATTTTTAATGGATAATAAATATTTATTATACATGTCTAATATGTGATTTTTAATACATTATTATTTTTTAAAAATGGTTATATTTTGAATGTCACGCTTTTTATATACCCTTTAATTTTATATAACAATTATTATCCAACAACTATATATTAAATGTCTATATAACAGTCATGTTTCTTTCTTTCATTCCTATATATAACCATACATACTTATCTAAAATGTATTCCTCATCATCCTTCATTTATATCCCAATATTTAGACTATATTTTAATCTATTTTCATTCTTTATATTGTTATACTTGATGGTATGATTTTTATTAGAGGCCATGGGGATGACTACATCTATCCCACTATAATTTTATTTTCTTATGGTTTTATTCTAATTATGATTTTATTAATTACATTCTATTTATATTTCTTGTAATATTAATGTTAATTTCATTTTATTTTGTAATATTATACCCTAATGAAATAAGTCATTGATCATTTTTGTTTAATGTTGCGTGTGAAGGAATTTACTCAACACATTTAAGGAATAAAAATGTGGGGTTTTAAATTATACCCCCTTAAAAAATTTCCATTAAAATATCATTACATAGATGATAATAGATAACTGAACTTTTGTTTTATTAAATATTATTGTTTATATGTCTCTTCCTTAAAAATATTATTTAACCAAATAGAATTTATTAGGTGAGTAGTCTTGTTTCATAGAACTTTATCTCTTTAATCTAAGATCTCTACTAGTTGTTCCTTATAAGAGATATATGTTCCCATTTTATAACCTTTGAGTTATTTTTATGTGATGGATCCAGTATTTACTTCCTTAAAATTGATACATTGACCAAATCATTCACATATTATAGGTTCATTTGAAATGTAAGGAAATAATATATAGTCCCCATGTGATCAAGAAACTTGAAGTGACTGATGTATCTAGTACAAAACATTACCTTCTTCCTAACTCTCATAACCATATTCCCTGGTGATATTTTTAGTAATATATTTTATTTAACCTTAAACTCCAAATCTTGAAAATTTTTATTATTTTAGCTCATATCTTGACTTTTCAAAACTTGAATATGTCATTTAATTAATTAAACATTATATAACAAGTAATTTCCTAGTTCTGGGTGCCTCCCAAAGGTGCCCCATACCCGGTTAGTCACATGAACTCAATCGCATTTCCCTAAATGCCAAAGGTTACTAACTAGCAGTGAGAGACATGGGTGTGATAATGGGGAAACTATACTCTCATTGGTAGATTAACATAGAATAATGGAAATAATATACAACATAAGAAGCAGTAATACCATTAAAAAAATAAAAATCGGAAGACTGAAAGTAAATAAAAAACTAGAGCACATATATAAATGATTCATGTCACGTATATCTAGGAAAGCTTCCAAACAAGTCACAATACTTGAAATACTGTAATGAACCATGTACAAATAAAACAAGTGAACTCCAGTAGCATTACAAGCCTTATCTTGGTCTCATACTCTCCATCTCCACAGCAATCAAGTACCTAAAGTATAAGGGTGATTTCCCTTATCTATACCTACAATAATATAATTATTTTGGTCCCAAGAGCATGACCCATAGAGGTTTTGAGATGAATCTGAGTAGGCAACTGCCCAAAGATATGTGCCTAACTACCAGTAAATATATATAACAGGTAATTAGAAAAATGATGTAATAAAAAAGTAAGTACTCAAAAGTAAACAATCATATAGTTTCAACTGAATTCATTTAAATTTATTTATTTATTCAAACTATAATTCACACGCAACCCTTTGGGAAAATTCTCACTTTATAACCCCTCTAGTTCAACTTATCATTAAATCAATAAAGATATAATAATCCATGGGAAAGCTCACACGGTCTAACCCCTTTTTCTCATAAAGACAAAGACTTTGAGAAGAAGTAATCAGTGTAAATTCCCCTTGTGGTCTTTTAACGATATACTATAGACACTCTGAGGAAGTAATAAGTTTCAATTCCCCCTATAGTCTTGTAACGGTATACAATAGACACTCTTAGGGAGAACTCATCGTCCATCCCCCCTATGGTCTCGCAACATAAAAAGTATAACAGACACTCTGGGGAAGCCCTCAACGTCAATTCCCCCTATGGTCTAACTACACCAGGTTATCACCGCCCTATGTAATACAATCATGCACAAACGATATCCAACAGCCAATGTAATCTCATCTACTATATGGCTAAGAAGCTACAATGCATATCAAAAGCTGGTCATATAATATCAACTCCATCCTAACATCACTAGGCATGGAAAACATAGAATCCTAATAAGAAGTTCTAGACCCAACGGCCAATATCAAAAAAAACATGGGAAAATCCATAAACAAGATAATAAACCTAATTAATAATCAAAACCCTTACTCAAGAAAACAAACCATAGTAGTCATCAAACATGGTTAAATCTCTAAAACCCATAATACTCTAAACTAGGGTACTCATCACTTTTTGCACATATAATCCAAAGACAGCTACAGAAAGGCACAAACCACCTACCTCGACATGGTACGATCAATATAGTAGAACCTAAGCCTTTGAATCTACATAGAACATTATATATATAAAAAACATCCAAAACAATAAACCAAGAATATCTCACTAATGAAGATAAATCTAGAGTAGAGTCTCTAGAAGAAGGATGAACTCACCGAGGGGATTCCAATGCAACTGAAGGTGTTTGATTTGGAGAATGGATGACAGATCAATGGATCGGTGAAGAAATTTTTCCCTTGGTCACTCCTGGATGAGACAGGGTTATAAGAAGATGTATCTAGGTATGATACATGACCCTAGTTTGACCTATCATATAAAAGAAAAATTACATGGCATGTTCATTAAATGTACACACTGTGTACATGCCTCAACCATCCCCCGCTTTGGGTGGTCTCTAGGTCTACCCACATAGCCATGTATTGGATGTTACAAGGCCAGCACACAACCACCCGCTGCAAAAGGGTACACGGCATGTACTCCTAAGTACACGACATGTACTCATAAGTACAGAGTGTTTACTCATTAATTTTCCAAAAAATCCCTTTTTTCTCACAAACACCCGAAATCACGATACATACCTAAAAAAGAGATCTATGTTCTTACAAACTTCCCCCCTCAAAGAAATTCATCCAAGAATTTCCCTAACAAGGTGGAGCAGAAGACGAATCCTCAAATAGCTCTAGCCACTACGATCGCACATCAGTCTCTCTCTCCCAAGTCTCATCTTGTACTCACCCATGCTACCACAACACCTATACAAGAGGAATAGAATGGTCATAGAGAACCTTCGCATTGTGATCAAAAATCCAGACATGATGCTCCTGAAATGATACTTCCACCTCTAATTCAACCTCCTCAGGTTTAAAAACATGAGACAGGTCTGAGAAGTAATTCCAAAACTGAGAAATGTGGAAGATGTCGTGCATAGCCCGGTAGCTTTGAGGTAAATGAAATCGATAAGAAATCATCCCAACTATCCCCAAAACCTCAAACGGCCCGACTTATCTCGGGGAAAGCTTTCCTTGTCTCCTAAACCTCTTGTGTCTCAAACTCGGGGTGACACATAGTAAAACCTGATATTCAACCTCGAAATTCATAGGTTGTCTTCGTCGATCGGTATATGACTTCTTTCGTGACAGTGTTGTATCCATCCTCTTCCAAATCAACTCCACCTTCTTTGTGGTCTCCTGAACAAGATGAGTTCCTATCATAGTTTCATCTCCTCCATCCAGCCAACATTGTGGTAATTAGTGTGGCATACCATAAAAATCCTCATAAGTTTCCATCTAAATGGTGACCTAAAAACTATTATTGTAGGAAAACTCCAACAAATTTATGTGCTCCTCCCAAGAACCTCAAAAAATATTGGATTCATTCTCTAATCACGTCCTCGAGCACCTGAATCATATGCTCAAACTGAAAATTAGCCTGGGGATGGTAAGATGTACTCAGAAGAAAATGTTTAAACAAAGACTTCTACAGTCCCTTCCAGACCTGAGAAGTAAAATGGGTGTCCATGTTTGAAATGATGAAGTGAAGAACCCCATGTAAACATAAAATCTCTCGAATGTAAAACCTTCCAAGCTCATCAACATTGAAGGTATCCTCAGTCAGTAAGAAGTGCGCAACCTTTATGATTCTATCAATGAAAACCCAAACATCATCATTCCCACAAGGAGACCTCAGTAAACATATCACGAAGTCCATCACAACATCATTCCACTTCCACTCGAGAATGGGTAACTACTACAGAAGCCATGTTGGTCATTGATGTTCCACATTCACCTAATGATAGGTGGAACTCTTCATCACAATACCAGCAACATCCCTCTTCATACCAGGCCACCAATATAGATGTTGTAGATCTCGATACATCTTGGTGACACTAGGATGAACTGCCCAATATGAGGAATGAAAATCCCACAAAACATCCTTGTGTATGTCTGATGATACCCACATGCACCCATGAAAATGAAAAATCTCATCCTTGCCTAGAGTCCATCCTAAAATAGGTTCCTCTTCTAACACACTCTCCCATAGATCAATCCCTTCGGAATCTAATAGCTGCCTCATTCTCACTCAATCAAGTAGAGTAGAGGTAATAGCTACCAAAGATAGAAACAACTACCTATGTCTTTCACGCACCTCCAAATTCATCTCAAAGAATATATCCATAAGCTGTCACTCATTGTTGGCCTCCTAAACTTCCTATTTCTAAGTCCTCTTACTCAACGCATCAGCCACTGCATTTCATTTCTTAGGTGTGTAGGCAAGATCAAAGTGAAATGACTGAAGTTACTAAACCCACCTTCATTGTCTCAAATTTAGGTCACACTGGGTAAAGATATACTTGAGACTTTTGTGGTCATTTCACACCCCAAAATGATCTCCCAGAAGGTATTTTCTCCAATATCGCAAGGCATGAACAAATGCTACCAACTCAAGATCGTGTTTTGGGTAATTATTCTCATGTGGCATCAACTACCGAGACCCATACACAATGAAAACTCCCCTACATAATCACAACTCTTAGACCGATACTTTATGCATCACAGTTAATAGTATAACACTTGCCCGACTCTAGAAAAACTAGTATCGGTGCTGAAGTCAACCTCCCTTTCAGCTTATGAATGGATGAATCACAAGAATCTGTCCAAAAGTACTTCGCACCCTTCTTAGTTAGTCATGTTAGTGGCACTGCTAAGCGTGAAAAGTATAGCATAAAACATATGTAGTAACCAGCTATCCCTATAAAACTATGCACCTCAAATACGTTCTTCAGCTTCTCCCAAGAAACTACTTCTCTCTCTTTTTTTGGGTCTACTGATACTCTTGTCTCTAAGATAACATGACACAAGAAGTGAACATGATCTATCCAAAAGTAAAATTTTGAGAGCATAGCATGTAACTGATTCTCTCTCAGTGTACTCAAAATGATCTCAAGATGGGTAGCATGGTTGTGTCAAGTGTAAAAGTACACCAAGATATCATCCTCAAAAACCACTATAAAGGAGTCCAAGTACGGATGGAAAAATTGGTTCATAAGTTCCATAAAAACAACAGGCACGTTCGTGAGACCGAATGGAATAACCACATGCTCGTATAGACCATACCTACTTAAAAAGGCTATAAGAGGTATATTTGATGTTCTAACACGCAACTTATGATAACCAGGTCTAAACTGAATCATCGAGACCTCCCGGTCTCCTAGAAGATGATCAAATAAATAATCAATACTTGGTAAGTGACATTATTTCTTGACCTTCAACTAGTTCAGCATCCGATAATCCATAAAAAGTCTTAGGATATCATTTTCCTTCTTCACAAACAAGACAGGCGAACCCTAAGGAGAAGTACTAGGTTGGATGAAACCCTTTTCTTGTAACTACTCTAACTGCATCTTGAGCTCCTATAACACTGGTGTAGTCATCCTATAAGGAGGAATGGACACAAGTTCCTCTCCTAGCACATGATCAATAGAGAAATATACCTATTTCTCTACAGGTAAACCTAAAAATTCATATGGAAAAACATCCCTAAAATGATCGTCCACTGGAGGAAAGTCCATCTGTGAAGTCCCCTGGTCATCCAAACAAAAATTGGAAATATGGGTTATAACCCCTCCCAACCCATGATTCTTAGGTCTATATCTTCTCTCCTGGACATCCCATTCTCCCTTATATAGAAACAATCCACCATCTAGTGATGTGAAACTCACCCTACGGAGATAGCAGTCGACAACAACCTGGAATGGAACTAAATAGTCCATTATGAGAAAGACATCGTAGTCCGTCATCTCTAAGATAGAAGGGTCCCATGAGAAGTGATGCCCACAAACCTCAAGAGGTCTCTCTTTGCATGGTTGTACACTATTTTTTCCATTCCCCAACGGTGTGTCTAGAGTCACGATATCGACAAAAGTAAAGATACAGAGCACAATGCTATCCACAATAGGCACAGATATGAAACTATGGGAATCCCCTATATCAAAAAGTGTAGAATCTAAAACTGAGGAAACCAAAATCGTACCTCTAATGGTAGAGGTTCAATGATTCTGCTTCTACTGGGTCTGCTCCAGTACAAAAGTCTGACCTGCGTCGTGGCCCTGTGAAGCTATCTAAGATCCCAGAGTTAATCCACCCTATGTTTGTTGAAAACCTTGCGTCTGAACACTATGGTCACAACCACCACCTCATCTTGAATGGACTAAATAACTCTAGGCCCCAGTATGATGAGAAACTGGTGTTCGTACTCCAGAACATGGAGTCATATAAGAACCCATATCACTAGATGCTGGGGAGAAAAAATCATAAAACTCTGAAGATGACCCATCTTTTACAAGATTGGCACTCAACTGGGTATCTTGGGAAATGTGGCCTTGTATTCCTACTCTTCTCACACCGGTATCATACCACCTATCAACCTGAAGGAGTATCTTTCCTACTCGGATCTCCACATGTAGACTCCCTATGATGCTTCCTACCATTAGATGGAGGAATACCAACTCCAGATGCTGAGCCACCCTAGCTCACAACACCAAAATCCCTCAGGTTGGGTTATGTGATCAGCACTTGGTTGACTATTGAAGTAATAGAAGTTAGCCTCTATATATTCACCTGATATCGGATGTCATGCTTGAGATCATCCTCAAACTTACTCACTATAAATAACCCATCACCCTTTAGAATTTGTGTAAAGCACTGCAGATCTGTGAAGCAAGAAGAATACTCTATGACTGATAGTTTACCCTACTCTAAACTCATGAACTATTGGGCTTGGTCAGCCCTCAATGTCTCTGGGTAAAATTAGTCATATAAGGTCTGTTGTAGCTCATCCCAAGACATTACTCATTGGAGTCCCGACTATGATATCACATCCCACCATCTCTTGGAGAAATCCTAAAGTATGTACATAGAGAGCTTCACCCTCCACTCTAGAGGCATATCTAAATGATGAAAGATAGATAGAATGGCTTCTAACTATGACTCTGCAGCCTGAGGTCCTCCATACCCAAAGAAAGTGGGAGGATGCTACTACTGAAAAACATGTGTCAACTATTCCTTAGATGGGGTAGGATTCGGTGCTCCCTGGAAGGTCTGCATGAACCTCGTGAAGCCTTCTCAAAACTGTGAATCGGAACCTGTATCTGGAAGTATGGATGGTGAAAATACCGGCACAAACATAGGATCTTCTAGTAGTTACTGATCTACCATGTCCAATGTCTGATCGTTTCCATGTATCTGGCATACAACTGGAGGATGTCTCGGTGGCATGACTCTATAAAGTGAAGCACACACCTTAGTTCAAGATTATTAAGGACTAAACCTTAGAAGTACAAGAAAGGAACATGATTAAGAAAACATTTAAGTTTTTTAAAACATGGGTACATGGTGTGTATGACTCTACACGGCGTGTTCCCTTAAACCTTTACATGGGTGTGTACTTCTGCCAACCTTGGTCGTGTAACACCCCATACACATGGTGTGTTCTCCTTTGACATGGAATGTACTTGAATCTTTCCCCTTGCTCGATTTCCCCTACACAGATAAACCACACAGTTCTCTTATAAAAAAACTACATGACATGTTCATGAAAGGCATGACATGCACTGTAAGGATTTCACTTACCAGTGTCGTTAGTCACATGGTCGAATACATGGTCTCTACGACAAGGTGTGTTCCCCCGAGACACGGCATGTACCACTTATGTTTTAACCACTCATTTATTTATTCACATGGTTAGATATAAGGTCTTTACAACACGGTGTGTTCCCCTTTGACATGGCATGTACTTGAATCTTTCCCCCTACCTGAGTTCTTCTACATGGCTAAACAACATTGTTCTCTTAGAAAAAAACTACACAGCCTATTTATGCTAGACACGATGTGTACCATAAGGATTTCACCGACCAGTGTCGTTAGTTACACAGCCGGATTTATGGTCTCTAAAACACAACGTGTTCTCCCTAGAAATGGTGTGTACCACTTAAGTTTTATCCACAATTTTTGTTATTCGCACGACTGGATACATGGTCCTTACAACACGACATGTGCTCCAAGTACACAATGTGTTCCACCAAACATTTCCCAACCTCGTGTCTCTACATACACATCCAGTCACATAGTTAAGGACTACACAGTGTGTATATAATGTACACAGAGTGTACTTAAGAAAAGTTTTCCCTTCCTGAATAGAAGGATACATGGTGTGTATTCATCATTACACACTATGTATTCTTCGTTTTTCTAGAAATTAATCCTTAGAAACTACTCTAAAAGCCCATAAAAACAATGAAATAAACATTATAGTGCCACATTTGATCTTTGGGGGCCCATAATCCCCACGAATCAAAGATTGGAATTATATTCATGTATATCATAAAGTATATCATTGAATCAATCACCTGATCCACCAAATTCTAAACCATGAGGGCCCATGATACCTTGGTGACCAATGTTTGGTGCCCATTCGAAAGAAACTTTACATATTATAAATACCCTACCAATAGCAGGTATTCTATCACAGCATCTATCACAATAGCATGCATACATATCACAACATCTATCACAACAACATGCAATTAGAAATGTACCCTAAATGGAATGACAAGAATGCATGAAATGTGATCTCTAGAAAGTGGATATATGATGTATGAGATGGCATACCCACATATCATCAGCTTGAAATAGAAATAGAACCTCAATAATATAAACTATAACAACATAAAACATGTGAATCACCTAGCGCTAAAATCAAATCAACTATAACAATTTATAACCCAAAACAATTCCAACAATCGAGGTGACTTGGATTTTCCCTATACACGGGTAGTCTAATCTCCAGCAAAGCTTATTACCAACAACCTATTCATTCCTATCTCTGTTTAGAGGCTTCGAACAGTAATTCAAAAAAGAAAATAAATCCTCTGATACCACTTTTTAATGTCCTGGTTCTAGGTGTATCCCAAAGGTTCCCCATACCCAGTTTATCACATGACCTCATGTGCATTTCCTTGAATGCTAGAGGCTTCCAAACAGCTGTGAGGGCCTTGGGTGTGATAGTTGGGAAACTATGCCCTAATTGGAAGAGTAACACAGTAGAATGGCAATGATATACAACAGAAAAAGTAGTAATACCATACAATAAATAAAAAGTGGAAAACTGAATGTAAATAAACAAATAGAGCACATATATAAATTATATATGTCACATTTGTCTAGGAAGGAAGCCAAACAAGTCACAATACTGAAAATACAATACTAAAAAATGTACCAAGAAAACAATTAAACTCTAGTAGTAACACAAGCCTCATCTTGGTCTCATGCTCTCTAGCTCCACAGCAATTAAGTACCTTAATTAGAAGGGCTCTTTCTCTTATCTATACCTACACCAATATGATCTATTTGGCCCAAAAGCATGTCCTAAATTGGGAGTGACCCAAATCCTGGTACGCAACCTCCCAATGATCTGTGCCTAACTATTATTGAATATATAGATCATGTAATATGAAAAATCAAGTAATAAACAAGGAAGTACTCAAAAGTAAACAATCTTATAGTTTCAATTACATTCTTGTACTTTTTTTATTTATTCAACCAATCATTCGCATGCAACCCTCTGGGAATATTCTCAAATTCTAACCCCTCTAGTTCAATATATCATTAAATCATTAAAGATATAATACCCTATGGGAAAGCTCACATGGTCTAACCCCTTGGTCTCACAAAGAGAAAGACTCTATGAGGAAGCACTCATCGTCAATTCCTCATGTGGTATTTTAACGATATACTATAAAAACTCTAAGGAAGAAATTAATGTCAAATACCCATGTGGTCTCATAATTGTATACTCTAGACACTCTGAGGGAGCACTCACTATTCATCCCCCCTATGGTATCACAATGTAAACAGTATACCAGACACTCTAGAGAAGCCCTCAACGTCAATTCCCCCTATGATCTAACAACAACAGGTTCTCATAGCCCTATGTAATACAATCATGCACAAATGATATCCAGCAGCCAAGGTAATATCATTTAATACAAGGCTAACTAGCTACAATTCATATCACAAGCATATCATATAATATCAACTCCATCCTAATAGCACTAGGCATGGAAAACAAAGTAGCCTAATAGGAAGTTCTAGACCAAATAGCCAATATCAACAAACATGCTAAAACACATCCATAAAAAAGTTAATAGACCTAATTTATAATCAAAACCCTTACTCTAGAATAAAACTATAGCAGGTATCAAACATGGTTAAATCTACAAAACACACAATACCCTAAACTATGGTATTCAGATCTTTTTGCACATATAATCCAAAGACTACTACGGAAAGGAAAAAACCACCAACCTTGATGTGGTATGATTGATATAGTTGAATGTCAGCCTTTGAATTGACCAATAATGTCATAGATCTATAAAAATGTAAAAAACACTCAACCTCGAATATCTCACGAAAGAAGAGAAATTAGGAGGAGAGGATCTATAAGAAGGAATAACTCACTGAGGGGATTCCAACGCTACCGATGGTGATTTATTCGGAGAACAGATGAATGATCGGTGGCTCGGTGTAGAAACGTCACCCTCGGTCACTCTTGGATGAGACAGGGTTATAAGAAGACATTTCTGGGTATGAGACGTGACCTCGGTCAAACCTATCAAATAAAATAAAAAGTACATTGCATGTTCATTAAATGTACACACCGTTTACATGCCTTAACTATCCCCCTCTTTAGGCGGTCTCTAGGTCACCCAACATGGCCATGTACTGGACATTACACGGCTAGTACATGGCTACCCGTATCAGCCGAGTACATGGTGTGTACTCATTAATTTTCCAAAAAATCCATTTTCTCAAAAACACCCAAAATCAAGATCCATGCTAAAAAAAGATTTGGGTTCTTACAAACATACAACCTCAAAGAAATTCTTCCCCTAACTTCCCTAATAAGGTGGTATAGAATAATAATCCTCGAATAGGTCTGGCCATTGTGATTGCACATCTGTCTCCCTCTCCCAAGTATCCTCCTTTACTCACTCGTGCTGCCACAACACCCATACTAGAGGAATAGACCAGCCAAGAAGAACCTTCGCACTATGGTCAACAATCTAGATTGGATGATCCTAGAATGATGTTTCCACCTCTAACTCAACTTTCTAGGGATGAAAAACATGAGACGGGTCTGATAAGTAATGCCACAACTGAGAAATGTGGAAGACGTCGTGCATTGGTACCTTTGAGGTAACTGAAATCGATAGGCAACCGGCCCGACTCTCCCCAAAACCGCAAACTACCCTAAATATCTTGTTAAAATCATTCCTTGTCTCATAAACCTCCTATGTCCCAACCTCAGTGTGACACGTAGGAAAACCAAATCTCTATCCTCGAAATCCAGAGGTCATCTCCGTCGATTAGCATAAGACTTATTCCATGACTGTTCAGTATCCATCCTCTTCTGAATCAACTTCACCTGCTCTGTGGTCTTCTATACAAGACGAGGTCCCAGTGTAGCTGCCTCTCCAACCTCTATCCAACATAGGGGTGATTGGCATGGACTACTGTACAAAGTCTCATAAGGTTTCATCTGAATAGTCGCCTGGAAATTATTATTGTAGGAAAACTCCACTAGAGTTATGTGCTTCTCCCAAGAACAAACAAAATCTAAAATTCATGCTCTAAGCATGTCCTCCAGCACCTGAATCATATACTCAGACTGGACAATAGTCTATGTATGGTAAGTTGTACTCAGAAGTACTTGTGTACCCAAAGACCCGTGTAGTCCCTTCCATACCCAATAAGTAAAATGGGTGTCCCTATCTGAATTGATGTAGTGAATAATCCCATGTAAACGTACAATCTCTTGTACATATAGCCTTCCAAGATCATCAACACTGAAGGTATCCTTGATTGGTAAGAAGTGAACAACCTTTATGAGTCTTTCAATGACAACCCAAACTGCATCATTCCCATGTGGTGACCTCTTTAAACCTATCATGAATTCCATCGTGGCGTCCTTCCACTTATACTTGGGAATGGGTAGCTACTGAAAAATCCCTTCTGGTTGCTGATGCTCCTCCATCACCTACTAATAGGTGTAACACCTCATCGCAATACCAACAACATCTCTCTTCATTCTGGGCCACCAATACTGACTATGTAGATCTCGATACATCTTGGTGACACTAGGATGAACTGGCCAAAATGAGGAATAAAAATCCCAAAAAATATCTTCGTGTATGTCAACTAATACCCACATGTTCCCATGAATTCAAAAGATATCATCCTCACATAAGGTCCATCAAGGAATATGGTCCTATCTTGATTCACTCTCTCATAGAACTAGGAATTTAGAATCTGATAGCTACCACATTCACACTCGATCAAGTAGAGAAGAGTTAACAGCTACAAAAGAATGAAACTTTTGCCTCTTTCACTTGTGTATCTCTAAATGTATCTCAAAGAAAAAATCCTTAAGCTACCACTCACTACTGGCACCCTGAACTGCGTGTATTTGAGTCCTCCAGCTAAATGCATCATCCAATGTTGTGCCCTACCTAAGCATGTAGGTAAGCTCAAGGTCAAAGCAAGGAAGGTACTCAAGCCACCACCATTTCCTAAAATTCAGGTCATGCTAGGTAAAGATATAATTAAGACTTTTGTGGTTAGTGAAAAGAAAAAAATTCTATCCCATAAAGTAATGTCTCTAACAGCGCAAGACTTGAACAACTGCTACAAACTCAAGATAGTGTTTTGGGTAATTCTTCTCATGTGGCCTCAGCTGATGAGACTCATACACAATGACACCTTCCCCCTGCATAATCACTGATCCCAACCCAATACCTGATACATCACAGTAAATATTATAACTCTTTCCCAGATCTGGAAAAACCTGTATCGATGTTCATGTCAACCTCTCTTTCAGCTCTTTAAAGGCTGAATGGTAGGAATATATCCACGGGTACTGCATAACCTTCTTAATTAGGCCCGTAAATGACACTGCTAAGTATGAAAAGTCATGTATAAAATATCTTTAGTAACCATACATCCCTAAAAAACTTTTACATCAAAGGAATTCTTCGGCTGCTCCCAAGAAACTACTGCTCTCACTTTCTATGGGTCTATTGATACTCATGTCTATAAGATAACATGACCCAAGAAGTGAATCTGGTCCATCCAAAAGTGGCATTTTGAGAGATTATCATATAACTGATGTTAACTCAATGTACTAAAAAACATCTCAATATGGGTAGCATGGTTGTGTCGAGTGTGAGAGCACACGAAGATATAGTCCAAAAAAACCACTGAAAAGGAGTCGAAGTATGGATTGAACACTGGTTTCATCAGTTCCCTAAAAACTACAGGCACAGTCATGAGACTGAATTGCATAATCACATACTAGTATAGGCCATACCTACTCTGAAAGGCTGTAAGAGGTATATCTGATGGTATAATGCACAACTGATGATAATCGGATCTCAATTGAATCTTTGAGAACACTTGGGCTCCTCGAAGCTGGTCAAAGAGATCATCAATCCTCGTCAAGGGATATCAGTTCTTGACTTTCAATTGATTTAGCTTTTGATAATCCACACAAAGTCTAAGCATATCGCCCCCCTTCTTCACAAAAAGGATAGGTGAACCCCATGGAGAAGTACTGGGTCAGATGAAACCCTTTTCTTGTAACTCTTCTAACTACATCGTGAGCTACTATAACTCTAGTGTAGCCATCCTATAAGGAAGAATGAACACCAGTTCCACTCCTTACACAATCTCAATAGAGAAATATACCTCTCGCTCCATAGGTAAACCTAAAAATTTTTCTGGAAAGATATCCCTGAAACAATCCACCACTGGAGGAAGGTCCATCTATGAAGTCCCCTGGTCATCCAGATACAGACTAGCAATCTGGGATGTAACTAATCACAACCCATGATGCCCGAGTCCATCTCTGCTCATCTAGACATCCCATTTTCCCTTATATATAAACAATCCACCCTATGGCGACGTGAAACTCACCCTACAACAATATAAATAAACAATGTCTTGGAAGAGAACTAATCAGTCCATTTTGAGAATGACGACATAGCTCATCATCTCTAAGAAATAAAGGTCCCTTAAGAAGTTACACCCACCAAACTCAAGAGGGAACTCCTTGCACTGATGTACAATAGTTGTTCTAGTCCCCAACGGTGTGTCTCGCGTCAAGATATTAGTATAAGTAAATATATAGATCTCGAGGCTCTCCAAAACAGGCACAGATATGACACTATGGGAAGCCCCTATATCAAAACAAGAAAAGCTAAAACTGAGTCAACCAAAATCGTACCTCTAACCGTAGAGTGTTTGGGATCCTACTTCTACTATATTTGATCCAACGCAAAATCCTAACCTAAATTGTAGCCCTATGAAGCTATCTGAGATCCCTAAGCTGATCCACCTTGCAACTGTCAAAAACCCTGCATCTGACCACTGCATCCATGACCACCACCTCGGCTTGAATAGCCTAAAGAACTCCAGGCCCTAGTTTGATGAGAAACTGGTGGTCCTACTTTTGAACATGGATTCATATCAGAACCCATATAACCAGCTACTCGTGATAAAAACTGACAGAAATGTTAAAGATAACCCATCTTTGCACATTATTGGAACTCAACTAGGTCTTTTGGACAATGTGGTCTCATATTCCCACTCTTCCTACACTGGTAGCATACCACCTGGATACCTAAATGAGTATCCCACCTACTATGATCTTTTTACATAGACTCTATTTGATGCTTTCTACTATCATAAGGAGTAATACAAACTCTAGATGCTGATATTCCCTGGATCACAGCTCTTTAATCCCTCAGGCAATGATATGTAATCAGCGCATGGTTGACAATAGAAGTTATGGAAGTAAGCCTAAATATGTTCAATTCAGATCAGATGTCATACCTGATACCATCCTCAAATTTCCTCTCTAGAAATAACCCATCACCCCTAGATTGAGTGTGAAGTGTTGTAGAACTGTGAAGAGATAAGAATACTCAATGAATGAGAGTGTACCCTACTCCAAACTCATGAACTCTCAGGCTTGGTCAGCCCTCAAATTCTCTAGGTAAAATTAATCATAGAAAGTACACTAGAAATCATCCCAAGCAATAACTCAATGGCATCCCATATATGATATCACATCCCACCATCTCTTGGTGAAATCCCAAATCATGTACGTAGTGAGCATCACCATCCTCTCTGGAGGGGTCTCCAGATGCTTGAAGAAAGACAGCATGGCTTCTAACCATGACTCTATAGCCTAAATTCATCCATCCCCTGAGAAAGTGGGAGGATACTAAAACTAAAAAACCTGCGTCAACTCTTCCATAGACTGTGTAGGATTCGGTACTCCCTAGAAGGTCTGTATAAACCTCATAAAGCCTTCTCAGAACTATGAATCGACACCTATATCTTGAATGATGGGTGGTACCATGATAGAAACAACTAGAGGATCTACTAGTAGTCCTTGATCTACCATGTCCAGTGTCTGATTGTTTCCCTATATTTGGTGTACAACTGGAGGACGTCTCGGTGGAATGACTCTTTAAGGTCAAATGCACACCTTTGTTCAACATTATCAAGTACTGAAACTTAAAAGTACAAGGAAGTATCATGAGGAATAAAACATTCATGTTTTTTAAAATGTGGGTGCATGGTGTGTATGACCATGCATGGCATGTTCCCTTAAACATTTTCATGGGTGTGTACTTCTGCCAACCCTGGTCATGTAACACCCCACACACACGGTGTGTTATCCTTTGACATTGTGTGTACTTGAATCTTTCCCACTGCCTGAGTTCATCTACACAGCTAATCCACATAGTTCTCTTAGAACAAAACTACACCGAGTGTCTATGCCAGACATGGCGTGTACTATAATGATTTCACCGACCTGTGTCAATAGTCACATGGCCGAATGCATGGTCTCTATAGAACAATGTGTTCACTCAAGACATGACGTGTACCACTTATGTTTTATCCACCCATGTTGTTAGTCACATGGATGGATACACGGTCCTTACAACATGGAATGTACTCCAAGTACATGGCATGTGCCACTAAACATCTCACAACCTCGTATCTCTTCCCACACATCCAGTCACACAGTTAAGGACTATACGACGTGTACATATAGTACATGGAATGTACTTAAGAAAAGTTGTTACTTTATGAATAGAAGGATACATGGCGTGTATTCATCATTACACACCGTGTATTCTGGGTTTTTCCAGATAGTAAGCCTCAAAAACTACTCCAAAACCCCATAAAAACACAGAAACTAACATTAAAGTGCCAAATTCCAATCCTTGGGGGCCATACTCCCCGCGAATCAAATCTTGGAATCATATTCATGTATATCACAAAGTATAAAAATGTAATCAATCACATTATCCGCTAAATTATGACCCATGAGGGCCCACAACAACTCAAGGACCAAATTTTGGTTCCTATTTGAAAGAAAATTTACATATTAGAAATACCCTATCAAATTGTAGGTTTTCTATCATGGAATCTATCATAATAGCTTTCATACCCAACACAACATCTATCACAACAATATGAAATCAGGAATGCACCCTAAATGGAATGACAAGAATGAATGATATGTGATATCTAGAAAGTTCCTATATGATACAAGAGATGGAATACCCTAATCTCATTAGGTTCCAATAGAAATAGAACCTCAATAATATCAATGATAATAGCACAAAACACGTGAATCACTTGATGGTGAAATCAAATCAACTGTAATAATTTTAAAACCAAAAAAATGTAATAATTGAGGTAACGTGGCTTTTCCCTATACACGGGTTAGCTCCTCACAGGAACAACTTATTACCAACTACCTATTTCTTAATATCCCTATATATATGCTCCAAAAGGATTTTCAAAAAATAAAAGAAATCCTCTGATACCACTTTGTAACATCCCAGTTCTGGGTGCCGCCCAAAGGTGCCTCATACCTGGTTGGTCGCATGACCTCAAGCGCATTTCCCTGAATGACAGAGGCTGCAGCCTAGAAGCAAGGGCCTTGGGTGTGATAGTGGGGGAAAAATTTCCTTATTGGAAGAGTAACACAGTGGAATGACAATAATATACAATAGAAGAATCAGTAATACCATCCAATAAATAAACAGCGGAAGACTAAAAGTAAATAAACAACTGGAGCACATATATAAATGATTCATATCACATATGTATAAGAAAGCAGTCAAACAAGTTCCAATTATATAAATACAGTTCTAAACCAAGTAAAAAAGAAAAAAAGTATCCAGTAGCATCGTAAGCTTCATCTTGGTCCCATTCTCTCCATCTCTACAGTAATCAAGTAACTGATGTAGAAGGGTGATTTCCCTTATCTATACCTACAAAAATATAATATCTGTGGGCCCAAAAGCCTGACCCAAAAAGGGTGTGAGATAAATACTTGGAGGCAACCACCCAAATATATGTGCCTAACTATCAGTGAATATATATAGTAGTTAATATAAAAAATGAAGTAATAAATAAGGAAGTACTCAAAAGTAAACAATCCTACAGTTTGAACTACATTCATTTTCATTTAATTTATTTATAAAACCAATCATTCACATGAAACCCTCTAAAAAAATTCTCACAGTCTAACACCTCTAGTTCAACTTATCATTAAATCAATAAAGATATAAGATCCTAGGGGAATGCTCACATGGTATAACCCCTTAGTTTCACAAAGACAAAGACTCTCTGAGGAAGCACTCACTGTCAATTCCTCATGTGTTATTTTAATGATGTACTATAGAAACTCTGAGGAACAACTCAACGTCAATTCCCCACATGGTCTCGTAATAGTATATTATATACACTCTGAGGGATCACTTTTCGGTGATCCCCCCTATGGTCTTGCAATGTAAAAAGTATAACATATGCTCTAGGGAATCCCTCAACATCAATTCCCCCTATTTCTAACTACACTAGGTTCTCACAACCCTGTGTAATACAATAATGCACAAAAAATATTCAGAATCCAATGTAATCTCATCTACTGCAAGGCTAATCAGCTACAATGCATATCACAAGCCTGTCATATAATATCAACTCCATCCTAACAACAGTAGGTATGGAAAACAAATCAGCCTAACAGACAGTTCTAGACCCAACAGACAATATCAAAAAACATGGGAAAACACATCCATAAACAAGTTAATAAACCTAATTCATAATCAAAACCCTTACTCAGGTAAAAAAGCCATAGTAGACATAAAATAGGGTTAAATCTCCAAAACATACAATACCATAAACTAGGGTATTCAGAACTGTTTGAACATATAATCCAAATACAACTGTGGAAAGGAAAAAAACACCTACCTTGACATGGTATGATCAATATAGTTGAACCTCAGCCTTTGAATCGACCTAAAATGTCAAAGATCTACAAAAATGTCAAAAATTATAAACCTAAAATATTCCACAAAAGAAGATAAATCTAGAGGAGATGCTCTACTAGAAGGAAGAGTGCATCGAGGGGATTCCAATGCAACCAACGATGTTTTCTTCGGATAACAGATGTCATATCGGTGGCTCGGTGAAGAAACATCTCCCTCGATCGCACCTAGATGAGATAGGGTTAAGGGAAGACATTTATGTGTATGATACATGACCCCAGTCCGACCTATAAAATAAAATAAAAAGTACATGGCATTTTCATTAAATGTACATGTCGTGTACATGCCTCAACCGATCCCCTCTTTAGGTGGTGTCTAGGTCACCCCACACAGCCATGTACTTGCCGTTACCCAGCCCATACATGGCTACCCGCGGAAACTAGGTACATAGATTGTACACATTAATTTTCCAAAAAACTCCCTTTTTTCTCAAAAACACACAAAATGAAAATCCATACCTGAAAAGAATATCCGGGTTCTTAAAAAACATTTATTGATCAATTTATGGTCCTATATTTTTCTATATAAATTCATCCCAACATTTTGGAGTTCTATATTTATTCTAATAAAAAATACTCATATAGTGTTATTTGAATGCATGAGTGAAAAATATTATTGGATGAGAACCCAACCAATATAATATGTTGACATCAACCTCATTTTAAATCTATCATGTACGATCTTAGCATATCTTCCAATGTCTAATTGGACTTATTAGGATAACCAATAGTTTGATGATTATAAGTTGTGATATATCTCAATTATGTATTCAATGTAATAAAAGACTACTTTATAACCTTAGGGTGAACTATAGATCTCAATAAGATATAATTAAAAGTGGTACTCTTTATATCCCTACTAATTATTTGATGTATAACATAAAATGTTGATTGAGTAATAAATCCTCTCAAATAATAATGAAGTGTGTCCAATTTGTAAGTTGTTCTTCCATATCCCAAATTAAATTTTTATTTTAGAGATATTGGGAATATATATGATGAAATACATTGTGATATTATCACGTTTATATATAGCTATAGGTAATTATTTCATCATCCCCTTAATTTTGATATTTATCCCTCACTTTCTGAAAGAATAAGAATCATGATATAAATTATACAATTTATTTCTTTATGTTATCCAATCAGAAGTTATCCTCAATATACCAATACATTTTTGTGATTCCTAGGTTAATATTGAATCATGATCTGTGTGCATCATTAAAATGTTACTTTTTTAGTTCTGGTATGGATGGAGCACATATTCATTTTCAAAATATTAAAATTCAATTATTGTCAATGTTGAAATCTATAATATTTTTGACATTATTTCATAGATCCATATCACATTCTACTCCTCTAAAATTTTTACATGGATAGATGGTTGAGAAATCATTTTGTAAAGGTAATTTTCACCCCTTATTTTATGAATTCAAGGTATATACTTTTTATATCAATGAATTTTTGGTCTATTCCAATCATCATCAAGGATAATGTTATTTAATATTTTTTACTCATAGCATCAATAAACTATTTTTACTTTCCAAGGTGGTGATATATTGAGAAGTAATAATATGTGATTAACTTCAAAACACTTCATCGGTTCATGTTAAACTCCTAATATATGAATATATAATTTAAGTTTTTATGATTATAATATATATCTTACTTCTCTCCATAGGGGTAATACATCCAAATCTATAATTCTAATATTATCACTCATACCATTAGATCATGTGTTGATTAATATTTCTCATGGACCGTTAATTAGACAGATGAATAATCTATTTCATTGTCATTTTACATAAGAAAACACCCTAATACCTTTTTTTATGCATCACTATATATAATTAACACTTATCTACTATAGGATAATGTGAGTATAGGTGCAGTTATCATCTTTCCTTAAACTTTTCTTCACATTATTTTATCAAGAGAAACTTGACTCCCTTTTGAGATAACATGGTTAGTGGATATGAAGGTCATGAGAAGTTTATCTCAAAGCCTCAATAGTATATAGATTATCTAAAAATTAAATAGATCAATTTTATAATAGTTTCCCTAGTCTATTAACCAATCACCTCTATCTTTAAAGGATCCATACATATACCACCGCTTATTATTATATGAACTAGGAAGGATACTTTTTGTATCTAAAATTCATACTTTATGAATTTAGTATATAGTTTCTCCATTCTTAATTTCTTCAACCCAATCCAGGAATAAGCTATATTTTCTTCCTTTCACATAGAATATATGGCAATATCACCTCTAAAGACTGCCAAAAATAATTGATGAAGGTAATCTCTAAATACTTTATTCATCAAATATATGAAGATAGTAGGAGTATTTACATGTCCAAAAGGAAACCCAATTAATTAATAGTTCCCATATCTTATAAAAAATGTTATCTTGGCTACATTATCCCCTTTCACACTTAGTTTATGATATAAAGGTCAAAGGTCCACCTTTGATAACTATTGATCCAGAAAAATTTGATCAAACAATTCATAAATATGTGGTAGAGGATTCTTATTATTGATCATGATTTTTTATGAAAATAATAATCAATGAAAAGACACATTAATCTGTATTTATTCTTAATAAATAGGACTCATGTACCCAATGGGGAAGAAATAGTAAATTCAAATCTATTATCTGAATCTGTGGCAATGTATTCTTTAATTCCACTAATTCAATAAAGGTTATTCTACAAGGAATCATTGATATAGGCATAATGTTGGGTATGAGTTCAATTAAGAAATCAACCTCACAATTTGGGGGTAAAACCAATAAATTATTTTGGAAATACATCAAAATATTTCCAAAAAATTAGTATATACTCGATTTTGAGTTTAACCCAATCATTACATGGGACATACAAAGAGGGGGTGAATTAAGGTTTTAACTGATTTAATATTTTCTTTTTCATTGGTCCTTTTATCCTTATAGATCTTTTTATTGTGTTAGAATGAAATAATTCAATATATATTTTATACTCTCACTCACTACACCAAATAATAAACATGAATGTGGAAAGTAAATCACACAGAACATATGTATTTTAACATTATTTACCACTGAGGGATAATACAAGGAGCATACCCATGATGTTATTTCAGTGTACCATGATCCATTGTACTCACATTTGGGGGATGTTGGGTTTTAGAAAGTTTCATTTACAATCTAGGGTAATTCCCTCTTATTGTCTAATCATGCACTACATTAAGACAAGTCTTGTATAGTTTATAAACATATGGGTCTTCTTCAATAGTTTATGGATATGTAAATATCATCTCGTTCAATATAATTTGATGAAACAAATTTAATTTATCTCTAGTTTGATGTGCAATAATATTCACTATTTGTATGAATTCTATTATTTGAGTCAGATAATATTAAGTATTTATGGAGAGTTGAATCTTTTATATCTTTCTTTAAATTAAAATTGAGATAAAAAATTTTCTATGAGTATTACTCTTTGTCTTCTATAGTTCAAAGTAACAACACTTCTCTTATAGATAAAGATAATTTCAAATTGGTATTATCTTATTTTTATTCCTTCACTAGAATTATTGTGTAGCTATGTAGTTCATATTCTTCATTCCTAATATATTGAAAAACCAGACATATAAATATTTTTATTATCTCTCATTATTTTTCTTCTAAAAATTTGATATATCAATATTCCTTCTATTATCTTATCTTTTAGAGTTTCTACAGTAGTTTTTATATATTTCTTATAACTATCCCTTAAATCATAGGGTTAAGATCAATTACCATTATTTAGAATATCTATGGTAATTCCACATGTACCACATACAATTAGTGGGGTAATTATGTGTCCTTAATTCTAAATAAAACCCTAAAATCCTAATCTATTATTCCATATTTAAATTCCAGCCAAAAATTTTAAGTAATCAGGAAACTAACTTATCACCACATCGTTTCCATCTTTTCAGCATCATTTGTCCCAAATACTTCCATTTTTGGTGTAGTCTTATTCACTATGGAATTGTCTATTTATATCTTCTTGAATCATTTTTTAGGTCAACTCCATCCCAAATCTTTTTAATATCATTTTGAAATCTACTATAAATATTCTCCATATCTCGAACAATTGTAAAAATGTCTAATAATCGACATTGTAAATACCTGTAGACTCATCAAACTCACTCATTTCATCTCGAAATATAGACAACCCTCACAAAACATCTAATATATTATTGTGTGGTACTTCTACTTATTTAACCATGATTTTTGACATAATATATGAGCTAAAATGTAGTATATATAAATATTATTCAATCTCTACAACTATTGTCATGAAAACCACCAAAATGGTATGCAGTTATCTAAATAATTAGTTCCAGTAAAATCCACCTCAACATAATATGTGTAGTGTACACTTGTGTTGTAGTGTGTAACAAAAAACACGAAATTTGTTCTAGTATGAAACCTTATGTTTTAAACAAAAATAACTTAGTAGAAAACCAATCGTAGATTGGTTTATTACTGTGCATCAAGAATTCTACTTGCTACTTCCAAAATAAAATCCCTCTAATTATTTCAGTTTAACTATTTTTTAAGACCCTAACCTTGATAAATAAAGATATAAAGGTGTATCTTGGTATTTCTCCACTAGTGAATCCATATGAACCACTTATCTAAATCTTCCATGAAAATATTCACATCATCAATTATTCAATAAATTATAATTCACTTATAGAAAACTTTAATGTTAGACAATAAATCTAGTTATTGAAAAAAATCCAACACCAAACATCTATGGTTATAACATTCTACCCCTTTGGATTTTATTTTTAATACTATCATAAATCCAACCTCTATAAAACATCTCCATGGTTCCAAGGATTTGTATTCAGGATTCATTGATTTCCTCCCCCTTTGACATCAAAATGAAAACGTATATCATATCAGGATTTTTATTTTCCTATCCCCCTTTTAATTTTTTATATTTATATTCAGGTTCACTCTCCATATATTTTTTAACTTTCATAGGGGTAGCTCTATAAAATTTTACTCCAAAATTTTCAATAATTCTCTTACTCATTATTTTTAATGACCTTCACAAAAAATTTTATAGGTAAAACATATTATTCTCAACGTTATGAAATCTTAACTAGAGATATTATTCTACTCAATTATCACTCAATCGTCCTCATTTAATATGATATAACTTTTTTACATCTGAAATATTCTAGGCCCAATCAACTATTTGAAAATTTTACCTTCAAATATTGGTTTCATTGAACCACTTTCAAAACGACTAAAATTAATCATCATTTTTTGTTGTGTACCATATTCACACTTCTTTCCTAAACCACTTATTGATTGATCATTTGGATTATTTTATACCAATAAATAATACTTTTTTAATAATAACACTTCTAGATTTTTTTAATTTCAATATCTAAACCACTTTTAAAACAAAATACTTCTAGATTTTCCACCTTTCAAACATTGAGTTACTTTCTTAAAAACTCAACTTTACATTCATTAAAAAATTTATCAATGGAATTAACAAATTAGTGTTTGAGGAATAAAAAAAATACCTTAATCCTACTGATTCAAATCATAGTATAGTAATATAGATTTTGTTTTAATAGCCTCAATGTTCTCCTTTTAAATCACCTAATATAATAAATTCTAGCTATATAAAATTTTAATATCTTTAACACATCTTAATGTGATCTCAATCACACTAACACAAAACCATCAACTTATAACAAATAAATTAAAATTGTGTGAAAAAAAACACATTATGAATCAATTTATATCATTCATTTGTGATAAAATTATGACATCACTTTATATTAATTATAATCCATTCTTAAAAGGGAAATGTCCTTCTCAAATAAGGCCAAATTTACTATAAGAACTCAACAAAAACTCTCCATAAATTCCTTCATCTCTTGAAACCATATTATGAGATAATTTTAAATATAAATAACTACGTATTTTTAATTATATTATATTTTAATGGATTATAGGTATCCTGAAATTAGTCATCTAATACCAATTTTTAGTAAAATAACAAATAAACATGTAATACATTAATTTTTATGATTTTATTCAAAATCCATATTCTATTTCTTATAGTGGTCAAAGACCACTTTAGAAATGGATTCTTATCATTTTTTTATCTCCAATAAAGGCTTTATGACATTAAAATTTCTAAATAATGGTTTGAAACCTCTCTTAACACAATTTTAGGCTCTCTACCACCTGAACTTCTTTAATTCAAACGTGAAACTCTATATTTTTCTTTGAAAAATAATTGGTTGCTTACAACCACTTTGTAAGTCAATTAAAGGACTTGATTTTAAGTTTTGGTTTTTTTTAATATTGATACCAATTAATTACTACAAGAATTATAACTCCATTTTTCCTGTGTTTCGCTTACAACTCATGCTCATTATTTTCTAGTTACATACATATGTGTATTTTTACCATAATAATATCATGAATCCATCTATTTAAAATGTATATTCTCCATGGATCATCTTTCTTCCTTAATGCTATTACACTTTGAATAAATATTATAGACATTTAACTACATGGGGATAGTGGTACCCCCATTATCCTTGAGGTGAGGATTGGGGTTATTCTTCATGAACCAACCCTACGTTTCCCACTTTCTTCCAAGACTTGATAGTGATTATTTTTACAATACCAAATGTATAGATTTTATTATATATGCTCTCTATAAATTTCTTTATCTCTCTTGGCTTAAGATCCACTTATGTAGCGATATTAACACCCCTTGTATGAGTTTATTCTTTTGATGAATTATTTTCCTGTCATCCTTAAACATGATTCTCTCTTTATAGTAGGACTCTACCACCAATATCTATATCTTTTCTAAGGGTGTTATTTTTTAAACCATAAATGAATTCCTCATTTTTATCCTCTTGTATTTCCTAATGAGTCACTTTTGACTTTTATGTCCATTGTGATATTTTTTATACAAGCTCATCCATCTTCCTCACAACCAGGGAAACTTCCTTATTCCTCTTATTGATTTGTTTTCATTCACTCCATGATGTTTGTTGTGAGTGTAACATGATTAGTTATTGGTAAAAATTTTCTTTCAATTTAATAAATTTCTTTAAAATAGTAAATATTTTTTCCAACTTAATTGGTATCTTTTTAGTAAAAATATTCTTTGTATTTTTTATAGTATAGTTGAATTTCTTTTAATACTTTTAGTTTCATATCTAATATAGTGTATTTACATATAACTACTTTTAGAAAATTTAAAACATCTCAAAAATAAAAATAACATGTGGTATCCTTTTGGTTGAGTTATTGACATATCTTATCTTTTTCCTCTATTATGCTTTTGAGCTTCTGAACATGCACTTATGGTGTGTTCCAATTTTCTATTAAAATTAAACTTCATACTAACCATCCATTGAGATCCTTTTTTTATATATTACAACAGATTTTTTTAGAGATTATATATTTAATCTTTTTTCACTTATTAAGGTTGTCATAGTTGGAATATCCAGCTTCCCTTTTCTATTTGAAGACCTAATATTTTATTTAATATTCTTTATTTTCTCATCTTTATATTTCAATTTACAATTAATATTATTAAGTTTTGAGTAATATAAATTAACATATTTTCTCCTATTATATAAATTCAGTCTTAAGAGGGATAATCCTTTGTTCTAACTCATTATGCTTGTCTATTTGTTAACTTATTTATTCTGAAAGATATTCAATTTGATCAATTTTCCCCTTTATATTTTCCCCAATTTTTATTATATCAAAATTTAATGCAACTTCCAGTCGCTTCAACAATTTTTAATCCATGATAAAATATTCTACGAATACTAGGACCACTTGATAAATGATTTCCAATGGATCTACCTTTTCTGTATTCAATATACTAATGAATACATTTCATTACCACTTCTTCTATGGACTCTTCATTCTCTCCAACTTTCATGGGGGAATGTACATTTTCATATTTTTAGTAATTTCCCACAATATAGTTAGAATCATATTTATCGATGAAATAAATATTTTTAAACTCATTTGGAGAGACCATAATCTCAAGATTATTATTCTTCTTCTTCTTTATTATTGATATTAGTTAGTCTTCATTAATTTTTTAGAATGTTTCCTTTGGATCCTTCACCTTTACTATTTTCCCATAAATAATTTTGAGAGTCTTCCACATCTTGAATAAAGTTACACAGGGAGAGTTTGGATTATATACTTTATTGGAAAAAGATATAATCATTATTTTTTATGTACTATAATCACCAACTCACAAACTGGGATTAGCCAAACCATCATCTCAGAAAAGATACTCAATGACCTCCTTTCATAATCCTTAAAGAAAAAAATGAATTTATTTTTTCCAACCATATTTTTTTCCTTTTAAAAAATAATGGACTTGTTATAGAGTCCATGTGTGAAATGAGGAAAATAGATATAAGGATAGAAATTCACATCAAAACCTCTGGGGTAAATTTCAAATCTTTATGAACTAGGACACTCTAAGAGGGGAGTGAATTAAGTTTCTGACCCATTTAATATTTTTTTCATTGGTCCTTTTATCCTTATATATATTTTTAGAGTTTTATTGATAAAAAATATAATATATTGTACTTAATCTCACTAACTATATCGAATAATAAACCTGAACAAAAAAAAGTAAATCACACTGAACACATGGATTTTTACTTCATTTACCACTATTGGATAATCCTAGGGGAATGTACATAATGTTGTGTCACTGTTCAAGAATCCGTTATACTCACTTTCAATTGATACAAGGTTTTGGGAAAGCACATTGTTTATCTAGGGGTACTTCTTCTTATTGTTTAATAATCCACTACTTTAAGAAAATGATGTTATATTTTATAAACTTTTGATCCTTTTTTAGTAGTTTATAGACAAGATGGTCTCTTCCAGATCAGTATAGGTATCTAAAATACCTTTATCTTTATCTATGAGTATATTCATTGTTAAGTCCATGAATTGTTAAACTACTTTTGTTTTATATGTATATGATTATCTCATTATGTAAATTTGAATATTTTATCTTCTTATTTAATTTAAAATTTACATCATCCTCTTTTTTTAGGGATTACTCTTTGTCTTTTATAACTCACAACTATAGGATTTCTCTTCTATATGAAAATAAATCCAAATTTAAATTATCTTATTACTCTTGCTTATTTATAAACGAGATATAACAATGTATTTCATGTTTATATATCCTCTTATATTTATGAAAAATATATGTAAATATATTCAAGAACTATTTTTCTTCTTATGAAATTTAGATATATCAATAGGCTCATTATTCTCTTCTTTTTAGAACTACAACAACACATTTGATAGATTTCAGCAAGTCTAACTTAAATAAAGGGTTGATATCAATTCCACTTTTCTAGAATATAAAATATAATTCTCTTAATACAACATGGAATTATTTTTCTCATTATGTGACCTTTAATCTGAATGCATCCATGAAGTCATGTTTCATTACTCTGTCATTGAATTCTTTTTAAAACTGTTATATAATCTGGAAACTAACAAATCATTGCATGTTTTAAAGCTTCGCATCATGAGTTGTTCCAACTCATGCCATATTAGGGAATATTATTATCTATTATGTTATGGTTTGAGTCTAACTATTTGATCTAATTTTTTCAACTCCCTCATAAATCTCATACATATCTCGACATAATATTCTCCAAATATTTTCTATCTCTTGACATGTTGTGGCATGGACTAATGCTCCATTGTATAAAGACCTTTGGTCTTGGTAAAGTTCCTCCATTAATCCTACTATATACACATATCTCATGTTTCATCCAATCTTCTATGATGTGTTCATATTTTTCTTCAACTAGATTTGTGGTCTAATATATGAGTCACAGCATGGTATACATAAAACTTCATTGAGATTCACAACTATTATAGTGAAAACCCCCTCTATGGAATGGAGGTATCTAAATAAAAATTACCACTAAAATACACCTCAAATTACATTATGCAATAGACCATTATGTTATTGAATGTAACCCACAACACTAAATTTATCAATTTATGAAACCTTACATTTTAACTAATCTGAAATTTGTAGAACTGTAGTAATAGCGTGATCTATTTCCTTGAATGGTGATTTATTCCTACTACTTCTTGAATAAAATCAACCTCTTCATTTCAACATCAATATTTTTCAAGACCATTACATTGGTATACAAATATATTAAGGTGTATCTTGGTATTTCAACACTAGTGCATCCATGTGAACCTCTTCTCAAAATATTTCATGAGCATATTCACATATATGAATCTTCCATAAATTTTTTATGGTTCTTGAAAATATAAATGTGAAATAATAAATTCAATTATTTAAAAAATATCACATCAAAAACCTTTGGTTCATACACTCACTAATTATTTGAGAGAAATATATCCCATTATTTGGTATTATGAACTGTATAATGGAAGAAAATTCCATCAAGAGTTCATAATAATCCATTATTCAACATATGGAAATTATGTTATTTTATATTTACAATTTAATATCTCTATCCTATAAATTTACATGGTAATTATGTAGAGAGTTTCAATTTATTCCTAATATCACATAAGATTCCACATAAAGATGAATAATTATATTTACATGGTTCCAATAAACATAAACTCAAGAATGTTGTATATATGTCATAAACTAATTACAGTAATATGTGTTTTCATTAATAATTAAGTATAAAATTGTTAGGGGTGGTGATTTAATGATTTTAGTAGACTTTATGCATATAAAGAAGTTGTTATAAATATAATTAAATAAGATTTCTATAGTTCTTGAATGGATGAAAATTTAACCTTTCCCAGCCACATTTTCATGATCCCCTTTGCTGGTAAGGATTGAATAAGCATTCCCTTTATCTAATAAATTTGTAGTTTGTTGATTTCATTTGTGAACATTTACCCTTGGATTGTTTCGTCGCTCTTTTTAATTCCCAAAATTTTTACAATTGAAATATTAAATAGTGTGTGGTGCATTAGGTTAACCTTTATTTCCACCCATTAAATTGAACAGTATATGAAATATTTTTTAACATTTATGTACTTTATGGTTATCTTTACCTCAAATTAAATGTTATTTATTTATCTTGAAGAAATTTACCAGGTGATTCTTCCCACAATTTTAGCATGTTTAAAGTTGAATAATATTTCCTTCATGATATTTATCATTTTTATTTCTATAAAACATTATTTTCCAATTATTCTGTCCTAGTCCATGATTATAATGAGAGTATCAAGATTTCATTTCAACCATGAAAACATGTCAAAAAATTTCATCATAACTATTAATGTCCATTTTATTTAATGAATTTAAAAAAATTAAATCCATTATAGAATTGATTGATTTAACATTTAGGGTCAGTTATAAATCCACAGGAATACATTCATAGTATAATGAATTTTTATTCATAAGAACTAATATATTAATCTTCCATTTATTTCAACTCATTTAATTCTCACTCAATTTTGATATGAATATTTTAGGGAAAATATTTACTAAAAAATAATTCTCTAAACTCCTCTCATTCTATAGAGTAAATTTATTATTCTTTCTCATTTTCATGATGAGAGTCAAAAATTTATTTTCATCACCATCCAAGTGATAAAAAACTAAAATAACCTTATCATGTTATGAACAACAAATTAAAGTAATGTTTTTTATGTTATGTTCATAAATTGTTCAATAATTACTGGATAAAAATACTTACTAAAGGATTGTGATGGTTGTTAAATAATTGACTCAATAGTGATTTGTTCCTTATTTAGTGTGTTTGGGAGCTCAATATGGTTCATGTTACTGTTCATAAAATGAGATAACTAGGTAATAATATACATGATATTATGTACTCTGAATCTCATTATGTTAGGTGTTTCATTAGTATAAACATTTCATTATCTGTTTCATTCAGTATTTACTCGATTCATCTTGGTCATATCTATTGAATAAAGATAAAATTGTTGGAGTGGGTAATAAATAATAAAATTAAAATTAAAAATTCATATTAATATAAAATTTAATCCTGAGATTCTCTAACCTATGATACCTTCATTTAAACCCATCACAATTACGGTTTAACCTAGGTTGATTTACGTTTTATCATATTATTCTTCATAGCCCAATTATCATAATTAAATAAAATTTATTTTGATTCCAATTGAGATGACCCAAATTTAAAATATATACATGTTAAATCATTAAAGGTTATTATCTATTAAAACTCTTAATAATCATGCCTCTAAAAGTTAAAGGTTTAATTTCATTGGGGATTAGCTATATAAACTTATTATTTTAAAACAAGGTGTATATTTATTTCAAAAGATAATTTCACTTGACTTCTTTCTAGGAATATCTTATATAATATTACACTTCATTACTTAGGGATATAGGGAAAGTGTGATCTCGTGAACTTAGTAAATGGTAAAACATAAGAGTGATCAACCAAATAAAAATAAAATGAGAATGTAGTAACAAAAAGATAATCATAAAATCAAACCCATATGAGTATTGACTATGAAACATATCTGATGTGGAATTATTTTGAGTGCTTAACGCATGCATTTCTATGATAATTTATAATTATTTAATGTTAAAAATGGACTTAAAGTAATTTTTTAATATTTTAGTTATATTTTTATCAAAATATGATATTCATTATTAATGTTGTGATTAATGACCTTTTGATGTCATATTTCTCATTTTTTCATTCCTAAAATTATTTAAATATATTATTTAAATATTATTATATGAAAAATAGTTTTTGATTTGAAAATCAGAATATAATTTTTGAAAAAATGATTTTAAATAATGAGTGATCAAAATTTAAATGTTTTGAATATGTTTGTATTTTTATAAATGTTATGTGAAATTTAAAAGTTAACTTGTGATATATTTTTATTGTTTCAAAAAAAATTAATATTAATTTATTTTATTTAAATTTTATAATTTTTTGGATAGGGGGTCCATGTTACTTATGTTGGGCCTTCTATTCAGACTTGTTTCCATATGAGTCATGGGTACCTCTATAACTTGGTCATAAATTCTACTAAGAATAATATTCTTTATCCACTAAATCATCCTACCTTACTACCTATCCTACAATCAAATATTTGGTGCTGAATAGATAAATTTAAAATAATAACCAAGTTTGATATCTTGGAAGGGGCTTGTTTGGTGCCTCATCGAGTCAGGATGGAGACACACTTTGTTTATTTAGAGGAACTAAATTAAATATCATGGTATATTTAGTGTGTGTTCTATTTTATTATTCTTGATATTTATAATTATGTAGTCTAATACTAGAGAGAAAGAGTTTTACTGTCAATGGGAGGTAAATTAGATTATTTTAAGTAGGTCTATCATTACAATATCAAGTTGGAATGACACTGGTGTGTGGATATCAATGGAAACTATTGTTTTTATTCTTTAATCAAAATCTAATTCATATATATCTTGTTTTTTTTTTGAGTTTTGAAAATGTCCATTAACCCAAAGCAAGGAACAGATTCATGAAAGTGAAGAGTTATAGGTTATATATTATTCTTTTCTTTGATGGTTGTTGTAGATCACTTGTTTATGTGGAACTTGAGAGTTGAATTATGAATGGGTTTTAAATAGATTTCACTTGATGTTTTGTTGTTTGAATTATTTTAGGTCTAATCTAGTTTACTCAGGATACAGCGATTTTTTATGTTCATCGGTGGTTCACTATTGAGTTAAGTGAAAACAGATCTATTTATAAAAAAATAAGTGGTTAATTTAAAATAGAAATTTCTGTACTGTATAAAATATATTAAAAAATATTGGGATTAAATTGGTTTATTAGATAGATAAATTAATAAATATATAGATCTAATCAAAATTAATAGTGGTGTTTCTCTCAACATTAATGGAGATATTTTCATAACAATAAATGGAAAAAATTGGGCATGTTTCCCACAATAATTAAATATGTGGTCATGGTTTGTTTACAAGAGGATAAAATATAATATTTTTGTTTAATGGAATTGAATTATACACATGTGGAGGTTCTTTAAGAACTTCCAATGGAGTTCCTTGAGATTTAGTTCACTGAGAAAAGGAAGGGTGTAGCTGTGTTTGTGGTAGAATGTGAGAATCATTAGTGATGGTGAGTGATGGATTGATAGTTGATCTATGATGTGATTGGGTATCATATTTTTGGTAGCGTATATGGTGATTCAATAATGTGGAAAGTAGCATCAATCAAATAGGGATCAAGTAATTGCATTTGGTGGTGAAAAACATTAAGATATTAAATTCAAGGAGTTGGAAGGCCATCACCACAAGACATCGGTGCCTTGATTGAGAGATCAATGAGGATTATTTGAAGTGTAATTGTAGTAGAATGGTGAAGATAACACATATCTAGAGAAATATCTCTTATTTAGGGATATTTTATCATAGAAGGTTTAAGTTTTCCACCAATGGATATTCGAGCATGATATTTTTTCATGGAGGCGATATGTTTATCACTATGATGATTTTTTATAGCGAATACAAAGGCATATTTGGGTTTGATTTTCAAAAACTTTTTTTCTATTCTGTCATTGTAATTCATGTTTGGGAATTTACTTGTATTTTTTACTCTCCAGTTTATAGTGTAATTTTCAGAGTTTCCCTATGTTTTTTCAATCCATCACATCAAAGGCTTTTTACACATTAAAAAATTATTATGAAGTGATTTATTTATTCTAATATATATATCATCATATTTTCATATGATTTCTCAAAAAAAGTTCAAGATATTTTTTATTTATGACTGGGATTCTCCCCAGTAGTGGTATCAAAGGTGAGGGTTCATGCTTGTAGTTTTTCATTGGAATTATGGAAGTGATTTATGAAAGGATCGATGATGTTTTCACAATGAAGAATATGTTTTGGATGATAAAGAAGGTTGAGAGAGGTGTTTCAAGTATTAAACCTATTTCTACTTCTTTAGAAAGTTTCTTTAATGAAAAAATAATTAAAAATTAAAGATCAAGGGGATGAGCTAGTCTTCTTATGGGATGTTGAGTAGGGGAAGCATTCAATTTTTTCAGGTGCTCTAGATTATGTGATGATCACTATTATGGGGGAGCTTGATGTTTTTTTTATGTCTTGATTAGTGGGAATGTGTAGATATATATTTGATAAAGACTTCAGCAATTGGATTTTTTTATGGGGAGCTTTTAGTTATCTGTTAGAGTTACAAAATAGAATCGTCTTATTTTTTTCTACAACATATAATGTTTGGAGTGATACTAATAGTTTTATTTCTAAATTATTTTATTGCATGTTTTTTCTTATTGAATTGGATGAATAGGGATATTGTTTGGATTTAGAAAATTTATTAGAGATATAAATTAAATAATTGATATATTTCCATACCATTAATATAGGATTTTCTCTTAAAATTAATAGATATGTTTTAGTAATAATACATGTAAAATGGAGGATGTTGGGTGCATTAATTTTAGATATGAACTTGATGTCTATATAAGATGATTTGGTAACATATCTTGGTATAATGACATTGAATTTTACACGTGCAGAAGTTCTTGGAGAACTAAAAAGGATATTAAACAAGATACAGTCTATTGGCAGGTGGAAGAGTTATGCCGCATTTACAGTAGCATGGGAGAACCATTGGTGATAATGCGTGAATAATTTAAGGAAGATCTATGATATGATGGAATACTATGTTTTTTAATCATATGAATTACATTGATAAATAATAAGGTACATCCAATAGCGATGTGATAGGGATCAAACAATTACATCTCATGGAAAATAAACTTTCCATATAGACTTTATGGAGTGATCAAGAAATTTATTTAAGAATTGTGTTCCTTGATTAATGTATAAAAGAGAATCCATTAAAGAGGTATTATAGTTTTTGATCATTGATGATTCATTCCTAGATTAAGATCTCTAAGGTAGTAGTGTTTTTTCACTGAAGTGTGACTCTTTCATAGAATTGAAACTTTTATCACAGATGGATCTTCGAGAATGATGTTTTTGTCATTGAAGGGTGGAATATTCCACTGGGATGACTTTTCATATGTGTATCTTGGTATGATTTCCATATATGTTTTTTCTATGTTATAATTATATTTCTTGTTTGGGTATTTACTTGGATTTTTTACTCTCTTGTTTTTAGTGTAATTTTCGAAGTTTCCCCATGGTTTTTTAATCCTACACATTATATGGTTCTCCATGATAAAAAAAATACAATATAATAATTTATTTATTCTACTTTATATCTCATCATATTTTCTTCTGGTTTCTAAAAAAATCATAAGAATGTTTTATCCTACGTTCAGAATTTTCCATAACAAAAAAACATTATAATGAATTTTTAATACTATGGTGTTTTCCCTAGGTTCTAAACTAATCAGAATATTAACTTAAGTCTGTATGTGTGGAGCTCTAATAATGGAATTTGACATTTGGATCTGGTCAGTTCAGATTTTACTCTATGGGTTGTCTACAATATTTTTGACATAATGTATCAAAGAAGTAGATATTTTCTAGTCTATTATGAGTCATTTCAAGGTGAAGTATCCTAGGTAATGTGACTCAATTAAAGAAGAGTCTTAAATATTAGGTTCTTAGATTAGGTAATAAAAAAATGACACATGGAGGATTTTTTAGGAGCAGCTGAGAGAAAATTTTCAAATTAAGTGTAGAAAGTAGATACTTCTTTCAATTCTAGATTATAGACATAACTTCTAGAGCTTTTTAACTTGGGTATAGCCACATATGACCATGATAGGTAGCATGTAAAATATATTTTCCATAGATCTAAGAGATTCATATCATACAGATTAAATATTTATGAAAGAGATTTCTCTTATCTTCCCCATTTATTTCTATTTTATCTTTCATTATCTATCAACTACCAGAAATGAACTACTATTGTGTATATGTTTGAACATAATTTTAATATCAAATCCACCTAGGTAATGCTAGTTTTTATTCCATTTATATTCTATTACTTCACATATTTTTTTCCTATGATAAATCTTATTGTTCTTTTCAAATTAAATTTGATTTGATCTACTTTTTGAGTTTAGATAAAGTATCGATGGATGATGTCCTAATAAAAATTCTTAATTTTATTTTGAAACTATATTGTAATTTTTTTATTTTAAGAAACTCTGAAGGTAAATTAATTTGAATAAACTCATTAAATTATATCGAAATATGATCAAAATTATGACCTAAGAATTTTTATTTACTTATTCTTGTTCAAGTTCTCTCACTCGATAGAGGAGAGTCTACTTTCGCCACAAGATGAAAAAATAAATAGATTTTTCTATAATTTTAATGTTGGTTTTGTTTATTCCAGTGAACATTTTGGTGAATGAAATATACTTTTAATAGGTTGTATCGGTGTTATTTCCTTGTATTTACAAATCCATTCAATTAATCACTATTCATCAAGTCCTTAAATCTTTTGTAACGCTATTAACTTGTCATGAACCGTCCTCGAGGCCCGGGTCGTGACTACCCCAAGCCCACCTTCCATAGGCCAAGGGCTGGCGACTAGCACCAAGGCATAAATCCCACTAAAAAGGTAAGGCATTGCCTTTGTAAAGTAAACCACAAACACCACAGAGTAAGCAGACAGAAGTAAACACTAAGTAAAAACTGGTACAACAGTAAGTGCAGAAAAGTAAGTGGGCCAGTATACAAACCCAAACTGAAAGTAAAGTAAAACTGGAAAGGGAAAATAGCAACTGAAAAGTAAATCCGCAACGTTGAGCTATCCACTGGATATCCCACCTGAATGGTGGGTACAGATAGCCTCCACTACTCCTCGAGTCCAGCCGACCGCTCTGAGTACATCCTGCCCAGTGGTCCACCTCCAGGTATCGTCCTGCTCCGCAAGCCTCAACCACGATCAGTGTTGTCCGTCGTCTGCAACCAACACAATGTAGTGTGGGCATAGCCCGTACAGGGGTGAGTATAAGCTAATCAGTAGGGACCCCGAGACCCCTGAAGGTCTCCCAGAATCCACAAAGGATAATCCACAAAGGAAAGATACAATCACGAAGTAACATCTGACACTGCTTAGTTATATGCTCATACATATACCTAAGTCATCAATTCTCGTTCGGCTCCAACATCCGAGCCCAAGTAGAACCCAGTCCACACAGGAAAGCAAAACGTAAATCCACACAGGATAGCACAACACAACCCACATAGGAAATCAAAATAGGATTCAGCTCACACAGGTATACTTCTTCGTATGATGATAGTGACGATTAGATATATCCATTGATTCATCTAAGTCGTCGGACCCACAAAGGATCGATAGGTACTAACCCCTGCAAGACCCACACAGGATCGAACCCACATAGGATCTATAGGCGCTGGCTCACATAGAACCGCTGAGCGCTGACCCACACAGGATCGAACCCACACAAGATCGGTAGAAGTGGTCCACATAGGATCGCTGAGTGTTGTATTCGTCGTCGTCGAATCCACTGAGGATCTCTATACAGTCGTCATAGTAGTAGTAGTTGTAGCCAGCACTAAGGTTCCCACACACAGCAAGCTCGTTCGGGAGGGTCCTCTCCACGAGCCGAGAGGCTGATACATTAACTGACACATAGTCCAGAGTTGATGTATCCAAAAGTTCCGTATCGTCAACAGGAACTCAACGTCGCAGACGGCACGTCAATCAGATGCCCGGTCTGAGAGTTATTGGCTTTTTCGTCCCAGGGGACCAGTTGGTTTTTAAGAAAAACCAACCCGACCGTACTCCACCTGCGTCCAAACCTCGGATGGAGTAAGCCAAAAGATCCGTCTCAATTATAGGAATTCAACAAAGCCGACGGTACATCAATCGGGCGTCCGAAGCTCAAGATATGAGTGTTTCCGCTCCGAGGGCCCGGTTGGTTTCGTGTACGAACCAACCAGGCCAAACCCAAAGTATTCCAAAACCTTGAGTGCGATATACCTAAACGACCATCTCGATCCAAGGATCGCATCTCAATTGACGGTGCGTCGATCGGAGACCCGTAGCACAAGTTATGGGCGTCCGACCGAAAAAGGTTTCTGTATTAAGGGGTTCGGGCCCGGTCCGACCCGGCCCGATACCCCCGGGGTCGACCCGAACCGGGTCGACCCGAACTGGGTCCGGGTTCGGCCCGCTTGGGCGCGGCCCCACCCGGTCGGTGCGGCCCCACCCGGCCGGCGCGGCGCGGCCCATACCGGCCTGGGCACAGCGCACCCAGCACCCTGGCCAAGCGCTCAACCCACCGGTCATGCCGTTTGGAAAGGGGGGGGCTGCCCCCCCCCCCCCCGGTGTAACCGCGGCCCCACATTAAATGGGGGCCGTTTTGTGCTGGTCGGCCGGGGGAATTAATTCCCCCGGTTTTACCTTTGTCCGGCCGGCCCACACCGGCAGGCCGGTTCTACCAACGAGGACCGGCGACGGCCGGTCCTTCCTCCTTTCCCGACACCGGTGGCCCGGAACCGGCCGCCAGTCACCCTGCTCTGCCGCGGCCCGGAACCGGTCGCGGCCTGGTTCATCCGGTGCGGTGCGACGGCACCGCGCCCTTCCGCTGCGGCCACAGTGTCTTCAGTTTTCTTCGACACAGCGCAACGGTGTCGCGTCCTTGTTCAACTTCACGGAGCGGCGCGACGGCATCGTGTCCGTGTTCGTTTCCATGGCGCGGCACGACGGCGCCGCGCATTCCTTGTTGCACGATCACACATGGTGCGACGGCACCGCGCCATACTCGTTTCAAACCACAAAGAAACAACACACGGATAAGGGATGAGGGTCGGCCGTGTTTGTGCGATCCGGACCCCTCTCGTTAATCGATAGCATTTAGTCATATAACCATGAAGAACAACAAACTAGAAATCACGAATGAAAATAATTAAATAATTTTATCCCCTACCTTGAGCGTAGCTATAACGGGGGTTCTCCACGGAAAACGACGTCGCGAGGTGAAGCTCCGTAAGTTGGTGGAGAACGCCCGAGGAGGAAGTGGCGTCTCCTTTTCTTTGACACGAGAAGAAGATCAAAAGAGGGTGTGTCATCGATCCTTGGGAAAAGGGGTCACACACTAGCTGCGGGGAGAAGAAGAGACGGCACGTCGGTCTCTTCTTATGGTGACGGCGTTCCTTGTCGAAGTCTTGATGTTCTTCGTGATGGAGATGAAACACCCAAGAGTTCTCTCCTCCAATGTCCACACACAAAAACCACCAAAATAAAATAAGGATCATCCTTATTTTATTAACTCAAGCCACAATTCAAAATTCAAAACATAATTTAATTAATTGAATTGGGTGTTGGCATACTTAATGAGAGGAGAGGTAAAGTCAAAATGGTTACACAACTTAAGTGGGGGGTTAAGAGGAGTTAGGGAGTTAATGGAATTGAAAAGGTGGGGTCTTGTGTGGGCCCCACCTCACCTTTAATCCACTCAAGAGAAACTAACAAATAGTGGGTCCCACCGTAACTCCTACACTTAGGTTCTAACTCATGGAGAAGTGAAATAAAATTCTTAACAAAACATTTATTTCACAACACTTAATCCACAAATTTAAACAACTCATAACGAGCAAACGCAACTCCAGGATAAGGGTTCCTAAGTAATTATCGTCACTGTGGTTCCATCGGTGCCCTCAGAATTCGATTCCGAGCACCGGTTCAAAAGATATGAATTCCCGCTCTTTCGTTCACTGAACGTACCCGAGCTAAACTTCGGATAGAAATTCCGGGCACACCGGGCCTCATAATCAAGTGTCGTCTGAAACTGCATTCTTTTAAAATTCCAAAGAAAATTAAGAAAAAAATTTCCCTTGAATTTTATGGGTCTTTACATTACTCCCACCTCAGGGATTTACGTCCCCGTAAAGATACATCGAAAACTATGGAAACAAATGTGGGTACTGAGCACGCATCTGAGCCTCCCGCTCCCAAGTGCTCTCCTGGAGGTTCCCGTGCTGCCATCTCATGCGCACTAGAGGAATCGACCATCCACATAGGACCCGCTCCTGTCATTCCTCGATCTCCACTAGGACCTCCGCGAAAGTCGCCCCATCATCAACGTCTAGCTCCCCATGGTCAATGATATGTGTTGGGTCGTGCACGTATCTCCTCAGCTGAGATACGTGGAAGAAGTTGTGCACCCGGTGCAACTGAGGTGGTAGAGCCAGGTGATAAGCCACATCACCAATCCTACTAAGGGCCTGGAAGGGTCCGATGAAGCATGGAGACAACTTGCCACCTCGGCCAAATCTCTGTAATCCACGTCGAGGTGAGACATGCAAGAAGACGTGGTCGCCATCCTCGAACTCTAGTGGCCTCCGCCTCTTGTCAGCATAAGACTTCTGCCGGCTCTGAGCTATCCTCATCCACTCCTGGATGACCTGGACCTTCTCTGTTGTGGCCTGGACCATCTCCGGTCCCACAAGTGCTGACTCTCTAGGGTCTGTCCAGCTCAAAGGAGATCTGTAAGGTCGGCCGTACAACGCCTCGTATGGTGCCATCCCGATGGTGGAGTGGTAGCTGTTGTTGTACGCAAACTCCACCAAGGGTAGGTGGTCCTCCCAGCTGCGACCAAAGTCGAGGATACATGCGCGGAGCATGTCCTCAAGAGTCTGAATGGTTCTCTCCATCTGACCATCCGTCTGAGGGTGAAAGGTTGTGCTCAGACATAGATGCGTTCCAAACGCCTCCTGCAACCCCTTCCAAAGCCGGGAAATAAAGCAAGCATCTCGATCGGAGACGATAGATGATGGCACACCGTGAAGCCGTACAATCTCCTGAATGTAGAGACGTCCCAAGCTCTCTACCGATCCCTGCTCTCTGATGGGCAGGAAGTGAGCCGACTTGGTGAGTCGGTTGACAATCACCTAGATGGAGTCATGACCTCTGGAAGTGTGTGGAAGTCTAGTCACGAAGTCCATAGATATGTCGTCCCACTTCCACTACGGGACTTCCAAAGGCTGTACGAAGCCTGCTGGTACCTGGTGCTCTGCCTTCACCTATGAAACGAACTCTGCCACAGCCTTCTTCATGCCCGGCCACCAGTGCTGTCGTCTGAGATCCTGGTACATCTTTGCCACTCCAGTATGTACTGCCAAAGGAGAAGTGTGAAACCCTCTCAGCACCTCCTCCCGTAAAGCAACTTGTACCAAGGTACGTTCTCTAAAAAGGACGTTGTGCTCTGCTCCAAAGGAAAAACCATCAGGTGACTGTCCAGAGGATATCTGTGCACGCCGCGTCTCACAGTCAGCGTCCCCACGCTGTGCCTCCATGACCCGCAGTAGTCGTGGAGGAGTGACTGTGAGAGACTGAAGGAAGGCTGCTCTATCTCTATCCACGAAGGATATCTGCAAAGTGGCTAACTGCTCTGTCACCTCCTCAAGTAGCTGAATGTCCGTCCTCCTGCTGAGGGCATCGGCTACCACGTTCCCCTTTCCAAGAGTATAGACTATCTCAAAGTCATAGTCTCGGAGGAACTCGATCCATCACCGCTGTCTCAGGTTCAGGTCCTTCTGAGAAAAGATGTACCTGAGACTCTGATGGTCAGAAAAGACTGTAAAGCGCTCGCCCATCAGATAGTGTCGCCATGTCTTTAGAGGAAAGACCAATGCTGCTAACTCCAGGTCATGGGTAGCGTAGTTCTGCTCATGCGGCCTCAACAGACATGATCCATAGGCGATCACTGCCTGCTCCTGCATCAGGACACATCTGAGTCCGGTCCCTGATGCATCGTAGTAGAACTCGTACCCTACTCCCTCCTCAGGCAACCTCAAGATAGGTGCGCTGGTCAATCTCTATCTCAGCTCTTGGAAGATCTACTGACATTTTTCTGACCACACAAAGTGTTTCCCCTTCATCGTCAAATCTGAGAGTGGTGCTGCAACTCTGGAGAAGTCTGGCACAAATCTCTGATAGTTTCCAGCTAGTCCCAAGAAACTCTGCACCTCTGTCACGCTCCTGGGTGGCTCCCAAGCTAGTACTTCCTCAATCTTCACAGGATCCACTGCAACTCCCACCTCAGAGATGATGTGTCCCAAGAAGTGGACCTCACGTATCCAGAACTGGCACTTTGAGAGCTTACCATAAAGCTGGTGCTCATGGAGTGTGTCTAGTACAACCCGCAAGTGGTAGGCATGCTCCTCCTCAGTCTTCGAGTAAATAAAAATGTCGTCGATGAAGACCACGACAAATCGATCGAGGTATGGCTGAAAGATCCTGTTCATGAGGGCCATGAACACGGCTCGATCATTGGTTACGCCGAATGGCATAACAAAGAACTCATAGTGGCCATACCGACACCTGAAGGTTGTCTTCTGCACATCCTCGTCCCGAACTCTGAGCTAATGATAGCCTGACCTGAGGTCTATCTTTGAGAACCACCGTGCTCCCTTGAGCTGAAGGAAGAGGTCATCAATCCTCTGTAGCAGATACTTGTTCCTCGCTGTCACCTGGTTCAGGCGACGATAGTCAACACAAAGTCGCAAGCTCCCGTCCGCCTTCTTGGCGAACAAAATCGGGGAAGCCCATGGTGAAACACTAGGTCAGATGAACCCCTTTCCCTGCAAGTCCTCCAACTGTACCCATAGCTCTCGTAGCTCGGCGGGGGCCATCCGATATGCTGGAGTCGATATTGGGGCTGTCCCGGGGTATAGGTCAATATAAAAGTCTACCTCTCTACGAGGAGGTAGCCCTGGAACGTGATCGGGAAAGACGTCCGCATACTGGTACACCACTGCAGGAAAACTAGGACTCCGCACGTCAACTGCTCCTAGGATGAGGCTATCCAACTGATGAGTGATGGTTTGTCCTCTCCTCTGCGGAAGTCCATCCTGTGCTGCAAAGGCTCCCTTCTCGCCGGTGAAGGTGAACCTGCTCCCATCGGTGCGTACACATCGCACCTTGCGCCTAATACAGTCAATCTGTGCATGGACTATAGACAACCAATCCATGACCAAGATGATGTCTTAAGGCCTCGACGCCGCTACAAGAAGATCCCAGCCGAAGCTCTTGCCTCATAGAGTAAGCTCACACTGCCGGCACCAGTGCGTAATCGTCGAGTCTGCTCCCGTAGGAGTCTCTAGCCGTATGGATCGAGCCAACGGCTCTGTCAGAATCTCCGAGCTCCGAACAAGGGCAGTAGTTATGAAAGAGTGACTCACTCTTGTGTCTATAATAACTACAGAAAGGGTGGAATAGACACAGATAGTACCTCGAATCATCTCGGGAGCGCCGTGGTCGTAGGCCTCCGCTGCCTAGAGCTGTGCCTGTCTATGCCTGCCAGCTCCCTGTGGTCGGGGTGGACCTCCTGGTGGTGGTGGTGGTAGAGCCTCAAAGCCTCTCCCACCACCTGCTGCTCGACCAGCTCCTCTGCCTCGTCCGCCTGCTCCCTGAGGACCGCCACAGTCGACCCTCTGCCTCTGCCTCGGTGGTCCCTCAACCGTCTGCTGCTCCTCGGAACAGCGGGTCGGGAAATCACGAGCCCTGTGGCCCTGCCCGCCGCATGAGTAGTACTGCCTGCCTCTCGAAAGACTGGCTCCGCGCTGTGTGCCCCGCATTGCTGAGCCAGTGTCCTGAGGTCGTCTGCCTGAGGGTCTGTTCTTCCTGGACCCATGAGTCATCCGTCGACTGACAGATGTAGAAGACTCTGCTACGTGTCGCCCTGTGGTGGGTCTCGGCGCTGGTGTAGACTCAGTAAGAAAGATCTCGATCAAAAGGGCTCTCTCCAGTACTCCTATCTGAGTCGGAATGCTGAGGGAGATCAGCGATGCCCTAATCTCATGTCTCAATACCTGATCAAAGGTCCGAGCCCGGAAGAATGGGTCTCGTACCATGTCTGTCAAGTAGCGCGAGAGATCGGTAAATCTCTCCGAGTACTGGGCGACCGTCATGTTTCCCTACCGCAGCTGAATAAGCTCCTGGATGCGCACCGCACAGAGGGTGGCTGGGATGAACTCTGAGTGGAAGAGGCTCTCAAAATCCTTCTAGAGTATAGATGCCTCATCGTGCACCTAGAGCATCAAGCTCCACCATCTTCCTGCTACTGTGTGTAGTAGGCTCGCTGCGAGGATCACCATGAGGTCTGCTGGTGTCCCCACTAACCTGAAAACTCTCACCACTGCCTCCAGCCAGTCCTCGGCTGCATGGGGGTCCGTCTCCCCACGGAACCTGGGCGGTCGCTGGCACTGGAACTCATGCAGTTCACTGAGGCGACGTGCATCGTCAGTGGCTGGTGCTGGAAGCATCGGTGGCTCGGTGGGTAGAGCTACCGCTGGTGCCACTACTGACAAAGGGCCCTGTACCGAGGCCTCGTCGCTCGGTGGGCTATCGTCACACTCAACTCTCGGAACCCTAGATGGCTGCCTTTGTGGGGCCATCCTGAAAAGGAAACAGGTGCGCATTGGTCATAACAGTATACCTGGTGAGCTGACACAAAGTAATCACAAAGAGAACTTGAAACACACATGCAATCAATGTTTTTGTGCATTAGGTCAGAAATCAGAAGTCAGGGTCCTGGTGAACGGATACGTCAACCGCCGCACCAACACTGGACTCCCTGGACTGATAACCACACCCAATATGCTAAACACTATTGCTTCACATAGAAAAATATTAGAGTCCCAAGTTCTGCGGTAGAACCGAACTCCTCTTATACCAATTTGTCACGACCCGTCCTCGGGGCCCATGTCGTGACTACCCCAAGACAACCTTCCATAGGCCAGGGGCTAGCGACTAGCACCAAGGCATAAATCCCGGTAAAAATGGAAGTCATTTCCTTTGTAAAGTAAACCACAAACACCATAGAGCAAGAAGACAGAAGTAAACACTAAGTAAAAACTGGTACAACAGTAAGTGCGGAAAGGTAAGTGGGCCAGTATACAAACCCAAACTGAAAGTAAAGTACAACTGGAAAGGGAAAACAGCAACTGAAAAGTAAAGCCGCAACGTTGAGCTGTCCACTGGATATCCCACCTGAAGGGTGGGTACATATAGCCTCCACTGCTCCTCGGGTCCAGCCGACCACTCCGAGTACGTCCCGCCCAGTGGTCCACCTCCAGGTACCGTCCTGCTCCGCAAGCCTCAACCACGATAAGCGTTGTCCGTCGTCTGCAACCAACGAAATGTAGTGCGGGCATAGCCCGTGCAGGGGTGAGTATAAGCTACTCAGTAGGGACCCCGAGACCCCCGAAGGTCTCCCAGAATCCACAAAGGATAATCCACAAAAGAAAGATACAATCACGAAGTAACATCTGACACTGCTTAGGAATATGCCCATACATATACCTAAGTCATCAATTCTCGTTCGGCTCCAACATCCGAGCCCAAGTACAACCCAGTCCACACAGGAAAGAAAAATGTAAATCAACACACGATAGCACAACACAATCCACAGAGGAAAGCAAAACAGGATTCAGCTCACACAGGTATACTTCTTCATATAACGATAGTGATGATCAGATATATCCATTGATTCATCTAAGTTGTCAGACCCACAAAGGATCGATAGGTACTAACCCTCGCAAGACCCACACAAGATCTGTAGGCGCTGGCTCACACAGAACCGCTGAGCGCTGACCCACACAGGATCGGACCCACACAGGATTGGTAGCACTGATCCACATAGGATCGCTGAGTGCTGTAGTCATCGCCGTCGAATTCACTGAGGATCTCTGTACAGTCGTCGTAGTAGTAGTAGTCGCAGCCAGCTCTAAGGCCCCCGCACACAGCAAGCTCATTCGGGAGGGTCTGCTCCACGATCCGAGAGGCTGATACATCAACTGACACATAGTTCATAGTTGATGTATCCAAAAGTTCCGTATCGTCAACAGGAACTCAACGTCGCAGACGGCGCGTCAATCGGACGCCCGGTCTGAGAGTTATTGGCTTTTTCGTCCCAGGGGCCCGATTGGTTTTTAAGACAAAACCAACCCGACCATACTCCACCTACGTCCAAACCTCGGGCAGAGTAAGCCAAAAGATCCGTCTCACTTAGAGGAATTCAACAAAGCCGACAGTACGTCAATCGGACGTCCAAAGCTCAAGATATGAGTGTTTCCACTCCGAGGGCCCGGTTGGTTTGGTGTACGAACCAACCCGGCCAAACCCAAAGTATTCCAAAACCTTGATTGCGATATACCAAAACGACCGCCTCGATCCAAGGATCGTATCGCAATTGACAGTGCGTCGATCGGAGACACGTAGCACAAGTTATGGGCGTCCAACCGAAAAAGGTTCGGTATTAAGGGGTTTGGGCCCGGTCCGACCCGGCCCGATACCCCCGGGGTCGACCCGAACCGGGTCCGGGTTCGGACCGCTTGGGTGCGGCCCGGTTGGCGCAGCCCGGCCCGGCCAGGGCACAGCGCGCCCAGCGCGCTGGCCAGGCGCTCAGCCAACCGGCCGAGCCGTTTGGCAAGGGGGGGGGGGGGTGCGCCTGCCCCCCAGTGTAACCGCGACCCCCCATTAAATGGGGGCCGTTTTGTGCTGGACGACCGGGGGAATTAATTCCCCCGGTTTTCCCTTTGTCCGGTCGGCCCGCACCGGCCGGCCGATTCTGCCAACAAGGACCGGTGACGGCCGGTCCTTCCTCCTTTGTCGACACCGGCGGCCCGGAATTGGCCACCGGTCACCCTGGTCCGCCACAGCCCGGAACCAGCCGCGGCCTGGTTCATCCGGCGCGGTGTGACGGCACCGCGCCCTTCCGCCGCGGCCCCGCTCCGGCCGCGGTGTCTTCGGTTTTCTTCAACGCGGTGCGACGGCGTCGCGTCCTTATTCAACTTCACGGTGCGGTGCGACGACGTCGTGTCCTTGTTTGTTTCCATGGTGTGGCACGACGGCGCCGCGCATTCCTTGTCGCACGATCACACGCGGTGCGACGGCACCGCGCCATACTCGTTTCAAACCACAAAGAAACAACACACGGATAAGGGAGGAGGGTCGGACGTGTTTGTGCGGTCTGTCCCCTCTCGTTAATCGATAGTATTTAGTCGTATAACCACGAAGAACGACAAACTAGAAATCAAGAACGAAAATAATTAAATAATTTAAACCCCTACCTTGAGCGTAGCTAGAACGGGGGTTCACCGCGGAAAATGACGTCGCGAGGTGAAGCTCTGTAAGTTGATGGAGAATGCCCGAGGATGAAGTGGCATCTCCTTTTCTTTGACACAGGAAGAAGATCAAAATAGGGTGCATCGTCGATCCTTGGAAAAAGGGGTCACACACCGGCTACGGGGAGAAGAAGAGACGGCATGTCTGTCTCTTCTTATGGTGACGGCGTTCTTCGTCGAAGTCTTGATGTTCTTCGTGATGAAGATTGTAACACCCCAAGATTTCATAGTGTGTTAATTCTTCAAAATAATTCAATAACATGCACTACACGCAACACCGAGTTCAAGCGCACCATGACTCACCAAACAAGCCGTTCAAAAAAGGTTATTAATAGTATTAACTAAATTTTAAACTTTATATAATCCTTATAATTTTAGAATCCATATTATGAGTTTCTTAGACATAATGTAAGAACAAATTCATCTTCAGTATTGTAGTTTTACCAACTTTTAATAGTGAACCCTTTTTAAATAAATTATTTTAAACTTTTTGACTAAATGGGGACATCAAAAAATTTAAAATAAAACATCCCAAGCTTCCACGGTACGCTTTCCTTTGAATAAAACAGTAGCTTGTGTTGTACGCAACTTCGAGTTTTAACACACACCACAACCGATCAAACTAGCCGTTATGAATAGTAATACTTAATTTTTGAAATTATATATATTTTATATTTCAAAATGGACTTCATTTTTGGATTCGGAATATCAAATTTAGCCTAAGGTGAAATTTTGGTACTTTTCGGATAACTTTCATATTTTGATGAATAGTAAAAATTACTAAATTTTAATTAAAAACAACTTTTTTAATCAAAATAATTAATAGTGATAAATTATGAATTTGAGTGGTTTTAAAGTATATTTAGAATATATTTTTACCATTTAATATTATTTTGGTCATTGTACATAATTTTACAATTAAACCGAACATAAACAAGTGTCAATCTTTTGATAGTTATTATCTCTTAAAAACACGCTTTTTGTTTTGACAGCGGGAATTAATTTTAAATTAATTTCTGCCACTTCTGTGTTTTGAATTTAGAAAAATGGATTCCATATTTGGAATCAGGATGTTCAAATTGTGTAAATAGGTAACTTTTATTTTTAGACATTTTGAATAATTACTGCGGTAAATATTTTATTTACCATGGTTAAGGGTAAATCCGGTAAATAAGGGTTAAAAAAATAATATTATAATAATACTAAATTACCTTAAAACGTGTCTTGACCCTATTGGTTGATACATGGTCGACCATGGGCATCTTTGGGTTAATTTTGGGACCCCATTGATCCACTTGTAAGTGATAATGACACTTTATTTTAATTAAGTTAAAATGAATACAAAAATGGCATAAGCTTACATCTTTTAAAAGAACAATTTTTACATAGGGTTATACATGTTGGATTTTCGATTATAAATATTCATTAGAAAGCTAAAACGATTTCCTACATAATGATATTTTATTTATAATTTTTAGACATCAAATAATTTAAATTATTAATGACACAATAATGATGCAATGTTTACCTCATTAATAAATCATTTAAATAAATAAGATTATAATGATTAAAATATTATCTAAAACATGTCCAATTCTTATTGGTTGATGTTATTTATAATATTAGTCATCTTATCTTCGACCTCAATGATTTTTGGACCATTATAAACCGAATATAATTATATTATAAAGTAATACTTTCACTCTTTCCTAAAGAGCCCCTCCTCTCCCTTATAAAAGGAGACCACTTCTACTCATTCCTCACACCTCTCAAGCCACCTGGCTCGTCCAAACTCTGCCCAACTAAGTTCCCCACATCCCTCTACTCCTCCTTGAAGCTTACATTTAGGCAGAAAGCATTTCAAGAAGTCCTTTGGTTCCAACCAAAGTGAGTTACCTAAATTAAAGGTAACGATTTCTCTTAAATTATTTTCATTTATTTTGCTTCTCCAACCCCCAAAATCTTTTTATTTCCTTTCTTTTGTAACCACACCAGTATCCACAATATACTAGGATGTTTTTATAAGAAGGATTCAAACTACACATACACACAACTCCATCTAATGGATGATGAACATAATGTTTCTGTGGATGGCAAACTAACGCCTCACGAAACGATGATTGTTCAAATACATCTTACCGCCTCTCATGGTGGCCATTATGATGGCACTGTAATTAAATATGATATTAATGATATATATTTTATATATAAGCTTATGTAATTCCATTTTATTTCATATCCTTATTCGTTTCATGTTGTATATACATACGATAATTTCATTTGAGGAAGTGCGGACTACCGCCCCCTTAAAATGATATGACTCGTTCATACCACACATGGAACGTATAAAGGATGGTGTTAATGAACTTAAGTAACATATATAAAATATTATATTATACTGGAATAATAATATACCTATGTATCATTTGGATTCAATTCTTTTAAAATGAAAAATTAAATGGAAGTAGCGTTCGTGCGTACGTGCGGACTACCGTCTCCACGAACGCGATGAGATTCATTGTCCATCATATCCATTCAAGTATAATTATAATTTGATGATTTAAAAATAGTATCTAAGGACTTTATATCATTCTGGATATGAATAATATACATCCCATTAATAACGAATATGGCTCACATAACAAAGAATATAAAGTAAAATGAACCCGTTAACACCCGAAATGACGATAATTCTAAGATATTATTAACAAATCAATGATAAAAGATCATATATGATATCATATTAAAGTAAATGATTCTTTTATTATTCAATAACAATTATTTCACCATTATACAGGAGGTAAACCTACCATCGACCAAGGAAAAAGTACAATGTAAGGGTTTTCTTATCTCACTTTTAATTCCGTGAGAATTCCATTGATCACCACTTAATTATTGCATGTAGTGTATGTGTACTGCCCATGATCGTATTCATTGAGTAATATACTTTAATTTATGGGTATTTACATCATCATGGTATGATACTTCTTTCATGGGTGTATGTTTCGTAAGTTACCTAATCGATAAGGGAATTTGAGATTTCAATTTCCACTCATTTGGCTTTACACATATTTCATTGATTATATTACCCCAAGATTATGTGTGGAATCACTATTCATTTGATTATGTTATAATTTCCACTCCCCTTCCTGTGGATAGAAGTTTGATACACATAATCACTCCATTGGTAATTCTCAAGTCATTGATATGAATTTTATAAGAGTAATTTTAACTCATTCTCCATTTGTTGAGTTAAACATCCAATTCGTTGGTATTGTTTTTACAAGAATATGTGTGAATGTCCTTTGATTGTTTTACACTGAATATCCAATCATATTTAGTGTATTTATATTTGTCACACATAATTATGTCATTGATTTATCCTTAACCTAAGGATACAACCTTTTTGAGAGATTTCATCTCAATTTACATTCCATTGAGACTTCTTTGATGATATACACCAAATCACTTTTATGTGGTGTATATAATGT